>JAHRHZ010000139.1:43567401-43601500 GCA_024137785.1 Ginglymostoma cirratum
ACACCTTGTTATCTCGGATTCTCCAGCATCTGCAGTACCTATTATCTCAGAAAGACACCGGGTCCTGCTAGACAAAGAAACTTGACAGTAGCACGCCATCTAAATGATTGACTCTTGTTTCAAACTATTCAGCATAACTTCCCGATTGGTCAGAACTACAGGAAGTTCCAGAAAACCATCTAAAAGGCAGAAAAACAGAGATCACCTGCCGACCGCTCTCTTGGAACCGCTCGTGGTATTGTCTGAGGCCTTCTGAGGAGACCAGCATGGCAAGAGGCAGAGACCAGCTGATCATCATAAGTGAGAAAGGGAGAAAGCAGCTTTGCAGACCCAGAGACAGAGCCATAGAGAAAGTGACTGTGTAAACTTACAAGAGACATGGGAAGTATTGTAACCATAAGCAGCCAAATAGGATTACGGATAGTATGTTTAGTATTAAAAATTATTGTAATTTTGTTCCGAATAAAGTGGGAATGTTTTGCTTTGATACCAGCTTGTGTTTGTGTTGATTTGACTACTTTGGTATTGCGGGACACCTGGGCAACTTCATTCATAACATTCTAGTCGGAGTTGTCTGCAACTTGTTTAAAGAGGAAAGAGACAACAAAGCTTCCTTCTCAGCCATTATAGAAGCAATAGGAATATGTTCAAGCCTTGTGCCTTTTCGAGAAAAAAATGATCGGAACTTAGGGAGCCTGTAGTTCCCTGGTGCTTTCTCCATGAAAATGCTTTGGCAACCAATCAGTACCCTTTTCCTTCTGTTGAGCAAATCGCTATGATCATTTGAAATTGGGCTTTCTTGCATTTGTCCTGATGAATGCCACCCATAAAGCTTCAGCAATATGTGAGCAATACGTCCCTGCTTGCAGCGATATTCAAATGATTTGTTACCAAGCAACTGCTCATGATCGAATTTTACTTTTCAAAATGCTTGAAAAGACCGAAGATCTATTTTGTTATGTGATGTGTCTTCTTTAATCAAAAAAAAAAATCAACACTGCCATCTCTGAGAAGGCACCAGAAGAAAATTGGATTTGTTGAATACAGTGTGTGAACTGAAAACAATGAGATCCTATTAATATTGACTACATTTATGCACTGATCGCCTAACATTTATTATACATTCATATCCAAAGGATAATAGCTCAAGGTAGGATTTCTGTTTCTGCTTAAAATTCAAATGGAAAGCTAATGTTCTTAAGCAATAAAATACTAACAATATCAGCAACTGGAATTGTCAATTCAAAACTGAGGTAATTTAGCGGTTCTGATTCAGATTATTGATCGGAAGGTAGTGAAGTGTCAGTAAAGTGTCCTTGTCTGCTGTGTTCATCCAGCCCCATGCTTGTTATCTCCTTGTCTGTAGTGTACTTTTAAGTAGCTACGTAAGGAACAAATGTTTTATCTTAGTTTACCTCAACTTTCAATAATGAAGAATTCTTAGATAAAGAAACAGCGAATTAACAATTTACATTTGTATAATGATTAATGCTAAAAGTGGCCTAAGATACACCTTCAAAAAGAATGCATAAACAAGGAAAGGAACAGCTGGCTGTAGATGGGTCAAACTGAGGTGTGAGGAAAGCTCAGTCAATAACTTGATTTATGAGATGATTTTTTGAAGGGTGAAAGAGATGAGGAAAGGCAGAGCTGCAAGAGAAACAGAATTCCAGAGATTCAAACAAGAGATAAAGGAACAGAAGAAGTAGAATGAGGTACGGTAAGGGAAAAACACTGGAAGTACAATTATTTTAAGAAATTGCTAAAACCTGATCCCTGCGGAAAATTGAGATGTTCCACAGCAAAGTATACTGGGCTTAATCTTCTGTATATTTTTGGCAAAGCCTGAGCTGCAGAGTTTTTTGGAAGGTTTCTTGCTGAGAGGTCTAACAAGTTCTCTCACCGAATCTTACCAAACCTGACTCATTAACTACCTACTCTGCCCTGTGGTGTGTCTCATGTCCAATTTGCACGCCACCTTATCAAACGCTATTCTTAGAACAACTCACCACACAGCGAATATCCCAGAATAACACCGACATCTCTTGTGCCCACATCAGCTTTAAAAGCCTGTTGTAGCGAGATGAACACTGTCAGTTTGGAGCAGTTCTGCGTGGGTCCTGATACTTGCCCCAGACACGGCAGACGGGATGAAATCAGTGCCCTGCTTTGTAGGCAGGCCGTGGACTTGTCTAAGGCCTGATGATATCTACATCAAGCTTCCTGAGTTTGCAGCAAGGCAAGACCTAAGAAATATGAGCCCAGGATCTCTGGCTTAGGTACAAAAAGCAAAAAGGCAAGGCAAGGAAAGTGCAAGAAATGGATGCTGTAAGCATCCAAGTGTATGCAGAGTGAGTGCACATCATGACAACAAATGAACGGCCAAGATGCAGCCTGTTAGAGTCCTTGAGCTGGGTACATATCCCTGAGCATAGCGTCCCTCCTGTAGTATTAAAATAATATTTGCCGGTGCAGCTCAAGGTGTAACACTGAAGTGCAGAAGCAACCTGTAAATGAACTGGAGGGTGCTTAGAGGCTGGCACACATCAGATGCCAACGTCCATAGGTGAAGTGCGTGTGGCTGGTGCCCATGAAGAATGGCCTGAGATTTTGGTGGTTTCCAACATGGAAGTTGTTCAATGCAATGGGCAAGCTGAAGCTGCCATGTTATTGTTCTGGTTTCTTGGTTAAGCTTTCCTAATGTCTACCTTATAAAGAGAGTTTGGGAAGATGGGAGTGTGGATATTATTGGAGTGAGTTTAGGCATTCACAAGGGTGCTTTGTAAGCAATACTTACCATCAACTGGCATCGCACGGATGCCTAGTAAGAAACTCACTATGTCACTTGTAAAAAGCATAAAAGATGGAGTGAGATGATCTCAAAGTCAAGTTGGGTTCGCTGCACATGTTGCCCAATTATGCACATGCCTCTCCACAGCGCAAGTCCCTCATTGCCATATAAGGTTCATACTATTGTTTTAAAATTTCTGTTTTCAAAAACAGATATTCTAAAATTTACAAACTTTCCTTTAATATTGTGGTCATTTAGATCTGTAAACAGGCTCAGAATTTTTAACAATCATATTTGCACATTTAAGCTGTGCATTCGAACAAAATTGTGGCAAGGGACTGAAAACGTCAGGAGTTTCAGAAATCAGTCACCTTTCAAATCTTGCACAGGTTTTCTGGTCTAGTTGCTTATATTTACAGTGCCCTAATGCACAAACTTCTAATCTAGTTCAGATGAGGTCTTCAGGGCAAAGCCTGTGAAGTTTCTAAACTCCCATGCTGATTGCAGCCATTTCAAAGGAATGTTCAAGGATAATTACATTATCCTCTTTCAAAAAATATATTATGCCGGACCTGCAAGGCTCCTTGGGACATTTCACAAATGTTAAAGGTGCTATGTAATCATCTGTGGCTTTTGCTGCGGTCCAACAATCAGACAGGCCCTCTTTTATAGTGTATAAATCATTTGCTTTTGTTCTATTCAATTGAAATTCACACTGAATGCTTTCATTGCTCCCCTCTCAGAAGACTTCATGAAAGAAAAAAAATAAAAAGTACACCAGGGAAATTCGATAGCACCAGACAAAAACTAGTCCAGCTGCTGTTATTGCTGAAAAAAGGGACAGACTGTCAAAGATTTCATCACAACAGATACAAAAATGTTAAATTTCAAAGGGATCAATTGGTTAAGGTGTTGCAATGGAGAATACACTAAAGAATTGTTGTCTCTCATGCTTCTGTTTAATTCAAAAAGGTACAATGGCTGGGCATGCTAATTCTGCCTGCAGACGGAAGGTCAGTGCCTATCAATACATGTAGTTTCTATCAAGCATAAGCACATTGCAAGTATAACTGATAATCTTAAATTGACTGCAAGCGTACTTCCTAGCATATTTGAAACTGTACAGCAAGTGTTGTCCAACTGTGGAATCACATCTAATTTAAGTCATTATGAACCAGAACTTCCAATTTTCCATTGGAACGGACCTATCTGATTGAAATCAGGTAAAGAAAAATGCAGATATACACCCCCCTTTTTTTGCCTATCAGATTTCAAAGTCAGGTTGCTCATAGGTACCCCATTACTGGAGCCTGTCTAGAACCTGATGCACAAAGAGGAGAAAAGGCCACACAGCCATTGCAATAGAGGACCTGGGAACGCTCCTTAAGAGCACCAGCAAGCAGTGTAGAGTTTTACACTGCAAGGTAAGGGCAGTGAAACCCCTAGTTTTTAAAGTAGTTTTTATTATTGTATTGTTTCTGTTTCTTTTAAATATTGACTTTTTTTTAATTGATTCAATTCATGTGTAACAACCTTTAAAATTCTTCTAAAGTTTCAATGTCCTCATTATTTTAGTTTAATAAATATCCAGGAATTAGTGTAAGTTTTAATTTCCATCACATTTCACGATTAACTGTTTTGCTAAATCAATTAGAACCATTGGACTCCAGCTGAGTCCTTCTTTGGAGGGATGTAGACATTAATTAATTGCCCACCAGAAGTTTGACGTTCTGCAGCAACAACTACAGAGTCAGCTGCATCAGGATTTCTGCATGATCCCAACACCCAACTTTGGTCTACACAGCTCCAACAACGATTTTCCTATCAGACAATCAGGCAAAAAAAATGCAGATATACATTCCCTTTTTTTTTGCTACCAAACTTCAAAGCCAGATTAATCATAGGTACCCCCATCACTGGAGCCTGTCAAGAACCTGATGCACAAAGGAGGAGAAAAGGCCACATATTATGTTCTGAGCATTGCAAATGTGAACTGGTTGAGTATGGTCAGTACTTTGCCTACTGTGAGCAGACAAAAGGTCATATGATTTGATGTAATTCACAAGTCATTGGGACATATGGTCTACACTCCTGACATTGTATTAGCACTAGCTTTTATATAGCCATTGTGGACTAAGGTATATCAACAAAATTCACCACCCTGCTGCCTTGTAATGACGGAGCTGATTGTCTTTTCCAAAACTTCAGTGTGACAGACACGCAGGTGTCTGTTCGCTCTAATTTCACTTTGCTGTGCATGAACCATTTAATACACAGTGCAAGGTTTTTAAGAACATCATGCATCTTAAATGCAACAGCAGCCTGTTTTAATCCAAGTGGGTTAAATTTCAGACTCTTGTATGGCTATGCACTCGTGCAGCTTGGAAGGAACTGGAAAAGATGAGTGCCATTCACAACCTTTACTATAATGGTTCCTTCCAAGGTACTATGAGAACATCTGGATAATCCTGCCAGGTACATTACTTTATGTATGAAAAAGGTGACATGTGCACTACCAGTAAATTCAATTTCCTCCTCTTCATTCCCATTGAGCAAAGGCTAAACAACTATTCTAAAGAATAGACACCAGAATCTAACAATAACTGTTTTCTTCTATTCACAGATGCTGCCAGACCTGCTGAGTTCACCAGCACTTTCAGTTTATATTTCAGGTTTTCAGCATCTGCAGTTATTTTGCTACTACTCAAATGCCTTCTTGCCTACTTTAACAGATTACCACATTTCACGAGTATGCGAGGGATTGATGGTATCTGATGACAATGTCCTTTTGTTCTTGGAAGCATAGAGTTGAGCCAGACTGTGTTTCTAGACTGTCATCATTTATGTGGCACCACCCCATGAGGCTGAACGCACAGTTTAAAAAAGATTCCCTATCCCTAACATCATCTCTTACATTCTCGCAAATGATATCGTTGTAACAGCCTTACAAAACACCAGAGGGCAGATACAAATGAAGCTCAGACAGCTACAAAAATCATCACTGTGAATACCATTACTACTTTGAAGCACATTGCATTACAATCCCATCAAGATCTTCAAGATGATTAGCTACTGCACACTCTACAACTCCATGAGAAAAAAGGGCTCTAACCACATTCAGGAAAAGGTCAACAACGAGGATCAGGAGCAGACATTGCATTTTCTACACAATGACCTAAAGGAGCCACTCAAGTCAATAGCTTGGATTTTACCGTTGTAATAATAGTGTAAATGCAAACATTTTCTGTCATTAGTTCACTGAAAACTGCTATCAACTTCTAAAGTCTGTACGTGCACAGAATAATGAGGACATCCAGGAGCTGAATTTTAGTTTGCCCATGTTTCTGGGCACAAAGCCATCAACACCATTCCCAATGCCCACCTGTATGCTCTCGACCCCACCAAAATTTTAAGCCTCGTACAGGCAGTGCACCTACTCTCAAGCCAGTTAATTGAGGCCCTTAATTGGCCGATTAATGGCTTTTTAAAGAGCTCTGCCAACAGGATACAAGAGTTGGAGCCAAAATATAAAGTCTACTGTAGTGATTGTAACAAGGTCAGCCAGCTGTACATCAGAATAGGAGTTCCCTAGTTAGAGCTGTTAATGTGATCCATTCAGGGAGCCGGGGCAGACGGATAAGATCAGGAGTGTCAGTGATACTGACAATCTGGTGGCTGACACTATAAGAGGCAGTACCATAGTCAAGGACTGTTCACTTATAAATAAAGACAGTGACTTGGTGATGGGATATTGGCCTCTGTGGAGTTATTTCACCCATTAGGTCTCAAGGCATTTGGGAATCCTTTATCCAAGTGTGGAGTCTATCTAATAGTCCCAGCCAGTGTGCCCCAGTCAACATCAATCCTCACCAGGAACTCCTGGGATGACCTTGCAAAAGAAATTCAGCTCTCTGTTAAAACCAGGAACTGAATGCTGTAGCCATTACTCCCCATGGTGCTAATGGGGCCAGAGAGTTGGCAGCCATTTAATTAGTCAGCATTCTGATATGAAACCCACCCAAAGACATTGCTGTCAGCATTTCCATGGCTTCTCAATAGGATGTGACAGTGAAATATTCTCCAGTTCCAAAATCAAGTGAATTTTTGACAGTCCAGCTTTTATTGACTGGAACCATCTGTCAATGTTAGGTTATGATACACCCTGAAATGCAAGTCTGTGCTTGCTAAACAGCCCGCACATTGATTGGAGAGGTGTCACGATGGTCATAAGGGGTTGGCAAATGCTGGATGCCGATGTCTATGGATGAAAGGCTTGTCTGTGGTTGGTTCCCACGAATCGTGTCTCACAACACTGTTTCATGCTGAGAAAATTGGAGGCTCCTCGCAGCCAAATGGTGAGTTGAAGTTGCCAGGAAACTACTCTGACCTCCATGTCAAGAATTCGTAACGTCAAACCCGTTCGGTGCATTTGATTGGATAGGAAGCCGATTATTTATGAAGTGAGGATGTCATGAGAAAAAATGATTCTCAAGGCACTTCGCAGGAATTATTAGGAAACAAAATGAGACACAAGGAGGCAAAATCCATTATGGAATCATAGAGAGGCATTTAACAAGCTGTAATCCACCTTAATTGGCATTCAGCCATGCACCAGTGAGAAACCCACATCGCCACTCGGCATAATAGGTGCAGCAATTTGGTTCTAACATTGAGATAGACCTCATTGGACTTCTCACCTGATTCTCACACAAATACCACCATAGCTCATGTCAATCTGAACCCTATACGAGTCTACCCTTGCAGTGTAATGCTGTTGGTGTCGCTGTAAAAACACGAGTGATAATCTTTGTTGAATGTGATGGAACTGTGTTCCAATAGTGAAACTGTATCTTGGTAATACAAACAAGGACAGAACTTATACAATTAATGGTAGGCCCCTAGGTAGTGCTGTAGAATAGAGCAACCTATGGGTTCAGGCACATAATTCTTTGAAATTTGCATCACAGGTAGAAAGGGTGGTTAAGAAGTCATTTAGCACACTTGCCTTCATTTCTCAGTATAGGAGTTGGGAAGTCATGTTGAAGTTGTACAGGACGTTGGTAAGCCCTCTTCTGGAGTACTGTATGCAGTCTGGTCATCCTGCTATAGGGAGGATATGATTAAACTGGAGAGGGTTCAGAAAAGATTTGTTAGGATGTTGCCGGGAAGTCAGGGTTTGTCTTATAAAAATAGACAGGAAAGGCTGGACCTCTTTGACTGGAGCGTAAGGGCATAGATAAGGTGAATGACAAGGGTCTTTTCCCTTGGGTGAGAGAGTTCAAGACTAGGGGGCATATTTTTAAGGTGAGAGCAGAAAGTTTTACAAAGGACAGGAGGGACAACTTTTTACACAGAGAGTGGTTCATGAGTAGAATAAATTGCCAGAGGAAGTAGTGTATGCAGGTACCGTTACAATGTTTAAAAGACATTTGGATAAGTTCATGAATAGGAAAGGTTTGGAGGGATAGAGGCCAAATGCAGGCAGTTGAGACCGGCTTAGTTTGCGAATATGGTCAGCATGGACTAATTGGACTGAAGGGTCTGGTTCCATGCTGTCTGACTCTATGCCTCTCTGACTCTAATTACCACATAATTACAGCTAAATATTCTTGCAGTTAATTTAATTTGTGCAATGTTAAGTTCCTCTAACGAAATATGTTAAACTTCTTTTGGGTAAGAGTTTATTTGGCTTGAGATCGAAGCTAATAATAAAAAAGACAATTGTCATTTATTTAGCTACATGACAATTTAAATTAACAATGTGAGACATTAGAAGTTTTCACCTTTGGTCTGTTCTTTGCGAATGTCAATGTGTTTGATTCCTTGTCATGTGATCTACGATTAGGTAGCGGAGCTTCAGCGGACAGCTTATTTTCTCCAAAATCATTCCACCAGTTGTGAACCTTCAGTGAAGATTTTGAAAATAGAGAGGTAATATCCCATTTCCTCCAGCTGGTGTTTGAAGAAGATCGCATCCACTGTGGATCTGTCAGCCCGGAAACCATCCAGTGCTTCTGGAGATGTTCCGTCTGCTTCACCACTGACCACATATTAAAGTTTTATTTGTATAGCTAACGTTATTATGAATGCCTCTATTCTGGCTCTGTTGTTGCACTGCCAGCAAAATTAACTTAAATATAACAGAACCTTGCTTATCCTCAAAAACAGAGGGATGTAGATGGAGTTAAGTGTCACATATGTAGAAGCCTTCCCACATGTATCCCAATAGACCAATTAAAATCACAGAAAATCATTCCATTTAAGTTCCTGAGTTAAATTCCCGGCAAAATGTAGGCAAAGCCTCCTGCGTTGAATATATTGAGAAAATTAAATCCTGTGGCTTGATTCCTTTCAGGTGTGTGACCTTGACAGTTACCTGTGCAGAAACTGAATATCAAGCCTGCAGAGGTAATAAATTTGACCAGGTACTTGTCAACTAGAAAACACAGATCAAATCAGTTCAACAATCTATGAAATTCAGAATTCAATAATCCATTACTGTACATGGGGCAGGACGAACTTACGGCCCCAAAATTAACCCAATAAAAATCGTGGACTAGACTTGAGATTATTGTTGATCGTGGCTTTGCACAGATTGTCAGTGGGACCAAAACTGTGTCCAGCGCATCTGCTAGATTACCTGTCTTTCTTCCTTCAACAAATAAAATCATTTTGCCTGATATGGAGACTCACTCGCATGGTTTAAAATCTCACCCTTCACCTTCTAAAAAAATCCAATAAAAATATTTTGGGGGAAACCTCTCACTGAACTGAAAAACTCAAAATTGAGGAGCGAATTAAAGTTTGGGTCAAAGTCCCAATTCTTTATCTAACACAAAAGCAAACACTGCAGTACATATTTAAGATTCCAGCATCAGCCTTCCCTGAGTTATTCTAAGTTACCACCGTTTTATAACCACATATGTTAGTTTAGTGTACGCTAGGGAGCAAGTAATAAAATGCAAGATGTGCCATCCTGGTTTAAACCTTTCAAATGTAGAGTTAGGGCAGTTGCATCTTACACTTTGATATCCTAAAGGCAGAATTTAAAGTAGAACATAAAAAATTGGCAGAAAACCACTTAATTCCTACCACTGGCTCTCCCACATTGATTTGCTAAAATTTACAACTTGTAAAACCATTACAATATTAGGGCTTCCCCCACACCAAATCTATTAAAACAAAATTGCTGAATTACACTTTATTCCCGTTTCTGAAAAATCATTACAATATACAATACAATACAAATGCACATGAAAGACATTAATTGGGTTTCTACCCGTAACATAAAAGTGAATAAATTACAGTAATGTCAATGGAAATAAACATCAAACCGTTAAAAAAAAATCAAACAAAAGCAACCTCCTCACTGGTCCTGCAAGTTATAGCACAAGAACTCACTTGCCAACGATAAAAGATGATGGATTCGGAGCTTGTGACATTTTATATTGTAACTAAATCTGTTTGACTTTTTGTGCTGACATCACTGGATTGTAATCAGCATGTTTCTACCTCTGCCTGTCTTTGCTGTATATCAAATTATGTGCCTGAAGAAACAAAGTGCTCAAAAATGATTTAACATTTTCTTTTCCTGTGAGCTACAGCCAGAGACAATGTAGTTAACTTGAAAGAAAAGGCAAAACCTACATTATTTGTACCTGCCAAAACGGCAGCTTTTGGTTTCAATGTGTATTTACAAAAAAATGCAATTCAAGAGCTAGATTTCATATTTGAATTCATAATTTAATACCATACAAAAGCACAAGCTCAGACAAAAATATCAAAATTCATCTCAATACTACAATCAATCTCCAACTCACTTCTATTTTTGAAATGCAAAAATATATTTGCTAAATATGAAGTTCTCAATGTGACACTAAGCCTTTAAGTTCTGCTAGACGACAACTTGAGAACCCTCCTCCACAACCAAAGGCTTTGTCTTCAGTCGTAAACTGATAGATTTTAAATCTTGAGCTTGTCTCATCTAATCACTGTTCCTTAATCTGCATCATCATGTCTCTTTTTTTTAAAAAAAACATTGAGAACATCCTGAACTGCTGTACTTTACACCCATCAGCCGAGTATTTTGCAAGTTCCAACAACACCTTTTAAATTCTAGCGGTCCTATTTAGTTTCAGTTGTAACATCAGAGAACAATCATTTTACAAGGGAAATCTGGCCCAAGGACACAGACTAATAAGAAAGCAATGTTCACTTATACAGTCTCATTATTATCGAAAAGTGTTCAAGGTACTTCGGAGAGACATGGTCAAATATTACAGCTGTCAGGTCAAAGAAAGTTGACCAAACCCTTGGTTGAATAGGCTGAATGCAAAAATAGGCACAAAATGCAAGCAAAGGGAGGAATAAGGAATTGGCTTGAAGAAAGAATGCAAAACTCAGGTATTTTGCAGGATATCAACAGGCAAGGTCCTGACGATAGTTAAGCAATGGGATCATAAGCGTTTGTTAACTCGAAGTATTGGAAGATCAAGCACGAACATAATTAGGCAATGCCTGCTGGATGAATGGATTTTGATCTGGAATAGAATATGGATGTTGAATGAACTGGAAGAAAACTGCACCACATCCAAGATTGCATTTCAATGAAACCATCTAATCGCGACACAGTGAAGACATCTAGAGGTGATCAAGTGCTGGAAACTGGAACCCATAGTGGTAGGAACATTACAGGTTTCTGTATCTGGCTACGATGAGAAAAACAGTAATGGCAATTAGATACATAGTGTAAAAGGAGTTAACAGATGATGGCATCGTCCATCATGCCAAACTACGCAGAGAAGTAAAAAATGGATAGCGCACTGCAATTCAAAAAGGTAGCTCACCACTACCTTCTCAAGGACAACTAGGGATGCAAATTTTAAAAGAATATTACAGTGGAACTATTCATGGTCATTTTGGTCAGAATTCTGATTGAAGTGCTTTAAACACAGGAATAGCTGCATGAATTTGGAAGGTGACAATATAGTCAAGTACCTGGGAGAAAAGGGAAATTGTAATTAAGACAGTAATTCACAAGGATAAAAATACTCAAGATGGATTCTTGAGGAAGCTGTGATAATCACAGTTTTGAAAGAGAGGAAGGATTACCTGATGGAAGTGAAACATTTAAAATGAGGACTTGCATGGAGTCAGGATGGGAAATCAGATGGTCAGCAGTTTAATGGGAACAAGTGTGAAGGGAATAGGAGGTTTACACAGATTTGGTAATCGCAGAGAGGTCATGAAAGGAAGTCAACCAGGAAGACTGATTAATGGGTAAGGTATACTACGTAGAGTCGTACAGCACAGAAACATACCCTTTGGTCCAACTTGTCCATGCCGACCAAGTCACCCCAAACTAAACTGGCCCCATTTGCCTGCGTTTGGCACATATGCCTCTAAACCTTTCCTATTGATGTACCTGTCCAAATATATTTGTTGTTAGAGGCAAGACTAGAGCGAGGATAATCGCCAGATGCACAGAAGCACTTGGTAATGAAGGAATTAAGCAGGGGTTTGCTTTGTCTTCAAGACTCAGCATAATGGGTAATTTTGGCAGAAGAGACTTAAGTCTGATAAAATTTTTGAAGCTTGATGAACAGACCAAGGTGGATTAGGATCCATGGGGTATACATTCAAAAATAATAAGTCAGATTTGAATATGTACAAATGAAATCAAACTTGGACACAAATCCAGGAATAAAATAAGTTTTCACACTGAAGTATTATGTGAGACACATACTGAAATATTCAAGTTAAACATAAACAGACATAACGTACATACATAAATCACAGTAAACATTCTCTGCCAAATAATCAATGTACCAGAACATAAACCCATATTTAAAAGGAAAATGTCAAGATATTTTCCGCCATACTCAACAATCATCCATTTCAAATCATTAAGCATCAGTTTTGTTTAAAAAAGAACTCAATTTATTTTATTTTTGAAACTTTGACTATTGATGCTTAAGAGGTGATTATCTCTGAGAAGGAACTGCCGATGTTGGAGAATCTGAGATCACAAGGTGTAGAGCTGGATGAACACAGCAGGCCAATCAGTATCAGAGGAGCAGGAAAGCTGACGTTTTGGGTCTGGACCCTTCTTCAGAAAATAGATCCGAAACGTCAACTTCCCTGCTTCTCTGATGCTGCTTGGCCTGCTGTGTTCATCCAGTTCTACACCGTGTTATCTCATTATCTCTGAGAAGATTGTTTTCATTGGCAATCTCACGTTGCCCTGGTTCGATGCAACTGAGTGCCCTGTTTGATTGCTCATAAGGCAACTGGCATCAACCATATGGATGTGTGATTGGAGTCACATGGAGAACAGGTTATGGACAGATTTGGGGTGGCACAGTGTTCCAATGGTTAGCACTGCTGCCTCATAGTGCCAGGTGCCCAAGTTCAACTCCACTCTCGGGCAACTCTCTGTTTATAGCTGCACACTCTCCCCATGTCTGTGTGGGTTTCCTCCCACAGTTCAATGATGTGGGTGTTTGGTGGATCAGCCATGCTAAGTTGCCCATAGTATCCAGGGATGTGCAGACCAGGTGGGTTAGCCATGGGAAATGGAGGGTTACAGGGATAGGGTAGGGGGTTGTCTCTGGATGGGATGCTCTTCAGAGGGTTGCTTTGAACTCGATGGGCCAAATGGCTTGTTTCCACCCTGTTGTGAATGTATGATTCTACAGGTAATAGGAACAGGTTCCTTCCTAAAGAACATAAATGATGGAGTGAGATCCATGGTTAATTTGTACTGACAACATTTTATACTTGTAGGTTTTTAGAACTGAATTCATATTCCCCATTTGATTTGAATTTTCACTTTCTGGATTATTGTCTGCGTTTCTGAGACAGCCCGAGTCCTACATCATCGAAACAATTTTGAGCCTTACCACTCACTTCCAGTCAATAACAGTCACACACAATTTACCCTTCCTCAATCACTGATAATCACATTATCCTCCTACCATCAGCACATAATTAAAAAGTCAGCCGAAATTCCACATTCTCGTGCAAAGTTGATCAATTTAATTATGAAATATCAGAGGCAAAACTAATCATCCTTGTGTAATTTGTCCATGTACCCATTTCTATGTTTGACTGCTCCTACGAGTTTCTTCTTCAGTGGTTGTACCATGACTAATGGAAGATCAATCACCTTCAGCTGAGAAGACAACTTATGGCCTTGGTAGGTTGACCTGGAGCAGGTCTGATCTTGGAGCACTCGACTTCAGACTGCACCATTCTCGAATGGGTGGCTGACAGGCACCAGTAAGGATGCTAGCAGAGTGACAAGGTGGAAAGATAATAAAACCTCAAACCCTAACACAAACCAGCAGGTTTGTGCTTTGTGTAGCCACTGCATTTCCTGCCATTTTCGTAGTCCTATCAATCGGTTGAAGAGATTAATGGACTGTCATTACATGCCAGAAAACTGCTTTAAATACTAGTGTCTGCAGCCACAATGGTAGCGGTCTGAGCAGAAGAACAAGGCACTTGATGGATGCTGTTTGTGGAAGCTATAAAATCAGATGTTGTATCTGTTTGGGTTCCAAATAGTGCACTGATGGAGGTGACCACCTGTTCCATACCAAAACAGACAGGCTCCACGCTCAGCGTAAAATCCAGCGTCAAACTTCTGTAAGCTACTTCACATTGAACGTACGCCTTGTGGCAGACCTCTCTGGAAATTTTTTGTTATATATCAGTTTTCTCCTGCAGTCTCACCCATCAAAATCCTCAGCTTCATCTTATGCCGCTGAATTTATGTGGGACCTTATCGTCCAGCAAACTGGCACTTTTGAGTATTCATACCAACTCCCGACTGTGCACTTGGAATTGGGGTCACACTGGGCAGAATTTAAAATCATCCAGTGCTACCTCCATCACGGCAGTGGGTTGGGAAGTGGAATAGGATGTATAATCAGCTGAGAAGGTGAGGAAGACAACCCATTGCCCTCTCAATTAAGTTAAGGGATTTTGAACATGGCCTTCCCACCTCAAGGCCAATTGAGATGTGTAAGTGGCCGATTAAGTGCCACGTAACTGCATCTTCCCTCTGCTGCTGGTTTTCTACCACCGGCTAGTATGGCAGCCTTGCCAAATGGGATGCTGCCAGAAATGCCTAGCAGCCTTCCTCCACCCTGTGCCACATGGACTGTCCTGCTGGTGGTAAGACCCCTTGCTCAAATCCTCCCATGGCCTCCACAATGCTTCCAGTGGAAGTGTTGGAAATGGAGAGCTGTTGACCATTTGGTTCATCTTGAAAGGCAAGAGAACCCTCATGGTAGGAAGTTAACTTCCTGAAAGGCATTTCATTGAGCTTCGTGGAAACGGCCAGACCAGGGCTGTCCACAGTTTTTGGCCAGTGGAGAGGTCCTCCACCAAAGCCATTCAATTCAGCGCGCAATGTGCAAGTCCTGTTTCTCAGCTGTTCTCTGAGATATTCACATGTCAATATCCAAGCTGGTTAAGTATGAAATTAATTGTCAGTGTCTCTTTACCTTCAACATCCCACACTGACTGGTAAGATACTCACTTGAGTATGTGATAGAAAAGAGGTCAATAGTTGTGCCGTGGAGAGGGGAAGGAGAAATAAGATGCTAAATCTTACTCAAGTTACACCTTCAGAACTAGAAGGAATTGTGAACAAGAGAGAGCTAAGTAGAAAGACAAAAGATCAAGCATGTAAATACACTTGTTATGAATCCGTCCAACATGACCATTGATCTTGGCTTTAGCAATCCATTTCCTATGATTACCAGTGCTCTGCTCTCCTTTATGGTTAAAAATTTCAGAAGCAATCAGATTCTTTCCTGCTGTTATATTCTCACATGAGAAACTGTGAGTGAGTTTGAGAGATGTTGACAATCCACATTAGGTTGTTAAACTTCTTCCTTCATTCTAGCCATGCACCTGGAGCAACACCATTTGCAATGACGTCCAGCAGTATTGCCTTCTGAGCATATGTATATAGTTAGTCCTACTCCATCCCTTGTAAGATCACCAACCCTACATGGATGTAACTCATCCTTTCCATCTTTGCCGCAAGACCTTCAACAGGTTGTTAACAAAACTAGGTATTCATCCTTATGCATGCCAATTTAGCTATTCCTCAAATTACCACAGTCAGACTGAATTTTAAGATATTTACTTCCACCACTTGCCACAACATTGCACCTTCCCATTAATTTGCAGAATACCGCCTCAAGATATCAGGACCCATGCTGATATGCTGCCAATGAACAAAACTGGAATTACTATCTACACACTGCAATCACTTAAAGCACCAGGAAGCCATAATTTTATTTAAAGATGCCATCATAATAAATAAGCACTGGTTAATTATGTGCTATTGTGCCAGTTAAAAAAGGATTAACTAATTTTCCAGCAAGGTTGTGTTTGAAAATAAATGATGTTGAAGAAACTCTCAAAACTTTTAACAATGCATCAAAACTGTTTAATGAGGCTGATATGAACTAACTGCAACTAGCATCAACAATGTGAATCTTCTTTAATTATTCTTTAAATCACTCCACAGGACATAAAAATCAGAACCTACAATTCCTTGCGATTAACTTAAGATTTTCTGCTGACATTCAGCAGTTTTCTACAGACAATAGACATTTCATAAATGGAATGAATGGACACTTGTTAAATGGCACCTTAGCTTTTTAAGGTGTATTGAAAAATGAAGTGTGTTATCAATGACAAGATTGCCACTGCCTGCACACATACACATGGCTTCCCAAGATGTCACATCATTGCAACAGATCATTATTGCAGCTATGTCAGTTGTGCCTGATATTTCTTCAATTAACAACTTTGTTTTCCCTGGAACTGCATACTCCCATAATTTTGTCAAGCGATATATTTATTCACAGAGGAAAAAAGTTATTTTATCACACCTCTTGCCAAGTCATTTTTGCCTCATCTTTTCAACTATCAGCAGATTTATTTCTGCTCAGAAACAATTCAGCTACAGTTCTGACCTCATCCAAAAAGAAAGTGATAACATTCACTTCTTCAAGTCGGTGCTAAAAGTGATTTTTAAGATTAATGAACTGCCTCCCAGTTTATCAGGCTTATATCTTTAATATTTCTTCTTGCTTTTTACAACAGCCTAATTTTGTTTCCTTTTCCAAGATAAGTAACTGACAATGCGTGTTCCAAAACAGAAATAGACACCCACATCCCATGAACATATTCAAGAAACACTCTAGATGAACATCCTCCTATCCTATTTCAACCAGTTGATTGTTCTCCCTTAATCTTGTGATGTAATAACGGATTTACCCATTCCTGCTGGATGGTTGGTAAATGTTAAATGAAATATGTTTGATGAAAGGTCATTTACACTTCCACATATCAAAGTCTGTTGATGACTGCTGTCCAAGCTAAGAGTGTCATCATCACAAGTACAAAGCAGATAATGGAAAACGAACACATATTTCCAAAAGCTAATTCTAAACTATTCTTACAAACTGCAAAGTGAATGTTGATTTTAGAAGAAAATACAGTTCAATAAACACTGGAGATGCATGTATGCACAGGAGGCGATTTTCATCATACACAACCCATACATAATCACATTACCCCTTTCAAATAAATAATGAATTATTATAAACTATATTGATTCCAAAGGTGAGTTTGCCCGAAATGGATTATTTAAACAAAAACGCACATAATATCACTGGCGAGCGAAACATTGAATAGTTTCCAAGTAATCTGAAATTCCAAGCCTGTAATGTTCATGTCTGTATTAACTTTGCCAAAAACCTGAACACCCTGGTTAATGCAGAAATCCTACACAGATTATTTGAAGTACAGAATCGTATTTATTTGACTAAGATGTTGGTGGCTGTTCTCTTAGTCAACCAAAAAGTGACAAACAAGCACACTCATTTTATTAATGCCTTCAAAAGTTCATTTGACTATATAGTGTGATGGCATTTGACCAATCATTCTTGCTGTATCATGCTTTTATATACACGTACATATATATTTTAATTCAATACTTACGATTGAAGCAACAATATAGACTTGGTCAATTTCTCTCTCTTGCTCTCTTTGAAGTGGGGCAAATACATGCCTCAAAGAGAAACACAAGTTAAAGTTTTGGTGTGCTCTTGGCCAGGTACGTAACATAGCACTCTCATTATTTTTGTATCAGAGCACAAAGGTAATTTTTTACTATTTGATGAAGAGAACCTGGCCATACTGTACATTTAGTTTACTGCGGAATAAAACAGCTTCACATTTCTAGCCTCAAGCCCTCTCTGTAGGGAGATTAAATGAACGCACGTACTGATATGCAGTCTAGGTCACCTGAGGATGCCATGTCAACACCCTCAAGTTATGCAGAGATACAAATAAGGAAGTCTACAAGTCAACTCGCAAAAAAAGCAAGACATTCATGCTGCTTTTGGAGTAACTATGCTAAAAGATCAAAGAATGAATCTCTGCTAGACCTGAATTCATAATGGAGACTCTTTTCTTCATTGATTTATACATTAGTTGTCCATTCAGAGTGCACTGCTGTTGATAGAAAATCATTATAATTATTGTGGCATGGAAAACAAAATCCTCATGACTTCAAATCAAACTAAAAGAGTAACTAAACAGCTTATTTTCAAATTTCAGAAAATTATAGGATAGTTAAGACAGCAAAAGATAATAAATTGCCTTTGTCTAGACAAATACACACATCCATTTAGGAACTTAAACCATGTATCAAATAATTCCAATTAACATGCTCTGTATTCTTCATTCCACTGTCTTGACTTTCCAATACATGTGGAGTCATAGAGATATACAGCACAGAAACAGACCCTTCGGTCCAACTCGTCCACGACGATCAGATATCCTAAATAAATCTAGTCCCATTTGCCGGCATTTGACCCATATCTCTCTAAACTCTTCCTATTCATATATCCATCCAGATGCCTTTGAAATGTTGCAATTGTACCAGCCTCCACCACTTCCTCTGGCAGCTTGTTCCACACATGCACCATCTTCTGAGTGAAAAATTTGCCCCTGAAGTCCCTTTTAAATCTTTCCCCTCTCGCCTTAAACCTATGGGCCCTAATTTTGTACTCCCCCACCCTGGGGTAAAAACCTTGTCTATTTACCCTATCCATGCCCCTCATGATTTTATCAACCTCTATAAAGTCACCCCTCAACCCCCAGCACTCCAAGGAAAACAGCCCCAGTCTATTCAGCCTCTCCCTTGTGCTCTATATTCTATTCACAACGAACTACTTAATAGTTTCTACGATTGCAAAAGATTTTTGCGTACTAAGATTTTTTTATGGAGATCTTCCCATGTGTAGTATTAACCAGTAAAATAAGCAAAATATGTGAAATAAAGATATCACAGCATGTCACATCAGGCTATTTGACATATAGTTTGTCGAGAACTTACTCAAGTTGAGTCATGCAGGGAATTAAGTCATGTGATATCCATGAGCCGAAGGGACTTACTCCAAGATTCGTCAAGGCTCCTTAGAAAGCATCTTCCAAAATTACAACAGCGTTAGATGGACGAGGGCAGCAGTTACATGGGAACACTACCATCTGCTAACTCCCGCTTCAATCTACTTGCCACCCTGACTTGCAAATATATCACCATTTCTTCAGGGTCACTAGGTCAAAATCCTGGAATTCCGTCCCTAAATGGACTGTGTGAGTACCTATACCAACTAGATTGTACAGGGTCAAGAAGGTGGGCAATAAATGATGGTCTAGTCAGTGAAGATATCCCATGAATGATTTTTTAAAAAGACTGTACATTGCAGGGATCCCTGTCATGTACATAATATGCATAGCTCTGCAAGTTCTCATTATCAAGATCTGCTTGGAAAAAGTTTACAAGCACAATTTAAGTCTTTTATCTAGCGTTTCTGGAATGCCTCCATCCAATTTACATTGAACATGTGAGAAACCCTCGATGGAAATTCAGGATGAAAATATATTCTGATCGATGACAAAGACAAGACAGAAAAACCCACACCTCCACTGGGCACAAGTGAAATGTATTAGCCATTTATATCTTAAACGTAGAACTGGCAGATCACTTCCCAACCATGCACTCTTCACAAAGGTATCAAAAACAACTGAAGATAATCAAATCTATATCCATCACCATCACATGTCTGAAACACAGAATTCACATTTAGGCCATCCAACATTCAAATTCGGAGTTCAAAAAGATCTAGTACAATGCAGTGACCTAACGAGTATATCAAAATCAGATGTAAGAAAAATATTAATGGGCCTTCATGATCAAGTTTTAAGCCAATATTTATTAGCTTTGGCAGCACAAGGCGCTTGTGTCCTCCAACCCTTGACAGAATTACTGCTCTTCTTACTTGCCTTTTCCAAGTGTCCATATCTCCATCCAACTGTGAATCAGAGACCATCATACAAATCCACTAAAAGGGACCACTTCAAATTCCAATCATCGGCTTGTGGTCAGACTCGTGGTCCATCCAAAACCCAAGAGAAATCAGCTTAGAACAAGCTGTTACAGAATTTCAATTTGAAACTTACCTTCCGGTCAAAAGGGTTGCATCAGATTAAAGCAGTCAAATTCAGACTGTCAGAGATAAAAGGTACTGCAGATGCTGGAGAATCCGAGATAACAAGCATGGGGCTGGAAGAACACAGCAGGTCAAGCAGCATCATAGGAGCAGGAAAACTTGACGTTTCGGGCCTAAACCCTTCATCAGAAATGGGGGAGGGGAAAGAGGGTTCTGAAATAAATAGGGAGAGAGGGGGAGGCGGATAGAGGATGGATAGAGGAGAGGATAGGTGGAGAGGAGGCAGACAAGTCGAAGAGGCGGGGATGGAGCCAGTAAAGGTGAGTGTAGGTAGGGGGGTATGGAAGAGATAGGTCAGTCCAGGGAGGACGGACAGGTCAAGGGGGCGGGATGATGTTAGTAGATAGGAGATGGGGGTGGGGCTTGAGGTGAGAGGAAAAACAGGTTAGGGAGGTGGAGATGAGCTGGGCTGGTTTTGGGATGCGGTTGGGGGCGGGGAGATTTTGAAGCTTGTGAAATCCACATTGATACCATTGGGCTGCAGGGTTCCCAGGCTGAATATGATTTGCTGTTCCTGCAGACTTCGGGTGGCATCACTGTGGCATTGCAGGAGGCCCAGGATGGACATGTCATCTGAGGAATGGGAGGGGGAGTTGAAATGGTTCGCAACTGGGAGGTGCAGTTGTTTGTTGCGAACTGAGCGCAGGTGTTCTGCAAAGCGGTCCCCAAGCCTCCGCTTGGTTTCCCCGATGTAGAGGAAGCCACAACGGGTACAGCGGATGCAGTATACCACAGTGGCAGATGTGCAGGTCAACATCTGCCTGATGTGGAAAGTCTTATTGGGGCCTGGGATTGGCCTGGGCGGGCGGGTCCTTGTCCGCTCCACACTCCCCTCCAGCCCCACCACACCCAGCACTTTTCCTTGTAACCGCAGGAAGTGCTACACCTGCCCCCACACCTCCTCCCTCACCCCAATCCCAGGCCCCAAGAAGACTTTCCACATCAGGCAGATGTTCACCTGCACATCTGCCAATGTGGTATACTGCATCCGCTGTACCCGTTGTGGCTTCCTCTACATCGGGGAAACCAAGCGCAGGCTTGGGGACCGCTTTGCAGAACACCTGCGCTCAGTTCGCAACAAACAACTGCACCTCCCAGTTGCGAACCATTTCAACTCCCCCTCCCATTCCTCAGATGACATGTCCATCCTGGGCCTCCTGCAATGCCACAGTGATGCCACCCGAAGTCTGCAGGAACAGCAAATCATATTCAGCCTGGGAACCCTGCAGCCCAATGGCATCAATGTGGATTTCACAAGCTTCAAAATCTCCCCTCCCCCAACCGCATCCCAAAATCAGCCCAGCTCATCTCCACCTCCCTAACCTGTTTTTCCTCTCACCTCAAGCCACACCCCCATCTCCTATCTACTAACATCATCCCGTCCCCTTGACCTGTCCGTCCTCCCTGGACTGACCTATCTCTTCCATACCCCCTACCTACACTCACCTTTACTGGCTCCATCCCCGCCTCTTCGACTTGTCTGCCTCCTCTCCACCTATCCTCTCCTCTATCCGCCTCCCCCTCTCTCCCTATTTATTTCAGAACCCTCTTCCCCTCCCCCATATCTGATGAAGGGTTTAGGCCCGAAACGTCGAGTTTTCTTGCTCCTATGATGCTGCTTGACCTGCTGTGTTCATCCAGCCCCATGCTTGTAAATTCAGAGTGTCGTTGTCTGGTACAGCAATAATCAACATGCAAATTAAACCTGACCCTTGCACTGTTCAAATATGATGTTTTCATCTTCCAATGGAATGCACTGCCTGGAAGAATGGTAGGGGTCGGTTCTATTGAGGCATTCAGTGATAACTTGGATAAAAGTAATGTGCAAGGGTAAAGGTAAAATCAGGAGATTGAATGAGAATTGTAGCTTTGTGACAATCAGCTGGTGCAGATATTGTGAGCTGAATGGCCTCCTTCTGCATTGGAGCACTTCTATAAAATGGCATTGAAGTTCTCTCCAATTTGCTGCTTACAAAATCCGTTTTAGTTTACATAGGAAGAGGAGTTGACTGTTCGGTCCCTTGAGCCTGCTCCGCCATTCAATGAGATCATGGCCTGACTGTGGCCGAACTCCACATGCCTGCCTTGGGCTCATATCCTTTCATAATTTGCTGAATGAGCATCGACTGCCATTTGAGGAAGAGAGTTCCAAACCTCCACACTCTATGCATTGAAGTGCTTTCTAACATATCTCCTGAATGGCCTGGACCTATTTCTTATACTATGCCCCTGGTTGTACAATCTTCAGCCAGATGAAGTAATTTATCTTAATCTACACTGACTTTCCATGTTAATATCCTGAAAACCTCAATTAGATCAGCCCTTATCCTTTTAAATTGAGTAGAATAAAGGCTTAATTAGCCTTATCTCGCTCCATAACTTAACCCCTAAAGTCCAGCTATCACCCTTGTAAACCTGTGTTGAACTCCCTCCAGGTTAAAACATCCTTCCTCAGGTGTGGTGCCCAGATCTGCTCATAGTACTCTAAGTGGGGTCTAACTAGCATTTTGTATAACTGCAGGATAATGTCTGTATCCCGATCGTGCAGCTCCTTAGATATGAAGGTCAGCATTCCATTCATCTTCTTGACTATTTTCTGTACCTGTTAGTTGCATTTTAAACAAACTACGCACCTGAATTCCCAAATCTGGTTGGACATCCACTGTATTTAACTGTGTGCCTTTAAATAATAAATCACCCTGATCAATCTTTTTTGGTCTGAAATGGATAACCTCACACTTGTTTATATTAAAATCCGTCTGCCATGGCTTTGCTCATTCTAATCGATCTGTTTGAATTCTGTCGTAAATATTTGGTGTCTTCAGCAATGTCTACAATGCTGCCCAATTTTGTTCATCGGCAAGTTTTCATATTTGACTTTTAGAATCCCTACAGTGTGGAAACAGGCCCTTCGGCCCAACAAGTCCACACTGACCCTTGGAGCATCCCACTCAGATCCATCCCCCTATAACCCCACACACCCCTGAACACTATGGGCAATTTAGCATGGCCAATCCACCTAGCCTGCACATCTTTAGACTGTGGGAGGAAACTGGAGCACCCGAAGGAAACCCACACAGACACTGGGAGAATGTGCAAACTCCACACAGACAGTCACCTGAGGCTGGAATCGAACCCAGGTCCGTGGTGCTGTGAGGCTGCAGTGCTAACCACTGAGCCACTGAGCCAACGTGCCCCCCATGCCTTTATCTAGGTTAATGAATATTGTGAATAATGAAGCCCCAATGCAGATTCCTGAAGGACATCCAGTCACATTCTGCCAATTTAAGTACTTACCCACTATTCCAACTCTGTTTCCTGCCCTAAACCAAGTTCCTATCCATGTCAGTAATTTGCCCTCAATTCCATGGGTTTCTACTTTAGTTAACAGTCTCTTGTCTGAAATTTAGCAAAATCCTTCTGGATATCCATATAAACAACATCCATCGACTTACTTCTGTCCACCACCTTTGTCACCACTTCAAAAGAAAAATTCTACAAGCTTTGGTCAGGGTTACCCTTCATGAATCCATGCTGACTCTCCCTGATTTATTGAAATTTTTCAAGGTGACCAGTCACCCTATCCTTGATTATTGGGAAATTGTTGGGAGTATATCACAGGTGTCAGGCTAACTGGTCCATAAGGGGAGTTGATGGCCGAGTGGTATTATGCAGGCACTGAACACTAATCAACTAGCCTTTAAAAGATTTCCACAGATGTGGATTTACCCTCAGCCAGTCCCAATCTACATTCCCCAGTTCCTGCCTAACACTATGGTAGTCAGCCTTCCCCCAACTTAGTACTTTCACCCAAGGACTACTCTTATTCTTATCCATAAATAACTTAAAGCTTATGGAATTACAGTCACTGTTCCCAAAATGCTCCCCCAACTAAAACTTTGATCACTTGGCCAGGTCACATTGTTGCTTTCCCATGTTATTGGCCTCATCGTTCGATAGCTTCTCACTAGCCTCTGAACCTCACTCCCAAGCTCACATACAGATCACAAAATGGCTGCACTCTGAAGGAAACAGCCTCTCGGTGTGACTCGCCCTGGAGCAATGAAGAACTGGAGGAGGGCTTGTCATCCAATTAAAAATCATAGGCTAGAGGTTGGTTGGATCGCCGAGCTGGTTTCTTGTTTCGCAGACGTTTCATTACCGTGCTGGGTAACATCCCCTGTACAGCCTCCAATGAAACGTCAGTGTGTTTTACCACCTGGTTTTTAAACTCTGGGGTCCATTGAGATGGATTGCCTCACTTCCAGTTTTCCTTCGTAGTGGTATGTATATGGGGTCGAGTTCAATGTGTTTATTAATAGCATGCTTCATGGAGTGCCAGGCTGCTAGGAGTTCTCGGGCCTGTCTCTGCCTAGCCTGTCCCAGGATCTTGGTGTTGTCCCAGTCAAAGTCGTGGTTCTCCCTGTGGCTATCGATGATACAAATATCTCAGCAAGGGGCCCTGCAATCACTTCCCTAGCTTCCTGCAGAGTTCTAGGGTACACCTGATCAGGTCCCAGGGATTTATCCACCTTTATACGTTTCAAGATGTTCGGCACCTCCTCTGTGATATGGACACTTTTCAAGGGGTCGCTATTTATTTCCCCATGTTGTCTATCTTCCATATCCTCCTCCACAGTAAACACTGATGCAAAATATTGGTTTAGTATCTCCCCCATCTCCTATAGTTCCACACATACGCAGCCTTGCTGATATTTAAGGGGCCCTTTCTCTCTGATAGTTACCCTTTTCTCCTTAATGTACTTGTAGAATCCCTTTGGATTCTCCTTAACCTTATTTGTCATTGCTATCTCATGTCCCTTTTTTGCTCTCCTGATTTCCATCTTAAGTATACTCTTACTGCCTTTATACTCTTCTAAGGATACACTCAATTTCTGCTGTCTATACCTGACATATGCTTCCTTCTTATTCTTGACCAAAACCTCAATTTCTCTAGTTATCCAGCATTCCTTACACCTAGTAGCCTTGTCTTTCATCCAAACAGGAACCGTACTGTCTCTGTACTCTGGTTATCGCATTTTTGAAGGCTTCCCATTTTACAACTGTCCCTTTACATGCAAACACCCTCCCTCAATCAACTCTTGAAAGTTCTTGCCTTCCTTCAATTTAGAACTTTAGCTTTTAGATCCAGTCTATCCTTTTCCATCACTATTTTAAACCTAATAGAATTATGGTCACTGGTCTCAAAGTGCTCCCTCACTGACACCTCAGTCACCTGCCCTGCCCTATTTCCCAAGAGTAGGTCAAGGTTTGCACCTACCATAACCACCCTATTATTCTTACAGATAACTGAGATGTCCTTACAAATTTGTTTCTCAATTTCCTGCTAACTACTGGGGGGTCTATAGTACAATCCCAATAAGGTGATCGTCCCTTTCTTATTTCTCAGTTCCATCCAAATAATTTCCCTGAACATATTCCCAGAAATATCCTCCATATATACAGGCATAATGTTATCCCTACTCGAAAATGCCATTCCCAGTCCCCTCTTGCCCCCCTTTTGAACCTCCCTATAGCATCTATACCCTGGAACATTAAGCTGGCAGTTCTATCCATCCCTGAGGCACATCTC
Organism: Ginglymostoma cirratum; assembly: GCA_024137785.1. Taxonomy (NCBI): domain Eukaryota; kingdom Metazoa; phylum Chordata; class Chondrichthyes; order Orectolobiformes; family Ginglymostomatidae; genus Ginglymostoma; species Ginglymostoma cirratum. Next base: position 43,593,395 of record JAHRHZ010000139.1, read on the forward strand.
TGTAATTATTATGATAACCCAGTCCCATGTTCCTAACCATGCCCTGAGTTCATCTGCCTTACCTGTTACGCCTCTTTCATAGAAATAAATGCAGACTAATTTATCAGTTCTACGTCGTTCTCTGCTTTGTTCCTGCCTGCCCTGTCTGTTTGATTTGCTCCTTTTCCCAAATGTATCAGTCTCAGGCTGATCTCTTTCCTCACTATCTCTCTGGTTCCCAACTTACTCATTTAAATCGTCCCAAGCAGTTCTGGCAAGTTTCCCTGCCAGTACATTAGTCCCCTTCCAATTCAGGTGCAATCCGTCCTTCTTATACAGGTCACTTCTACCCCAGAAGACATTCCAATGATCCAATAATCTGAATCCTTTTCCCTGCACTAGCTCCTCAGCTCTATCCTCCTATTCCTACCCTCACTAGCTCATGGCACTGGGAGTAATCCAGATATTACTATCCTTGAGGACCTACCTTTTAAATTCATGCCTAACTTGCTGTATTCTCTCCTTAATATCTCATCATTTTCTTATGTCATTAGTTCCAATGTAAACAATGACCTCATGCTGGTCCCTCTCCCTTTTGAGAATATTCAGCACCTTCTCTGAGGTATCTTTGATCCTGGCTCCAGGACGCAACACACCATTCTGATGTCTCACTGTCGGCCACAGAATCGTTTGTCCGTACCTCTGACTAGACAGTCACCTATCAGAAATGATCGCTTGCAACCTGATGTACCCCTCTTTACATTAGAGCCAGTCTTGGTAGCAAAAACCTGGCTGTCAGTGCTACATTCCCCTGAGAGTCTATCACTCCCTACATTTTCCAAAACAGCATTTGTGTTTGAGATGGGGATAGCCACAGGAGACTCCTGCACTGTCTGTCTCCGTCTCTTACATTTCCTGGATGTTACCCATCCACCTGACTGTATCTTCGGTTATCCCTCTCCCTGCAACTGCCATCCATCACACCCCCTATCTCCTATAAAATCCTTGTTTCCTCTAACTGCTGCTCCAGCCAATCCATGCAATCCAATGGGATTCAAACAAACACACTTCCTGCAGACATAACCACTAGTAACATGGAAACTCTCCTTAAACACCCACATCCAACAGGAAGAGCACATCACTCTACTAAAGGCCATCTTTGCACCTTAACAATCCACAGACCAGAAAATAGCACAGTCTTACTGTCTAATGACACTGCTCCAGGCTAGCCTAGCACCTATTCCTTGAAAAATTCAATCAAATTTACTAAACATGAACTCCTCCTGACAAAACCATACTATCTTTGATGAATTCTTGCCTCTCTAGATGGAGATTAATTTTATCCCTCAGAGATTTTCCCGAAAGTTTCCCTTCCTCTGATGTATGGCTCACTGGCCTGCAGTTAACTGGTTTATATCTACCATCTTTCTTAAATAATGGTACCACATAACTGACCAGCTCTGATGAAGAGAGAGCATTGCTAAGGACATAACGGTTGAGAGTTCAATCCCTGCATAGATCAGCGTGCATTTTGTAAAGGTTTTTATGGTGCAATGAGGTGTCCCTAACTCTGGGTCAGTCGGTGCTTGCTCAAGTCCCACCTATCCCATAGGTGTGTTTGAACATGTCTGAATTTGTTGATGTCAACACCACTTCTGTGTGACTGTCAGAAAATGGCCAACAGTAGGTCAGAGCCACAGCCTAAAAATCAAGCCCTCAGTATCAGTGACAATTTACTCTTACAGATCATCCCATTTCTCTATTATCAATTTGTCAGAACTGTTTTTTTAAAGAATTTGTTCACTGGATGTGGGGTTCGCTTGATAGCTTAACAATTACTGCCCATTTCTAACTACCCAGGAGGCAGTTGAAATTCAACCACATTACTGTGTGTCTGGAACCACATGTAGGCCAGACTAGGCGATGGCTGATTTCATTCCCTACCCTAAAGTGACATTAGCGAGCCAGAAGGGGTTTTATGACAATCAACAGTGGTTTCATAGGCGTCATCAGATTAGGTTTCAATTCCAATTTTTCAGATTTTACCAGTTGCCATGGAGGGATTTGAATCCACATCCTCAGAATTTTGGCCTGGAATTCTGGATGAAAAATCCAAGTTATATTACCAGCCACCACATTCCCAAGCTTCACTCAATTTACGGCATCATCATTATTTTAGTATCTGAAAATATCACATTATTTCTTATTTTCTTGGATTTTTTTGCAATTTTTAGTTAATGTCTATTTGTTTCTAAAGAAAAGTCTTAACTGGATTTTCATTGGTCAAACAAAAGTGGTGCATCACTGACGACATTGAGTATCGGATGTTAGTATAACCCAGTAGTTTGTTTTCGCTCAGGGCACTTATCCTGTAATGGAGTCCTAAGGAATGCAACATATGGTCCCTGTGCTGCCAGTGGCATTCCTGAGCACAAACTCAGCAAAGCAAAGAGCATGGAAATCCAATTTTCATATCACTCATCCAAGTTCAAAGCTTAAACATAATAGAAGGTGAACACTTAGTGCCTCTTGACAGTTTACATTTTTTCTGGCTTTTGAGCTTTGAAAGGCTACGCAGCCTTGGGCTAAAACAAAGCAATTCTATTAAAGCTCTGAACCAATTATACTGCTAATGCTTGCCAGAAGGTATAGGGTCCTAGCCTCATTGCTGAACTAGTCTCTCAGGCATATTTGATAAATTTGATAGATGGCTACTTTAGGAACTATATGCAGTAAGTTTTAAGCAAAGACAGAAGACCTTTGGGATTAAAACACTTTTTTTTTTCATTTTCAGGCTTTTCATGAATCATGACCAGGCCCAATCAGTCCAGGCAAAGCAAGTCAAACACGTCGTCGGTGCGATGCCTTCATTTGTCTGATTGATGCATTAATTGGAGCGCTGAAAGGCACTGCTGGTTGGCTGCATACTCAGCAGGTTGCTAACAGCATCCAAGGCTAGCCTCCAATTATGACAGGCAGTGCGTCCCCTTAAAAAGGGACGCTGCACTCAAATTAATGAAAGTTTCTGAAGTACTGCAAAGTCTACACCTGGGAACAAAAAGGGAAATCCAAGGCTACTGGGTTCATGGATCAAACCCTGGAAGCACCACTAATAGAAGAGGATAGGAGAACAGACATGGTTCTACAAGACAACAGGAAACCCTGAATGACTTACATCAGGAGGGACTGTGGCAGATGGACAGGAATTCCTGGAATCCAATCCTAGGAATTATGTGGCAGCAGCACCACATAAAGTAGCCACAGGTCATAAGAAATAGAAGTATTGAACACGGTCTGTAATCCAATAGATCTAGGATGTTCTGATTGTAGCCTTAATTCCAATTTCCTGCTCTCTTGCATAACAACTCTTACCTATCTCCTCCTTGAACATCTTCATGTCCAATTTCCACTGCTTGCTGTGGAGGAAAATTCCAAAGAATGTCAATCTTTGAGAAAATAATTTATTCCTCATTTCCAGTTCAAAAAGGAGATTTTTAAGTTGTGCCCCTAGTTGTAGATTTCCCTGTATTGTTTGGGGAATATGGGTCAGAAAGGGTTAATGCTGAGGAGTGCAATTAGCACCGCTCAATATGATGCCGTCACAAGGGCTCGGACAGGGAACAGCTTTGGAACTCAAAGGAGTAAGATCTAACGTAAAAATCTCCCTCATTGGTATATTAGACATTATTATTCTGACAATGTAACATATATCTAGTGCAATAAACCACTTTTTTTTCTTTATTCATTCACAGGATGACGGCGTCGTTGACCAGGCAGCGCTTTTATTGCCCACCTCTAAGTGCCCAGAGGGCGGTTCAGAGTTAACTATATTGCTGTGGGTCTGGAGTCACATGTAGGCTGGACCAGGTAAGGATGGCAGACTTCTTCCCTAGAGGACATTAGTAAACCACATGGGCTTTTCTGTCAATCAACAATGGATTCATGGTCATCATTAGATTCTTAGTTCCAGATATTTTTTATTGAATTCAAATTCCACCATCTGCCGTGGTGGGATTCAAACCTGGGTCCTCAGAACTTTATCTGGGACTCTCGATTAACATTACAGTGATAATACCGCTAAGCCACTGCCGAGAGACACGAAGAGAGCATATGATCATTAGGGTACAAAGCGATTTCCCTTCACAACGCTAGATCCTTACCAGGAAAGACAATGGTGGCGGCAAATCTACCAGATAGATCTTACACTCCACAAAAGAAAATATTTTCCAAGCATCTCAAGCCAACTTGTGTGTTTCAGTAAGATCACCTTTCATTTCCTCTTAACTCCTCTGAGTAGAAGCTCAACCTTTCCTCGTAAAACAATTCATTCATTCCAGGAATCAGCTTCTCTGAACAGCTTCAAATGCAATTTAGCTTCTCCCTCAGAAAGGAGATCAAAGCTGTACTCCAGACGTGGTCTCACCCATGTACAGATGCCGTAAGAAATCCCTCTTTTTATACTCCATATATCTACTATTGGGAATCATTTCCTGAAAAGTTCACTTAGTTATTTCTGATGTCATCCTTGTAAATCACCTCTGCAGGCTCTCCAACACCTGTGTCATTGCTATAGCACGGCCACCAGAACTGCAGGATGTAGTCTATTCAACATACACGGTATCTCACGGTTAGTATTACAGCCTCACAGTGCCAGGGACCCAGGCTCGATTCAACCATTGGCGACCGTCTGTGTGGAGTTTGCACATTCTCCCTGTGTCTGTGTGGGCTTCCTCTGGGTCCTCTGGTTTCCTCCCACAGTCTAAAGATGTGCAGGTTAGGGTGGATTGGCCGTGGGAAATTGCCCGTAGTGTTCAGGGACGTGCAGACTCGTTGGGCTGGCCATGGCAAATGCAGGGTTATAGGGTAGGGGATGAGTCTGGGTGGGATGCTGTTTAGAGGTTGGTGTGGACTTGATGGGCTGAATGGCCTGCTTCAACACAATAGGGATTCTATGATCTGCTTATATACTTCCCAATTCTATCCAGCTAGAAATGATGCTTGGTTTGCTTCTTTAATAAAATTGTCTACGGTAACTTGCGGCACAATACTCAATGATTGAAAGCATGATATAATGCAAGTCATGTAAAGCTTGATGACTGGATAAAACACAATAAGACCACAGACACCAGCTGTCTCTATTGAAAAAAAAATGTCAATGATGGTATTGGTGTCAAGAACAAACTGTGGCTTTTGAAAAGAACCACAAGAGGCTACTTTCTACTGATATTTTAGTTTATCACAATCCAGGCTTATTCACTAAAGTAGCCACAGGTGCAATGCCCATAGGATTTGGAGTTGTCCTTTTTCCAAAGTGCAGGCTGATGTAACATAAAACTTATTTTATTTTACAACCACATGTTTTGATGGAGGCTCAATAGTGATCCTCACAGGACTTAAATTCCAAACTGAGATGGACCAGAAGTGCTTTGTAATTTTATTGGGCCCGAACTAAATCTTTAAAAAATGCCTGCACTCACTCAAAGATTCAGGCTGAGGTTGATGAGATATGAAAACCAAAAAGGACTGCGGATGCTGTCAATCAGGAACAAAAACAAAGTTGCTGGAAAAGCTCAGCAGGTCTGGCAGCACCTGTGAAGGAGAAAACAGAGTTAACGTTTCGGGTCCGGTGACACTTCCTCAGATGTTGATGAGATATGACTATATTGCAGATTATTTTCCAGGTATTGCACAAGTTATGGCAGGTACACTCTGAAGTGCAGCAGTGAACTGAAATAGACAAAACAAAAGAAGACCCAAATAGAGATAGCAGGAACGGCAGATGCTGGAGCCAGAGATAATGCAGTATAGAGCTGGAAGAGCACAGTAGGCCAGGCAACATCAGAGGAGCAGGAAAGTTATGTCATTACATCATACAGTCTTATTTAATGGTTAGGACAATATTGGCACCAGAGGAAAACCTCACTCAAATGTTTGCATCTCAAAGAAATGAGTATACAAATTCAAACAACTCTTTCTGTAAGGATAGTTGCAATACAATCCAGCAGACTAAGTGCTGAAAAGGTAGTGGAAGCAGAAACATAACATTACAGTCGTGAAGGACGCGTTGTTGTACAACCACTGTGGGGTCTGTACAAAAAGAAATCCCAGCAAAATTACACAGAGGACATCTAGGTACCACAAGGTGTAGAGCAAGGGAACAGCAATCAATGTGGTGGCCAGGCATTTTGAAAGGCATACAGGATTACATTTTAAAAACAAAATATTGCCAATGTTATAAATCTGAAACAAACACTGAAAATGCTAAAGAAACACAACAGGTCTCACAGCATCTGAGGAGAAAGAAAGTTGATGTGTTGAGTTCAATATGACTTCTTTAGAACTGAAAGGAGTTGGAAAAGGGTGATTTTTTTTTAATACTTTGACAGTCGCAGAGGCAGCACGAGGGGAACAGATGGCATGAAGGGCCAGGGTAAAGAACAAAGGGGTTCCTAATGGGAGTGAAAAGGAGAAGTCAAGAGAGCAGCCAAGGCTGTGTAGTCTCTGATGCACAAGAATCCAGACTAGGAATTAGCTCCTCTCAGTCCCACAGCAACATGACTGTATAACAGATAGTTGAAAGTATAGTTATTAATGGAGAGGAAGTTCAAAGTCAAAGTCAATGTACCAGTTTTAGGCCACAACTTCAGGGCAAACATAATCTCTCAAGACCACAAGAAGGTGAAACAATTCAAAAGCAGCAGCAGCAGTATGACCCTAGACATACGCAAAATCAGCTTAAAGCCAGGGCAGGAAGTCTGATTAAAAGACAAGAAGTCAGGATTCACAGTCATCAAAGAGATGGATGAATTGTGATGTAAAGTTAGAATGCCTGGAGGAAAATAGAGGAAGAGGAATGCATTTATCTTATATGAGCCTAGTACACCAAGTAATAATTATCACAGGATGTGAGACAGCCATTTCTGTGTTGCCTCAGATAGTGTACAGTGTGGTAAAATCCCAAACATGGTACAGTACCATCACCCGAGCATTGAAGCTAAGCAAATGAGATCAGGATATCTATTCAAAGTTCGAGGTCATTTTGACCTGACAAATTTGGCCTTTGAGTGGGGAGATGGTGATAATTGCAATAGATATAATGGTAATTTTGGTAATGATCATAAAGACTGTGGAAGTACAGTAAACTCCTGGAATAATTATTACCAACGAGACAGAAGGCTGGAACAAAATGGGGTATGAGATTCATGATGATGTACCTCTACTTCTAACATCAGTACTGTAGAAGACACCTGTCTTGAATGAGCATGAAAAGAGAGAGATCTCAGACACATTACTTATAGCCATTATGTACAGATGTAAATATAGGCATGTTTCAGTATGTAGGAGTTGAAGAACTTAGCCTCAGAGACAAAGATCAGGTATCCTCAGGGACAGTAAGTGTAGACACCTACAGTCAGAGGTTCTTCAGACCAGTATCACAATGTTCATTGAGCAGTTTTGGTTCAAACCACGAGAAAACAAAATCCACAAAATGAATAAGAGATGGAAATACAACATAAATGTGAGGTAGAGAGATTAAAGGTACTGCAGATGCTGGAGAATCCGAGATAACAAGCGTGGGGCTGGATGAACACAGCAGGTCAAGCAGCATCATAGGAGCAGGAAAGCTTGACGTTTCGGGCCTAGACCCTTCAACAGAAATGGGGGAGGGGAAGAGGGTTCTGAAATAAATAGGGAGAGGCGGATAGAAGATGGATAGAGGAGAGGATAGGTGGAGAGGAGGCAGACAAGTCGAAGAAGCGGGGATGGAGCCAGTAAAGGTGAGTATAGGTAGGGAGGAGATAGGTCAGTCCAGGGAGGACGGACAGGTCAAGGGGGCGGGATGATGTTAGTAGATAGGAGATGGGGGTGTGGCTTGAGGTGAGAGGAAAAACAGGTTAGGGAGGTGGAGATGAGCTGGGCTGGTTTTGGGATGCGGTTGGGGGAGGGGAGATTTTGAAGCTTGTGAAATCCACATTGATGCCATTGGGCTGCAGGGTTCCCAGGCTGAATATGATTTGCTGTTCCTGCAGCCTTCGGGTGGCATCACTGTGGCATTGCAGGAGGCCCAGGATGGACATGTCATCTGAGGAATGGGAGATGACATCTGTTAAGAGAAATAAGAAAAAT
>JAHRHZ010000139.1:43602897-43633169 GCA_024137785.1 Ginglymostoma cirratum
GAAATTTGATTTCTGATGAAGGGTTTAGGCCCGAAACGTCAAGTTTTCCTGCTCCTATGATGCTGCTTGACCTGCTGTGTTCATCCAGCCCCACGCTTGTTATCTCGGATTCTCCAGCATCTGCAGTACCTTTTATCTCAGAATTGAAGTGAATTATATTCACACCTTATTTAGACATCAAGAGTAAGCACAACGCATAGTATTACATTAGAATTACATCACAGAATACAAAAACTCAGAAGCTGTTCTCTTCAATCCTGTTGCTTCTTGAACTCATGACAGCCTTGAACCAAAGATGGACAAAACAGCTGAACTCAAGTGTATGAAGAGAGAAATTTGGCTCCACAAGGACTGTCTTATGGTCACTCACACCAATGTTGTCATGAAAAGAGATTTGCGACAGAGATATTTATGAGGTTATGTGGGTTTTCTACTTTGTTCCCTCGCCACCTACCACCTTGCCTAATCTTGCCAGTACATCTTCCAAGGCTTGGCCAACCTTTTTAGTAGTGGTGCTACTGAGCCACTCTTGATCACGAGCATTGAAATTCCCCACATGGAATAAATCCCGTGCCTCTGCCACCTTCATTTCTCCCTCCAAGTGGTGCTCATTGAAAACAGTATTGATTAATCAGCTGAGGCAGAGTCATATGCAGTAATCCAGGTGGTTTTCTGGCCCATGTTTGAAACATGACAGGATCTGGAATCAATATTGAGGGGTCCCAGGGCAACTTTCGCCCAATGGTATGATACTGTGCCACCATCTCCCTTGTGTCTCTCCTGTTGGACAAACTCAGTATTGATGTAGCCGAGGTCATTTGGCTGTAGGGTATGACACAGTGAATGTAATGTCGGCTGACTGACTAATGTATGAAACAGTTCTTCCCATTTTCGCACAAGCTTTTACTTTAACCTCTGTAAACAGTGCAAACTGACGTGTGGAAATGCATAGTTACCTGTGGGAATCTTCTAAAGTGATATTTCCAATACTCTCATCAGACAATAATTAGAATTACTGATTTTTTCCTACAGATTAACAACTTGAAGACTTCCTAATTTTCAACAATTCTACAGAACACGTCCTTACCTTTATGCTTACTAGCCTGTTGCAGTGCTCTTCAAGGGTTCATTGAGCAGAAGTAAGCTTTCAGTGATATTAACACGTTCATTAAGGAATTGTAACATTGAGAGTTACAATATCCAACAACTACACAATAGAGTACATCCAATAGAGCACCAGAATGAATCAATCAGCACTAATAAGCAGCCCAAAGGGATGCTAACACAAGTGGACGTGTGCAAATTTCATACGCATTGGAGACTGTAAATCATGGAAAATGAGGAATCATGGACCAGCCCCTTTGGAAAACTTTGAGAAATCACAGGAAAAGGCTGAAATGATCAATGGCAGGGGTGGCTGGCCTATCATCCAGAAGTAAAAGGTAAATGTAAAGTCATCATAGTCCCAGAGAACTACTGGACCACTCTCTCATTAGAGAGAGAGAACTCATGGTGGTTTAACCCGAGGGTCACCACTCCTCAGGCAAGAGGGAAAGTTTAAGAAGAATCCTTCATGGTGACCTCATCTGGTGTGGGAATTGAAGTGCAAGTTGATGAAAGAGTTAACATGTTGCCCAATCCTCACCAATATAATTAAGGGTACATTTTGACCTCTATTGCAGAAAGAAGTACAATTTGGGCTCCTTGATAGCACAAAGCAATTTCCGGCAGCTATGATACAGCTCCGTTGTGTATTAGAAAGTAACTTGAATTAGTTGCTGATGGACAATTACTCATTAGTGCTTCAATGCTCATGTCCTTCTGCTTTGCAATGGCTTCAGGTTCCTGTTCATTAATCGTAATAATTGGATATCTTTGTAAGGTAAAGTTATAGATTCATGTAATAATTATTAATTAAAACAACATCCAGGGCATTAGGATTACAGTAAACGATATCAGTATTCAGTCAAGGCACCTGATTCATGACCTTATGATCAAAAATATTTTCTTAACCAGTATGTCATGAATCCTGTTCTCGAATCCCATTTCCCTCCACGTGTGAAATATGGGATGATTCTTGAAGGGAACATTGATATCTCAGAAGTCATTCATTTACTCCTCCCTGTGTACTTTTGAAATAAATGAGATATACATAATGGCCTTAAATTGGAAAGTTGACACAGTTTGGTGCCTCCACAAAATCAATATACACTCATCATTAAAGTGACATCAACAGTGCCATCGAGCAGTACCTGCTCAGAAATAACCTGCTCAGTGACACCCAGTTTGGGTTTTGCCAAGGCCCCTCAGCTCCTAACCTCATTACAGCCTTGGTTCAAATAAGATCAAAACAGCTGAATTCCAAAGGTGAGGTGAGAGCGACAGCCCTTGATATCAAGGCTGCATTCAACTGAGTGTGGCATCAAGGTGCCCTAGCAAAACTGGAATCAATGGGTATCAGGGGGCAAACTCTCTGGTGGTTGAAGTCGGACCTGACACATAGGAAGATGGTTAGGGGTGTTGGCTGTCAATCATTTCATCTCCAGGACATCTCTGCAAGAGTTCCTGAGGGTACCGTCCAAAGCCCAACCACCTTCAGCTGCTTCATCAATGACCTTCCCTCCATCATAAGGTCAGAAGTGGGGATGTTTCGCCGATGATTACACAATGTTCAGTGCCATTTGTGACTCCTCAGATACTGAAGCAGTCCACATGCAACAGGATCTGGACAATATCCAGGCTTGGGCTGACAAGTGGCAAGTGACATTTGCGCCACACAAATGCCAGGCTATGACCATCATCAATAAGAGACAATCTAACCACTGCTCCTTGACATTCAATCATATTACTATCACTAAATTCCACACTATCAACATCCTGGGGGTTACCATCGAGTTGCAACTCAACTGGACTCACCACATTAACACAGTGGTTACAAGAGCAGGCCAGAAGCTGGGAATACCGCGGCGAGTTACTCACCTGCTGACTTCCCAAAGCCTGTCCACCATCTACAAGGCACAAGTCAGGAGCATGATGGAATATTCCCCACTTGCCTAGATGACTGTAGCCCCAACAACACTCAAGAAGCTTGACACCATCCAGGACAAAACAGTCCACTTGATTGGCACTACATTCACAAGCACTCAGTCCCTCCACCACTGACGCTCAGTAGCAGCAGTGTGTACTATCTACAAGCTGCACTGCAGAAATTCACCAAAGATCCTCAGACAGCACCTTCCAAATCCACGACTACTTCCATCTAGAAGGACAAGGGCAGCAGACATATGGGAACACCACCACCTACAAGTTCCCTCCAAGTCACTCACAATCCTATCTTGGAAATATATTGCCATTCCTTCACTGTCGCTGGGTCAAAAACCTAGAATTCCCTCCCTAATAGCATTGTGGGTCAACCCACAGCAGGTGGACTGCAGCGGTTCAAGAAGGCAGCTCACCACCACCTTCTCAAGGGCAACTAGGGATGGGCAAGAAATGCTGGCCAGCTAGTGATGCCCACATCTCACAAACGAATAGAAAAACAAATACATAATTGCATTAGTTTCTGCTGGTGACTTCATACATGTCAGAATTAAATAGAAGATGATATGGCATTTCCTCAATCTCAGGTTCTGGGACATGAGCAGCCACATCCAGAAAGCAAGAGAGGATCTTAAGCTGTGTAATGGAGCAAGAGATCAAATTTGGGAAGATATAGTAAATCGACAGGATGATAAATCAAAGAGTAGAGTCAAAGTCAAAGACAAGTGTATTAATATGAAAACTGATAAACAGACCATGTCAGGAAAGTTAGAGAGCATAAATCGAGCAGTCAGCTAATAGATAAAACTAGAAATTCCAAAGTGATTAAAAGAATAAAAACTTGAGACTTTGTATCTGAATGTGCATATCACTTGAAAAAAAGAAGTGGATGAACTGAGAATACAAAACTAAATTATTAAGTACAAACTGGTGGCCATCACAGAGACATAGCCACAGGATGGTATGATTTGGGAACTGCATTTTGAAGGGTACAGGACATTTAGGAATGGCATAAAAGTAGGAAAAGTTGGAGGGGTAGCTCTGTTAGGTAATGATAATATTCGCACAACTGAGAGGGGTGACCAAAGTTCAGGAAACCAAGATGTGGGTACAGCTTGAATAGAAATGGGAAATTATAAAGTCATTTGTGAGAGTGGTGTACGGTCCCTTAACAATAAAGCATATAGTAGGACTGGGTATAAAGGAAGAAATAATAAGAACTTGTCAGAAAGGCACACTAATAATCATAAGAGATTTTAATCAACATATTGACTGGTAAAGCCACATGGGCAAAGATAGTGTACATGAGGAGCTCACAGAATATTTGCAGGTCAGTTTCTTAAAACAACAAATGCTGGCCAGACAGCAGGCAATTACACAGACTAGTGGGGAGTGTGGAGCGGATGAGGGAGTCACAGAGAGAGCAGTCCCTATGGAAGGCAGATAGGGATGGGGAGGGAAATATATTTTTGCTGGTAGGGTCAGATTGCAGGTGGTGGAAGTGACAGAGAATGATACGTTGAATCTGGAGGTTAGTGGGGTGGTACATGAGGACGAGGGGGATTCTGTCTTTGTTTTTCTTGCGGGTGGGTGGGGATGTGAGGGCAGAGGTGCGGGAAACGCAAGTGATGCAGTCGAAAGCATTTTCAACCACTGAAGGGGAGAAGTTGCGGTCCTTGAAATAAGAGGACATCTGGGATGTTCGGGAGTGGAGCGCCCCATCTTGTGAGCAGATGCGGCGGAGGCAGAGGAATTGGGAGTAGGGGATCACATTCTGGCAGGAGGGTGGGTGACAGGAGGTGTAGTCTAGGTATCTGTGGAAGCTGGGGGGCTTGAATTACATATAAGTTTCAAAGTGGTCACTAGAGATGGAGACAGAGAGGTCCAGGAAGGAGACAGAGGTACCAGAGATGGTCCAGGTGAACTTGAGGCTGGGGCAAAAGGTGTTGGTAAAGTTGAAGAACTGTTCAAGCTCCTCGTGGGAGCACGAGGCAGCGCCAATACAGTCATCAATGTAGTGGAGGAAGAGGTGGGGGATAGTGCCCCCTATCTGCCTTAAGTATGGACCACTCTCTCTGTGACTCCCTCGACTACTCCACACTCCCCACTAGCCCCACCACACCCGGCACCTTTCCCCGCAACCCCAGGAAGTGCTACTCCTGCCCCTACACCTCCCCAATCACCTCCACCGAAGGACCCAAAAAACCTTCTGCATCAGACAGATGTTCACCTGCACATCCGGTACTGTGGTCTACTGCATCCGCTGCTCCCGATGTGGCCTCCTCTACATCAGGAAAACCACGTGGAGGCTTGGAGACCGCTTTGGAGAGCGCCTGCGCTCTGTTCGCGTCAAATGACAACACCTTCCAGGCGCAAGCCATTTCAACTCCCCCTCCCACTCCCTGGGTGACATGTCCACCCTGGGCCTCCTCCAGTGTCACAACGATGCCACACGGAAACCGGAGGAGCAGCACCTCATATTCCACCTCAGGAGCCTACAGCCCAATGGTGTCAATGTGATCTTCACTAGTTTCAAGATCTCCCTACCTCCAGCCTCATCCCATGACCAACCCTCCCTCTCAATCCCCGCCTCCTTGACCTGACACAACCTGTCCATCTTCTCTCCCACCTATCTGCTCCTCCCACCTCACTGACCAATCCCCACCTTGCCCTACCTGCACTCACCTATCACCATCCCATTTACCTTCCCCAGCTCCACCCCTCCTCTCTCTATTTATTTCAGAGTTCCCTTCCCTCTCCCCCATTTCTGAAGAAGGGTCCTGACCCGAAACATCAGCTTTCCTGCTCCTCTGATGTTTCCTGGCCTGCTGTGTTCCTCCACCTCCACATTGTGTTGTCTCTGCCTCCAGCATCTTACTATCTCTGAAGTTGATGATGTTGTTTGTTTCCTGCTTTGGCTTCCATTGTTTAAGCTGGGGCGTGAATGGGGATCTTCCTTTAGTTTCTGCAAGGTAATCCCTGTTCCAGACATCTGCCCCTGGGCTTGCATATTACCCAATCTGTCCTAACCAGCCTTTTCCTGGTTCAGCTACAGCCCATGGTTTCTAGAGTCCCAAAAGTGCCGTGAATTTAATCCAGTGTAATTTCCACAACTTCTGTCTTCAAAGTGTTTTTAGTCCAGGGTATGTCCATGAACTGATGGGGATTTTTGCCCCACCTTACAATCTTGAGTTGCTCAGTGGAGACTCAAATCTTTACTCCCAAGTTAATGGTGTCTAAAGGGACTGTGATATCCTATCAAACTCTTCTAAGTACAACGTAGATGTAATTTACAGCATAGGAGAGCTATTTTGCACATCAAATGACTGTCAACTCTTCGCTAGTGCAAGTCTACTGCCCTGATATCCTCACGAGGCTTTTGTTTGTCTTTGCTTTAAATATTAATCCAAATTTTGCCTTGAGAGGTAATGGTCTCTGCTTAAACGACTTGCAGCATTCTATGCTTGAAAATCTTGCCTGTGGAAATGCATCTCCTAATCTCCATCCTTATTCTCAGAAAAATATTAAGTAGTGAAGAGATAGCAAGAACTGCCGATGCTGGAGTCAGAGACAACACAGCTTTGAGCTGGAGGAACACAGCAGGCCAGGCAGCATTAGGGGAGTAGAAAAGTTGACGTTTTGGGTCGGGGTCCTTCTTCAGAAAATAGTGAATCCATCTAAAGTTCTCTTCCCACCGAACAGTGGCAATGTGTTTGTCATTATTTGTGTGAAAATCTGACGCTGTAATGGGTGAGTGTAATCTTCATACAGATTGGGATAGTTAGATTAACGGAAGCAACAGCATATTATGGGCAGTTTCCTAGAACAATATGGTGTAGATCCAACCAGACATCAGGTTATTTTGGATCTGGTATTGTGCAATGAATCCGGTTTAATCAATGATCTCAGAGGAAAAGATTCTCTAGGAAACAGTCAGCATAACATAGTAGAATTTAGTTTAACAAGGAGTAACATGGGTCAGAATGTGCTTAGTTTAAGTAAGGGTGATTATTAAAGGAATGAGGATAGAGCTAGCTGAAATGGACTGAAAAGGAAGTTCAGTAGCAAAGATAGTTGAAGAATAATGGCAGATGTTTAAGGAAACAGTTCATGGCTCATAGGAAAGATATATCCCAACAAGACAATGATTCCAGGATGTGAATAAACCAAGCATTGTGAACAGGGAAGTTAAAGATAGCATCAAATTGAAAGAAAATGAATATATGATGTGGTAAGATAGAGGATTGGGAAAAGTTTTAAAACCCACAAAACCACTATGAAAATTTGGTAGATGGAGTTTAGTGTAAATAAGTGTGAGATTATCTATTTTGGTTGAAAGAACAGAAAGGCAACTTAACTAAATGGACAGAAAATTCAAAATGCTTCAGTGTGGAAGGATTTGGGTGCCCTTGTGCATGAGTTGCAGAAAGCTAATATGCAGGTAAAGCTGATAGTAAGAACGGCAACTATAACTTTGGCATTTATTGGTTAAAAAAGGTTTAAAAACAAGGAGGTGTTTTTGCAATTGTCCTGGATATTGGTAAGGCCTCCTCTGGGGCACTGTGTACGGTTCTGGTCCCCAGACCTGAGGAATAATGTAATTGCATAGGAGGCAACTCATAGAATGTTCACGAGATTAACTCCAGAAATGAAAGGCTTGTCTAATGAAAGGTTGAGCAATTTAGACTAGAGTTCTGAAGAATGAGAAGATTTTATTGGGGTATATATGATGTTAAAAAGCCCTCGCAAAATAGACAGAGTGGATGTTCCCCTTCTAGAACAAGAGTTGAGGTATTTTAAGATTAAAGAATGGCAGATTCGAAGCGGAAATAACGAGGAATTACTTCGCTCAAAGAACCATGAATCTGCGGAATTCATTACCTCAGAGTGTGACAGATGCCAGTACATGGAATACATTTAGGAGGACAGAGACAGATTTTAAATTCTTAACGGGTTAAAAGGTTATGAGGACTGGGCAGGAAAGTGGAAGTGAGGCTGAAATGAGATGAGCCATGATCACATTAATTGGGGAAGCAGGCCTCCGGGGCTGAATTGCCTATGCCCATTCCGAGTTTTTAGGGTAATTATGTTCTAAAAGATAACCAAGGTGGTAAAAAAGAGTGAGGTGATAATCTTTAAAGGTAAACTTGCAAGTAAGAGTGAGATGGGCATAAGAGATCTTTAAATACAGAGAAAGGAAGACAGTGGTACAAGTTAACACACAGAATGGGGCAGGGGAAACAATAAAGGCAAAATTCTGCAGATGCTGGAAATATGAAACAAACACAGAACATGAGATAAACTCAGCAGGTCTAGCAGCATCTGTTCACATTTTGAACCCAGAATGATTCTTCCTTAGATATCTAAAGAAGTGTCATTTCAGACCCCAAAAAACTAACTCTTTCTCTTTCTACAGCATTGAAGTCATAAAGTCATACAGGTGGCACAGTGGTTAGCACTGCTGCCTCACAGCGCCAGGAACCTGGGTTCGATTCAAGCCTCGGGCAACTGTCTGTGTGGAGTTTGCACATTCTCTCCGTGTCTGCGTGGGTTTCCTCCAGGTGCTCTGGTTTCCTCCCACAGTCTAAAGATGCGCAGGTTAGGTTGATTGGCCATGCTAAATTGCCCATAGTGTTCAGGGAGGTGTAGATTAGGTGGGTTATAGGGGGAATGGGTCTGGGTGGGATGCTCTGAGGTTCGGCGTGGACTTGTTGGGCCGAAGGGCCTGTTTCCATACTGTAGAGTTCTATGATAACTACAGCATAGAAAAGGGCCCTTTGAGTCTGTGCCAGTCAAAAGCAAGCACTTAAATATTCCAATCCCTCTACGTTCATTGGGCGAATAAATATAGGGCATGAGGAAATGGCATTTGAGTTAAATAAATACTTTGCATCAGTCTTTAGAGAAGTAGGGCTAGGCAGTCTAATGGGGCTGAAGACAGACAATTCAACTGGACCTGATGGGATGCATCCTAGGATATTAAAAGAAGTAGCTACAGAGAGAGGAGAGAGGATAGCAATCTTCCTGAAATCCTCAGATTCGGGAAAAGTCCCTGAGGATTGAAAAACATCCAATGTAACATATTTATTGAAAAAGCGTAGGAAACAAATAAAACCTAACTATAAGCTTAACATCTGTTTTTATTATTAAGTGTTTATAACAAATATTATATCTATGATAAAAGATATGATTATATCTATAATAGCAGAGTATTTGGAAATGCATAATATGAGTAAACAGAGTCAGCGCTGCTTAAGGAAGGGAAATCATGTTTGACAAATTTATTAGAAATCTTTGAAATGGTTAAAAAAATTAGGTTAGATGAAGAGAAAGCAGCAAATATTTCATATTTGATTTTTCAGAAGGTGCTTGATGTCACCACAAATTACATTAAGTAGCTTAAGAGCCTTATCTATTCTACTTAAAAAGATGGTTTTGAAGGAAGTATATTAACGTGGGCAGAGAATTTGCTAACTAACAGAAGGCAAAGATTTGGGATGAGGAGGGAATTTTCAGGATAGGGAAATTCAAGGCTATATATTTAATCAGGGAATCAATAGTTATGGGCAAAGGCAGGAAAGGTGGAGTTGAGGATTATTAAATCAGCCACAATCTCATTGAATGGTAGAGCAGACTCGATGAAATGGATGGCCTATTTCTGCTCCGATGTCTTATATTCTATGACCCGCCCTTTGTCAAACTTATCCAATTTTTACCTAATTGAATACTGCACAAGAGATAAAAGTGACAACTCTCTTCAACCATTGCTAAATCAGAAAATAAAAAACATGCCCTATTAATTGTATTAAAACGCTTCACCATTTTAACACTTTCCATTCAAATTTTCTCTTGACTTTCTCTGCTCCAGTGAATGTATTCTGATATCGCAATGGTCTCTACTTATGATGAGAAAAGGTCTCGCGGAAGAGCAACAATCTGAACCATTAACTCTATTTCTGTCTGCAAAGATGCATTACCGATTGCGTACTTCTGCATTATTTTTGTTTTTATTTCCAATTGTCACAGTTCTCCATCCCTTGCTTTATCCTGGTAAATCTACGCTGAACACTTCCAAAACTTTAAGTAAAGGCATTTCCATAAAGGGGTGTCACTTGTTGATTTTTATCTAAACCATACATGGCCCACATAAAATTGCAATATTTTTATCTCTCAAGCAGTTCAAGAATAAACTGGGGCTATTTTCCCTGGAGCATCGGAGGATGAGGGGTGACATATAAAGGTTTATAAAATAATGAGGGGCATAGACAGGGTGAATAGCCAAGGTCTTTTCCCCAGGTTAGGGAAGTCCAAAACTAGAGGGTATAGGTTTAAGGTGAGAGGGGTAAGATTTGAAAGGGACCTAAGGAGGAACTTTTTCATGCAGAGGGTGATGCATTTATGAAATGGGCTGCCAGAGGAAGTGGTGGAGGTGGGTACAATTACAAAATTTTAAAGGCTTCAGGGTGGGTACATGAATAGGAATGGTTTACAGGGATATGGGCCAAATGCTGGCAAATGGGACTAGATTAATTTAGGATATGTAGTCAGCATGGATGAGTTGGACTGAAGGGTCTGTTTCCATGCTGTACAACTCTCTATAACTCTAAACTAAACAAAATCTGTAGACTATTTATACTTCACACATGTTTTCCAGCAGAAGGTAACTCTCTCAAAACAGAATCCATTGCAACACTCTTCCTCGCATAGTTTTATTGCTGTTTCTCAATGAACCTTCTCAATAAGGCTTGATTAATAGGGGCCGACTGTGGCTCACCAAGGGGTCCTGTCCAATCTACCACTGGGGATCTAAATGCAGCAAATATAAGTGGAAGATTATGCAAGAAGATGCCCCTGCAATCAAAGGCCATTTCTCCGCCATGTTTGTAAGTGAGCCTAAAGCAACAAAAGCTGGAGAGAAACAGCCTCTGCTTGGAAAATTTGAGTCATTATGTTTACTTTGAGCGCTGCACCTTGGGAGTGGCAACAGAGAATCTGCTGGTAGGGAGGAGGCCACAAGATGCCTTCCAGATGTGTGTGGATAAAGAGGGTCTGATTCAGGGAGCAAGGAGGCAAGGATATAGTGGTAGAGAAGACTAGGCTTCTTCTTTCCTGCACAGGTGCCATCCCCCTTAAAGCAACTGTCAAGATGGTGGAGTGAGGTGCCTAGGCCAGGGGGGATGTGAGTGGTGGTGGGGGGTGGGAGTGAGCGAGTTGGGGGGGGGGGAGGGAAGAAGAGGTGAGGGGAGAGAGAGTGAGTGGGGAGGTGAGAGTGAGTTGGGGGGAGACTGAGTAGAGGAGAGAGTGATTGGGGGAATGAGTGGGTGGGAGTAAGTGAAAGTAAGGAAGAGAAATGAGTATATTTCAATGAGCAGGGGAGGGAGAAAAAAAGGGACAGTGAGAGCTAGTGTGTGTTGGGGAAGGGAGATTGAGAGAGAGTGAGAACTGAAAAGAAATGGGAGATTGAGGGACAGAATGTTTGAGGAGAGAAAGTACAGAGAACAAGAGGGGGAAAGAGAGAGAGGTAGTTGGGGGTGGGGGGGAGAGAGAGAGAGAGAAAGAGGAACAAGAGCAAGTGAGTGAATGCGAGGGAAGGAGACTGAGCAGGACTGTGTAAGTGTGAGAATAAGTGAGAGTCAGAACAAATAAGTGTTGGAGGGAAGGAGACAGAATGTGTGGGACAGACAGTAAGTGCCAGAATGTGCAATTAACTGTGAAAGGGTAAAAGTGAAGGGGCTGGAAGAGCAGTAAGAATGTTTCCTGAAACTGAACTAGAAACAATAGTTTTCCCTCGCCCTCCTCCTCCTTCCCTTTCAAAACCATCAGAATGTAGGCTGAAAGACAAATCACTTCCAATCCCCAAATTAATAAGAATTCCACTTGGAGTCTGTATCACCAGAGGTGCCGTTCTCTTCCTCTGTTCTGGTGAGCAAGACTTGGGGCATCATCTGACTCCCTCTTTAGTTCTGTTTCTTAATTATAACAATAAAGAGCAATTAATTAGCTCTGCAGTTTAGCACTTTTCAATGGTCTTTTTATTAATTAGTTCTTTAAGTTATTGGTTTATTGCTTTGAAATTGTTTTTTTCTTGAATTTCATTTTTTTCTGATGTGCCATATCTGAACTAGCTGAAATGTATTCACTGGCCCCACAAATTGAAATGCATCCCCCCACCCATGTGAAAAGGTTGGACAATTCAGTTATATATCCATGTATATCCTTTGATAAGTTTCAACCAACAATGCAAATTTCAGAGAGAAGAAATGGTTGCTGTCTAAGCCTGTGCTCTCCAATGAGAAATCACAGAATGTCACGACACAGATACGGGCCGTTTGCTCCATTAAGTGTATGATTGGTATTTTTCTTCATAAGTCATTGAATTAATTCTTGCTTAGAAATGAGAACTCACCTTTTGACACAATTAATTTTTCCTTTCGAACTTCAAGGATGTCAGGTCTGACTTTATAATTTAAGGCAGAGTTCAGCCCCAAACATGAGCGCCAGATTAAAGAGACTCAGATTATATTGCTGTCGGCACCATGCTACATAGCAGGTAACGCATATAAACTAGGGGCAAATTATGGCAGATGCTGGAATCTGTACTGAAAGCAAAAGATGCTGAAAATCACAGCGGGTCAGACAGCATCCATGGAGAGAGAGACAGCTAACATTGAGTCTAGAGATAAAAGGTACTGCAGATGCTGGAGAATCCGAGATAACAAGGCGTGGGGCTGGATGAACACAACAGGCCAAGCAGCATCATAGGAGCAGGAAAACTTGACGTTTCGGGCCTAAACCCTTCATCAGAAATGGGGGAGGGGAAGAGGGTTCTGAAATAAATAGGGAGAGAGGGGGAGGCAGATAGAGGATGGATAGAGGAGAGGATAGGTGGAGAGGAGGCAGACAAGTCAAAGAGGCGGGGATGGAGCCAGTAAAGGTGAGTGTAGGTGGGGGGGTAGGGAGGAGATAGGTCAGTCCAGGGAGGACGGACAGGTCAAGGGGGTGGGACGATGTTAGTAGATAGGAGATGGGGGTGGGGCTTGAGGTGGGAGGAAGGGATAGGTGAGAGGAAAAACAGGTTAGGGAGGTGGAGTTGAGCTGGGCCTCTCCACCTATCCTCTCCTCTATCCATCCTCTATCCGCCTTCCCCTCTCTCCCTATTTATTTCAGAACCCTCTTCCCCTCCCCCATTTCCGATGAAGGGTTTAGGCCCGAAACGTCAAGTTTTCCTGCTCCTATGATGCTGCTTGGCCTGCTGTGTTCATCCAGCCCCACGCCTTGTTATCTCTAACATTGAGTCTATATGACTCTTTATCAGACCCATCAGAACAGTCATCTAGACTCAAAAGGTTAGCTTGCTCTCTCTCCACGGATACTGCCTGACCCACTGTGATTTCCAGCACTTTTTGTTTTCAACATATACAAACTGTTCTCATAAAGCTGCCATACCCAATTATAGATAAGACAAAGGGATTTGTTAAACTTCAAATGATTTAAATATTTTGCTCAATTTTAAATTAGAATGAATGAGATTTTAACAAGAAAATTCGGTAAATTTAATGCATTCTTTTCTGTAATGATAACCTTTTAAAATGTACACATTGAGTTGTATTGTAATATACTTAGATATAAAATAGAAAAAAAGTAATTTAAAAAGTACAGATATTTGCACTGCAATATAATTTCAATAACAATTTAGACACTAGAGAGGTCTGGAACATTTAATACTCATATAGCCGCTCTCACAGGATTCAACATTAACTTCAGTTATTTATAATACTTCAACATATGCTGCATTATTAATAAATAAACAATGTACTTACAATTTAAAAAATCTGCAGGCATTTATATTAGATATCTAGATGAAACCAAACATCTCTAAAGTGGCTGACAGATGTTATTTCATATGTTAATCTTACTTGAAGATGCTTAGCTTTCTCGCTATTGTACAATAAAGTTCCTTTCTTCATCATGAAGACCGTCTGTCTTTGGTGAAAATACACAAAAGTGAACCAATGTAATTAAAACAGATGTTACATCTCATTTATTCAATCGCTGCCATACATGTAAATCTTCAGCTGAAGGATGTGTTGCTTTAAATAGATGATGAAAACAATTCATTTTTAAGGCTACCATATGAATAGCTGAAAGAATGAATATGCATATAATAAAGAATATGAGCAAATTACACTTAAATGATTACTCCAGTGTACTATTTCTGCTGTTAATCTTGCACTTTAAAGCAATGTGCTACAGAAACAGCATTCATCATCAGGTAAATAAAAATAAAGTTCTGAAAGCACTCAGGAGGTGCGACAGAAACTGTGCAGTAGGGAAAAACACGAACAGTTTGATTTAAAGACGATTTTTTTTCAGAACACATCACTTGAAGATGTTTAGCGTTCTCGCTCTAGTGTCATATTTGAATGCTAATGCATCAAGTCAGACTGAAAAATGGATAGAAATGTACAACTGCATTACACATTCATGCTGCTAACTCAAATAAATCTCTTTATCCTCTTTTGTTCAAAATAGTAATAACAGCTACTTAAAATTCTTTGGCATGCATATGAAATGTTGAGGGTGCTGTACAATTGTTGGCAGTTTTTCTAATAGGACTATGCACTAACAAAGAAGAGGAATTGGAAGTAGCTTTTCTTTGAGTAGTAATCAGCATGGATTTGTTATGTGTGTTATCAGATGGTAACTTTAGACAAATTTAACTGACTCTTTGAAGAGGGCAACCAGAGATATTTGAGGAGAGTAATGCATTTGATGCAGTCTACATGGACTTGAGCAAGGCTCTTGAAAAGGTTCCTCATGGCAGAGTCCCTCAAGAAAGTAAGAGTCCTCACTGCCCATGGGATCCAAGATAAAGTCTATCCAAAATTAATTGAGAGGTAGAAAGCAGAGGGTGACACTGAGCTGTTTCTGTGACTGTAACTGTTTCCTGTGGGATTTTGTAGGGCTGGGGCCTTAACCATTTGTGGTGTACATTATTGAATTGGACTCAAACATAGAGGGTTTCATCAATATGTTCATGGACAGCACAAAAATTGGTAGGCTGGTAAACAGTTAGGAGGATAGCTGTAAACTTAGGGAGGGTATCAACAAACTGGCCAATGGAGAGAGCAGTGGCAAATGGAATTCAACTCAGAAAGGTGAGGAAATGCAGTTAGGAAGGGTGAATGATAAAAGGTGACATTATGAATGGTAGGAGTTTGGAAATTACTGAAGATCAGAGGGACCTTGACATGCATATCCATGAAGCCCTGATGGCGGCAGGTTGATAAGGTGCTAAAGGCAGCATATTGGGATACTTAGCTTCATTGGCCTATGTGCGGAACATTAAAATTGGGAGGTTAAGTTGGAATGGTATAAAAAAACACTGCTCAGCTCATGATCTCCCGGTTCCAATGAAAGGTAAGTGACCTGATAGTATGTGAATGTTGTGTGTACCTAGTCCTTTTATGTCTCAAGTACAAGCCCTGGCAGATGTGCTGATAGGCAGCATTACTGTGCCAGCTGTGCTACACCAAGAGATGCAATGGAGTGACTGGCATTGATTGTACAGAAGGCGTTGACAGCTCTTGTATGAGCTATCTGTATCAGCAAGCTACCTTTGCAGCCACCTCTGTACAGGGTGCATTTATCAGAGATAATAGGTACTGCAGATGCTGGAGAATCCGAGATAACAAGGTGTGGGGCTGGATGAACACAGCAGGCCAAGCAGCATCACAGGAGCAGGACAGCTTGACGTTTCGGGCCTAGACCCTTCAGGAATCCTACACATCGAGCATTCTTTCTGGGACCAAAACCTGCTGGCTGGAATGAGATGTGATATGCTAGAAAGAACGCTCTGTTTGTGGGACGCTGCAGAATCACTCATGGGCAATCACTGTTTCACTTCCATATCAGCTCTATGGCATTTGAAATTGTCGAGGCTTGTTGTACATATCATTCAAAATTTCAAAATCACATTGCCGCTGTATTATATTCTTCCATTCATTGTAAACATACCAGCCATGTGACAAGTATCGGTAAAGCAGTAACATGGATGCTTTGTTAGATGTATTAATTGGCGATGCTGAGTATGAATACCTGTCTTGAATGGATGCTGTGGTTTTCTGTTTTGACTACTACCTCATAATCTTGACCAACCTTGATACAGGATAACAGCTGTTCAAGTATATTTAAGATACAAGTATATAACCATCATCCACTATAAGCCCTGCAGAATAACATTGTATTTTTCTATGAACTTTCATTCCATTGATAGGCTTCAATGACTAGTCTTAAAGAAAGACAGAGATTTCGGGAGGATGTGTGGGTTTAACGATTAGGTCACTGAATGCACGAATCCTAATGGAGAAGTGATTAAAATTTGGGATGCAGAGGAGGTCAGAACTGGAGCAGTGCAGATCCTTTCAAATGTTTGAGAGTTTTTAGTCAGTGACAGCGACTGAAGGAGAAAGGCCGTTGAGAACAAGTTTGAGACTTATTAAATCAAGACATTGCTGAACTGGGAGCCAAAGTAGGTTAACAAGCACAGGGATGTTGGGTGAAAGGAATTTTATACGACCTTATGATGCAGTATCCTATTACATTAACTGGAAAGTCACCGTGGAGGTGACACAATTACAATTAATGAGTTTGGTATTCTAATTACTGTTTCACCAAATTATGCAATGTCAGTTTATTCACTGTTTAATCATGAAAAATTGAGAATCTGAAAACAGCTTAATAGAGCAATGGCTCATAATCGGTCAGAAGAAACTAACCATAGCTCTATTAACACTCATCAATAGATTCATCAATAAATTATGAAAGGAAAAATAAAATAATTTCTCATCTACAAAGAAATTTCCTAGAAACATAAATATCTTCTAAATTGACTGCAGGACGTTGCTTAGGAAAATTGCCCTACACCTGTCCTCGGGGTATAACTTCAGTTAGGTTGTACAGCCAAGTTATTCACAGCTGTTCCTTAATCCTATAATAATATGCTTATAATGTGGGGCACGGTGGCTCAGTGGTTAGCACTGCTGCCTCACAGCGCCAGGGGCCCGGGTTCAATTCCACCCTCAGGCAACTGTCTGCGTGGAGTTTGCACGTTCTCCCCATGTCTGTGTGGGTTTCCTCCCACAGTCCAAAGATGTGTAGGCTGGGTGGCTTGGCCATGCCAAATTACTTGTAGTGTTCAGGTGGGTTATAGGGGGATGGGTCCAGGGGGATTCTCTGATGGTCGGTGTGGACTTGTTGGGCCAAATGGCCTGTTTTCACACTGTAGGGATTCTATTCTATTCTAATAACGCACTGCATATTACTTCTTACAATTCACATCTCAAAAGCGTATTCTTTGACTTCTCATGAACAATGTCATCAAATATCAGCTAAACAGTTTTATTCTGTTGTTATCATACAGTCAGGTGTGAAAATTGGAAATGTCTACATTGATCCATCTGTTAGATTATCATATAATACTTCCCGATTCTTTTTGAATGTCGTTACGAATGCGTATATCCAGAATGTCACTGCATTACATAACTACGGTCAGCGAGTGTATCAAAGCAACAGTTGTATCATTCCATAGCAACTGGAAAGAGCTGGAAAAATATATTTGGAATCCATATTTCTCTCTGATCTTTTCCTTTCTACCTGCAAATTTTTGCTCTCTTCAGCAGGTTTTCAAGCATCAATAAAATGATTTTTTAGAAGTCTCATCTTGGGAAAAAGATGAGGTTACTTTACAAGAGAACAGCGGCAAAACACTAGATAAGTAATAGAACAGTATATGGACAGACTGGCAGTGAGAATGAGAGAGAAACAGAGGAATTGGGTGAAGACCAATGAACGAATTCAACTGACACATGGAATACGTTGAGAAAAGATTAAGTGCATAAACAGAGTGGAGGGGGAGGGGACAGCAGAGGATTGGGGCTGTCAAAACCTGGAAGAGCTGGCAAAATGACACGATTCTGTAAAGTTTGTATCCAATAGTAATAGCGATATGAGTGTCAAAATAGGGCAGCTCGAAGTTGGTATCACACGAATATGGATCTTGCAAAATTCAGTGGGAGAAGTGTAGTTGCTAGCCCATAGTAGTGAAAGACTCAACTTAGGCTTGGGCCTCTGCCTGCCTTGGTGACACCCTGTAAACTGAAATTACATTTCCATCCTTGGGGTCAGCGACAAGCATGAAGTGGCATTCCCTGAGCCTTGATTGCAAGGCACGCCAAAATGCGTTGACTTACTCTGCACCTAGAATTTAGGGAGTCACTGCAGATGAGATAAAGGCAGTCAGCAAAACAGTTTGCAAATTCTTTTTAATATTTTGGTTTTTTTCAAATCTAACATAATTTCAGTGATGGCGTCTGCATGCAGCAAGACTCAGTGCTTCCAAAGGCCCACCTTTGCTTCATACTCCATGGGCTCCAAAACCAACTTGTGAATGCTATGATCTTGAATGAGGCTTCCTATTAGGAGTGCAAATGGTAGCTAAGGTGAGGAAGGTCAGGCCTCATGCTACTAGCACATGACTAGTCACACTTAAACAATCACTTACTACGGCAATTGGTCAAATGCAAGAAAAGGGGAGGGATATCACTCTAAATATTCTTTATCCTTGCTGGCAGTAATAAGCAGGAAAGGAGACTGAGATAGAAGGTACCATCATTTGAGCACGTATTCAGGCAACACACAACAGTATGAGATCTGGCTGTGAAAGAAAGAGTCTGACAGCAATTGTGGTGAACTAGGTATATTTGGACCATCATCCACAGAGCCCAGGATCCAGGCCTGGAAAACAAATTCAAAATACACGAATCTGAGAAAAAGGGCAAGAAGCATAAAGATGTGCAATCTGAAAGGAATAGGAGAACAAAGTCTAATCCATGCCAATGAAAGTTACCATTGACAGGTCTAATGAACTTCTCACATGGAGAGGACCTAAAAGAGAAATTAAGTAGGACAGGTCAAAATGATATCAGAAGAAATAGGATGAGTAGGCTATTTAGGTCATCAAGCCTGTCCTACCGTTTGGTAAAATCATGGCCGTGAGGGTTAACTCCACTTTCATACCTATCCCAGATAACTTGTGACTCTCTTGTCAAAAATTCATCAAAGGTCATACCTTTATTTATGGATTCCAAGAAATACTAGGTGGAAATGACCAAGGAAAACGTGAAAGCTTCTGGAATTGTGCAGTCAAGTTCCAGGCACTGGGGAGAACAACAGTCCACTGAAAAATAAATTGTTGGGGGAAATTTCCAATGATTCACTTTATTGGATAAGTTTAGTGATTTCATCTTCTGTAAACCATTTTGTTATTTTTAAAACTTTTATTTGTAAGAATTCTACGGTTCAAAAAAAACAGAAAAAATACTAAATGTATAACCAAATGGATTTCAAAAGTTGGTTAAGTTGAATGTTTCGTGAGGAATTTATAGAGTGGTTTTGTAGCGTTTGAAACTTGGTCATGTCTTATTATCTTCAGAGTGGAGTCCTTTTAAGAGTTCAACACGCAACTGAACTAAGGGTACATGTTTTCACGTTACCATAGACTCTCATCACTCTAGAACTCAGGCAAATGTTGCATCTGCAGAATACTTTGCACTGTATATATTAGTGTCGCTGTAGATAAACCCACCAGAAATTTTAAAGTAATCGAAATCCACTTATCTCATTCGTGCTACGTTTAGATAACACTGAAATATTGCTACATGGTGCGCAACTGGAATATCGTTTTCTTTTTTAAAAAATGAACAAGAGAAAGGCCTTACAAACTTGAAGGTCAAAGGGAGCGGCAGCAAACAAAACAACAGCAATCCAAAAGCTCCCCCAGTTCAGAAAGCAGAATAAATCAAGATTTCTTCACAACTGCAAGCATCTCCAAGCTGACCAGTTGTGCAAGCAACCAGCTCATTCAAACCCACTGCTACTCCAAATGTGAACAGCACTGAGAGAGCCAGCCTCCAAGTGAGCTAAAAGAAACTGTGCCCAAATTCAAACAATGCAGAAAAACATTTAACAGCACAAGGCCTAAAGAAAAAACAAACTAAAAACAGTGTTAAGGAATGCAAAGTACAGTGATGAAAGCATATAAGTAGTTCACAAAACTAATTATAAAATGAAAGACCAAAAGTATAAAAGGATGGACACCAAATTTTCCATCACGAACCAGAAAGCAAGGGTCTCCTGTCCGAGTTCAAACATTTTAAAGAAAGGATGCAACTAATCTTCACAGACCTAGTATTAGAAAACTATCCCGAAACGTCAAGTTTTCCTGCTCCTATGATGCTGCTTGGCCTGCTGTGTTCATCCAGCCCCATGCCTTGTTATCTCGGATTCTCCAGCATCTGCAGTACTTTTATCTCAGCTATAGACAACGGTTGGTAACAAGTGATTACACAGAGTCAATATCTTGGGCTTAACTGAAGACAACCAAAATTATCCTACAAAGAAATGTAAAGTGCTTGAAGATAAGCTTCATATTGGGGTCAACTTTACAATACATTGCTGACAATTAATATTCTAGGCAAAAAAACCACAGAAATCAGTCAATTTGATAGTAGATGCTGTACAAAAGGCAATGATCATGACTTTTCAGAGGTGGAATTGTCAGAACAGATAACGGAGTTAGTGATTACCTCAGCATTCAAAAGAATACCAAAAAGACTTCTTGGAGGAAAAGAAAAGAAAGGTCACAGCATTGATTCACTGCTAGCAAAGGATAGAAAACATGAAGTCAGTATGCAAAAGCAGTAGATGTAAAGAACACTGACAGTGGAGCCAAGACACACAGCCACATGACAAATCTGATCTGTCTACTCACTGCAATGTTGTCCTGCATCCCAAGATTTGTGCACAGTGTTTAGTACAAAACGACACTTATGCAAGAAATAGGGCTCCAAAGATCCAGCCAGAGGCTGCAACAGGATACAACTAAACAGAAGACAAAGGTAGCAACACGGCAGCAGCGGTAAGAATGTGTCAGCGACCTGCATAAGTGTAAGTAATTACACAAAGTTAACAGCATGATAGACCTGAGTCTAGACTCAGAGCGCAAAGAGGCTTTCCACATTGTGAATATGACACACTGTGAACAAAGGCTTTTACTGCTATCAACACCATTTGCTCAAAAGAACCTGGCAGACATGCACTCAAAACCAAGACTGATGCATTAGCTACTGCAAATATCCTATCAGTCTGAATTCTGAAGGACCCACTCCAGGATTGTAGGAACTCAACAGTACAAACTACATCCATCAAATTAACTGCAGATATTGGGTCGCCAAACCATTGCAGGAGTACACTAACGATGCCATGCAGCAGTGGTAATTCAGAATGGAACTATAAACATATTGCCTGGCAGACGGGAGTAAGTCCAGCAGAGGCAGGACTGCCACCATAGATGGCTCTCAACACTGTGCTCACCAAGTAACCCACGGCAGCAGAAGAGACCAAGAATACTTGCAAAGAGTCAGCCAAGGATTTATACTATTGTACCAGGACAACATCGTAGCTAAAGGAATTGTCAAAGCTGATGCTGTATTGCACTGCAGAAAAGATTCAACTCTAACAATTGGCCCTCACAAAAAGTACACCTTTCACATATAAAGAGAAGTTAAAGTGAGACGTATGCCACAGCAAGCAGCCACAGCAACATACAGAACATGTACACCCACATGAGATTCCAACAGGATGTTCCTCCAAAATCACCACAGATCTAATTAATGTCAATGGAAACAACTTAATCCTTAGCACTATTTTTTCTCAAAATTACCAAGTGAGAGACAAGTAAAGAACATCATGCACCATGGCAGTTACGTGAAATGCCACATTCGGTCAGTTTGGTGAAGAAATCATTATATCAATTATTTTTAAATGTAGGACAATGAAACAAAATTTTCAGGTCATCATATTATACTTCAGAGTTACACCTCTAGATGTAGTATTAGCATCACCAACAGAGATCACATTCAGAAACGAAGTGGGGATGACCTTACCAAGCCACCACCTATCCAAATTCTTCAAGGTGCCAGATGCACTTATCAAAAAGATAAGGGAGGATGACTGGCATGCAGATGTAGAAATATTTCAATTATAAGTTAGGACAAAAGGTCAGATACCCTACAATGTGAACCTTTGTACCCGCAGAGATTTCCAAAGCTCTCAATGAACCCAGGTCTTATGAAGTCATAACAACTAGACGAGCAATGCCGAGGAGGAAGAGAAACCAGTTGAGGGAAATACACAATACAAAAATTGTGTTCAGAAAACGTGAAATAATGTGTCCAGACAATGACAATGAGATGGAAAAACAAGTCAGCAAACAACACATTGATGACAGAAAACCAACAACAGCCAAAGGAAAAGCCATCATTCCAGAAGACTATCCTATAAGATCTGGAAGAATTGTCAAACACCTGAAATCGTATATAGGCTCTCAGACTGATGTACTCGCAAATTTAACAGTCTGTATTTTTTTGCTGTACAATATTTATGCATTTTAATTTGTAGCATGAAAATTATCTTTGAAGAAGAAAGAGGATGTTGTGTTATCACCTTTGGAGTAATGTACTTTTAAGTACTCAACACGCAGTGTGGATGTTATCTCATGTACAAAGACCCACTGCACTGTACCACTCAAAGAACGTGCTACGTCTGGAGATTACTTTGTTCTGTGTACATTAGTCTAGCTGTAAATTAACCCACTTGATATCTTCAGTAAATGGAGTCTCTGCATCTCATTTGTGTTGCATCTAATTATTAAAACATCATTATTACACTTACAGAGAATAACTTTTTCCTGCTGGTTCGGGTAGTTGGGATAGGCCTGCTGCAAATAGTTCAGGAGTAGCTGAAAACTTCCAAGGATAAAGTGGTTAAGGTAGTACGTCCCTTTATTAGACAACACATAGAGCAGGGAGATTATGCTGGAGCTGAGTAAATGGTTGGTTCGGCCACAGCTAGAATACTGTGTGCCGTTTTGAAATCCAAATTATAGGAGGGATGTGATTGCATTGGAGAGGATGCAGACGAGATTTACCAGGATGTTGCCTAAGCTGGGGAGTTTTAGTTATGAAGAGAAATTGCATAGACTGGGGTTGTTTTCCTTACAACAGAGGAAATTGTCAGGAGACGTGATTGAGATGTACAGAATTAAGAGGGGTATCGACAGGGTAGGCAAGAAGCATTTTTCCTTGCTGTGACCAGGGGAATGGACTTAAAGTAAGGGGCAGGAGGATTAGCGGGTACGTGTAAAAAATTCTTTTCACCCAGCGGATGGTGGAAATCTGGAACTCTGCCTGTAAGGGTCACAAAGGCAGAACCATCATCACACTTAAGAAATATTTAGATGATAGCAAGACAGACAAGGCTATAGGTCAACTGCTAGAGAATGTGATTAGAATAGCTGGGTGCTTGTTTTTGAATAACACGCTTGATCGGCTAAAGGACCTTTCTCTGTGCTGTAGAAATGCTATGACTATATATATAAGAAACAAATTATGATGTGCGTGTGTTCAGACCAAACATTGTTTGCTGTTTTTATGATGAATGAAGAGTGATAGAAGCACACTGGTGTCAAAGGAAAGGAGTAAGGGAGGGACGGGTGTAAGGGAGGGACGGGAATCGGGGTGATTTAACAGGATTAGATAATTACTGGAAAAAGTATCTGATGTTCTGCACTTAACAGTCAGTCAGTGTTAAGTAAAGAAAATTGATAATAAATAGAAATCTTATTTCTCATTTGTCTGCTATGAATCCTTATAAAAATGATGCAGTTCATACTTGGTTCATCAAATGAAAAATTTACTATGTGCAGAATCCGGCCTTTTGTGGCTACGTCAGTTTTGTCAAGTTTGATGGAGGATTTCTCTCTGTGACGCCTAGCAGGTTTCAGAACATAGAACATAGAACATTACAGCACAGTACAGGCCCTTCGGCCCTCGATGTTGCGCCAACCTGTGAAACCAATCTGAAGCCCATCTAACCTACACTATTCCATTATCATCCATATGTTTATCCAATGACCATTTAAATGCCCTTAAAGTTTTCTCCTTAGATCTTACTAAAATTGTCTCATTAACTACCTACACAGCTCTCTGACACGCCTCATTCATTTCTAACCCCATTCTACCACTCACCATACCCAGAATGACTTGTCACTGATGGGATATTCAGGAATGGACCAGCATCCCTGTCACTGGCACTATCTTTAAAAGGCCATTTGTGCACCCAGACAGGCACCATTAGTCTGGAGCTGATGTAAGGCTCCTGATATTAGGCCCAGGCATGGCAAAGGAGGGAAAACTGGCTCCATACATTGGAGGCAGGGACCTGGAGGTTCTGCTAAATGGAGTGGTGCAGAGATGGAATGTCCTCTTCCTCCACGATCAGCAGTTGGAGTCACAAAACCACGCCTTGCCAGCCTGGTCTGACATTGCAAACCAAGGCATTGTAATCTCTGCCAACTGGAAGATGGCCAGTGACTCTGCCAACATATGTGTTACCATCTTCTCCTTGACACCCCACACTACCTCCATCTCTGCTGCTGTACCCACCTTCCAACAAGGTTCATGCTCTGCCACTCTCACTGTTGCCCGCAACATTTTCCAATCTCACTGTGGGGGGAATCCTCAATCTGCCTACTCGAGCAACTAACTAACCTTGCCCAAGGCCCTGGACTGGTATTGCAGACTGCTCTTGATTTATTGCGCCAGGACTCCCTGAGCAATGGTGATCTTCGTTGACTGGACTAGGACTGCTTACAACCATTGAAAAGCTTCCTGGCTTTGTGTCTGTGCTAAATCGCACAGCAATAGCAGGGCTGTAAGCCCAGTATCTCTGCTGAGGGTCACGGTGCAAAAATGCAAGTCATGGGAGAGCAGGGATGCTGGGAATACTGACATAGGCTCAAAGTGAATAAGTCCTGAGGGACCAAATAAACACCCTGGAACAGCAGCCTGGTCCAGTCCATGAACTGGATTCATGTCACAAAGCACAAACTGTGCTTGCTGCTGCACCACAACGATAGTTGCACCCTGATGCAAGGCATTGATGTGCTCCTTGAAGCATACTTTAAGTGCACTGGAGATGTGCCATGAGAGTACATGTCAGACATCAATGGACATGCAGTGTATATGGCTTGGGCCCAAGGAGCCTGTCCTGAGATGTTGCTGTAGATGTTCAACATGTAGGTCTTTTGAAGCTCATGGTGAGCTGAAGTCACCAAGTATTTGCTCTGAATGTTGAGAATAAATGGCTCTCAGTTGGTTCTCGTGAATACTGTGACACCACATTGCAAACTAATGAGGCACGTTCTGCATTTAATAAGCTCACTAAACAAAAATAAATCCCGTTAATATGCAACTCGCTGGTGCCTCAGAAGAATTTTGTCTTGACACCCAGAACTTAATTAAAAGCTGCGACAATACAGTGTGGAGCTGCAGGGACACAGCAGGCCAGGCAGTTGCTGTGTTGTGTCTGATTAAAAGCTGAGAGTTGTTTTGATGAGGAGATAGCTTAGCTGGACAATTCTATCAGAGTTCTCCCCAGGAGCAGCATGATGGCTCAGTGGTTAGCACTGCTACCCGGGACCCAGGTTTGATTCTAGCCTCGGGTGACTGTCTGTGTGCAGTTTGCACGTCCTCCTGCATCTGCATAGGTTTCCTCCCACAGTTCAAAGATGTGCAGATTAGGTGGATTGGCCATGCTAAATTGCCTACAGTGTCCAGGGACATGCAGACTAGGTAGACTATCCATAGGAAATGCAAGGTTACAGGGATAGGGTAGGGGTTTATGTCTGGGAGGGTTTCCCCTTGCTGTGGACTTGTTGTGCTGAATAGCCTGCTTCTACACTGTGGGGACTCTGTGATTCTATGATTCAGGCCCCTACAAGTGTCACGGCCAGATGGGGAGAGGTAAATCGGCCCTCATCTTTTCAAAATTCTCAGTTGGCAAAAAGAGATTTAATACACCTTTTAGCATGTGGAAATATTTTTTTCCAATTAAAACATAGTTAGTTAGTTCACAGAAACATTAAAGGAGTCAACTAAAGGGCTTCTTGAGTGGAAGAGAGAGTGATTTTATTACCAGTCAATCTGAAAAAAGTAGCAAACTTGTACGCTGAAACATACAGCATCCAATTCGAAAAGAATATGAAAGGAATGTAAAGTTTGCAGTTCTTAGGATGTCCTTGAAGTATACAGTTTTAACCTGAGATCATGGTTTCTTAAGTAGCCTACTGTATCTTTAGCAGGTGATATTTCAGTTGTACTGTAAGTTCTCAGTCTCTAGGAAACGTTCCTTCCCAATAGGCTGAGAGACAGCACTTTTTCCAGCTGGTTCCACTCTCAATTCTACCTTTGCTGTTCTGTCAAAGCAGCTGCCTGAAATGCAATTGTAATGTGTGTTTCAAGGTCTGAGTTCTTCTTTTCCAAGCTTAATAGTTGCAGCCACACCTTTTATCTCCAAAACTTATCGTACAGGTGCAAATCAAGATAAGAGATGATGGCATATTTACATCTGACCGCATTTCAGTGCCTTCATACTGTCTCTGTTTATCTGGCATTGGTTTCATGACAGCCAACCTGTGGTCAGGTGATAACGATGGCCATTTTAAGGCATTTCTATTTCTTTTAAACCATTTCAGTCTGTGACATGTCTAGGTATAAAGATCAGATGATGGAGCACAAAAATCAGCAGTTCATTCTGTTATCAGAATCATGAAACAGTAAAAATGAGAAATTTTGATGTACAAAAAGAAACAGATCTAAGATTCTATTTTTGTTTCAAACCACCATTACAGTGCTCAAGTCGGCAATTTTAGAAATTGCTGGTTCTTTGTATTTTGCTACATGTTTGAACTTAGAGTCCGTTAGAAGCTGGGGTAACAGTTGACATAAGTTTTATGGATAAATGGACTCTTTTAAACAGAAACATGTTCATGAATGGAGTCAACAACACTATTTTTTGTGATACTAAATTGAAGAGTTAATTTTTCAATTACAAACTCGGTATATTTTCCCATACAACAGTTTTCTGCCTAGAATAGTATGGTAACACGTCAAGAACTTTGAAAGTGCTTGGTGACCGTCTAATTTGTCATTAGAAAACTATCAAGAGGAATCCCATTTAAATTTGTGCATTTCTATTTTTCAACAGGGAGCCTCTTGTTTTTTTTGAAACTCTCCTTAGTCTGGATGGTTCATAAATCTGAGATGTGTTTCAGGAGCTGGAGGAACACAGCAGGCCAGGCAGCATCAGAGAAGCAGGAAAGTTGACGTTTCAGGCCAGGACCCTTCCTCAGAATATTTCCATTAGTTCATGTTATTATTGTTACTTCAGGAATTGTCTTCACATTTGACAGGCATGGCTCAAAATCTAAAACAAATTCCTGTGTTTAAGAGTTAAACGCATTTATTGAATGCAAAAATAATGATAATGTCATGTAATTGCAGTATATGCTGACTGAGCTATTCCCTCCAACACAATAAAACAAATGGTTGGCAACCAATATGTACTGTAACATTTAAACATGCTATTCTTCTCCTCTTACACCCACACCAATTGTAAGAGTTGACTGGTCTA
Organism: Ginglymostoma cirratum; assembly: GCA_024137785.1. NCBI lineage: Eukaryota > Metazoa > Chordata > Chondrichthyes > Orectolobiformes > Ginglymostomatidae > Ginglymostoma > Ginglymostoma cirratum. The sequence goes on from JAHRHZ010000139.1 coordinate 43,630,528, forward strand.
ATCAAATTCGATAAAAATTCCACATCAACTCAAAAATCTTTGAAAAGCCCAGTCTCATAAATATTCCTCAAACAGTGACTGTGGTTTACACTTTTGAATAGCTTCCACATAAATTAACACCAGTCTGCAAGTCAATTTTTGTTCCAGTTATGCTTTGGTTCCTCTCTGAAGCTAGCAGCCTGAGTCAGCCAGGGTTTAAAGGTTTTTTTTTTAACACTTTATCCCACTGCGGCAGATCCACAACCTTAATTGCTTGGGGAGGTACGGTGGCTCAGCAGTTAGCTCTGCTGCCTCACAGCGCAGCGGCCCGGGTTTGATTCCAACCTCGGTCAATTGTCTGTATGGAGTTTGCACGTTCTCTGGGTGCTCCGGTTTCCTCCCACTGTGCAAAGATGTGAAGGTTATGTGGATTGCCCATGCTAAATTGCTCACAGTGTCCAGGGATGTACAGGTGGATTAGCCAGGGGAAATGCAGGGTTACAAGGATTGGGGAGAGAGGTGGATGTGGGTGGGATGCTCTTCAGAGGGTCAGTGTGCACTCAATAGGCTGAATGGTCTGCTTCCGCACTGTAGGGATTCTATACTTGCAGCAAGTTAGGATTAAATGATACATTCTGAACATAGCCGGTTTGCAAATCAGAGTGGCGCATGCACTGTGCCTGTTTCACATCTTTAAAATGTACTCTATGAATCCAAACTTAGCCAGGTGATGATCAGTGTGTGACTTGTGCAAGCATTGATCTCACTGCTAAATTTAAGAGGAACATTTCCATACCTCCTGAGCAGGTGCATAAAACATCATTGAGTTCCAAGCATGTATGAATGAGGGAACTAAAGATGGTTTTAAAACTCCTTCAGCTATATTCCGGTTAACCACGTCTACATGGTGCCTTATCCACTAAAAGCGATCACTGGAGGTCACTGTCAAAATGCTAAGAGGGGCAGGAGAGGTCGTCTTGGTTTCATAGCAATCCAACAATCAATACCAACCTTCACTTAACTAAAACCTCCCTAAACCTATACCATTGACTTACATCCACTGTCAACTTGCACTTACCCCAATGAAGCTCTATCCAACCCAACTTAGTTTCTCCATCCTTATGTAGTAGGATTGTGTTAAAGGCTCAACTCCAAACGAAAACATTTCCTTGGAAGCAAAATACTGGAAATGTTGTAAATTTAAAATAAAAACAATAAACAGCTAGAAATTCTCAGCAGGTCTGGAGAGGTAGATACAGATTTTCCATTTCGGATCAATGACGTAGAGTCTAAACAACATGTTCAATTTGGTGTTTATGTTGCCTAATATCAGGCCAATCTTTTATAGATTATAAAAATGAACAATTTAAACTTTGCTACCTGACCCTTTTTTCTGTGGCTAAGACTACTTCCATTTAGAGTTGAATTCTAAATGCTGGAGACACAACATCTGACAGCACCTGTAAAGAGAGAAACAGTTAACATTTTGAGCCCCAGATGACTACTCCACAGATCCCTAATCCTTTGGAAATTTTAGACTGAAAACACTAAGTATATTTCTCTCAACACAGATGCAACAAAACCAGCAGGACTTGCTATTTTTATTTCAGATCTCAACATCCATTCTATTCTAGTTGATTCAATGAGAACAGGAATGACATGAAATTCCTTGCTATCTGACAGCTGTTGCTGGTCCTAAGTGAAATGATATTGAGCAAATTCCTCCTGGACATGAAAGTAATTGACAGCCAACAGCTGGAAACATTTAATTAATCGAACATACTAAATCCCTTTTTATACCTGGTGGAAGACAGGATCTAGAGAAATTGTTCCTCCAGCTGTTCGCGCAAACACATGAACAGATAACATGTGAATTCTACACTGCGGAGGTAAAGTTGGTTTCAGTAAATCAATCAATTAACCATGACCTCTACATTTGCCCATCACATTTACACCAACGCTATATTTTGACACAATATTTCTGGAAAAGAAAATAAACTTTCACAAGATGAATGTATGAAACCATTGTATGAAAAGGAACACAATTATTACGATATAACAAGGTGTGGAGCTGGATGAACACAGCAGGCCAAGCAGCATCAGAGGAGCAGGAAGGCTGATGTTTCAGGCCTAGACCCTCCTTCAGAAATGGGGGAGGGGAAGGAGCTTCTGAAATAAATAGGGAGAGAGGGGGAGGTGGATAGAAGATGGATAGACGAGAAGATAGGTGGAGAGGAGACAGACAAGTCAAAGAGGCAGGGATGGAGCCAGTAAAGGTGAGTGGAGGTGGGGAGGTAGGGAGGAGATAGGTCGGTCCAGGGAGGACGGACAGGTCAAGGGGGCATGATGAGGTTAGTAGGTAGGAGATGGGGGTGGGGCTTGAGGTGGGAGGAGGGGATAGATGGGAGGGAGGACAGGGACGAGCTGGGCTGGTTTTGGGATGCGGTAGGGAGAGGGGAGATTTTGAAGCTTGTGAAGTCCATGTTGATACCATTGGGCTGCAGAGTTCCCAAGTGTAACATGAGGTGCTGTTCCTGCAACCTTCGGGTAGCATCGTTGTGGCACTGCATTTCGCGAACCATTTCAACTCCCCCTCCCATTCCTCAGACGACATGCCCATCCTGGGCCTCCTGCAGTGCCACAACGATGCTACCCGAAGGTTG
>JAHRHZ010000139.1:43633569-43692729 GCA_024137785.1 Ginglymostoma cirratum
GAGGTGCTGTTCCTGCAACCTTCGGGTAGCATCGTTGTGGCACTGCATTTCGCGAACCATTTCAACTCCCCCTCCCATTCCTCAGACGACATGCCCATCCTGGGCCTCCTGCAGTGCCACAACGATGCTACCCGAAGGTTGCAGGAACAGCACCTCATATTCCGCTTGGGAACCCTGCAGCCCAATGGCATCAACACGGACTTCACAAGCTTCAAAATCTCCCCTCCCCCTACCGCATCACAAGACCAGCCCAGCTCGTCCCTGGTCCCACCTCAAGCCCCACCCCCATCTCCTACCTACTAACCTCATCCCAGCTCCTTGACCTGTCCGTCCTCCCTGGACTGACCTATCTCCTCCCTACCTCCCCACCTACATTCACCTTTACTGGCTCCATCCCCGCCTCTTCGACTTGTCTGTCTCCTCTCCACCTATCTTCTCGTCTATCCATCTTCTATCCAGCTCTCCCTCTCTCCCTATTTACTTCAGAACCGCCTTCCCCTCCCCCATTTCTGAAGAAGGGTCTAGGCCCGAAACGTCAGCCTTCCTGCTCCTCTGATGCTGCTTGGCCTGCTGCGTTCATCCAGCTCTACACTTTGTTATCTCAGATTCTCCAGCATCTGCAGTACTTACTATCTCTGAAACAATTATTATGAACCGCCGTTAAAGGTTTCCAATATAAACAAGGTAATCCTATTTAATTTCACCATGCTATTTACAGTCTTGATCCAAAATTAAGCCTGAGAATGCAAAAGGAAATTTTCTGATTATTATCCAATGCTTCTCAAAGTCCCAGAAGATACCTTTGCCACATATAAACTTTTAAACTCTAAATAATAATGAAAGAGCTGCAGATGCTGTAAATCAGGAACAAAACAGAAGTTGCTAGAAATGCTCAGCAGGTCTGGCACTATCTGTAAAGAAAAAAATCAGAGTTAATATTTTGGTCCAGTGACCCTTCCTCAGAACTGATGGTAGCTCGGAAAATATTGGTTCATATGCAGAAAATAGGGAGGGGGCTAGAAGGGTGAATATCTGCTAATAGGGCCTGTTAGTGACCAACAACAGGGGGTGTGAAATGGCAGACTATGTGATAATAAGGCCTGGTGTGTGAGGTAGGGGGCTAGAACATGGGAGAGTTTAGGCCCTAAAATTATTGCATTCGATATTAAGTACAAAACATCTACGTTCTGCTCACAAAAAAGACCCTGAGCTTCCCATTGCCTGCCACTTTAACACACCACCCTGTCTCCTGGCCAACATCTCTGTCTCAGGCTTGCTGCAGTGTTCCAGCAAAGCTCAGTGCAAGCTGGAGGAACAACATCTCATTTTCCGCTTGGGGACCCTGCAGCCCTGTGGACTCAATATTGAGTTCAATAATTTTAGGGCCGCGACTCTCCCATGTCCCAGCCCCCTACCCCACACACCAGGCCTTGTTATCACATAGCCTGCCATTACATACCCGCTGTTGTTAGTCACAATCAGTCCCCAATAACAACTATTCACCTTTCTAGCTGGATTGTTATCAACTTCTTTGTCTATCCAACTGCTCTTCTCTCTCTTTGGGCTCTGTCTTTTATCCTATCATTTTCTCTCTACCCCATCCCCCTCCCTATTTCCTGCATATAAACCAATATTTTGCTAGCCACTGTCTGTTCTGAGGAAGGGTCACCGGACCTGAAACATTAATTCTGATTTTTTCTTCACAGATGCCGCCAGACCTGCTCAGTTTTTCCAGCAACTTCTGTTTTTGTTCCTTTTAAAGCCTAGTGTTCTTCACAATGTGTAAGCGGATAGAGCCCATTACTAAAAGTACTATGACATTTCAAACTGTTCAATCTGCCTCTGTCAACACCACTGTTTCCATTCTGAAACTGCTGTGATGCCCCTCTTTTGCTCTGCTGCCTCACTTGAATACTGCCCTTATTACAGTGAGCTAACTCCCATATCTATACTTTTCCACCCCCATTAATACTACCCATGTATTGTAAACGTAATGCCGTATTGCTCAACATACTCTGTGCTTCCCAATGGTTTTTTCCTAGAGACAACATTCCCTCCATCATCCCTCAAGTCCAACATATCTGAAATCATATACTAACTAATTTTCAAAATGCTAACTTATCCTTAATCGGTCATATTGTAAAAGGATTTATAAAAGGCCATGAAAAATGTAATTCATTAAAAACATTACAGTTCAATGAATCTAATAGGGTAATAGAGAAGTCGTGATCTATTTACTTTCATTATTCAGGAAAAAAAAACTAGAATCACGGCATATAATTCAGTCAGTAAACATTTTGCAAATAGGACAAGGAAAGCCAGGCTTTAAAAAAATCAAAACATTACAGAGGGAAAAGAGAGGACAGCTGGCGCAGTCTAAAGAGCTTTTACATTCATTGAAGGCCAGAAGGGAGATTGGTGGACTGCACAATAGAGTAGATGGAGCTGAGCTGAGCTAGCTGCTAGCAATGGAGGATGTACTTAGACGTACATTGTGTGACTGCTGAATACGGTGACGATGATCTGCATTTCCGTTAGGTGCCAGACCTGGACCTGCTGATGTCACGAAGGAAAAACTAGCACAACGTGGAAATTACTGGTATTAGTCAGAATTTGTCATGTTAACCTTAAAAATAAACTTTAAAAACACTGGTGCTAAGTGGTCACCATTTTTTGACAATTTTAAACTTTTCTCTCCTTCTAATTGCAGCTTTTATTTCGACGGGAAATCTTACTGAGGAGACATTTTACAAAACCAATTATTGACACTTTAATATTAGGAAATCCCTAAAAATAATATTCCGGACTTTTTTTGGGTCTTTAGAAATCGAATTATACAACCTTCTCCTTTATGTTCAAAAAATCTATACTTATACACATTTGGCATATTTTCATTCATTTGCTGGTGCATTTAATTGTGATTCATTGTCATTTGTAAATTGTAGGGTACATAGTAAAGTAGACTGAAGACGCACAGCTGGAGTTAGATATTCATCATTTAGCTGAAGTAAAAAGGGAAAGGTATTTTGTCGTATTTGCATAAATCCTACACTCTGAAAGTAATGGGGATGGTTTGGAGTTAGCAGAACCACAATGGTTTTGCTGGAATTTATCAGCAAGGGAGCCCCTTTACTTTTGCATAATGATGAGGGAAGCCTGATGAGGCAGTGAGGCATACAATAGAGCATTGCCAAACTCTGACAGCACTACGTTGCAACATTCTAATGGAAGAATGAATTTGATTTTTTTTTTACGGTTGGCATTTTGGAAACTTATCACCGTTTATGTTCACAAATGCAGCTCTGTGAAATATGCAACCAATGATTAATAAATGATTTATAAAAAGAAAGGGCTGATTATTTGACCTTTCAAATTTCAACTATTTTTATTTAAAGGCTATTTCCGTTTTTTAAAAAAACGACAGATTAACTCAAATGCAACAAGCAAAGACAAAGGACTTAAATGTGTTTGCTGAAACTGGTAGTGAGTTAAGCTTTTGCAGCTAAGAGGAGGAGGCGGGTTTGCTTCCATGTCGGGAGCTAAATCTCCTGATATTGACATTGACCGGAGAGCATGATTTCTCTCCTTTTCCAAGTTTCCACTGGAGGGTTTCGAAGACCAGTGGGGAGCTCCTTGCATTTGACAGGAAATCAATGAAAGCAATTAAAAAAAAGGCCATTAAGAGCTTCTTCAACACTGCATTTTGATTTTTCCAGTCAGTTTATCTGTTTCCTGACCTGCAGCAACAAATTGGGGTCAATGAGGCAAGTCCACAACGTGAAGATCACCTGCACTGAAACTGACAAATTTGGATGCCTTTGACCAATGAGTGGGAATAGATGAGAGATTGCTGTGCAGAGCACTGTGTTGTGTCATGTCTCATAGATAGATTGCAGATATCTTTAAGATAGATAATCACAATATTGTCACTGCATCATAGCATGTGGCCCAGGAGCAAAGAGGTCTCCAACTCCACCTTAACTGAAATCACTTGAACCCCATGACTCACTAATGAAAGTGTGCTATTGCGTGTTAGCAAATAGTTTAATATTAGCCCAGACACTGAAGCGCCAGTCACTGTAATATATGTATATATAAGAAGTGTACTGAAGGTCTATTGACTCTTTCAGTTCTGTGCTTTCCACCTCTAGCTCTTACATTATGGGAACAAGCACAAGTATTTCTCCATTAGTTAGAAATACACTGAAGGCAAAAGCCCACAACACAGTAGCAGATCATACTAATTTCCATACAGATTACTACAACTGTTCGGTAGACAATTGGTCACTACTTGAAACCTGTCTAGTGCTGGACATATCTTCAGTTGGAAATCCTTGCTGCCAGCCTTCACCACACTGTGGAAGAGCCTTATATGAAGGCAAGAACAGAAGTATCAGGAGAAACATCAATTCCCTTCCCAGTTCCCTCAAAAGGGCAGAGGGAATGGACAGCAAAATCAAGTTGAAAGGAGGCTGGACATCAACATGATTCCACAAGTAGAATATCAGCTCTTCTTCACAAAACTCCAATGATACTCAATAGTGCATTTCCTCTCACTCTGCAAAAGAAAATTAAAATTACCACAGCTGGAAACTCTGCTGCAATCTTCTTGAACAGTGCTGACGGAGGTTCCCTAATACAACCGAACACATATCAACAAGAGTGCTGAGGGGCAGTTGTTAGCAGGACTTGAGAGACATAATGGCAGGTTGCATGCAAATCAGCGTTAAATGCTGTTCAAGATCACATTCGGCCAACTCTTCATATTTCTGTATTGCATAACATACCACAACCATGTTGCATTGTACAGGCTGCACCAGAAATGGATTAAAGGGATACAGCTAACATTTTTAGATTTCCAGGATGAATTTCCTGTCCCTTAAATCAATTACTTTAGAAAACAGTGGATGAAAATACTTTCAGAGAATATTTTTCAGAGTTCCTCCATGAGAAAAAAATGACTACATACTAATTGATTACATTTACAAATTTCTGGAGAAATTCTCAAGCGCATTAAGACACATTATTTGCGTGTTGAGAAAAATGCAAACTTATTTTGCCTGTATTTAATTAAGGTGATTGAGCACTGGGGACTCTAAATGAAATTTTGAGCTTCATGACAGGATAAATCTGAAGAAATGTTACATTAAAATCAAAGAAAAGGACTGAAATAATATGTAATTTTGAAAAATGTTAATGGATAAAAAGGAGAAATAAAAATTGGTAAAAATAGGCATTATTATAAAATTTACAATTTCTGAAAATGCGAGGTTAATGATCTGTGAAATTTCTTCACAATCTTCTAGATTTTCATCACAATGTCTCATCATAATATTTAAGTCTCCTACACAATAATTATAGTAAACAAATAAACCTTCAGAACTACCAACTTCACATAAAATGCAAATAAAAACAAGGAAGATTATTCAATTGACAGAATAAAGTGCTCCATTCCAACTCCATTCCCCAGCAACCAGCTCCATCTGTCTCTCAGAGAACATACCGATATTAAGCCAGTCTATACACAACCTTGGTCTTAACTTTTGATCCCAAAACGTCCACTCTCAGTTTACCATGAATAAGACTTCCACAATATTGCCTGACTTTGTGTTGTCTCAACTCATCTGCTACTGAAACCTTCACTCATGCATTTGTGAATCCTATACTTTAATTTTGCAATGTGCTCCTGCTCAATCCCACATAGTCTATTGTCTGGAAACAGAGGCATTCTAAAATACTACTGGCTGGTGCTGTAATTTAAAATAAGTCCCATTCCTTACTAACCCAATGCCTGTTGGCTAACATTGATTCATGGAAAAGCAACATCTTCATTTTCCAATTCCCCTGATGGTTATAAAGTTTCCTCCAGACCCACACACAAATAAGAGGTCTGTGCACTTCTAATTCTGGCTTATTTGATATCACCAGCATTAAGTGCTCCACTTCTGATGGCTACAGCTGCTGCCACAGACACTGGAATACCCTCCAAAAACACTGCCTCACTTTCCTCCCCTGAAATAGTCCTTAAATGATCTAGCTTATTGAAAAAGCTTCTGAGCTAGGATCACTTTATGAGGCACAATGTAATGATCACAGAATTTATCAACACAAGAGGTTTCCCCATTACGCTACAGCTAATTTGTGAAAATGCCATGTAATGAGTTCACATCTCTTGCTGTTCTTCCAGTTCCAAGTGAATTCCTGCTTTTAAATTTTATACTGAATTCCTTTTTCAAAAACACCATTGAATCTGTTTCTGTAATATTTTCAAGAAATACAATCCAGGTCATCTGCAGAAAAACAGTTTGTCTTGCATTTCTTGATGCTGACCCCTCCAGTTTTACAGGATTCTGAAACAGTAAACCTGTGCCACTGTTTTACAAGAGAAATACAAGGACATACTCCTACCTGGTCTTTTTTTAAAATTTTAAAAGTTGAGTGGCACGGTGGCTTAGTGGTTAGCACTGCTGCCTCACAGCACCAGGAACCCAGGTTTGATTCCAGCCTCAGGCATCTGTCTGTGTGGAGTTTGCACATTCTCCCCGTGTCTGCGTGGATTTCCTCCGGGTGCTCCGGTTTCCCCTCTCAGTCCAAAGATGTGTAGGTTAGGTGGACTGGCCATGCTAAATTGCCTGTAGTGTTCAGGAATGTGTAGATTTGGTGGATTAAATGGTATGGGTCTGGGGGAGATGCTCTATGGGTCAGTGTGGACTTGTTGGGCCGAAGGGCCTGTTTCCACACTGTAGGGATTCTATGGTAAGCGGGTGTCGCTGGCAAGTATACGTTGCCAATCCCTAACCACCCTTGAGAAAATAGTGACGACCTGCCTTCTTGAACTGCTGTGGGTTTATCCATCATGTTGACAGTGTGCTCAGGATTTTCTCCTGGTGACAGCAAAGGAGCCATGATGAAGTTACAAGTCAGGACTGTATTTGGCTTGAAAGAAAAGTTGCAGCTGACATTGTTTTTATGCGAGGTCAAGTAAGTTTGTCCTTTTTGTCCATTCTCTCAACACTTGACTGATCAGAATCACAGAATTGTTACAGTGCAGTAGGAGGCCATTTGGCCCATCATGCCTGTGCCGATTCTATTACCTAACGCCAATCTTCTGCCTTTTCCCCATATCTATGCACTCCATTTCTATTCAAATAATCTTCCGATGCCCTCTTGATTCTTAATCGACTGTTACATTTCCAGACAGTGCATTCCCAACTCAAACTAGACTAGCAGATCTGGAAGATCTGTCCTGCAGGAGTCAGCTAATTTGACAGTTTCAGTGCTATTGAGTCAGCTTTAGTGATGGTATTGAAAACCTAGTGTCTAGTATGTGCCCTTTACAATCCTCAGCAATTTTTTCACCTAGTGTTAAACATGGAAGAATGGTGATTCACCATCTGAGGGAGGGCAAGACATTGTACTCAGCAAACCCATGTATCAGCTGGTGCAGTGAGACTTCGATTAATGTTGAGGATTCTCAGGGTACCTGACTGTACATCTTTGCACTGTCTCCTCTGCTGGTACATCCTGTCTCCCTGGCAGTGATAGAAGAATCTGGAACTTTGGTTGCAAGTAATTATGTTGGAGGTTGATTATGTCAGACTATTACTTGATTAGTCTGAGAGAGTTCTCCCAATTTTGGCCCAAGTGCCCAGATATTACTGCGGAGCATTCTGATGAGATAACTGCACAGTGTGCACCTTTTGTGGTCTGCGATGCCCAGGCTGATGATCAGTGTTCTGTCCAATTTTACTCCGCAAATTTCCTCTCATGGTTTGTGAGGTAATTTCAAAGAGCAGCTATTGCTGTGGGTCCAGTCACATATTGTGCACATAATATACGGATAGCAAACAAAGCAAATTTCCTTCTCTGAAAGACATTAGTGAACTGTGCAAGAGATATTAATTTTAGCATTCCTAGATAATGAGTTATTTTTAAAATTTTCTTTAAAAATATAGGAAAATAACTTGACAATTTCTCATTATGGCTGATTCCTTCACAGTGGTGAGATGGGTCTGTGTGTTATCAGCTTTTACGAAAATGTGCTTTAAAGGGGCAGAAAGTAGGTGAGAAAATAGGAATATAGATCCTTAGGGTGATATCAGAGGTAAAATGTGCAAGTGAGACGAGGTTGATTTGTAGGTATGGATGGCAGATAGGGTGGAAAAGTGCTTTGGATTTTTTTGCCCTTCGAGTACCATCAATATTTATTAATGAAAGTTGAATTTAAGCAAAGTTACTTCAACTTTGAAAAAAGTTCGAAGTTGCTGACATAACTGTCCATTCTTCAGAAACTAGTCTGCTGTAATACTAATTCCATAAAATAGGCTTGGTAAATGTAAACACATTCAAAATTATATTACACTGCTAACGGGAAAGTCACAAAATGTGTGTCATAAGCAGATTTACTACCAGTTTTACATTGCCAGAGAAAAAGCACAATTTACTGTTTAATGCTTAAAGTTGGCACTTAATGGTCCTGCATGTTTATGTTAAACTGTGACTTAGATTGATAGATAGTTCTACTTTGTATCCTGTCAGCTTTTATTAAAAGAAAGTAAAATGGCTGTGGCCAGTTCTAATTTAACAGTGACACGCATACTTGCCAATAGTTTATACTTCACTACCATCAGTGTATTTTCTCTGTCATTTCTAGCTTTTATTTAGGGTTGACAACTCCATAGTTGGGCATTTTCATCATAGAATCCCTACAGTTTGGAAGCGGGACATTCTGCCCATCAAGTCCACACCAACCCTGCACTTCCCATGGCTAATCCAACTAATCTGCACATCATTGGCCTGTGGGAAAAAAAACTGGAGCACCCGGAGGAAACCCACACAGACACGGTGAGAACTTGCAAACTCCACACAGACAGTCACCCAAGGCTGGAGTCAAATCCAGGTCCCTGGTGCTGTGCTAACCACTTTTTCTGGAAGTTTAATAATTTGTTGAAATAGTGCATCCACTCTCTATCGGTCATTTTCACAGTGAACTTTCTTTCCCTTGCCAATTAGCAATCAAGCAAATTATTTTGCTTACGAGAACTCTATTACTTCTCTTCTGAGTTATTTACTTTTCCAGATTGCTTATAGCAGCGGCCAGGAGATTTATTCTTGCAGTGTTCAGGACAATCCAAGAAGGTCGGCAATCCAGTTCCTCGTAGATACTGTTGACAAGTGTGATGGCTGTAGATGTGAATTGCCACAGTAGTTTTACAAAATCAAGAGCTGGCTATGCTAACTAGGTTTAACAGAGCTCCATCTCCTCACATCACAGTAGCATAAGCCCAAGAGGCAGAAAGGAGACTGGACAGGCAGGAGACTGATATTGTGAACAGGGAAAGGAAGCAAAGTAGAATGTTATCGTGGTATAATGCTTCATCTGATGGATTTATTTCATTATGTGATTCTGATATCAGTAAGAAAGAAGACACCAGAGAAGCAAGAGTGTATGAAGAGAGAAGACTTAAACATGCCATGACAGAGTTGTTTGATACCCTATGTACAGGTGTAAATAACTGTGTTACAGTACATAAAGAATCTTACTTTGGAGATAAGGAGCAAGCAGCTTCTGTGACATTATGTAAAGAGACAACCACCAGGCAATTTACTCCAGATCAGTATCTCAATGTGAAGGTAGCAGTATTGGCTTAAGGAACAAGATAAAAGAGTCTTCAGTAAATGTTGACGACAAGGGAAGTACGAATGCCTAGGAACGAACAAACTGTGGAGAAAGAGGAGTTCAATAAGAGAATGCTGTTGTTAATTAATAGGAGCGGGGAGTAGATTGGCAATGTGAACTGGAAAGGGAAAAGAAAGAGAGGAAGAACTCTGGCATGCACTGTAATTAGAGAATTCTACCAACTTAAACGGCCACAGATAGAAAGGGGGTTGGGCCAGGAGGTCAGACAGCATGAACCAGAGAGAGTTGGAAGAGAGAAGTAGTGAATAGATAATAGTGAGAGAATGAATGCTTCTGTATCATAGTGACAAGCACATAAACAGTTTTAAAACAATTTAAACAATAACAGTTTAGTCACAAAGGAGTACACATACCTGAAAAATAGTTCAGTGTAAGAGAATTAGAAAACAATTTCCACAGATTGTTGCACAATCTTCCACTGCAAAAGATGGAGCCTGTCATCAGCTTGAGTTCTAAGAAGGCTATACCCCAAGGCAATTCCATGTTAAAAACATGTTATAGAACTAAATTAAGGGGTATTATTAAGTTGACAGCTTTATTTGAAGCTGTTGGTCAGTTTTTGCTCTTTATCAATGTTGAAATAAATACTTTGTTCATGACACATGTTGAATACCATTGTATTCATGCAGCTTTGTCCAAAAGCTGACAAAGATTATCAACATTAGAGTGTTTTACCACCCATTTCATAAGACATAATTTAATAAGAATTGATACATAAATTGAAAGATAATATGAAAACAGACTTTATTTTCTAGTTTGCATACTTTAGTTACAAAGGTCATAATAGTTTTTGAACAAGGTGAGTTTGACAGTCTCAATCTACACCCCTGTGGGCATAAGTATAGCTCATAAATGTCTTCAATACTGAGCACAACTGCCAGTGTCAGTCATAGGATGCTGGAAAGTTTAAGAGCAGAAATGTCACACTACAGCAGTGAGGGAAGGTCTAATCAGATTCTTAAGATAATGTAACAGTGTTACATTACAATGAATTTGTACTGTGATTGGAATTGAAAAATTCCACTTGTCAACCCACCTGGAGCAAATCACTTCCTAAATGGCAAGTTGGGAAACAAGGCAAACCATCAGCTTAACAAGCATGGGGCTGGATGAACACAGCAGGTCAAGCAGCATCATAGGAGCAGGAAAACTTGACGTTTCGGGCCTAAACCATTCATCAGAAATGGGGGAGGGGAAGAGGGTTCTGAAATAAATAGGGAGAGAGGGGGAGGCGGATAGAGGATGGATAGAGGAGAGGAGGTGGAGAGGAGGCAGACAAGTCAAAGAGGCAGGGATGGAGCCAGTAAAGGTGAGTGTAGGTAGGGGGGTAGGGCTTGTTTGCATCATGTATCTTTACCATTCTGTTGATTTTTCCTGAATTTCTTTCTTTCCACACTATTCACTTTACAATCAGCTTCATGATTTGTTTCACAATCCATCACTATTTTCATACTTAATCTTGATTGCCATTGCGCGATAATGTTATTTTACTAAAACAAAAAGTGATAATTTTCAGATGAGGCATTAGAATTATCTGTCTTTCTAGCAGAATGTCATGATACTTTTTGCAGGGGAGCTGGGAAAGGGAACTTGTGCCCAGGTCAACCTAGAGTAACTGGCTAATTAGGTCACCTTTTACTGAGGAACTGCATATATTAGTTTCTTTTTCAGCCAACATGAAAAAAATCATTTCCCCAAAATAATTACTTTTAGGATATCATGAGATATAGAAGATACTTCTCCATTTCAAAGTTTCATCCCAGCATATTCTCATTATTCATATTGATTAACCAGCATGAACTAAGTATCATAGATTTCCGTAGTCTGCATATTGGCATTTTATATCCAAGCTGAATTGCCCTTATTGTGGTTTTATCTTCTCCAGCAAAAACAGACGAATTCATTCTCCCCTCATAGAATACCTACCATCAAAATATCATCTGAAATTGATAATTAAACTTGAATATCCTCATTGACATCTTAATTTTTAAAATAGCAAATACAAATTGAGATTGGGTCTGACATTATTTATTTAACAAGGTCCTGTAAGGTTCTTAAAATAAATACACATCTTACCTGATGATTACATGGAAGGTGTAGTGTTTATCTGGGTTATCACCTCAGCAGTTGACAATAAAGTTGAGAATCTACGCTGCCTGATAGAATTTATTGACTTTCCTCTCTGAATTAAACTCAAGATGCAGTCATCAGTTTTACTTCCTTATTGCAAAGAAAGCAAAGCAAGAATGGATCTTACTGATGTGTTTAATGATGGTAATTTATTTAAATAAGTGCTTTTAGTAAGATGCAATAACTTTTATTTTCTCATTATGCTTACTGATTGCTGCACTCAGAGAGTGTTACCTGCATTATTGACCTGGCTGCCACATTGACTGTGGGCCTGATGTTGTAAGCGACTATAAGGCTAAAAGCAGCATGTTTAAGGTGGGAGGGGGAGGGGGAGGGGGAGGGGCTGTGCATTGTCACTGTGATAAGTGACAAGACACATTTGAAAACAAATGTTGTGACCTGTACTTGTATCAATGGCGGAACATGCAACTGAGCATACATTAAGATGTTCAGAGACTGTATTGATGGCTTTCGTGGAAGAAAGGGGAGACACCTGATTCTATAAAGGAGCTGGAGCAATATTCCCTCTTAACTGAGCAGCTACAGGCCCAAAAAAAACGTGCTCAAGGAGGCCTTGCACAATTCAGCCTTTAAGTTATCACATGTTGGGGCCACAAAACATTTTTAAAATAGGGCTGTGTACTGAATTGTATCATTCCCAAATTTTAAAGAAAAGGGTTGAGGATATACTGGACAGGGCTCTCACCAGACAAATGATGAAAATGGATGGAATGGAATACTCCCCTCTTGCCTGGATGAATGCAGCTCCAACAACACTTAAGAGGCTTGGCACTATTCAGGATAAAGCAGCCTGCTTCATTAGCACTACAACCATTAGTGTCCACTCCCTCCACCACCGACACTCAGTAGCTGCAGTGTATACTATCTACAAGATGCACTGCAGAAATTCACCAAAGATCCTCAGACAGCCGTTCCAAACCCTGACCACTTCCATCTAGAAGGACAAGGGCAGCAGATACATGGGAACAGCGCCACCTACAAGTTACCCTCCAAGCCACTCATTATTCTGACCTTGGAAATATACTGCTGTCCCTTCACTGTTGCTGGGTCGAAATCCTAGAATTTTCTCCCTAATGGCATTGTAGGTCAACAGACTGCAGTTGGACCGCAGTGGTTCAAGAAGGCAGCTCACCATCACCCTCTCAAGGGAAACTATTGACAAGCAATAAATGCTGGCCAGCCAGCAATGCCACATCCCACAAAACGCATTTAAGAAATGTAAGTAGCAGCAAAGCTCAATAATAACAGTCTTATTCCAAGAATGTGGACGTGGTGCTCTAAGAATTTTAATCACACAAGCATCACATCTTAAATTGACCACACTCGAAGTCCTACAAGCAGGTTTGGTCTTCATTGCATTCAAGAAATAATGAAAAACTAGAGAGAGTGCAAGAGAGATTTACAAAAATGATATACCTTGAAGTGTTTGTTTCTACTTGGAAAGGATGAACAGGTTGGTTTTTTTTTCTCTTGAAAATACAAGACTGAGTAGAGACTGGTTTTTATAATTATAATTTTGAATGTAGGCACTTTCACTTGTAAGGACCAAAATTAAAGACTTTCAATCTAAGACAGTGAACAATATTAGCAAATCTAGATCTCTCTACTCGGAAAATATACTACTATAGGAAGTGATTAAAGTAAATCGCACAGGTATATTTAAGTGGAATGGAGACAAAGGAACGAGGGAGAAAAGAATAGGGAGTTTTCCTGGACATGACAGACAAGAAAGAATGGGAAGAAGCTGAGGTACAGAATGATTGTCAGCATGGATTACATGAGCCTGAAGTAATACAACGTTGACACTAGTTATTTGTGTGTGTTAATTTCAATCTTCAAATCTCATCCACTGCTCAGTTCACAACACTTGCATCATGCACTTTCCATAAACCAGGATCAATCTGTACCCAACATCCTAAGCTCCATGGCATAACGTACGCTTCCAAACTTGGTACTTCTACAATTCTCACATTCAACCCACAACTTGCACAACGGCCCAGCCACTTCACCAAATATTTTTACAGGACACTCAATGAAGATGTCTGAGGGGAGAGTGCAACATAGCACGTAGCAAATAAAGGACTAGAAGAGGCCAAGTGTACCTGCATGTTTTAACTCCTATGGATTGCTGGCCAGCTGGGAATGATCCACCATCAAAGGGGCCAGTAAGGAATGCAAGGCCATCTATTGTTAGGACTGAAGTACTTCATGATGAGGTTCTCTACATACACAGGTTCTCCTGCAGAAGGCTCAAATCAGGACTTTGATGGCTAAAAAGATGGTCAGAGAGTATACAATAACAAATTGATTGGTGCATTTGGAAGCCTGCCAGAAAGTCTGCTCTCAACACAAAGAACATCAAGGTATCCACCAGCAACTTGGCACAGGCCTCTGTGTAGAATGTGTAACTTAAGCTTTTTCAAGATAAACACATGGTCACCTCTATCAGTACCCCTCTGGAACACACCGTGTTACAACTGAATGCTGCCGGCACAGCTTCCATCATAGGTGTTTCTATCAAAGGTCTGATTGCTGCAGTGAAAGATGCCTTCGTAACATTGGTACCACCATTCAAAAGTGTATTTGAATAGCAGTTCATCAATATGATCTAAAACAAATCAACAGGATTATTAAGGGGCTGCTGAAGGGCAATGACATTAGCGCCATGAAGCACAAATCCTCCCTTCCTCTCACAGAACTACACCATTTATGCCTGTCTACTTGATACACACTTGTTGTCAGTAAGCTAACCCAAAAGATTGCCATCCATCCCAAGATGTAGCAGTGTGAAAATGGGCTTTGTAGGCGCAGAGTGACTTGAAATCATGCTCCAAGATCAGTTAACGTCTCCCCACTCAAAAGCCAGCACCCTTCCACCATCCATGCACCTCAAGAGCAGGAGGCCAGGCAAAGGCACAAGGTACAAACACAAACTGCTGGAGAAACTCAAGTCTGACAGCAGCTGTGGAGAGAAAAAAAAAATTAACTTCTTGAGTCCAGTATGACTGTTTTCCAGAACAAAGCACATGGAAAACTGACACTACAGAGTTGCACAAGGGCTATCAGTTTAACTTTGTGGACATAATTCATGATTCAAATTCCTAGACACACACACACACACACACACACACACACACACACACACACACACACGTCACGTCTTCGAGACCAAATTTTTGGGAAATAGCAAGGATGACTTATGCATGAATAATAATTTCAAGATTTTGAAATCCATGTCAGGTCTTTGGACATGCTGACAATGGAACTGATAATGGGTTACCGCCTTGGTTCTCACAAATTAGGAACAGAAGTAGGACATTTGGACTCTTGAACCTGCTCCACTATCCAATAGGAAAATTTCTGATCTGTTTCTGTCCTGACTTCCAAATTCCATCTACACCAATAACCATAAATGCCCTTGCCTAACAAGAATCTGTGCTTTAAAAGTATTCAATGATTCCATCTCTGCCACCTTATGAGACAGACATTTCCAATACTGCACACCACTAAATCTTAAAGAAAAATTCCTTCGTCTACGTCCTAAAAGGCTGTTTAAAAGGGTGCCCCTGGTTCTGGACACACCACAAGAGTAAACATCCCTTCTGCATTACCTTGTCGAGACCATTCAAGAATCTACAAACGTCAATCAAATCACCCCTCATTGTTTTCTAAATGCATGTGAAATTATGCCCAGCCTTTCCTCATAAGACACACCTGATAATTCCAGGTATCAATCTAGTAAACCTTCTCTGAACCGTCTCCAACACTTTCAAAAGCTTCTTAAGAAAAAGATCAAAATTGCGTACAGTATTCATGATGCAGCCTCAACAATGGTCTGTCTGACTGAACGTGTCAGCCTGTTGACATTCCACTCACGTCATTTGTATGATCTTTTGATCTCTCTGCCCACTGATCTCTCTGCCTATAAATTCCGTGCTTCCATCTCACTTCACCTGACAAAGGGGCAATGTTCTGAAGCTTATAATTTCAAATAAACCTGTTGGACTATAACCTGGTGTCATCTGACTTCTGACCGTGTCTGACTGATGTATAACATCCTTACCTTTATATTCAATACCTATTGTAATAAAAGGACAACATTCTATTAGCCATCTTAATCACTTGCTGTATCTGTATACTAACCTTTTGTGATTCATGCACTAGAACACCCAGATCTCTCTGTACCTTGGAATTCTGCCATCTTTCTTTCCTTACATAATATTCTGCTTGTATATTTTTTATGCCAAAGTGAACAAGTTTACCAATTCCCACACTCTCCTCCACACGACAGAATATAGTCACCTACATTACAGAGATGCAGACAGAAACAGTCACGTTGTATCACTTTCACAATGTGCCTTCCTACCCATCTTTGTCTCAGCTGCAAATTTTAGAGTCAAAAGAATTGTAGAGCTCTACAGCATGGAAACAGACCCGACAGTCTAACTCATCCTTGCCGACCAGATATCCTAATCTGATCTAGTCCCATTTGTTAGCATTTCACTCATATCCCTCTAAACCCTTCCTATTCATGTACCCATCCAGATGCCTTTTAAATGTTGTAATTGTACCAGCCTCCACCACTTCCATCTCCAGCTCAATCCATACATGCACCACTCTCTATGTGAAAAAGTTGTCCCTGGAGGTCCCTTTCAAGTCTTTCCTCTCTCACCTTAAAAGTCGTTTAAAGTTGAGGGCCCAGCACAGCCCCTGTGGGATGTACTTGCCACATTCTGTCATTTAGAAAAGACTGATTTTAGCATACGCCGACGTCATTAATTGATCTTGTCACATTAACAGTACTAAATCCAGTATCATCTGCTATCTGTTCAGTTCCAAGACACGTTACTCTAAGAAACTATCTTGAAAGCATTCCATAAGCTTCTCAATGATGCCATTATTACAACCAGATTTTTCCAGTTTGTGTGTAGATTAAAAATCGCCTATAATGATTACCGCCACCTTATTAAAAGTTTGAATATTTCTTCTTGTATACTTCTAAATCATGGTTACTGTCTGGAGGGCTGTAGATCACTTCCACTAGTGAATTCTTTCTCCCACAATTCTTTATCTCCAGCCAAATTGATTCTGTGCCCTGACCTTCTGAACCAAGGTCATCTCTAAATATCATGTTAAACCATCTTGGATAACATGTGCTTCTCCTCTCTCTCAACTAGCTTCCTTTTCTTAAGTATCATGTACCGTTCAATATGTCAGGAACCGATCCTTATTGTCCTGCAGCCACATCACTGTAATAGCTGTCTGATCATACTTATTTACATCAATGTGTGCTATTTATTAATTTTTGTTTTGAATACTGTGTGTATTCAAATACAAAGCCTTGAGTTTTCTTTGTTGATTTGATTTCAGCATCTAATCTTGACCACTGCAGTGTCCCTTCCTGTCTTTCTCAGAACTTCATTTTCCATGTTAGTACTTTATTCTCCTCCCTCAGCCCTATCCTTTGATTTGTTACACTTACCCAAGGTTGACCCCTCAACAACTCCTTGATGAGTTTAAAGTCCTCTTTACTTTACTAATCTTGCAGTCCACAAGAACACCAATCCCAGCATTGCAACAGGGCAGCCACCACTTCTCCTAAGTACTAGTGCTAGTAACCTATGACAAAGGACCCACTTCGTCCACATCAATCTTTCAATGATGCCTTCACTCCTCAAATATTCTTCATCGCGTGTCAATGTGCAGATGACTCAGGTGGTAATCCATGGATACCTTTGAAGTTCTGCTTTATAATGTAGCACCTAATCTCTCATGCTCTCCCTGCAGAATCTCTTTCATAGTTCTACCTACTTCACTGGTATTGACATGAATGACAATGACTAGACCTTCCCCATCCCATTACAAGTTATTCTCCAGCCCAGAGCAGATATCCCGAACCCTGGCACTAGTCAGTCAATACAGTTGTCTGAACTCATGCTCTCTGCTGCTTAGAATAAAGTCAATGTCAATTCCCCTCACTATACTGTTCCCTACTGCATCGACATCCTATGACCTCCTTTACTCAGAAATGTATTGCGAGATGTTACTTACATCAGAGATCAAAACCGCCAACACCTTGCTCCTTCCCCTCCTTTGGGTTATGGCTCCAGTAGCTGATATATTTAATATGGCCTCCTAATGAACAAGTCTCGAGAATTCTCCTCGCTGATTTTAAGCTATGAGAATATATCCCTAAAGAGTACCAATCTTCTTACATCCTCCCACTTCTAGTAAGATGTTCCATTTTGCATTACCATTCTTAATTGTCCTAATTTGCTCTGAAAGCAGCTATTTTTAGTGCAAACTTTAACGTCAACAAGGAAAAAGCAGTGCACTGGACAGCTGTTACAAAGATCCTTCATTTTTAGGATTTCTTGGAGAACGTAAGTTTTGAAGGGTTGTGGAAAAAATTTCAAATTTTATGCAAGTACCTGGACTGTTTTGTTTTAAATAAATTGATGAATCATAACTGCAGACATCGAGGCTTCCTGGAAATCACATGATTGTGATAACTGTTTGGTTTGCTGTAGACTTTAGTGGGGAAGTTTGAACAATGACTCTTTTGAACAGCTTGTTTTATCTGATATTCAGCTGGAGGGACAGGAAACCTGTGAGGAATGACTACCAGTTAATTTCCCATATTCCTGAAAAAAAACTCTTTGGTTGAGTTCAAGATGATACCTGACTGTCTGTCTGAAAAAGTGATTACAGGACCTTCTCAGTATTACGTTTCCTGAGCATACTCTGTCTGCAAAGTCTCCAGAGAGAACCATGGATACCAAGTGACTTGACCACAAATGTGTAAACAGCAATAGATTTCATAAACACTGCACACTTTATGCTCTTGACTTCAAGCATATCCCAATGGTCAAAATGCTTTCTTTCAGAAGAGAAAACCGTTTTGTTTTTCCTTATTTTTTGAAGGGAGACACAGAGTGAGAGAGAGCGGAGGAAGTGTGTGAGCAAGAGAGAGAGACAGAGACAGAGACACAGAGTGTGTAAGAGAGAGAGAGTGGGAGAGACAGAGCGAGAGAGAGAGGGAGAGAGAAAGGGAATGCAAGAGAGAGAGCGAGTGCTAGAGAAAGAGTGTGAAAGAGAGAGAGTGCGAGAGAGAGACAGAGAGTGAGAGAGACAGAGAAAGAGCGAGAGACAGTGTCTGCGAGTGTGTGAGAGTGAGAGAGAGATAGGGGGAGAGACAGACCAAGTGTGTGAGAGAGAGAGAGAGAGAGAGACAGATACAGCGAGTGACGAGAGGCACTGAGAATGTGGGAGACTAAGTGAGAGAGAGAGAGAGAGAGAGACAGAATCTCACTCTGTCTCTCACTCTCTTTCTCACTGTCACTCTCTCTCTCTCACTCTGTCACTCAAGAGAGAGAGAGCGAGAGACTGAGTGAACTACAGCGAGAATGAGAGACAGTGCAGGTGCGTGCGTATACACATATAGAGAGATCAGCATTTAAACTTCTAAATTTCTGACTGTGTATGCCAAGGAATTATTGTATTTCCCTTGATTAAATTGCCTTTATTATAAACCAATAATTGTGTTTATTGAGAAATCGACTTGATAATTTTTTAAATTTAAATCCTCATGTAAATCCGATATTGAATTAACCGTCTTAATTAACTGACAGTGAAAACTGTTTTTATTTTATGTTGCAGCCTATTGAGTATTGGAATTAGAACAACAACGTACCTCTCCAGCCTTATTTGTGACACAATCTACTCCTTCTAGATTACTGACACCCTGGAAAACCAGAAATTTCTAAAAATACACAAAATTGCACTTGATACAGAAGAAACAATTCAAACCAAACTGGTTAGCAGTTTGCTATGAAGGGTCTAGGCCCGAAACATCAAGCTTTCCTGCTCCTATGATGCTGCTTGGCCTGCTGTGTTCATCCAGCTCTACACCTTGTTATCTCGGATTCTCCAGCATCTGCAGTTCCTACTATCTCTGGTTCGCAGTCACGATCCCTTTAAGTATAGTGCTGGTTGTGGTCCTTACTGACGTTGTTTATGATTGAAGAGATTACATATATTTAATTAAAAATTGTACTGAAGAAGCTAATTTCTTCATCAATGTCTGTTGGTTGGGCTCAGGTCTTTTTCCTTCCCACAGTAAAACTCTACGTGATTTATTCAGTCTTGAAATACAGGCACCCCTGAGAATCTCAGCGCTGACTCTCATTTCCTGGAATTTATAAAAATAATTCTGCAAACCTAAATTTCTACCATATTCAAAGTCCTCTTCAAAGTACTCTTGAAGCATGTTCTCAATGTTTCGCATGCACCCTGTCCCTCTTCAACACTGTGATGAAACTTTTGAGACATATCCCATTTTGAAAGTGCTATAAGTCAATGTCCAGCAATGTCCACATAAAACGTGGCAATTTACAACATTATGCTCCAATCCAGTACAAAGTCATACTTGGGCAGATGTCTAAAACTTTGTCAAACAGGTAGGTATTAAGAAGTGTCTTAACAGTGAAAATTGACATGGTGGTAGATTTCCAGTGGTTTGGTCCAGTGCAACTTGCATAATGACAACCAATAGCTAAGCAATTCAAGTGAGGGATGCTGAAGAAGTCAGAATTGAAAAGGCACAGTCACCTTGAATTGTTGTAGTGCTGGAGGAGATTACAGAGAGGGGAAGAGGAGAGGTCCTGGAGGGATTTGAAAAGGATAAAAATGTCAAAAACAGAGGCTGTATTTAAATCAGGAATCACTAGAGGTCATCAAACACAGGACCGGTGAGTGAATGACTTTTGGTTTGATTCAGGATACAAGGAGCAGAGTTTTGGATGGTCTCAAGTTAATGGAGGATAGAATGTGAGAGGCTAATTATTACCATGTTAGAATTGTTGATTTTTTTGGAGGTATCAAAGGCATGGTTGAGGTTTTCAGCAGAAGAGTTGAGACAGGAATAGAGGACATCACATTACAAAGATGGAAATAAGTGATCGTAGACAGGGTCAGGGTAGGTAGTTGAAAGCTCATTTTGGGGTCAAATGACACACCAAAGTTTTTGAACAGCTTAGTTCAACATCAAACGATTGCCTAGAAGAGGAATGAAGTTGGGCACAAGGAAATACAGATCATGGTGAGGTCCTTAGGCAATGGTATGGTCCTTCCCAATATTTATTTTGGGGGACTGTTTGGTCATTTCAAGTGCTCGGTAAGCAGCCTGATAATTTAAAGTATATGAGTGGTAATGGTGAGGTAGGACTGAATATCATCAATTAAAAACCTAAGGAACTGCAGATATTTTAAATCAGGAACAAAAACTGAGGTTGCTGGAAAAGCATAGCAGGTCTCTCAGCAGAACTGTTCTGAGGAAGGGTCACTGGACCCGAAATGTTAACTTTGATTTTTTTTCACAGATGCTGCCAGACCTGTTAAGCTTTTTCAGCAACTTCTGTTTTTGTTAGGACTGAATATCATCAGCCTGCATGTGGAATGGGCATGTCAGATGATGTCACCAAGGAGTAGCCTGTAGATGGGAAATAGGAGGGATTCAAGGAGTATATAAGTGCATTCTATGCTTTTTAAAAAAAACAAAAGAATACTTTCTCATTTTAAATATTACTTATTAATATCAAATATTATCAGATCCGTTGTAATAGATTCAACCATAAAGTTACCATGATAACGTGCCTCAACTCCAATTTGCAAAGACTGTTTGTTTTCCACATTGCATTGATTAGTTTCTTACTAAACCATTCCATCAATAAACAATTACTTCGATAATTTCTAAAATGCAAATCATTTTCTACTTTCCAAATATTGTTCAAAAGTTGAAGAAGTAGTTATTACAGTAGAGTTATCATGTTGAGATCTATCTGAAGTTGAATTGAAGTTATCTGGCATTGAATGTCCACAAAAAGCAATGTGCACCAACTGAACTTCATGAATTATTATACACAATTAATAAGATTATAATCAAGATATTTATAAGATAAACATCCATAAGCATTTTCTTGTTGACGTTTTTTGTCAATTTACCTAATTTCTCACCATCTTTTAGGAATTAAAATCACATGAAATGAAAGTGAATTATCTTCAGGTTTAACTCATTCCATGTCATCAAGTTCAATTCTAACTTAGAATTTACTATTGAAAAACCAAATCAAATAGGAATTAAAGAACACCTGCGTACCATTATGGTTGTTTCACTACTAGATAGTTATCAAATACGAAATCTGTATCATGACAATACCTACATCATGTCAAGCTTTAAAAAAAAGTTATGCAAATAACACAATATGGTGGCTTTTCATTAATTTATTAGTTCACATTATGATTCAACACGAACTATTTTGGAAAGAACTTTGGAAGACTAAAATGTTGCCATCATAATGGAAGGTCAAAATATTCCTTAATGTTAACCAGAAATTGAAGATTGCACGTTCTGGTGCCCCCTCAGCTTAGGTTCAACTTCAGTTGACACCAGTAAAATGCCATATAGAATTCTAAATTTAAAAAAATGAGATTAAGAATTCATGCAGAACTTTGAAAGAGACACTGCAATGTAATGTGTATGTACAACCCAAAATCTTCTCATTCACTTGGCATTTTGCAGGATTAATACATATAGCTGTTGTTGTATCATGATTAATTTGTTTTATTCAAAAAGTAAAAATTAAGCACATGCTTAGTTTAATTCATCTTTATAAATTAAAGCATAAACAAACAGAGCCATGTAATTATGGGAATTATGTAATGTGTGCTACCATCTACAAGTTAATTTACTACATTATCGTTATCTTAACAGCTGTCCAACAAAACTATGTACATTAAAACTATGTCACCTTGTTTTCTGTGGTAACAGCTTACAACAAAATATTAGGTGTGTTAAACAAATCTAAATTATCTGGAAACCTGAATTCAATTTTACCAGCACACTTCATTTTGCTTCAAACAAATATGGAGATGAAGTATTTCTGACAACTAAGAATCATTACTCTGATGGTTTTATTAAAAAGGACACTGCCTTTTATAATGTAATTACATTACAGACAGCTATTTATCAGGTTTTTATGCAGTTGTAAACAGAACCTACTAGAAATTCTTATGGGACAAAAGGCCCTGAATTTTAACAAAAGCCCTTTGATACCTTTGTCAAATTCAGAAAACACAATATTTCAAAGTTCTGTAACTATTTATCCTATCAGGAAAGCATTAATATGCTTCAACTTTGAGTAATTATTAAAGTAATGCCCTTCATTAAGTTCAAAACCATGCTATGCACGACTGGAAATTAAACGACACAATGAAAAATCCCATGATCAACATTGAAAAAATGCAAGGTTACTAAATAAAAATGCCAATGTTTGTCAAAGAACACTTACACTAATGACAGAAAGAACAACTCTAATCAATTCTTCATCATTTATCATCCTTTAGGCAGATTACACAAGATAATTAAGAGCATTGAGGACATCCATCAAGACTGATACATGAAACATTTCGATTTGTTAATCTTGAAAGCAAAAGCTATTTATTTTTTGCTTCAGGTTTTCTGAATTCAGAAAACAATATTTAGGAGTTATGTAACTCTTCATCCCATCATTAATATTATACAGATGAGTTCAAAACCTTGAAAAAATGCAACAAGTATTGCAATGCATTGCAACATCGAAAAGCATTGCTTTACTCCTCTATTCTTTCTCTTGCGTAATTAGGCTTGATAGTCATTCCTAGCCAATGAGTTAAATCTACCAGTAAATGTATTTTTGACCTATGCAACATAATAACACATTCTCTAAATGTCAAGAACAGATTGAAAGCAAGAGTTTCATTATTAATGCTGTATTGCATTATGCCTGCACCACTATTCTGCAATAGGTCTTAAATTACAGTTGGTTGGTGGCACTGAGCTACTTCCAGGTAGCACAAGATTGTGTTTCGGAAACATGAGTACAAGAATGCATTACTTTATTTTCCTCATCTCCATGACGAGCACTTGTTTAAAACAGGTGACCATCAGGGACAGGTCTAAAAGATAACCTTCCTCAAACAGCAGGCATCCTCTGCTGCAGAAATTCAATAACAACTGTAATAGTTGCCAGGGTGATTATTTTCTTCTGTGATCCAATACCATAATAGAATATCATGTAAACAACAATGTTTTTCAAATTGCCTTTCTTCTCTTAAACACCGCTGCTTCTGTAATTTAAATTTAGACACAAAAAATGTGTGATACACTTCAATCTGGATTAACTGTCGGCTCAAAACATGACCACGTTTTCGGAGTTACTTTAAAATTGAAACAGTTGAACATGGTATTTACTAAATATTTCTTTGACATATAGCGGTTTTAATAGGAATTTGTGCTGACTGAGTTTGAACCAAGATTATACAGGTGGATAAATGATTCTAAAAAACACAAAGCTCTTCATGGTCTGGTGCAAGTGATCTCACACAAAGTAATGAAATACTGTTGTGGACAGTACTGCATGTTATGCTGAGCAAGAATCAGTTACATTGCCCTTCTGCTGACTTAATGTTTAAATTAATTGCAGTGACAATTCAATATCATCTGAACGAAATGTCCTTAGTGGATGAAGCAATGATATGTATTATATAGAATTGTGACTTCAAGATAATAAATTTTAGTTGATTCAGATAGCACAAATGAAATGATCTGAAGGTTGAAAGCTTATGAATAGTCTTATAGAAGTTTTTTTTTAGATCTGTAACCTTTTCATTCAAGGTATTATAAATACCTTTGATAGATAAGTTTACAATCACTAACCTAAGCTGAGTTAACATTATTGGAAAATGGAACTGAATACGTTCTTTACTACTGAAAATATGCTGACTCAAAAACATTTTTTTTCACTTCACTTGTTTAATATCTAAATCACACCAGTGCAACAAAATCTATTCTTTTTACTTGTTACTTCTCAGAATCCACCTTCATACATTTGACGATTTTTCATTCCCATAGTAATGATAATACTTACTGAACTAAAACCTTGAACTTCAACATGTTCTTTGTTTACAGATAGCCGGTCCAACAGATAACAAATTAGTATTTGATATCATGATATCCAGAGCTTTCTTTGTCAGCATTGTCCCATAAAATAACTACAAAACCTCCGTTGCT
Source organism: Ginglymostoma cirratum (assembly GCA_024137785.1). NCBI lineage: Eukaryota > Metazoa > Chordata > Chondrichthyes > Orectolobiformes > Ginglymostomatidae > Ginglymostoma > Ginglymostoma cirratum. The sequence goes on from JAHRHZ010000139.1 coordinate 43,658,529, forward strand.
GAGGAATCACATTCAATATTTTTCAGTGATCAAGCAGCCAGCTATCATTTCAGCAAATTTTCTTCTGTCCTCTACATGCAGCTCCATTTTACAATCCAGGTCCTCAGTGAACCTATGACAATTAGTTTCCCAGACTTCACAGCAAATGCTGAAGACAGCGAGAGGTTTTAAGCGGACCCTGGCAAGTCCTTCATATAAATTAACACCAGGTGTCAGAACTCTATGAACACTCTTCTATTCAGTGGATAATTACTGGGTTGTCCAGTGCACTCTCACTGTCTGAATGTTTTATAGTCACTCACACAATCCACCTCTATCCTTTCCCATCATGTGTGTAGACTCGTAATCTAGTGGCTGGAATTGGTTGACAATTTTAGCTGACACCAAGCTGTAATCTTATTAAAGTCTCAGAACATGCAAGGTAAATCCAGGTAAACCTTAAACAACGTAAACGTAATTATAGTGTGAGTGCAATTTAATGCTTGAATTAATGCCTTTCCTACTTCAACAAAATCTACATTTAAACATCTTTGAGGACAACAAAGGGAATTTATTTTTCCTAATGAAATTTAAAATATAATTAACAAATTAAATTGATAGCCAGAAAAAGATTCGTTATTTCACGCAAAACACAAAAATTGTTGATGCAGATTTGCAGAGCAAGAAGGATTACAGCAATATATTTTGATCTTGAGCCTTTTGCATAAATGCATACATATATCCATTGGTGATTAATGATTGACAAGAGACGTTTGGAAGAAACTGATTATGGTTGTGACTGGGGGTAGTACGCAGCATGGACGACAAAATGTCCATCTGTTCACAGTGAGGGATTAAATTGTATCATATTCAGCATACTGACAAAGCCAAAAGTGGTAAGTGGCAATCAGATAAGCTCTTTATTTTGGAGATAAATTCTAAGCAGAACCTTCGAAAAATATATTAACATATACCTTATCAGCAATCTTAAATAAGTGTGCACACATTTAAAACACAAGCCTTCAATTCCCATGCTTATATGTACAATTGAACAGTAGTTACTACACTTTAAAGTATACACCTTACATTAGTACTGGAAATAAATATGGAGTATTGATCAGCCAAGATTCTATTTGAAAACATATAAGCTTGTTAAAAAAAGAAAGTGACCTATGTCTTATCCAGGATCAATAACTTTGGGAGTAGTCCAAAAGAAGGTTGTGTGTGGGGAAGTGGAATTGCATGAGGGAAACCTGGAAGCCAACCAAACAAGTCAGAATCAGCGAACTCAACTCCACTGAACCATTTAGACTTCCTCTAGGCTGCATGTTGGTCATGATTTGCACTTGTAACGTGACTTGTTAAACAGAAATAAGTAAAATAGCAGACAAAAAATTGAATTTGGGACCACTCAGGATGAGCAGCACAGCAAGAGCGGTAGTGAGGTTTGGTAGTGAGATTTAACAATGTCATATTGGGGGTTGGCTATGGTTCGGTCAGGAACAGAATTTAACCAGCAATGGGAGAAAAATATGGATTGCTCTCCAAGGCCGGATGCATGTAGGTAGGTAGGTAGGTAGATGAGGAGGTCAGTGGCAGCAGCATTGTGTCCATATCTTTGGTACGAGATAGAAAACAATTTAATGACCTAGTCAAGTTAGGAAAATATGAATATATTTGCTGATTGAACTACATTTTGTGCTTTAAACTACTAGACTCCCAACTCTGTTGCTGAACATTTTGCATCACATCAAACCTGCTAGTTATATTGTTAAATGTTTATAGGAGCTTCTGACATAAGAGGACTGAACAAGACTAAAGTAACCTATTAACATTGATTGCTAATAAATTTTGTGTGGAAGCGTGGTAGGGTAAAGTTTTATCAGTGCCTTCTTTATCATGTCTCAGTCCTATGTGATCTGAAATCACATGGATATTGCTTGTTATGTGCATGCTCAGTAGCTGCTGTCAGAGTACTGGTACAGTTAAGCCTTTATTCTACATCTCCTCTAAGTTCACACTTTCCATCAACTATTAATTTCATGGACTATAGTTTCTATCCAACTCCTCCTCCTCCTCCACCACCATTCACACCTCACACACCTTCTGTCAAATCTTCATGTGCTCTCGACTATCTTGGAGGACATACAGGACATATTTACTCTTTAATTGTCCGCTTGGAAGGCAAATACATTGCAGGAGTGAGATCATAACCTTTCTCAATCTGGAACATGGGTGCAACATTTAGGATGCCCTGCATGCAAAGGCAGTGAAAACCAATTAAGGAGAAACTGATGCAAGAGATAAACCCCTAGAACCCAAACAATCTTAACCCCGTAAAAGATGTGACGGCATGGTGGCTCAGTGATTAGTATCTCTGCCTCACTGACAGGGACCCAGGTTAGATTCCACGCCTGGGAGACTGTCTGTGCGAAGTTTGCACATTCTCCCCGTGTCTGACTGGGTTTCACTTAGGTGCTCCTGTTTCCTCCCACAGTCCAAAGATTGCAGGTTAGATGGATTGGCCATGCTGAATTGCCCTGCAGTGTCCAGGAATGTGAAAATTAGGTGTATTAGCCATGGTAAATGCAGGGTTACAGGAATACGGTAGGATGCTCTTCAGAAGATCGGTGCTGATTCGATGGACAGAATGGCCTCTTTCCAAACTGTCAGGGCTTTTCTTTTTAAAGTACAGGACCACGCAGTGACTCAGTGGTTAACACTGCTGCCTCACAGTGCCTAGGATTTGGATTTGAATCCAGCCTTGGGTGGAGTTTGCATGTTCTCCCTGTATCTGGGTGGGTTTCCTCCTGGTGCTCCAGTTTCCTCCCACAGTCCAAAGATGTGGAGGTTAGGTGGTTTGGCCATGCCAAATTGCCCATAGTGTCCAGGGATGTGCAGGCTAGGTGGATTAGCCATGGGAAATGCGGGGTTATGGGGCTAGAGGAGGGGTCTTGGTCTGGGTAGGATGCTCTTTAAAAGGGACGGTGCAGATTAAATAGGCCTAATGGCCTCTTCCAGCACGATAGTGATTCTATGATTCCATGAAGATGTTCCCTGTTGTACTTTGTTCTGCAAGCTTGCTTGAAAGTTCAACATTTGCATTCAGCATTTTCTCCACAAGAGCCACGTTGGTAATAGGAAGGACAGCTAGTGTTAGTGCTTCAATAGATTGTTTCTCTGCAACCAACACGTTCGTCTGTGCTTTTGTAATCTCTTTGGATGTGTTATAGCATTTTTACATTCCTGAAATGAAATACTCATCTTTGTTGCACCATTTCAAACATATTAATTCTTCGGTGGCTTGATTGCACTGTCTGATAGCTTATAGTTATGTTTTAATTTCAGCGGTCTCTTTTAAGTAGATAGACTTCTCTGAAACTTGGTTAATTTTAAATCTTCAATCTCCATTTGATGCTTGGATTTAAGCTTTCCTACGGCATTGCTTAACTCTGGAAGTGCTCTGGACCTTTGCTTCTTTACTGAAAGAAAACTTAAATAATTACATCACTTGCTGGTAAGGTTCACTTTCAAATTTCAGCTAACATTTGTACAGATTGATAATCTTGTACTCCTTTCTTTGCTGGATGTTTGCAATCATTCTTGCAGGTCATCAGCAGAACCACTAAAATAAGCAGTCACATTCATCTGTTTATTACCTTGAACACAGAGGTGATTTTCCTCAACATTAACTTCATAATCATTCAGTGATGTAAAAAAGTATACCAAGCTCCACACAGTTTCGTCCAAAAGATCATCTGTGGTGCCTTCAGTCTCTTGCACTCTTTCCTAGTAAAGCAAATTAAAGTCTAGAATCAAAAACAGAAATTGCTGGGTAAGCTCACCAGGTCTGGCAGCATGTGTGGAGAGAAATAGAGTTAACTCTTCAGGTCCAGGGACTAGACTGTTCTATTGCAGCTGGTCACCATAATTCTTGGTGCATCCTGTTCCCACTTCTGCCAGATCTTCCTCAAAGAGAAGGGAAAGATTGGCAATATTTTCTTGTGATCCTAGGGATTGTTTCTTTAAATGATTTCTGGCTCAGCGCATAATGAGTCAACTTCACTCTCTGATGCTGCTGATCGATAAGATAAACGCAAAGTTACACGAGTGCCTGTGTTATGTCATTCCCAATTATCATTGCTTCTTATTAAACAGCATATCATAACCTGTCCCATTATAGTAAAAGATCTTCCCTTGCAATTTTGTTTTTTGTGATAGCTCCTGCATTCTGTGGAGGTGCTGGTGTTGGCCTGGGGTGGACAAAGTCAGAAATCAGACAACACCAGGTTATAGTCCAACAGCTATATTTGAAACCACAAGCTTTCGGAGCATTGCCCCTTCGTCAGGTGAAGTGAGAGAGAAGCACACAGACGCGGAATTTATACGCAGAGAGATCAAAATATCATACAAGTGGTGTGAGTGGAGTGTCGACAACCGAATAATAGGTCTGTGCATGTGATCAAAAGTGTCAGAAGGTGACATTTTACTCACACCATTTGTATGATCTTTTGATCTCTCTGCCCGTTGATCTCTCTATGTATAAATTCTACGCTTGTGTAATTCCCTCTCACTTCACCTGACAAAGGGGCGATGCTCCGAAAGCTTGTGATTTCAATAAACCTGTTGGACTATAAACTGGTGTTGTCTGATTTCTGACCTTATCCTACATTCTGATGTATGATGGAAGATGGTTGGAGAAATTGAGGATTCAGCCATAGCATTGGCTCTGAAAGAATGGATACATCTTAAAACAGCCTCTCTTATACAATGCCTAACATTCAGTATTTTTTACCTGCACGGGGTTGTTGCCCTCCACAATGTAGAAAAGAAGTAATCATGGAGACTTTGCTGTCTTCCCATTATGTTTATTATGAGCTAGTCAGATGACTGTTGTGGGTAGTTTTCTGAGTCCTGGTAGTTGTAGAGGCAAACAGTCATACAGCATAGAAAAGATCCTTCTGTCCAAGGAGTCCACGCCGACCATGTTCCCAAACTAAACTATTCCCACTTGCCTTCATTTAGCTCAGAACCTCCAAACCTTTTCTAATCATGTACTTATCGAAATGTCATTTAAATGTTGTAAATGCACATGCATGCATGCACCATTTCCTCTAGTTGTTCATTGCACACACAAACCATTCTGTGCAAAAATCATTGCCCCTCATCTCCTTTTTAAATCTTTCTCTTCTCACTTTAAAAATATGCCCCATAGTTTTGAACTGCCCCGCTCTAGAAAAACGATCCTTGCTATTCACCTTATCTATGACCCTCAAGATGTAATAAACCTCCAGGAGGTCACTGGTCAACCTCCTATGCTCCAGTGAAAAAAGTCATAGCCTATCCAGCCGATTTTTATAACTTAAACCTTCTATTCCCAGCAACATCCTAGTACATCTTTTCTGAACTCTCTCCAATTTAATAATATCCTTCCCATAGCAGGGTGACTGGAACTGTACTTCAGACTCTTCCATCAAGTCCCATGTAATCTAACGTCATGATAACATTGCTCCTTATGCACATGAATGCCAATTCACCATTTCATTTGTTTCATTCCAAAAACCAAAAATGGTGAACCTGTTGGACATATGTGAACCTTTGTAACAGTAAGTTATCCATCTTGTCACAGACAGATATGTGGCTAGTCTTGCAATTTACGGACCTCCTTATCCTCTGTTCCTTGTCCTGCATGGTCTCCTAATTGAAAGGTGATTGATAAGTCTTTTTGTCCTCCTCCACTTATATCCTTTACACCTCTCACCTTCACACGAGTAAATCCCATGTCATCACTTTCATGAATACTTATGGTCTTCCCTTCTATTCTCTTGTTTGTAAAGATTGTGTCTTATTTTGTACTTTGCAGGTTTTTTTTTAAAATCAAGGATTGAAATGACAAAGGGTCTGTTTTAAAGCTAGGGATTGCTGAAGGATTACTGGATGTTCTGAAAGTAAGCAATCTGACACTGATTGTAAGCACTGTTTGCACAGCTGCTGGTTCAAGTAGTAGTGGGATAAAGTCAGATGAGCTGCAGTCAAGGCTGTAAACACCTGGAGGTTCAGCTGGCAACAAATAGATGAATGGTCTGTAGAATAGTGACATGTGATCAATGACAAAGGCCTTCTGCCTGCCCAAACTATGTGATTTGTTCTCAGGTAACTGAACTGCTTAGGAAGATGAGCAAGCTAGGGAGAAGTCATCAGGTCTTCACTAGCTGATGAGCTGTGACTATTCTCCGCAGTGAAAACCACTTTAAACCTGTAGAAAACCAGGTTATTCTTCTCTCAGCAGTTGCTATAAGCTGTGACTTTAATTAAGTAAGTCAGAGACTTTATAAAAAGCTCAAAGCAGCAACCCTGTGTGTCATACAAACCAGTGAAGGCATCCGGAGAAGGAAGACCAAGAAGCAGCATTCTGATCAGCACAAGAATCATCTCAGCAGATTCTACAGAGACCAAGGAACAGCTTTCCTGGTGATCTTTCTATGCCTAACACCTTTGTGTGTGCACGTGCAAGGGGAGTTCAAAAAGAGATTACAGTTTTAACTAGTAACATCCAAACACTACCCCTTGACATTCAATAATTGTTACCATCACTGAATCCTCCACTGCCACACCCTTGGGGGGTACCATTGACCAGGTATTCAACTGGACTCATAATATAAACACAGTGGCCATAAGAGCAGGTGAGCGGCTAGGAATACTGCAGCAAGTAACTCACCTCCTGACTCACCAAAGCCTGTCCACCATCTACAAGGCACAAGATAGGAATATGGTGGAATACTCTCCACTTGCCTGGATGAGTACAGCTCCATCAGCACTCAAGAAGCTTGAAACCATTCAGAACAAAGCATCCCGCTTAATTGGCACTACATCCACATGCGCCCACTCCCTCTTCTACCGATGCTCAGTAGCAGCAGTGTGCACTAGCTGCAAGATGCACTGCAGAAATTCACCAAGGATCCTCAGATAGCACCTGCCAAACCCACATCCATTTTCATCTAGAAGGACAAGGGAGCAGACACATGTGAGCATCACCACCTTCAAGTTCCCCTCTAAGCCACTTACCATCCTGACTTGTAAATATATCGTCGTTCCTTCATTGTTGCTGGGTCAAAATCCTGGAATTCCCTCCCAAATAGTATTATGGGTCAACCCACAGCAGGAGGACTGCAGTAGTTCAAGAAGGCAGCTCACCACCACCTTCTCAAGGCCAACTTGGAAGAGCAATAAATGCTGGCTCAGCCAGCAACACCCACTTCCCCAAATGAATATAAAAAAATAAATTCCAATGGTTCTCAATTGATTATCTGCAGTTAGAGTGCATTTATTTGTAATAAGTATTAATTCTTGTGAAGTACTGAAACCCCTAGACTATGCTTTCTGTCAACTTGGGTCTGAACATCAGCTAAATCAGGTAATTCTACATTTTTGAAATTCTTTAACCCTTATGACGACTCCAAGAATAGCAAGGCTTAATTTCCAGCATATTACCCCCGTGAGGCATAACAGTGAAGTATGTCCATGGTACCTCCTGTCTGACCAAATTGATTTGAGATTCTCAAAGGTTGAGAAAAACTGTATCCAGACAAGCACTCTCAGCCACACAGTTGTCAGAGGGAACTAAGAACACAGCTGATATAATTGAACTTTTATTCGGACGAGACAATGACAAGTTTAATAACCATTTGATCCCCTACTCAAAATTATCACTATTTCCCTCATCAGGTTCCAAATCCCTGAGAGAGCTATGCTGCTGAAGAAAAATTTGAAATCAGCTTAAAAACAATTTATAAATCTCATTAATGTAGTTAAGAAATGTTAATTACACTGATAAGTACCCATAAACATTCAGCCATAAATCCATAATCTTGGCATGTAGTTTACTTGCCCTAATCTCAGTGTGCCAATGCTAAATCAGGAATTGGATGCATTTGAGCCAACTTGAATGCCCATTGTAAAAGTTCAATCAAATTTACTTTCTCATCATCTTGCATAGATCCTAGAAAGGCAATGCACCTTTAAGATCCTCACCTCACCTTCAAATGGAGTCAATGCAGTGCATTGTCATTGCAGTAGACCAGGTGAAGTGTTACTGCTATGTAATGTAGCCATAATATCAATAAGCAAAATATAATTATGAGATCTTGTAACAGTGAAAGTCGTACTGGTAATTAACTTCAAGATGCCTTTCTCAATAAGAATCTAGTTTCTATGGTTACACAAGCTCATGTATAGGGATACACTCAAAACAAGTCATGAGTGGCCATGGTGTTTGATCCAAGAAGCCACATTGCACTCCACAAAACTCTCAGTAGAACAAGATATTCAATGAATTGAAATACTAATGCTGTTTTCCCTCAGGGAGATGTATTCACAATGTTTATTTATTCCACAGACAGAAAAATGCTTAAGATATAAACAGACTCCTGTAAAATGTGCAGGGACATGATAACACATCTGCTTAAAAGTCTAGAACACAATTTTGTTCCTAACTGATGACCTCGAGAATTTGGACATGGCTGGAGATAACTCAAACAGACACAGATAACACTGGAGCTCTGATTAGATGCAACTTTCATTTAGTTGTTTTGGAGGGTTCTCTTTACATATCCACTTCCACTACTGGTGTGGAGTGTATCGATTGGCATGCAGTGGTACGTTGCAGGAAGTCTCAATGTCTCAGGGAATGAAGCGTGAGGGGGGTCTAGGTTCTTAAATGTGGCTCTGAAGGGTCTACTGGTCTCTGATCCGATCATAGCCTGACACACACCCCGCTCCGTCCTCCACATCAGAGCACACTCCCCAACCATCACTCACTCACTCTCACACACATACACGTACACACACGCTCCTTCATTTACCCGGCACCCTAACCCCTTGACCCCACACTTACCTTACACAGTGGCAGATGGAGTACAGTGGTCTGTTCCTGCTCCTTTTTCTTAATGTTCTTATGTAATTTTGCCCCCTGTATCTTTCTCCTGGAGCAGCTTCTGTTGTTGTGTTAGGTCTCACGTCCTCTTCCCATTCTTTATCAGAACCAACGTGAATCCCTAACAAGATGTCCATGTCGAAGAATTCTCCTCTTTTTGCTGTTTTCTACAAAGTGTCCAAGGCGCTGTTTGGCCTGCTGTGTTCATCCAGCTCTACACATTGGTATCTCAAATTCTCCAGCATCTGCAGTTCCTACTATCTCTAAAGGAACACACATTTTTTTTTCCAATGAAATCTTCCGAATTTCTTGAATAGACGTTGAAGAAGTCTCAACAAAGTATCCAAGAAAGTCTATTGGTCTGCTTTAGATGTCCTCATCACAATTTCAGCAATGTGAGAACAAATGATAGTGGGTATCCTTGTGCACAGTGCTTGAAATCTTCATCAGCGCATGTTCACTTCTGTACATCTGGTCAACGTTAGGTCAGGGTTTTAAGGCAAGACTGAGCGACTACAATGCCTTCCAGTCTCTTTCATGTGCATTTGCAGATTTTTCAAGAGGCAATCAGTCCTTTAAATGAGTCACTTAGCTGTCATTACTGGCACAGGTTTCAACTCATTTAATCAGACGATGTTTTGTGGTAAACCTCCAAACTAAACTGGTATTTCAGCTCATCTTGACCACCTCCAAGACCTTTTATTACCTGAACTCATAGCTGAGAATCACCCTCAAGTTCTTTAATTTTCTACTAGTTGCTCAAAGTCTGGTGCCTTGTACTGAAAACTGCAGCCACCAATCAATTTTAAATGATGAAAACTCCCACCTTGTAAAAGTAAACAGCTTTAAAGCATAAATCAGTTGCTGACAATTTGTCATACAATGGGGTTTTTAAAATCCCACCTATGATGATGGCAAAATTTGTGCGAGTACCAGAAAAAAAAGATTGATTAGAAGTTTCCTATCTGGCAGAACCCATGCAAGCAGGAGGCAAAATGGTAGAGTTTGCCTTGCATTTCTTAAGTGCTTCAAAATTGCACCAACCATTTTTGCCTGCCTGAAGATAGGTAAGACATGGCTATCTACCTTTCAGCAGCACTCATTTAAATGCAAGTATAGTGTCCACATTATGTCATTGGAGCATTTGTGGCATTTTAGTAATGAGCCTGAACTAAGCTCACACATTCTCCAACTTATCAGTGAACACTTAGTTCGTGGTCTTGTTAAAGTCCGGACCAGGATTAGAAGTGTTTGCCATGTCCTTGAGCTTTCCTGATTGTTAACAATTTGACTGATCTTTCCCAACCCAGTTCATTAAATTTCTTAAGGTCAGCCTCTAGGGATCTCCAAAAGCAGAGAGTTTTATCACAACTCCACCACCACTAGTTGGCAAGAGTTGGCATGGGGTAGTCGAACAAGCCAGAGTAGGTAAGGATTTTCAATAGTTTGTTACTCAACTTTATATAGATAAAGATCAAAATACATCATATCCAGTTCCTATCCAATTAAAATCATTCTTTAAATTTCCATTCTAAAATAGCCTCGTTGCATACACTCAAGAATAACAAAAATAAAGAAAAGCTGTTGACCTTACTAATCCAAATTTTAAAAGTTTGAGTTGTGATGGGGGGGGGGGTTACTTTGCAGAAGTAGAAAAATCTGAACATTTCCAGCAGAACCCTCTTGGCATTGATTCTTAATACACAGCTGTTCACTTGGCCTGTTCCTTCGCCACTCTAAAAATATAATAATTTTTAACCAACCTGTCCAACATATTAGGACCAATTTACATAGCATGTGGGACTTGAAACCAGATGTAGGGACACACCACTGGGTCATTAGACCCAACCTTCACTGCTCTATGTGGGTAAATCCAGCTAATTGTTACTATGGATAGTTCAGATTAATCAAAGGGTACTTACGATTGCTGACGAATTATCAAACTCCAAGTTAATGACTAGACTTTCTTTCTGAGGAAAAAACAGTTGTTTTGCGTCCACAACCAATTGTAACCTCTAATGAATGTATATTACATACATGATTTCATATACGTTAGTAAATCTCTTGTGACGTTGTACACACTACAAATGAGCGCATTTTCACTGAGATTAGTAATGGTGAATGGTTCCCTTTTGATATCCACACTCTCTCCAAATGTTCAAAAGTGAAAATAGAATGATATTGCTGGAGGCATCCACACGCTCACGCACATCCACAGCACAATGCCTGCCTGTCGTAGAAGCTCCAATGCCTGCAAAATAACATTACATTCAGGTGGGTATTTTAATTAATCACTGTGTCTGACCAATGAATTATATTTTCCTCAACAAATAGCTCGAAGTCCATCTAAACATGTGCAGAGCAATAAGATGTATAATAAGGTAACAGCATTTCGAACTGATAATAGGAAGGAGAGAAAACAGCCTCAAGTCATGGAGATGTGGTGTTTTCATTAAATTAACTGCTTCTCCCCCCAAAAGATTACCTGGAGATTACCAAAAAACACATGGAGAGCGATATTTAAAAAAAAACCTCCCCTGAAGGAACAGCAACTTGATGAAGTCAAGAGGTGGGAAAGGTAACAAAGTGACAGGTAGGTGTTTTAACTAATCAGTTTGAGCATCTGAGGTGACAACAGTACTGAGATGGAAAAAGGAATAAAAGAAAGGGCTGGTAAGTTATTGACTAAGTAAGCACCTACATTGATTTTTTTCTGATGAGTTGAACAGTGTGAGTTGAGGAAATAGGGAGACCAACATCACATGGTCAGAAACTGCCAACCAGAAGTAAATAAAGATTTGTAGTGCTGATTGGGACTGGACTTACCAGGGTGTAATTATCCAGTGAGAGATGAATTGAAGAAAGGACAAAGTTTCAGAAAGATTTGAAGCAAAAGTTCTCATGCAACTGAGAAACAACAGGAAATGCCTGCATTATTTCTTCTCCCAGAGGGTCATCAGTCTTTTGAATTCTGTTCCACAGATAGCAGTGAAGGCTGGATCATTGAATATATTCGAGGCTGAGTTAGACAGAATTTTGATCTATGAGGGAGTTAAGGGTACAGAGAGCAAACAGGAAAGTAGAGTAAAGGCGACAACAGAATCAGCCATAATCTGACTGGATGGTGGAAAAGGGGCTAAATGGCTTACTTCTGTTCCTCATTCATATGTCCTTATTATCCAAAATATTTACTATACCAGTGAAACCCCAAGGTATTGTTTGTGGCGAGTCTGAAAATCCACAGTTTTATCTCATAAAATGTACTATGAATTCTGAGGGTAACTCAACTACCGTGATTATGTGAATCAATGCATTTATATGAAGGAGTACTGTGGGAGTGCTTTTGGTACAAAAGAGCTCAAATTTCTGCATTGTGGCAAACCTGTAAGCAATGGATGTAATTTTTCATCTGGTGACTTTTTTTTTGCTGTAGTTCAGTGAAGTAAAGTGATAATGTACGCCACGAGGTTCTCTAGCCTTAAAGTGTGCAATTACTGTCAGACCCCAATAGGGAATTACTAACCCATGAATGCATGTATTGTAAATAAGTAAAAAAATAGCAAAGTATATCCTTTGATGTAGTTGATCTTCATGACCACCATATAACATTATTTGCTGAGAATGTCTGAGAGTATCCAAAGCAACAATGGTGGGAAGGTAGAGTTTCAGCATAGCCAGCTTTCATAACAAATAGGGGCACATACAGATAAAAATCATGTTTTTTTTTTGTTGGGTGCAGAGGCTATGATTTTGTACCCACAGAGGGGAGGTCGGCAGCAGCAATCTTTTTGCTGGCATTTCTATTGCCCATAGCCAAGTGTTATTCATGCTGTTAGCTGCCCCAACATACCAGGAGCTAAACAGAAGTTTGCCAATAACAGTGGAAACAGTTTCTGTGCTTAAAGATGGTCTCTCCTCCACAATTAACATTGGAGATGATACATTCTTGCTTTATGGCCTTTCTCAAACTGAACATCTGACATGATGGAGCAAGTTATAAATGGCTTGACTGTGGACATCTGGCTCTCCTTCCAGCAGCTTCCTTTTGCAGCTCCAATCTCCACCTTGAGACACTGCTTTTAGTAGCAGTACAAGTAAGAGAAGGCAACAACAGAGATCCTGTCATTCATTGGACACATGCAGTGATCACAACTGGGATTTGAAATCAGTATGTGGAGACACCATGAATGGGCTTCAGCCAGGTAAGGTGTAATAACTGTGTCATTTGCCAGTTCACTAGAAGGGGAAGTACCAACACAGTTCAGTTATGGGAGACTCAGATGAACATGGGATCGCATGCAGCAGAATGCTGATGAGTATGCACTTTGTCATGGCGTCTGCATTGACTGAACTGCCAGACAACTTCAGTTAATTGACATGGAGGAGTCCAGCTCGATCTTGGTAGAGGGCATGGCCAGAGCTTGACCCCTCTGCAACTTCTATTCCATCTCCCTATCCTGCCACAGACCTAGAGACAACCCTTAAGCCTGTTGTAGTCTTTATATGGACAGATCCATATATTCTACACTTCCTGTGAGGATGCAGCAGTATTCTGTCAAATCCAGGAATGCACCATTATGTTTAAAATGCTCCAAAATACTTCTGAGACCTTTCAATATACATGATTACTCAAAATTACCTTGTTTTGAAAGTTGGGTACCTAGCCCTTGAAACAACCTAAGTGCCGAGATCCTCTTGCAGCTGAATGATTTATTATTGAGTGACAAGATGTGTTAAATAGACCAGTATTGTCCAAATTAGGGAAATGGCTGTTGTGATATCCAGTAGGGCTGTGTGATATCATGATAACATGACTTTAGCTGCTTCCAGCTTACCCAGCAGGGAAAGGAATAGAGTGTGATTGGAGGAGCAGAAGAGAGATAGGATATCCAACTGGTAGAATAGCAGCTCCTCATCAATTTGATCTCTCAGTTATAGGGGACAACTTTGCTCAGATTGAACACAAAAGACTGTCTGAGCCTGGCTCCCTTGAAGATATGGGCCCCGGGCCTAAAGGAAATAACAGCATTTGTGCTGCCTTCTCCCCGGTTCTGAAAAGGACTGTGCAACAAGTGGGTAGGGGAAGGTGAATCCCAGGTCTGACAGCAATAGAATATTCTCAAGTGCATGACGCTGGTGAGAATGTGGCTCTGAGGCGCAGGTGCAGAAAGTTGACAGAGTTAAAATAATGCAGATGAGTAACAAGAAAAGAAAGTGCGGCTGCGTCACTGAGCAAGGAAAAAAGAATTCTGGTATAAACAAGAACCAGCTTCAAATTTCTTAAGAGCTTTGAGCAATTGAGAAATATTAATTAGCATTTCACAGCGCTTAAAATGCTTAAGGAGCTTACAGTCTGATTTGTGCTCTCAGCGGGAACCAATGCAGGCAGCTGAAGTACAGCCAGCCTTCGGCAGGGTGCTGCTATGATCAGAAATGTTCACTCCCGTTAATTCTAGGCTTGATAATATTGTACTTACAACTGGGAGTACGAGGAATGTTTGTCAATTCTTTGGGCAACTTGCGAGATTTGAAACACTGAAACAAATGCAAAATGAATCAAGGGAACTAGAATAAGCAATCCTGAAATGACCTAACCACTCCCACATTCCCCTCCCCCCCTCCCCCCAACCCTGAACAACAGCACAGGTTGATGTACAGAAATGCAACATTGCACCAGAGGTCTGCTGAAATCTGTTATGCCCAGGTGTTACATACTCTTTTCCTGCTGAAAGATAAACTAAATTACCTTTCTCGTAAGCTGTTTCAAATGGACTGATACAGGAGCTTTCAGAGATTGGAAATCTGCTATAAACAACAAAAATATTTAATAATCCCCACAAAGGATTACTAGTTTACTTATATAAAGAAAACAAAATAAAATTTCCTATCTTTTCACAAATGTAAGTGATTTGTTGCTGAATTATTGGACACTGCAGCTAGAATTTGTCTGAGGTCCAACTCCACCAGTGAGTACACGGCCAATGGCTCTCTATCCATTGCATTCAATGGAACCAAAATTAACAAAATTATTTACTGCTAATTTTTCTACTTGCTCACCTTTCAACGGGTCACATCAGATATTAAAAAAATTCTGCTCTGTGTTTGGCATAGACATGAGTCTAATCTCCAGTCCAAAGGAGATCTCTTTCTCTAGTTCTTTGTGTGTTTCAGCGTTCAGTCTATGTTAGCTTTTTAAACAGTGTGCGAACATGCATGGTGTCTTACCCTTGTTCGGCTTCTGTAGCATTGTACAGCATGTTCCTGAAAATGGAGCGTTAGTCAGTTGGCTAAATGAAAGAACTTGAATGTCACAATGTGTTCTCCAGTGAAATGGTATTGGGAATAATTATGTGGTATGCCTGCTTTAAGCCACTTAAGCTTTAAACTAGAACATCTGAGCACAAAAGAAGGTAATAATTTTGTTGTGTCAATGGAACACACGAGTCCCAGAAACTCTTTTGACACATTCAATGTCCTACTCCAAGGACTAAGGGAATGAGAACAAAAAAAATCTAAAAAGCAGAAGTACAGCTCCTCGGTATGCCCGAGACCCAAAAACTCCACAGCAATTCTTGACAAGAGGATAAAGTTGTGAATGATTGAGTCCTTTTGTGAGTTCTGTTGTCCAAGAGTCTGCAAGGATTAATACTGATAAATATCACAAGCACCACCCACTACAATGATGTCATATGAGAAATGGATCCAACTGGGCCTGTGTTCTGAACCCCTCATTCTTTGAGACTCTAATCTAATTGAAACCTACAAACTACTTATAGGAATATAGAGGGTGGATGGAGGCAAGATGTTTCCCTGGTTGGAATGTTTAAACCCAAGGAGCACAATTTAAAAATGAGGGAATGCTATTTAATTTGGAAATAAGGAGAGGAGAGATTATTTTACTCAGGAGTTGTGAATCTTTGGGATTAACCACCACAGAGGGCTATGGAGCTTCAGTAATTGAATATGTTCAAGGTAGAGTTGATCCTATTTTCTGTGTTTCTATGATTGATTCATGATTACCAGTGACATACAAGGTTATGGGGATTGGGTGGATCAAAAAGCATTGAAGCGTTCGATAGCCATGATTGCATTGAATGGTGGGGCAGGTTCAACAGGCTGAATGGCCTACTCTATTCCTATGTTCCTATTTCCTTATGATTTGAGGAGTCTAACATCCGCGTCCTCCCTTATCTCTGTAACAGTGTCTATCTTATCAACGTAACTGAAAAATAGCTAATAACCAGTAAGTATTTTCTTGTTCAATAAAACAGCCTCTTCTAGTTGGACTTGTAAGTAGTCTTCCTCAACCACACTAGACTGTGCAGGCCCTGTAGAACCCTCCACTGCAAAGAAGATAATGGTGGCTAATCTACCATACAATGAGGTGCACATTCAGTTCATCTGAATGTGAGCAGTAACAGAGGACTGAAAATCTTTCCGCATCTTCAGGCTCAGCTCTAATTTGACTGCACCTGTGGGCAGTCAGCATCATGAAGAGTTGAACATGTAAGAACCCTCCTGAAAAAGATCTTGTGACAAGATTCAACAAGGAACAACCTACAACCAATGGTAAAAGTATCTCAGACCCAGTAAGGTATCTGTTGCACCAGGAGAGTCTGGAACCACTTGGAGAAGAAAGTTAATTGCCTGAGAGCAGATGCACGCCGTATCAAATGGCAGGGGTCTGTAGGAGCAATCCTGAGTCATTTTCAGTTTGAGAGCAAAAAGACATCCGGGGCTCGGTGAGTAAAGCTAAGATCCCTGTTGAGGAAGGGAAAACTTTAAAGACATTGCAGTATTACTGACTGGGAAGGAAAGAGGAAAGTAGTTATAGCTCAGTTCAAGATTTGCCACCATTGCAGACGTGCACCATGAGGCATGGCTACAGTACAGGAAATCAAGTGTTACAAAAGCTATTTAAAAGCGAGGTCACAGCGTGGGGTAGGGGGTGCATGGTGAAATCAGAATTAGAGTGACACTGGAGCACATTAAAAGACTAAGCAGCCCCGGTCTAATGGAAGTAGTATATTAGAAGATTTTACTAAATTCACAGTAAAAATGGCAGATCCTTCAAGTAAAACTATATTACAGGCAGGAAGCAATTATTTAAACCACAGTAAGCACGACTCATCCGGGGGGAACAAAAAGCAAAAGAAACAGGGACAACCGTAGAACTGCAAGCTTAGATATCATATTTATCTTTTAAAGCCGCTGAAATTGAGAGTAATTTAAAATTGTGATTAATGTGTTCATTGTTTATTCAAGCTGCAGGCAGCAGGATTAGTCCAGTAAAGTCATTAAGGAAACGGGAATAATTTATTACGGCTTTGAAGAGCATTATTTGCTAGAAGGGGTGAGAATCGTCCATTTTAGTCACTAAAAGCAGGAGTCACATATTTAGCTGTGAAAGGTGGGAAGTCCTCATTTTAGCTATAAGAAAGTGGTCATCCTTTAATTTCACTGCAAAATGCAGGAAGACTCTCCGATTCAACACCAGGACTTCTACTGTTGCAAAATAAAAGCTTTTTGAGCAAGGAAAATAAATAATCACATGAGAAAAACATGGCATCAGAAATACTTTTGCCAGGAATATTTAATTCCAGAGTGGACGGACTAAAACAGACTTATACATTTTGGAGAAAACAATGCTCAAGATACAGAATTGCTTCCCAATTGCATACTAAACCAGAAGCTGGCCGAGTAAATATGCTTCTATATAAAATTGGAGGTAAAGCTGATGATGTTATAACTTGCTATGGTGTAAAGAAGCAACAGATACTTTTGAGGAAGTACTGAGAGCCTTTAACAATTACTTTATTCGGAGAAAAAAATAAAATTCTTGAAATAGCTTGATTTAATAGAAGAGTTCAACATCTAGGGAATCCATAGATGATTTCATTGTTGATTTCAACGATTATGGAGAAATCAGGCTAAAATTAGATTAAAAGGCAGAATTCGGAAGGCATGACTCAAGAAATCATTCAAGTCATGAGTGAAGCTGACATCCAGAAGCAGCACGGATCAATCTCAAAAGGGGGAGATCAATCTTGACACAGGAGACAAGCAAAACTCACTTAATTCTAAAAATAATAAACCACAAATGACAATTAAGAAACTGATGCAGTGAGTAGGGCAGGTACCAGACAGAGTCCATGTTGGAACCATACAGCAAAGAAAATTCATAGACACAGTGTCTAGTCAGTTACATAACAGGTCACTTTCAGAAAATATGCAAAAGTGGGACATCGTGAAAGTGGCTACAGACATACATCCACATATGTTAAAGAGGTAGAAAAATTCATAACCGATGAAAAAAAAACTAAAGTATTCCCAGAGGAAATAGATCTTACATTTTACTAAGCTGGCATTTATGTCAATGATCATCTCAAGAATTTCAAGAGTGGGACTGGGGTGGACAATGTCAGAAATCACACGACACCAGGTTTTGTCCAACAGGTTTATTTGAAATCACAAGCTTTTGGAAAACTGCTTTTGTCAGGTGGAGTCCTGACGAAGGAGCAGCACTCCAAAAGCTTGTGATTTCAAATAAACCTGTTGGACAATAACTTGGTATCGTGTGACTTCCAGCCAAGAATTTCAAGTTAGACAAGTAAGATGAGAGCTTCAGCCCTTGAAATCAAGGCCACATTCGACTGAGTATGTCATCATTGAGCCGGAACAAAACTGGACTCAATGGGTGTCAAGGAAAACTCTCTGCTGGCTGGCACACAGGAAGATGGTTGGAGGTCAATCATCTCTGCTCCAGGGCGTCGCTGCAGGAGTTCCTCAGGGTAGTGTCCTAGGCCCATCTTCAAACGCTTCTTCAATGAACTTCCCTCCATTATAAAGGTCAGAATGGAGATGCCGATTAATGATTGCACAATGTCCAATACCACGTGTGACTCTTCAGATACTGAAACAGTCGATTTTCAAATGCAATAAGACCTGGAAAATATCTAGGTTTGGACTGAAAGTAGCAAGTAACATTTGCGCCACACAATGCCAGTCAATGACCATCTCCAATAAGCGGTAGTTTAATCATTGCCCCTTGACATTCAATGGCATCACCATCAGTGAATTCTTCCACAATCAACATTATGGGAGCTGTCATTTACCAGAAAGTAAACTGGACTTGCCAAATAAATACAATGGCTGCAACAGCAGGTCAGAGGCTAGGAATACTGCATCATGTAACTCACCCACTGCTTTGAAAGAAACTGTCCTCCATCTACAAGGGACAAGTCAGAATATTCCCCACTTGCTAGATGAGTGCAGCTCCAATAACACTCAAGAAGCGAAACACCATCCAGGACAAAGCAGTCCATGTGACTGGCACCACATCCGCAAATATCCACTCTCTCCACTATCGACGCTCAGCAGCAGCACTGCGTATTATCTACAAGATGCACTGCAGAAATGCATCAAAGATCCCTAGGCAACACCTTCCAAACCCATGACCATTTACATCTAGAAGGACAAGGACAGCAAATACATGGAAACATCACCACCTGTATTTTCCACGCCGAGATATTCACCATCCTGACTTGGAAATATATCACCATTCCTTCACTGTTGCTGAGTACTAATCTGGGAATTCCTTCCATAAGGGCATTGTGGGTCTACCCATAGTACATGGACCACAGCAGTTCAAGAAAGCAGCTCAACACCACCTTCACAAGGGCAACTAGAGAAGGGCAATAAATGATGGCCAGCCTGCAAAGTTCACAGCCCATGAGCGCATTAAAAAAACCCACAGGATCAAGTGCTCCTTATCAGACAGTTCCTTATCACATTATCAGCTAGTGAAACGCAGATATTAAAATAAGAGTCTAGGGCAGATAATTATGTAATCACATAGTTCAAAGGCCTTGGCACTTAAGATTAAAGGTATGTTACAAAATCTCGCCAAAATAGGATAAGGGAAAAGTAGGCAACCCAAACTAACTTCAGACACAAAAGCTCACTCTGGATCAAGAATGCATGTCTTGTCAGTCTTTTTCAAATAACAGAAATAACTCAAATAGTTAAAATCACAGAATGACTGGTTGAGGAACAAACAAAGGACAAACATCAGAAGATTTCAGAGAACTCCCAATCTTCATGGTAAAATACAAACAGAAACAAGAATCTACTGAGATTAGCTATGTTTGTTTCAGACATTACAGACTGCAAGCATTAGCAAGGGTTTGTGAGGAAACACAAATATTGAGGTAGCCAATGAACAGTACACAATACTTAATCCAAATAACAAGCCAAAACAAATGCGATTTGAATTATAATAGTCTGATGAACAAATATCTTTGAATGATTCAAGTCTGACGTGAGATGTTGAAGTGACTTGAAACAGACAAGATCCAGCAGAACATTTAACTTCCTTTACTTTCCAGGAAGAATACTCGACAACAATGACAAAGATCATGTGAAACAAGAACTATTTCTCAAGTAT
This sequence comes from Ginglymostoma cirratum, assembly GCA_024137785.1. Lineage (NCBI taxonomy): Eukaryota > Metazoa > Chordata > Chondrichthyes > Orectolobiformes > Ginglymostomatidae > Ginglymostoma > Ginglymostoma cirratum. The sequence continues at coordinate 43,678,886 of JAHRHZ010000139.1, forward strand.
CAGAACTGAGGAAAGGAAATTGTTAATTTGTTAAATGCAAATCAGAGGGTGTATGAGGTGTCCAAACCAACAACAAGTTGAAGTAAAAAGTCTACATCGTTCAGCATAGATCTCAATTGTAACTCAGATTTGTATTTCGTTTTTTTATACTTTTACGGTTAAGTTTCACATATTGGTATGAAATACTCGCCTGCAGATTATCCAGCTTGTAAAACGATGAAGCCAGACATAGGAAACACTGATCAATTGCATTTCAAACAACTGCGTTAGCAGAATAATACAGAGAAAAATAAACTTTTAGCAGGAAAACCGGAAGACATCTTCTTTGCTTTCTCATAGCCTCTTGAAAACAACCCCTGATGGTAAAGCAAATTGGAGAAACGTTCATTCATTGAGAATACAAAGATATCTACAAATTTTGCTGAGGATGCAAGACATCAAATCAATAACTATAATCTCAGGTCAAAACCTAACACAAAGATTCTAAGGACTTTTAAATTATTATTTTAACTTCCTTTCTTCACTAGACACTCTCTCCTTTTAAAAAATTACACCTCTGTTTATATGTATGCCTGATGACATGTTTATCATGTTGCTTGGGATTAATATGTAATAAAATTCCTCTTCTTTCTCTCAAAAAACCCTTGTAATTGAATTGGTCCTTAAGTTTGAAGCAGTGAACTACTTTTAACTCAAGCGTAATAAAGTTGCATGCTAAAAATAAAGTCTTTGTTCTGGTCAACCAAGGAGGTTAAAGAGGGAAGTGAAATTAACCATCCTTATCTGGATGTTAAATCAGGTATTTTACCTCAATACATTTTTCTTAAAAAAGGCAGCCTTCAAATGGTCTCAATTATAACCAGGGAGAAGTGATCCTGATAACATTCAAGATGATCACCTTGGGCCATCTACAGGGAAAGCATAAACGAACCGAGGTATAGTATAACTGGAACATCCCTTTACATTAAAATCAGTTGCATAATGTTCGTTTCTTATTATATTGTTTTAGTCAATAGCTGTTGCTAGATTAGCAGCCATATAGTTTTCAATCTGTTTTCACAAACATTGATCTGCTGTTAAAGGAAATTTTAGAAGGTGCATTCTGTACTTGTAGCATCCCTGTACACAAGCACAGCTATACGTAAGTGATGTAAATACTGTGTTTGAAGAAATGGCGCATGGTGTAAAGGTAAGGAAACGCAAAAGGTATTGATTACAGGCTCACCAAAAATGTTGCAAGATGCCACTGCACAGTGATAACCCTCACTACCTCCACCCCACCAATCCCCCAAGCAGAATGTCATGATTCAAGTGTCACTCCAAAATTTGTAGCATGTAACCCAGGTTGGCATTTGCAGCATTCCTACCATACTTCAATATTTGGAAGTGCATTTTTTAGGTGGGACAGAAAACCAAATGCATTCTCACGTGGACACAAAAGATTCTACGATAATATTTCAAGGAATAACAGAAGAATTCTCCTCAATGGCCGAGCTAATACTTATTCTTCAGTCAACATTTATTAAACATATTTTCCAGGGAATTTCGTGTTGCTATTTGTGACCCTCACGGTGTGCAGATTAGCTGTCATATATTCTAAATTACAGCCATGACCAAACTTGACAAATTCTTTACTGGGACATTCCAAAGTACATTATAACCAAAGTGGAGAAAGGCATTATACAATTCCAAGGGTTTTCCACGTTTTTGCATTGACTGACTGCTGGATATCCTGACCTGTAGCTTGGCCTGAGAATTACTTCTTATACAGGATCATCCATACACCTCATTCATCAACGGAAAGTATGTTGTCAGTTTTTTTTTTTGAGAGGAATGTGTTGCAAAAGAATCTTTACATACAGTGGTTGAAGCCAATCCCTTAAGTACTTGTATACAGCAAGTCAGATCATTGTTTTAGAGGAAGACGATATTAAATATTATATGAAACAAATAAGTGTGCTAGAATTCAACTAGATGACCATGTTGAGAAAGTCACTGCCACAAATAAGATATACCAGAAACTTTCCGCACTATGATTCTACTGTCACATAAGGTTTAGTGAAAAGGGGTGAATGGAAGGAAATCGGTATTAGTAGGGAAATGTTGGGGAAATCGATAGGATTGAAAGCAGATAAATCCCAGGCCCTGATAACTTACATCTCAAACAATTTAAAAGAAGTGCTGCGGAAATAATGGATGCATTAGTGGTCATCTTCCAAGATTCCATAGACTCTCAAACAGACTGGAGTGGAGAGAAAATGAGGAATGACAGCCTCACATTGGTGATGGAGATTAGGCCAGTGTAGGTCATAAAATATTTAATAGCTGGGCACATAGAAAACAATGGCAAGTTGGACAGTGTCAGCATGGATTTATGGAAGGGAATTCATGCTTGACAAAACTACCGGAATTCTTTGAGGATGTAACCTGTCCAGAACCGGGAGTAACACCTAAGGATATGGGATAAACTATTGAGGACTGAGATGAGGAGAAATGACTTCACACAGACCGATGAGCCGGGGGAATTTGCTACCACAAAAAGCAATCAAGGCCAAAATATTGCATAATCTTAAGAAGTTAGATATAGCACTGGGGCTAAAGGGATGAAAGTATATGGGGGAAAGCAGGAACAAGCTGTTGAGTTGCATGATCTGCCATGATCATAAAGAATAGCAGAGCAGGTTCAAAGGGCCAAATAGCCTACTCCTACTTTCTGTGTTTTTTATGTTTCTATATACTCCTGCACTTAATTTAAATACTTTCTCAGTTGCTTTGAACTGCTGTAGTTAAGTCAAACACTTGTATTTTCAATACAGGGCATGCACAATATGAAGCTAATAGACTACCACATGACTTGGATTTGAAAAGTAATTGGACCAGCAATAATAACAGTAACGCACAGATTCACCATTATATTTCTGAGCTGCTACTTCATGCGGAGTGTAAATTTAGAACAAAAGTTTGAAAACGGAAAAATGTGCACTAAATGGCACTGATTAAACTACTCAACTATAAAGCACAAATAACACATGCACTAAAAATAACATCCAGGCTAATTTCCATACCAGTAAGTATGCTTTCCTGGTCATTAACTCCCAACATTCCAAACTTGGTTGGCATTTTTATTACATTCAAGATCATACTTGCAAGGCAGAATTGTTATTGGAGTAGCCATACAAGTCTCTCTGTTGGTGATCATTTAAAAGGGTTGAAGAGACAACTAGAGAACAAAGAACGAATCATAAGTTTAGCGTTTTGCCCACATATCACGCAAAGGCAAGAACAACTAAACAGTGTAATGTCAAAGGGGATACGAGACTGAGACACCCATTTGGGGAGGAGGGGGTGGTTAAAATAGCAGAATCTTTCAAGTTAGCAGATTTGTGGGCAAAATCTCTTAAATTTATTGCTCATTCTTTGAGACTTACATGACTATGTCATGAGCAATTCTGCCATGCAGTGTGAACTTGGGTGAAGTGTATATATATGTCAACCAGCTGACATGGTTACTTTTATTTAAAAATAATGTTCAGGGTTCTGGATTTTATAAATAGAAGTACAGTGGGGAAAAAGAGGTGTAAAAGAAATGTAACCTTTTTGACAGCAATAACAACTTTCACTTCTACGCATCTTTTAATGAGGGAAAAATATCCCGAGGTACATCACAGGAGCATTATCAAACAAAGTTTGACACTGGATGACATGATGAGATATGATCAAAAGGCAGGGCCACTGATTTATAAGACTGAGGATGCATAAGAGGCCAGAATTGGAAGAACACAGATCTCAGTTGTGAGGTAGGCAGTGGGTACAGAAATATTTGCAAAGTAATGAGATTGTGGTGGAATTTGAAAACAAGGTTGAAGTTCTTCACATTACAGTGCTGCTGAACCAGGAGTCAATAAAAGTCAGCGAGCACAGGGACGATGGAGAATTAAATTTAGTTCCAGTTAAATATTCTGGATAATCATAACCACGGTAAACCCTGACTAAGCAAAGCTTCGAGACATCAACATCCCTCAAACAAGTCTTTGTAAAGACATCAACACACCTCCTAAAATCAATGTAAAAACACACAGCCAGTAAAAGAGATGTAATGCAGGGGCTTCCTCCTCATTGTTATTCTTAGTTTACATCATAAATACTTTGACATCGCGATAGATCGCAGTATTTGAGCTTTGTTCGTTTTGTTAGTTTATCAACAGTGCCAGATCACAAGGCGTCAGTGAAAACAGAGTTTGTAGTACTAGCTCTGTGATGTTAACACTACACCATCATTTCCCTAGACAGAGATTCATGACAAAACCTTTCAAATTTAACTGCAAAGTAAGTGAAAACAAAAGCCCCATATCTGCTAAGAATCTTTCATTTTAGAAAATCCTCATTTCAAATTTGAAGCATCGACTTTATTCGAGACACAAGACTTGCCGTGTAGGAGATGAGGTCATAAAGCAGAAACCGAGTTAAACATAATGTGTAACAGCACACCATCTTTACTTGTAATCAGCGTGTGACATAAAATGCATGTGGGATTGAGTGTCAGAGCCATTGCATTTTAAACTTGGTACAAGTTTTGAGAATAAATAACTTGCTTTGTTTTAAACTCTCAGAAAGGTACTGTTGAGCTTATCAGATATGAAATCCACACTTAGAGGGTAAGAAAAGGCTCGCCTCTTCCATTCAAAAACACTGATCTCCAGAAGTACAGCGAACACAAACTGTGCCTGTGACAGAATGGCATGGTAACTGATGATACCGGACAAGGCTCAGGAACTCTGTCTATGGCTCTGACAGAAGTGTTGCTTGCCAGGGATGAAGATGGTAACTCCGAGTCTTTGAGCACCCGTTCTTCTGGACTCTCTTCCTCTCAAACGAACTGGAAATAGATGCCAGTTGCAAGATGGAAGGATTATGGCTTAAGCTGAGGTTGCAGTGACAAGATAGTGTTGCTAGAAACTGATTAGTTCTAAACCAACCTTCAATTTACGCAAGACAAAGGACAAAAGCGATGAAGACTCTTGCGTTGTGCGAAATCTCACAGTCAGTATATGTTTCAGATTATGCGCAAGGTTTCATTGTTTCACAGTATGTGATATGATGGTATAAACACCTCAAAGTTCATCTTACTTCTGATCATTTGAAGTACGACGCTCCACTGGAAGAATGCTCTGTTGTATTAAAGGATAGCTCAATGTTAGTGTGCTTAATGCTAGACACTTATGTGGTTGGACAATTGAATATTTGTACCTAATGTCATGAGTGTCTGTTGAATTCTTCAATACAATAATATGCAGGCCCGGTTTTTCATGTTACAGAAGATAACAATTATTCCCACATTGGGTAAACATCCCATTGGAGGTAAACTCACAGCATGGTAGCAACGTCGGCCGTAGACAAAAGACTCCAATATCTTGGCAGCGGGTATTTAAAAAAAACTAATGAAGACCAACCAAACAAAGATGAAAAAGAATTCAGATAAAAAACATTTCATGCCCTTAAGTGGCACTTGTTTCTGAGAGTACAGAAAGCTGTACAGATCTGTAAAGGGAGCTTTAACCAAGAAAGCATAGTTCATTTCTCTCTGTGAGTTCTTTCAAGATTAAATACATTTATAAGATTGCATAATAAAAAACAAAAGGTTGAAGTACACTCTTGAGTGAGGCACAAGGCCAATACAATGCAGTACAAAAAGCAGGAAGGCTACAATGCTCTGTTCCTGACAGTTCATACTGAAGTAAGAGTCTCTTAATAACGAAACCTTTGTAGCTGTTAAAGATGAAGCAGTGTTCTTTAGCACTGACACAAACATAGTCTTTAAGAGTGCACTGCAATGTTTTAATGCAGAATCATTATGAATTGGGCATTAAACAACAAATGCAATTGTTTTACAGTCCAAGCGATGGATGATCCCAAGAAAAGAACTCAAAATATTGCTGGTCATTGTCAAGGAGCAATATCACAAAATTAACACACCTGTTAGATCTGAAAGATCCAGACACGGCTCAGAATGTTTTTGCAGAGCAGCTGAATGTAAGAATTAACTTCAGGATTAACAGTCTCCAGCTCATTTGATACATACAGCAACCGTGAGACTTTGTTGACCAGTCTGTTGGATGATGAGAACTATCAAGAGAGACGCTGAGTTAGTGATCAGCTCCACACCACTTAAAACTTCCAGATTTTCTTTGGACAAGGAAAAGAGCCAAAAACTTGTACATCCATAAACTTGCCATATACTTGTACATCCTCAAGTAATGTACGAAGGCACAGTGCTTGAACAATGACAATACCATGCTTTAGGTGTAGCTAACACAAATGCTATAATCAAAATACACTGAAGCAATGAAATTTGTAACAGATATGATTTGCTGCATCTACCCAGAAGCTGCCCAGCTTTACTTGATATCTGTATATCGCACCGAGGGACATTGGGCATGTATGTACAGGAAATCTGGTTCCAAATGTCGAACCAGATCCCAGAACACAACGTAGGCAGACAAAAAGACTTACAACACCACAATGCTACCAGCAAGGAAACTGTTAATGTGGTGCACAAGCTCAACCAAGTTCAGTGTTAACCAAGTAAAAGGCAAATTTCAGAAGGTAACAAAGCTATCCCATTGACCAATCCCCTACCTGAATCCAAACTATCACCATCCCACCTACCTTCCCCAGCCCCACATCTCCTCTCTCTCTATTTATTTCCCAGCTTCCTTCCCCCTCCACATTTCTGAAGAAGGGTCCCAACCCAAAACGTCAACTTTTGTGCTTCTCTGATGCTGCCTGGCCTGCTGTGTCCCTCCAGCTCCACAATGTGTTGTCTCTGACTCCAGCATCTGCAGTTCTTGCTATATGCATACTATCAACCTTGCACACAATGTAAGTTTTAATAACACAATCAGAAGGTTTTACAATCACTGAAACCATAGGGTCTGAAAAGACAAGTTGAGACACGTTAAAAATTAAAACTTATATGGGACCGAATGGTAACGTATCAACACCATGCATCCTGAAAGACATGCACGTCAGCAAGTGGTTCTCCATGGTACAGCTTACACGTGATGATTGCGCCATTATTATTAGAGATCAATAATTCCATTGCATTGGCACAATTACACTGCAGTGCCAGTAGAAAAGCATACCTTAGTTTCTTGAAATTGTCTGCCTGGTGGAGAGTAAAAATCCAGCAGTGGCAGTGCTATCAATATGCACAAATCTCAGTATGGTCACAATTCATGAAATTAAAGCCATACCCAACGTGGTGGAACGGTCCACGTGATGCAATCAAATCAATGATCTCCAAGAATATGGCTTTGAAATGAGATATAAGCCACCTACCAGATTGATTATCTCTGATATGCTGAGTAGATTACCCAACCCAAGCGAATACCAACATATTCCTCTTGATCTGTGTATTTATGATAAAAACAATGAACTTGAAAATGTTCTCATGTTGATCAGTCACACTTTGGCCAGAAAAGCTTCACAGCAGCAACTGAAGTTGAGCAACTGTAGGAGTTGCAAGAGCTCTTCATGAATGGATAGACAGTGTTGAAGAAGTACTTAGGGAGGGTTGTTCATTTTGGCCAAACAAAGATGAACTTGGTATAACATACCCAGTCATTTTTGAGGGTAAGTTAGTTCTAATATCGAAAGCAGTACACTAAGATATCATGCTATGCTGCATCAGGGATGCATGGGTATTGAAAACACAGGATGATTAGCACATGGAACTGATAGGGGCCAGAAACAAATTTGGGTTTAAAGTTTCAGCAAAGATTTGTAGCTCAGGTTGTGGGTGAGGTTATTGACTTTCTCACCGAGCTGGCTTGTTCTCGTTCAGATGTTTCGTCACGATGCTAGGTGACACCACCAGTGGAGCCTCTGATGAAGCGATGTTATTCTACTCCACTTGGAATTTATACTGGCCGGTCCATTACGGTGAGTACTGTCATTTCCAGTTTTGATCTGTATGGGTTTGTGTATGGGGTTCAATTCTATATGTTTGCTGATTGCATTACAGATTGAGAACCATGCCTCTAGGAATTCCCGTGCATGTCTATGTTTAGCTTAGGCTACTATGGCTACATTGTCCCAATTAAACTGATGGCCTTCATTGTCTACATGTACTGATTTTAGGGAAAGTTCGTCGTGCCGTTTTGCTGCTAGCTGATGTTCGTGTATTCTGATGGCTAGTTTCCTTCCTGTCTGTTTGATGTAATGTTTGTGGCAGTCAATGCTTGGTATTTTGTAAACCACGTTCATTCTGCATGTTGTGGGAATGGGGTCTTTAATCCTCGTGAGTGTTTGTCATAGCGTGGCTGTGGGCTTGTGTGCTACCATGATTCCTAGTGGTCTTAGGAGCCTTGTTGACTAGGTGTTTCAATCTCTATTGTAGGTCCTTGGCCAGTTTGTGTGAAGGTGTGCCCGGGAGGGAAACAATGGGTCTGAGGGGGATGTCTGGTTTGTGTACTTTAGGAAGTCCATCGAAGCGAAGGGTTTTTGAGTCTTCTGGTTTCATTCTCATGACTCAACAGATGACAACAGGAGGACACAGTAAGCCCTAACCCACTGGCCACGCTGCCTTACATCAAGAACATATCAGAACTGACAAATGACATATTTGTGATGTTTGCCAGTGGTCAAACTGATGAAATTACTGAAAGCTGGACAGTGACAATGATTGTTCACACATAATGCTTGCGTGGACAAGGAATGTAAGAAAATGTGCCTCAGAGCAATAGGGGTCTGGGTGGGATGCTCTGAGGTTCGGTGTGGACTTGTTGGGCCGAAGGGCCTGTTTCCACACTGTGGGGATTCTATGGTTCTTCTATGAGTAGCTAGCTTGCTCAGGAATGGGAGACAATTGATCAGCAACTGAAGGTTCAGTGTGAGCAGGCTGATCGCCTGTTTCAATCTGATCCTCAGGTAAGTTCAAGTAACTAGGTGACTTGCAACTGTAAGTATTGTACAGGTAAGATTCTGATGTATTACTATTTCTGCAGTATTTTTATACTGGCCTTGCTTCACTAAAGAACAATTGGGTATATCTCATTTTTGGGACTGCCTTGGATAATTGATGTCTAGAGTGAGCCCAAAGGAACAGGGAAAGTCAGAACAACGGCCTACAATGCTAAATGTATCACCCCAGCAGCAGTGGGAGCCCCTACATCCACACAATGTTCCATCCACTAATTGGATGAGAGTAGCAACAGACCTATTCACAGTCTATGGGGGAAGATTACATCCTCGTGATAAATTACTTCTCTAAATTTCCCATTGTTTGATGACTTAGCAACAAAACATACGCAAACTTTTGTTAACACAAGCATTATTTGCAGTTTATTCTTTGTTCCAGATCAGAAAGTATCTGAGAAGTTCAGCGTACACTTCAAAAAGGGAATTGACTCAAATAACGTCATCTAACATCATTCATGATTAAGTGGTTTAGCAGAGAGTATATAACTATCGAAGTTGGGACCATTGAGTGTTGAACAATAAAGCAAAATTTTAACACTGCATAGCTGATTTTTTGTCCAACAGCGTTGGAGAAGGGATTTTCATCGTTTGTATAACTTGTGCTCAGAAAGCAAGTACAAACGGCTTTGCCCAGCAACCAACTGTCAAACCATTCCAAGACACATCATTCTTCTTCAAAATAGATAGGAGCATGAAAGACACATACAACCACTGAGCAGGTAAAAAGAATTACCTAAACATGTAAACTGAGCAGAAGTACGAGCTAGAAATACAAATGCAAAGATTTCTAAAACAATCAACCAACCCAGATTATCTAAAGTCATTACTGGTCATGGTGCGCCATTGTGAAGGAAAAGAAGCCAGTTCAGATGAATGTACGGACATCAATCATACATGAGAGGTAGGATAATGACAATTGATGATTGTCCAGTGATATTCAATGACAGGTAACTAACAGCAAGAAAACTGTGTTGTCAAATAGATACGAAATAGAACAACATGTACCTCGCCAGATGGAAATTATGATGGCCAGACGAGGATGAATTGTAAAACCTCCAAAGCATTCCATTGAAATGTTAGTCTTGTAAACTCTTCTCATAAATATGTACAATTTGCAAACTGAAACCATGTGTCTATGCTTGTTCCATCATTGCGTACACTCGAGGCCGAAGTATTGTTATAGCTCTGCCACAACGTCATAATGCAGCCTCGCTATTCCATGAAACATCCCAAAGGTGTAGAAGTCCAATTGAATCACTAAGGTGGTTAACTTGCTTTACTTACACTGATTTGTGGAAACTTAAACTATATTCCCTTTAAACTCAAATGTGCAAATATTCATGCACAGACAGGCTGCATTGGGACATACACCAACAGAGTTATTTTGGGTGGGAAAAATAATAGGCAAAAAAACATCTTGTGTATCAAGGCTTGCAACTATACAGATGAAATGAAATGTCTTTCTCAGTTCTTTTGATTTCCATCAATGAAATCCAGGCACTTCCACGAGCAGGGCAATTGAAGATCCTCAGTTCAGGGAGCCAGTGACACCCAAATGTTTTATTGAGTGAGCAGTTCAGTTATTAGTCTTTGAGCATTCTTTTCTCTCTAAGGAAAAGACAGAATGGGAGACTATTACTTCTGCAAAACCCTTCACAACTGTCGGGTTTGTTTTCATTTCTAGGAGCGAGAATGAGACTTCTCTTTGCTCCAAGCTTCTTGGAGCTGTCTTTCCAATTCCCCAGTCTAAAGTAAAGCAGAAAATAATTGTCCAAAAGCTGTTGTTTGGCAACCTGCAGCCCAATGTTCCTTCCACTGGTTTGTCTCGCAAAAGGAACAAATCCATCTCATCTGTCGAAACAGCTTTGCTTTTCCAAACATCACGACTTTTGTAAACAGTAAGAGAAGCACAACACAGTTCTACTTATTAAGAGATAAAAGGTACTGCAGATGCTGGAGAATCCAAGATAACAAGGTGTGGGGCTGGATGAACACAGCAGGCCAAGCAGCATCAGAGGAGCAGGGAAGCTTGACGTTTCAGGCCTAGACCCTTCATCAGAAATGGGGGAGGGGAAGGGGCTTCTGGATTAAAAGGGAGAGAGGGGGAGGTGGACAGAAGATGGATAGAGGAGGAGATAGGTGGAGAGGAGACAGACAGGTCAAAGAGGCGGGGATGGAGCCAGTAAAGGTGAGTGTAGGTGGGGAGGTAGGGAGGAGATAGGTCAGTCCAGGGAGGACGGACAGGTCAAGGTGGTGGGATGAGGCTAATAGGTAGGAGATGGGGATGGGGATGGGGATGGGGCTTGAGGTGGAAGGAGGGGATAGGTGGGAGGAAGGACAGGTTAGGGAGGCGGGGACAAGCTGGGCAGGTTTTGAGATGCAGTAGGGGGAGGGGAGATTTTGAAGTCGACATTGATACCATTGGGCTGCAGGGTTCCCAAGCACAATATGCAGTGCTGTTCCTGCAACCTACGGTTGCCTCCTGCAGTGCCATCGTTGTGGCACTGCAGGAGGCCCACAATGGCCACGTCGTCTGAGGAATGGGAGGGGGAGTTGAAATGGTTCGCGACTGGGAGGTGCAAATGTTTGTTGCGAACCAAGCATAGGTGTTCCGCAAAACAGTCCCCAAGCCTCCGCTTGGTTTCCCCGATGTAGAGGAAGACACAATGGGAACAGTGGATACAGTATACCACATTGGCAGATGTGCAGGTGAACATCTGTTTGATGTGGAAGGTCTTCTTGGGGCCTGGGATGGGGGTGAGGGGGGAGGTGTAGGGGCAGGTGTAGCTCTTCCTGCGGTTGCAGGGAAAAGTGCCGGGTGTGGTGAGGCTGGAGGGGAGCGTGGAACGGACAAGCGAGCCACGGAGAGAGTGGTGCCTCCGGAAACAGATAAAGGTGGAGAGGGAAAAATGCCGTTGGTGGTGGGGTCGGATTGCAGATGGTGGAAGTGTTGGACCATGATGCGTTGGATCCGGAGGTTGGTGGGGTGGTACGTGAGGACGAGGGGGATTCTGTTTTGGTTGTTATCGCGGGGAGGGGGTGTGAGGGATGAGTTACAGGAAATGCGGGAGACATGGTCGAGGGCATTCTCGACCACTGAGGGGGGGAAGTTGCAGTCCCTGAAGAACAAGGACATCTGAGATGTTTGGGAGTGGAATGCCTCATCTCGGGAGCAGATGCGGCGGAGGCGAAGGAATTGGGAATAGTGGATGGCATTTTTGCAGGAAGGTGGGTGGGAGGAGGTGTATTCGAGGTAGCTGTGGGAGTCGGTAGGCTTGAAATGGATATCGGTTTCTAGGTGGTTGCCAGAGATGGAAACAGAGGTCCAGGAAGGAGAGAGAGGTATTAGAGATGGTCCAGGTGAACTTAAGGTTGGGGTGGAAGGTGTTGGTGAAGTGACCAACACCTTGGTGAAGTGAAGTTGGTGAATGGAGAGAGTTTGGGAAGCCATCTACCCAAGAATTATCTACTATTGAAAACTCAATCTCTGATGTAAATGCACTATGCAGCTGGTTTAAGTTTCTGGTCAATAATAACACTTAGGGTATTCATGTTGATGATTCAGTAATAATAGTCTTATTGAAAGCCAAAGGGAGGTGGTTACATTTTCTTGAAGATGGTCACTATTGGGTATCAATATTAGTGTTACTTATCAGCCCATGTCTGAATGTTATCCAGATCTTGATGCAAGCAACTGCAGACCCCTACATTATCTGAGAAGTTGCAAATGAATGCGTGCTCTGTGTAATCAGTGGAAAATATCACACCTCTTGCCCCATGGAACAAGGAAATAATTGGTAAACCAGGCGTACAAGATTCTGCCTAGATCAAGCTTGAGGAACTCGTGCAGTAATGTCACATCAATTCTGGATGAAGTTGTTGGTTGGTTTACCAAGCTGACTGATTTTCATGCGAACGTTTCGTCTCCCTTCTAGGTGACATTGTCAGTTTTGTGTAGCCTCCGTTGAAGTGCTGTTGTTTTGTCCCGCTCTGAATTTATATGGTCCGGTCTGTCATGGTGGGCAGTCTTGTTTCCGGTTTTGTACAGTAGTGGTATGTAGTGGTAGGGTCTATTTCAACATGTTTGTTAATTGCATCGGTGGTTGAAAACCAGGCCTCCAGGAATTCTCGTGCTTGTCTTTGTCTCACTTGTCCGAGTCCTGTAACTTTGTCCCAATTAAATTGATGTCCTTCTATGTCAGAGTGTGTTGAAACGAGGGTGAGTTGGCCAGGCTGTTTTGCTGTGAGTTGGTGTTCATATATCCTGGTGGCAGGTTTCCTGCCCGTCTATCCTATGTAGAGTTTCTCGCAGTTGCTGTATGATATTTTATATATCACATTTCCTGCTCATTGTGGGTATGGGGTCTTTCGTCTTTGAGTGTAACTGGCAAAATGTGGTTGTTGTTTTGTGTGCTCTCCTTATTCCATGAGCTTATAGGAGTCTTGTAGTCAGTTCTGATGTGTTGCTAACATAGGGTAGAGTGGCCAGCGTATTGGAGCATACAGTGTCTTCTCGCTACTGTTTATTTGGCATGCATCATCAGACGAATCTGTTAGGATAACCATTGTTTGCAAAGACTCTGTCCAGGTGTTCCTCTTCGTTTTTGCTCAGCTCCAGGGTGTTGCAGTGAGTTATCACTTGTTTAAACAGAAACTTGACACGGCACAACTAACTGTCCCTTGTTTCAATACACTCTAACATAGAAGGACATCAATTTGAGTGGGACAAAGTTACAGTACGAGGACAAGAAAGACAGAGACAGGCACGAGGATTCCTGGAGGTAACAAGGTGTGGAGCTGGATGAACACAGCAGGCCGAGCAGCATCATAGGAGCAGGAAAGCTTGACGTTTCGGGCCTAGACCC
>JAHRHZ010000139.1:43693129-43838943 GCA_024137785.1 Ginglymostoma cirratum
TTGACGTTTCGGGCCTAAACCTGGGTCTAGGCCCGAAACGTCAAGCTTTCCTGCTCCTATGATGCTGCTCGGCCTGCTGTGTTCATCCAGCTTCACACCTTGTTATCTCGGATTCTCCAGCATCTGCAGTTCCTATTATCTCTGATAGAATTCCTGGAGGCTTGGTTTGCAACCACCGATGCAATTAACAAATATTTTGAAACAGACCCCACCTACGTACCACTACAGTACGAAACAGAAACATGACTGCCCACCATGACAGACCGGACCATATAAATTCAGAGCGGGACAGAACAACACCGCTTCAATGGAAGCTACACAAAACTGACAATGTCACCTCGAAGGGAGACAAAACAATTGCATGAAAACCAGTCAGCTCGGTGAACCAACCAACAACTCCAACTGCAACTGAGCTACAGATCTTCATTAAAATATTAAATTCTGGAAGGAATCTGTCATTCTCCCTGATATTAATTTGTTATTTTCTAAAATGTGAAGGGAGTTCAATTTTTAGTGGAAAAAGATACGTTATCATCTGATTGCTATTAATCAAAATCTAACCATTTTAAATGAATAAGCGACAGCACAAATGTGAGAGGGAGAGAAAGACACAAGACACACTATTATGAAGCAAACTCAAATAGTAAATTTAATGTTTGCAAATATCTCTTTGGAAGTTGTAAAGCAATGCTGTCAGACTTTGTACATTAACTAACTCCAATGCTATCAGACCCAGCGCCACAAAATATCGAGCTCTCACGCACTGTGCACTGCGTATTCCCAGTTATAAATTTGATAAAGGACAAAAGTTAAATACATAGGTAAAGGTCAATGGAATAATGGGCAGAGTCATTGAATTCAGTCTCCAAAGCACCATAAAAGACCCGGAATGCTATTTAATAGTGTCTCATTCAATCACTGTAACTAGGTACCTTCATGTTACCCACACGATGATACAAACATTCCGACTATTACAAAGCAGGGTTTCTCTGTCTTACCATGCCTAACACTACAGGAGGGTTTGCTAATGATGGAGAAAAAATATTGGTCCAAAGAAAATGAGAAAATACAAAATAGGAGCTAATTATTCATTACTTAAATGTTGTGCATCCAAAAATAATTTTTTTTAAAAATTATGTAATTTCTGCAAATATTTTGTTGGTATAATGAGTGCAACACACTTTCCCTTAGCTATATTTATGAAATTGATAAAAAATAATAAAAAAAATCCTTCAGCTGATCAATCATTACCTTACTGATCAATTTCTTCATTCATTTGATAGTAAGATAAATTTTCTTTTCGTGAGCTATCAGAAAACTCTCATTTTGTATTAAGCCTTTGTATTGTTCCAATTTCAGTGGAAATCAGCGACTTTTAGAGAGAAATTTGGGCTCCTATCTATTAACTAAAATACTTACAGTGCAAACTGGGGAGACAGTGGCCTCGTGGTATTATCACTGAAGTGTTAATCCAGAGACCAAGGTAATGTTTTGGGGACCCAGGCTCAAATCCTGCCATGGCAGATGGAGGAATTTGAATTCAAAAAAAAAATCTGGAACTAAGAGTTTAGTGGTGAATCCATTTACATTGTTGTAAAAACCATCTAGTTCACTAGTGTCCCTTAGGGAAGGAAACTGCCATCCTTACCTGGTCTGGCCCACATGTGACTGACTTTTAACTGCCCTCTGGGCAATTACAGATGGGCAATAAATGGTGCCTAGCCAGCGATGCCCTCTTCCCATGTGCAAATAAAGGAAAAAAAAGACTGAAGACTATATTTTGCAGGATAGTTTAAGCCTGAAATCCAACATAAGAGTTTGTTCTTCTGTACTTTACAGGAAGGAATCTTCAACCTTAAAGTTCCTTTCTCCTGGATGCAAACCAAGATATAACATGGCTCTCAGGAATTTATTTCAACTCTCCTCAGTATGCGTGCTGCTTGTGGAGATCCAAAATATCGTGTAACCCTTCCACTAGCTTTAACTGAACCCTCCAACTCCTAGTGATTATCAATCAGAAAACAGCCATTGATAATCTTACAATATTCAGTTTCGGTCTACAGCTCTTTCCTACCACCTGGAAAATTCTGTCTATCTCTCAAAGTTCCTCCCTAGCAGACTAAGAAATCCAAAATCCAAACCTTCCCAAAAACATCTCACTACAATCTATCCCATTCTAATTGCAGCTAGTATTTTTACTTGACAAGTCAGATTCCAGACTAAAACCTGGCTTGATGGATTTTTATATTGTTTTTGACTGAAACAAGCACATGATGTTTCAGATTTGGTTTAAACAAGAAAACAAAAGCTTATTATACAAAAGAAAAGATAAAATAGAATAAACCAAACTATTTACATATAACAATGTGTGGGGCTGGATGAACACAGCAGGCCGAGCAGCATCATAGGAGCAGGAAAACTTGACGTTTCGGGCCTAGACCCTTCATCAGATACAATATTTACATATAACACTCATTATAAAATTTCAAAACACAATAAAATGTAATCCCATTAACTACCATAGCACTCCTTTTTCGTACTCTCACAAGGATTTGATTTAGCTGTACCTTTCTTTCCTAATCTTGGGAATCTGATAACATCATCCTTGAGTCTTCATACAACTAAGCTCAGACTTTCTCAGTGTTACATAACCCCTTCAAGTGTTTTAATCAAACACTTCTGTTTTGAAACTTTTTAATTAAGCTCCTCACACTATTTATTAAGAGCTCAAAACAACCTCCCTTTTGGAGAAGCAATTGTTTGACACAACCAGTTTTAGCTATGTCGTCTATAAAACTGCCCATCTCAGGGCGCAAAGATCCTCCCGAATAAGGATGCTTTCATGCGGGTAAACCTAAGCTTCAAGCATTGATTTTTAATTTATTAACTATCCAAAATCAACTACTGAAAAATAATGTGGAAATAATTAGGTTAACTGATTACGCTTTGTGTGTTACATGTGTATTTTTGTTACATGCAACTTCTTTTATAAATATATTAAACATGCTCGAGTAGAGAATAGCACTCCCAAAAACCTTTGCCTATTTCTGCACGCATTCTAATAGATCCTGTACATTGGAACTGGGCAGTATCTGAGCATTACAGACTCTCTTTATGAGAAATCACATGAAAATTACCCAAACTGCAGACTAATTTGCCAGTGGAATTGCCTCAACACACAAATTAAACAGCTTTCCGTGTAAGAACATACAGGAAAAAGGCCACACAACATTCTGACCTGGAATTCTATCATCGTTCCTTAACTGTCACTGTGTCTAAGTTATGGAACTCCTTTCTAAACAGCGCTGTGGGTATACCCTACACCAGAGACCGCAGTGGTTCAAAAATGAGGCTTACCATGACCTTCTCAAGGGTAATAAATACAGAATGATGCTCACATTCATGGTTTCTTCTTTGTTCAAAAGAAAATGACCGGTAAGTTTGTCCCATGCTGTGGTAGTCCATCTTATACATTCAATGATTTGCAGTACAGCTTGTCACTCTGTCAACCATGCAATGTCCCAGGAGAGACTAACAAGAACAGGTGACTAAATTAGGGGGAGAAAAACAGAGAAATTCCTTCCCAACCCCTGATGGTAATCCAACAAATTCTAGAACACACCAGTGAAAGGAAGGCAACATATAAAAGTTGTGGTACTCTAGAATGCCAGCCATGCTTAGAAATTAGTTCCAATACAAACATTTGCAGCAAATCTGTACACACAGGAGGAAGAAGCAGAGCTTCCAAAAGCTGGTGTTTTCAAACAAACCTGTTGGATTGTAACCAGGTGTCGTGTGATTTTTGATCTTGTCCACCCAGCCCAACACTGGCACCTCCACATACATGAATTGCAGCAAGACGACAGAAATCAATCAATTTATGACAAACAATACAACAGCACTTAGACATTAATCAAAGTCTGTAATGTAACAGTAGTAGTCAAGGAAATTTGAGAAGTCTTCAAATTCAGAATCAGCATGAGATTTTTCAAATAGATCAAATACATTGCTGTCAATCAAATTTATGCCCAGTGTGCAAGTTAAATTTCTGAAGTCATCCAAGTGACCTTATATTTGCATAGCAGCTTTCACAACCTCGAAGTCAGAATGATTCACAAACAATTAAGTACATTTGAAGCATAACCTACAAAGCCATATAGGAAAATACAGTTATGGATTTTGCAAGGTTGCACAAAGCATTGAGATAAATAACCAATTAAATTGTTTTGATGTCTAAAACAGGGTGACTGCGTATTTGTGAATGCACAGAGGACAGTAAACACAATTAGGGAATTAAAGCCACACATTGCCATGTGGAATTTTGATGTTGCAGTGATAGAAGAGACCTGACTCAATGAAGGGTAAGACTGGGTGTAAAATATTCCTGGGTATTCAGAAAATTTACAAAAGGAAGGAATGGGAGAAGGCATGGTAAAGTTGGTTAAGGACAGTACTATGGGAGAACAAGACCATATTGTTTGCAATTGTCCAGTCTTCTGATACATCTCCTGAGTCTAGCAAAGGCTGAAAGCTTGTGGTCAGTGCCCCTGCAATTTCCACAGAATCAATTTGGCTCGATCTAAGGAACAAAAAGGGCACAATTACATTGCTAGTCTACAGACCATCAACTAGAGTGAAAGATGTCGAAGAACAAATTTACAGGAAAATTCTAGAGGGATTCTAAGGTAATAGAATAACTATAATAGGAGATTTAGAATCATAGAATCCTTACAGTGTGGAAGCATGCCATTCAGCCCATCAGGTCAACACCGGTCCTCTGAAGAGCATCCCACCCTGCTCTATCCCTGTAACCCTGCATTTCCTATGGCCAATCCACCTAGCCTGCACATCTCTGCACATAGTGTGTAATTTAGCCTGGCAAAGCCAACCTAACCTCCATATCTTTGGACTGCGGCAGGTAACCAGAGCACCTGTAGGAAACCTACACAGACACAGGGACATTGTGCAGAGTCCACACAGACAGTCACCCAAGGTGGAATCAAACCCAGATCCCTGTTGCTGTGAGGTAGCAGTGCTAACCACTGAGCCACTGTGCCACCTAACTTCATTTATTCAAATTTACACTGGGATACTTGTAGTGCACAGGACAGCCAAAGGCAAGTGTCCTGAATTGTACGCAGAAGAGCATCCTACAGCAATGTGTTTCCTGTCCAACAAGAAAGGATACACTGTTGGACCTGATCCTCAGAAATCTGGTGGGTCAAGTAGATCAAGGGTCAGTAGGTAACAGGAGACAGTGATCATTGTAATCTAAGGTTCAGATGATGGTATAGAATGGAATGCAACAATCGAGTGAGAAAAGTCATTCTTGAAGCAGACTTCAAACAGGGCAGGAAAAGAGCTGGGCAGGATTGACTGAAAAAGAGGTTGTCTAGAAAAACAATAACTGAACAATGGGCTACCTTCAAAGAGGAAATGGTTATTGGTAGGGTCATAATATATTTCCTCAATTAGGAAATATTTAAACAAATCCAGAACTTCCTGGATGACAAACGAGATAGAAATTACAACAAAGAAAAAATGTGTGCTTCTCACAAGTGTCAGGTAGAAAATAAAATTGAAAACCAAGAGGAACACAGAAGGTTCAGAAGGGAGGTGGAAAAGCAAATAAAAGCAGCAAAGAAGAATTAAGAGAAAAGATTGCCAGTCAACAAAGAAGGGCATCCCAATGTCCTCTATGAACATATAAATAGTTAAAGAAACAGTGGTAAAAGGAGAAGTAGGGCTGATTAGAGATTTTCAGCTGGAGGCAGAGGGCACGGCTCAGGTATAGAGTGAGTACTTTGTATCTGTCTTTACCAAAGAGAGATGCTATCCAGAGTATTCATGACAGAAGAGGGAACTTAGTCCATTGAAGTGTTCAAAACTGATAGGCAGACATTGTTGTTAAACTGTTTGTTAGACTACAAAAAGCTGATAAGGGTCCAATGATTGGACAAGATGCATCCAAGGATTTTTAAGACAAGTGAAAATTGCAGAGGCGCTGGCCACAAACCTTTATCTTTCCCAGACTTAGAGGAAGTGCCAGAAGCCTGAAAAATTACAAAGGTCGTAGCCTTTTTCAAGAAAGGTTGCAAGGATAAGCCCAATTAGATAGTAGTCAGTTTAATTTCAGTGGTAGGGAAGCTTCTAGCAATAATTTTGGATAAAGATAGTAGTTACAGGGAAAAAGGTTGGTTGATTAGGAAGAGTCAACATATATTTCTAACAGGCAAGTCATGTTTAATTAACTTGGAGTTTTCCAAACAGGTAACAGAATGGCTCAAAGACTGTAATGTTTTTGATGTGGTGGATTATAGACTTTCGGAAGGCATTTGATACAGAACTACACAACAGATATACGTGTGGAACATTATAGGTCATGAAATAAAATCAACATGGATACAAAATTAGCTAAGTGATATGTAACAAAGTAATAGTCAATGGATACTTTCCAGACTCAGGGAAGGTTTGTAG
Source organism: Ginglymostoma cirratum (assembly GCA_024137785.1). Lineage (NCBI taxonomy): Eukaryota > Metazoa > Chordata > Chondrichthyes > Orectolobiformes > Ginglymostomatidae > Ginglymostoma > Ginglymostoma cirratum. The sequence goes on from JAHRHZ010000139.1 coordinate 43,699,607, forward strand.
AGGAATTCCCCAGGGATTAGTATTAGTGCACTTGCTTTTCCTCATATATATTAATATGATATTTTGAAATTCACAGATGACACTAAACGGAGAAGACTTGTGAATTGTGAGGAGGACAGCGTAGAACTACAGAAGGACATATACAAGTTTTTGAAGTTTACAGAAAATAGTTGAGTTTCAATGCACAGAAGTGCGAGGTGATGCATTTTGGGAAGAAGGACTTTGAAAGACAATATAAAATACAATTCTAAAAAGAGTACAGATGCAGAAGGATCTGGGTGAATACGCGCATTGAACGTGGTCAGACTGGCAGAGAGAGCAATAAGTAAATGATACTGTATCCTTGCCTTTATTAACAGGGACAGAGAGTACAAGAGAAGGGAGGTGAACTTATAAAACAGTTGTTAGACCTCAGCTGGAGTATTGGGTGCAACTGTAAGCATCGTATTATAGGAAGGATGTGAACGCATTAGTGAGAGTGCAGAAGCAGTTTACAAGAATAGTTCAAGTTCAATTCTGAGGAGAAATTGAAAAGGTTAGGGCTTTTCTCTTTGGAGCAAAGGCGGCTAAGAGGAGATCTGATAAAGGTTTCAAAATCAGGGAGAAACCATTCCTGCTCATTGAAAGGGACAAAAAAGAAGAGGACATAGATATAAAGTGTTCCGTGAAAGAAGCAGGGGTGAAGTGAGGAAAACATTTTTCAGTGAGTAGTCTGGGTATGGGATGCACTGCCTTGAAGTACATTGGAGGCAGGTGCAATTGAGGCATCAAGAGAGCACTGGATGATTATTTGGACAAAAATATTGTGCACTGATATGGGTAAGTGCTGGAGATTGGCACTGGCTAATGATGCTCATTTAACATGCCAGTGCAGGGATAATGAGGCAAATGGCCTCTTCCTGCACCATACCATTTCTGTGATTGTGGTCCAGTCACTTTGATCAGGGGATGTTAGCACTCTCCTCTAAAATAGTGCCATTTTTCTTGTACCAGAAGGGAAAGAGGAGATCTCAGTATAACATCCAGAAGTCAGCATCTCTGACAACAGATCAATTCCATGATGAGCCACTGAAGTGACAGTCCAAATCTCTTAGAAGGAGTCTTGAACCAATGGTTTCTGACTTGGAAGTACAAGTGCCACGAGTGGGCAGGGAAGACAATTACCAGATATATTCCAAAAATGGATTTTGGATGCTATAACATATCTTGTTGAGGTTGGTTGGCTCACCGAGCTGGTTTGTTGTTCTGCAGACATCTCATTACCATGCTTGGTAACATCCTCAGTGCAGCCTCTGATGAAGCATCAGTCTGTTTTCCCACCTGGCTTTTAAACTCTGGAGTCCGTTGTGATGGATTGCTTCACTTCCGGGTTTCCTCCATAGTGGAATGTGTATGGGGTAGAGTTCAATGTGTTTATTAATAGCCTGCTTCGTGGAGTGCCACGTTTCCAGGAATTCTCGTGCTGGTCTCTGCCTGGCCTGTCCCAGGATCTTGGTGTTGTCCCAGTCGAAGTCGTGGTTCTCCTTGTCCATGTGGATTGAGATGAGTGAGTATTGGTCGTGTCTTGTTGTAGCCAGTTGGTGTTCATGTACTCTTGTTGTTAGTTTCCTTCCTGTTTGTCCAAGGTAGTGTTTCTCGCAGTCTCTGCAGGGGATCTTGTAGATGACGTTGGTCCTGTCCATGGCGGGGAGTGGGTCTTTCGTTCGGGTGAGCACTTGTCGTTAGGTTGATGTGGGTTTGTGTGCCACTCTGATGCCCAGTGGTCATAGAAGTCTTGTGGTGAGTCCTGACGTGTTCCTGATGTAGGGTAGTGTGATGAGTGTGTCGGGGTGGGTAGAATCTTTCTGATACTGTTCCTGTAGGCACCTCCTGACCCAGTTCTTCGGATATCCATTATCCCTGAACACCTGGAAGAGGTATTCCTCCTCCTCTCGGCGTAGTTCCGTGTTGCTGCAGTGTGTTGTTGCCCTTTTAAATAGTGTTCGCACGCAACTTCGTTTGTGTGTGCACTGAAAAGCCACACACACAGACCAGGTATTGAACTTCAACAGTAACCATCCCAGCACACACAAACGAAGCTGCGTGCGAACACTATTTAAAAGGGCAACAACACACGGCAGCAACATGGAACTACGCCGAGAGGAGGAGGAATACCTCTTCCAAGTGTTCAAGGGTAATGGATATCCAAAGAACTGGGTCAGGAGATGCCTACGGGAACAGCATCAGAAAGATTCTACACGCCCCGACACACTCATCACACTGCCCTACATCAGGAACACGTCAGGACTCACCACAAGACTTCTACGACCACTGGGCATCAGAGTGGCACACAAACCCACATCAACCCTACGACAAGTGCTCACCCGAACTAAAGACCCACTCCCCGCCATGGACAGGACCAACGTCATCTACAAGATCCCCTGCAGAGACTGCGAGAAACACTACATCGCACAAACAGGAAGGAAACTAACAACAAGAGTACATGAACACCAACTGGCTACAAAAAGACACGACCAATACTCACTCATCTCAATCCACATGGACAAGGAGAACCACGACTTCGACTGGGACAACACCATGATCCTGGGACAGGCTAGACAGAGACAAGCATGAGAATTCCTGGAAGCATGGCACTCCACGAAGCAGGCTATTAATAAACACATTGAACTCGACCCCATATACATTCCACTATGGAGGAAACCCACAAGTGAGGCAATCCATCGCAACGGACCCCAGAGTTTCAAAGCCAGGCGGGAAAATACACCGACGCTTCATCAGAGGCTGTACTGAGGATGTTACCAAGCATGGTAAAGAAACATTTGCGGAACAACAAACCAGCTCGGCGAGCCAACCAACCTCAACACTCACAACCCGAGCTACAGATCTACTCCAAAACCTTATAATACATCTTACCCAGTTATAGTCTGGCATATGGGCTGGATGCATGTTAAATGCAGAGGATTTACAGGAGACAAATGTTGGCTGTGCAGCCAGGAGGAAAAAGGGGTAATCGCACTTGGATAATTGCAGCACCCCAATCGTTGACCATTTATGCTGACCTCCATATTGCTTCCATTTTGATGTGGCCCTAGAAATGCACAGGAGTCAGAAGTAGGAACATAAATAACCCATTAAAACATGGATCCTTTAATGCGAATAATTTTTGGAACAACAATAGGGGAATGATGCCCCACATAAAATCCACACAGTGGTGCTTAATATTGAGCAACCTTACTAGACATCTTTAAAAGGAGAGACAACAAGAACTGCAGATGCTGGAGTCAGAGAGAGAGAACAAAGCATGGAACAGGAGGAACACAGCAGGCCAGGCAACATCAGAGGTACAGGAAAGCTGACATTTCGGATCAGGACCCTTCTTCAGCCACCCAAACTGTCAGTTTTCCTGTTCCTCCAGCTCCACACTGTGCTATCTTTAAAAAGGAGGCCTGCTGGACATTTCAAGCAAGTTCAATAAAAAGTTACACAAATGACTTTTGTGAAGAATAAAGGAGCCGATCCTCTGGTAGTCCTCAAGCAGTATTGCTGTACCTTGCTAAACCAACTGGATCAATGATGGAGCTGCTACAAACTCAAACTGCCCCTCCAACCCATTGAGTGGCAAGGCTTTGGAAACACACAATGAGCACACTCAATCAGAAAGGTAATGAAGCCAAAATGTGAACATAAGTTGGGTCTCCTGTGGTAACAGCTGGTAGATATCTCAAACATTCTGTCCTACCACTGCTCAACTGTAACAATAGTCTCATTATACCACACAGTGTTTAAGAGTTTATTACAGCTTTGTTTTCTTTTTCAATATACGATCTGCAGCAAGTCAGAGCGAGCTGCACTCCAACCTCATCCCCATCCGCCCTCTCCCACTTACAGGGCTCTTAAGAATAGTTAAGTACAGAATAACATTCTCAACTACTGCAGTAAAATAAAATCATGTAATATCTCCATATCTGCAACTACGCATCTAATCCAGGAGGAACCAAACGTCATGTTTGGGTCACAATTATCAAGAACTTGAAAGATTAGAAGGATCAGCAGTAAAAAGATCCTCAGACGTCAAATGCCACCAATTGTTGAGATAGCTTACTGATTGAAAGGTTGACTCCGCTTTGTAGAAAGAAACAAACTTGCATTTACATACCAACATGCACATTTCAAACTGCTTTACAGTCACTGAAGCAACTCTGAATTGAAGTCACTGTTATTTTAGCAAACTCAGCAGTCAATGTGAACACAACAAGGTCAGAGAAATACAATCATATAAATGGTAACATAATTTAGTTAGTGCTGTTGATCGGGCGAGGACCGTTCACTACGATGAACTTTCCAACTCTTTCAATAACGTCATATGATTGGTATATCCCGAGTACGCAGTTTAACATTCACGATGGCAGCACTCACCCCAAACTGCACACTTTACATATTTGTTTGTCAAAGGATGAAGCATTCACCAGGACAGATAATCAGAAAATGGAATGATTACTGACATGCAACTACCCTGCCTATGTTTAATTAAAGGAAGTAAACCACAAAGAGAGAATAACTGTTTGTTCCATTCAATTACCACAGCGTTAATAATCAAATCAGACTTTTACATGGACATTAAATATTGTGTGTAGCGTTCCTATCTAAAATAGATTGGCATCACAGGAATACTGGGTCAAGACAGATCGTTTAGATGCCGATGCTACATTAAATGGGGCCTGGTGTGTTGCCCATTTCAGGACTGTCATCTCTTGTATCAACCCTCCCTGGTCTTTAACCCGCTCCCAGAACTGGAAATCACAGCAACAGCAGAAGGGAATAGTTTAGACAGATTTAGCTAAACAATTTGGCTTTTGTCCTCCAAGCTTTATGAACAAATGCATATTGAAAACCCAAGTTTCAATATGATACACTTTACAGCTTTATCTTTGTCAGACAATTAAACACAACTTGTTACAAGTAAAACCACATTTTGTATTGAGTAACAAATTTGTTTTTACAAACTATATCAACCACACAAAGAAATGCTTCGTGTGGAACATATAATAAGAGACCAAAATGCTATTGGCGATGGACATCTGATATACAAATAAAAAGTGCTAGAAATACTCAGCAAGCCAAGTCGCATCTGTGGACCAGCAAGAAGTAATGTTTCAGACCCACAATCTACAGTATCTCTCGTGAAGGTTCATTGATCTCTTTCTCCCTGTAGAGATGCTGCTAGATGTACCGGGCATATAACACTTCATTTCTGTTGGAGCAAAAATAAGCCCTTTTTGGCAGCCCTCCAAAATGCACTCAGACTCCGTGTGAATCTTTCATGCCCATTCGACAAGGAACCCAGCAGCAGCTGACCGAAACACGGTTTGGTACAACAGTAGAAGTGATAGGAAAAAGCTAAACATGAGGAAACATATACAACTTGCTGAGTCAACAAAACAGAAACCGAAACAATAAATTGAGAAAAGAGGAAGAATAGGGAGAAACAATGTCTTTACATGTAAGTTTCTATATATCTTGATCTCCCTCCATCCCTCCCACACATTTTCCATCCCTCCGTCCCTCACCCTCAATCTGTCCTTCCATTCCACCTTCCTATTCTCATCACTTACTCTTTCTCGGACTTGCCACTGGGAGCAGCTGAGGTTGGGAATATCAAACCTTAGAGGAACATACGTGGAACCAGTATTGAAGGCACCTATTAAATAAGGAAAGCCTGAGCCTGTACGGGAGGAAGATATTGTTGATGACCCTGTTTTGGTATCCCCATCCACTCCACCTGCTGAACAACTCAAACTTGCTGAGGATTCCAGCTGTTTTTCTGGCCTAGAGTTATACCACTTACCATTGAGACGGATGGTGGAGATCAGGATAGGAAGTGGGGCCTGGGGGTGGAAAAGATAGTGCGAGAGAGAGAGAGGGTGCAAGAGCTAGTACAAGAGCAAGTACGAGTGAAAAAGAGAGAGGATTGTATGATGCCATCCACACAAGAGGATGGGAGGAGATTGTCAGGTCGGGATGTTGTAAGGTGGAATGGAGGGTCTTGTCTGGTTGGGCAGCCTGTCACATTCTACTGGCGAATGACTGCATTGTTACTGAGAACAACAGCAATAATTGGCCTTTAGCTTGACAGTCAGGAAGACCAAACTTCCAGAATTGCTGGTTTAGACAACTACTATCCTAACTGACAGGTTACCTAGCCAACGAACCAGACCCCAGTGATCAGCATCTTCTACAAACACTTCTCCCAAGTCCTGTTGTCACCATATGCCTGGTATCAATGGGTTGAGAATATATAATGCAAGCTTCATACACATTCACACCAAGAAAACTGTACCAGGGTCCCAACAGAGTGTCACATCAGAGATAGGTTCATTTACTTGTCAGCAGTAGGTTAGGTTATTTGCAATAGGATTGGATTGAAAAGCCATGCTTACATATTGAATAAGGACATTTCACACTCCAGCATTTCTGTAAATTAGTCAGATATACTAGGAATAGAATCTAATGATCTTTAGTGAAACACTTTATACAATGCCATTTCATGCTTGTGGTTGCAGTGTGGAGCCTGGAAATGCAGGTTTGCCATACATATGGCATCAGTGTTCATTTTCTGGTCAGTGAATTTGACTCATTAGCCACAATTTTAAGGCCATTAAAGCAGTTATTAAGGTTTAGTCAATGGTGCTAAACAGCAATTTACCTCAATCACGAAAAACATCACTTCAGCTCTTTGATTCTTTGAAGCTTGCAATTCATTACTACGAAGAGCAACACAGTAAAAATAAATTGAAGTCCAAACGAAAGATGCCACCTTAATTTTACAACAGAATGCAATATCAAATCTGACCGCATTACGCAGATGTTCCATTTGTATGATCCAAATGTAATCAACTTTGTCAAGTAAATCCTTCAACATGAAGAATGTAAAGCAAGAAAATTGATGAAGTCCCTGTGAAACCCAGTAACACACAACCAGTCTGAGAAATTCAGAGGCAATCAGGACCAGAAGGGCATCTTGTAAGTGGAGAGAACTCATTTTAATCTGCTGACATTGACCCAACACTTAATTCCATAATTGTGAAGACAAATTCATTTTCTGCAATCTGACACCATCTAACTACTCCACCAATCATGCAATATTAGGTTAAAGATTTGTAAAAATAAATGAATAACATTTTGAACTTATGCCACTTTCTCTCCAATGCCCTATCCCTCTCCAAGTGCGTATCAGGAATTCAGGAAAGTACCCGAGCTCCACTGGTTTTTCAGTAATAAATTTAATTAAAATGAAAATTATAGAGGTTTCCCAAGATCCAGATGTTTTAAGAGCAAGCAGTTCATGCTGTGTGAACAAATTCATAAAATTACTCCATAGTTTTATTACAAATGATGTCTAGAATGCTCAACATGTAAGTAACCATCAATTAGTGGGGCGTTTAAAAAAGGTTTTATTGATGACATTATTACTCTCCTCTAATTTAAAGTTAAACCCAAAAATTTCCTCAATTGTTTGGAGAATATTCATCTGAAATACATACAAACAATAATTATAAGGTTGGAGGTTCACAGAATTTAAAATACGTCAGGTGATGACACTGCTGGACAGGTCAGATCCCACAATGAAACCTGACTTGATAGATCAGTGGTTCCCAAGCTTTTGAATATCAAGGCACACTTCCATGAAACAATTTTACAACACAGCCACTTTCTTCACCTGAAGTGATTGCTCATAAACATCGCATTTAGTTGCATTTATTATGGTTACAGTCTTACTAGATAGGTTTGCAATATAGTGCACACAAAAAGCTAAAGAAGATTCCAAGGGCATTAATGCTTCAAATCCACCAGCAAAAATAAACCAGCTTCAACTGTGAGCACAGACAGGCATTTTCAAAATCTGCTCAACTCTGCTCTTTCTAACTATTTAGGAACAATGGATCAGAGCAAAACATAAAGTAGAGTAAATTGCAATTTACTGGGTTAATAGGAAACCTGAGACTGCCAGTGTGCGGAGAGTCTTTTGATCCAGGAAGGAATTGGCGAGAGTGTCATCTGTAAATCTTGCTCCAGTGACAAGCTTGTTGTTTTAATAATGTACGCCAGTGTTGAAAATGCTAGCTCACAGAGGTAGGTTATTGCAAATGGCAAGAGTGCTGCAATAGCATGGTCAGGGATCATCAGCTATTCATGTTCTGCAGTCAGCCAAAACATGTACAACGGCACTTCTCCAAACTTCACTTTCATTGAATGATAAATCCGTAGTTCTGTGTATTCCTTGCTTTCTTTTAACATCAGCTTTTGTGATGAATCAGAAGACAGTAAACAAAATGAATCACATATTCAGTATTATGGACCAAACCAGAATCTGCCAAAGCATTGTATGGAGATAGCCAGACCCTAACTTTTATATTTAAGGGCAAGTGTAAGGTGCTGTATTCCAGATGTGATTCGATTGGTCACCACTAGGCTTTAATCAAACCAGACTTTATTCTTACAACATAGTTAAAATACAGAAAAAAAAGAATAGGCATAACTTCAACTCTATTGAAATACTTAACAAGATATTGTTTGATTTAACTACTAATCCTCAACTGTTCCAATATAGGCAACATCCCATTGTCAGTACTTTCAGGAGCTCATGAATAAGGAGAGAACCTTCCCCTATGATAACCATTGCATCTTGGTATGCAATAGTGAATTCTGACGTTCAGTCCCCATCTCCACACACAAAAGAGTGAACAAACATGGTTTCAATGGCTGTGACTTTATGTAATTCACAATTTTCATCGCTCGCTCTAATACTACTCTAACTCTGGTGGCATTGTTTTGTCTACAAGAGTGTCTGGATGGACGATGCCTTGGGTGATCTGAATGTCAGGATTTTGCTCTTTCACCTTACTTACGAATCTTTTGACTTTTACTATTGCAGACGCTGTTCTGTCAGTGCAAATCCTCCAACATATGGCCTGGGTAACTTTGCTTTCCTTCAAGTAGGTATCTGTTACTAAAGTATTTCTTCGCTAGTCCCATGACTCTTACAAGAGAGGAAAAAAGCTCCTGAATGGGTGAATTTCCACCAACACACAAACACCAACCAGCAGCTAGCAGTGTTTACTTATATCAGTGCACTCAGTCTGCATAGCTAACTTCTCTTGCAGCAGTTCCTTGATACCATCTACTGTTGTCACTTCACCATTTAGCTCTATGATCAGAGGACAGAATTTTGTTGATCTCTTTTGCAGCATCAGCTCCTGACATCACACCAATATTCTTTTTTATACAAGATAACAAGGTGTGGAGCTGGATGAACACAGCAGGCCAAGCAGCATCACAGGAGCAGGAAAGCTTGACGTTTCGGGCCTAGACCCTTCATCAGAAATGGGGGAGGGGAAGAGGGTTCTGAAAATAAATAGGGAGAGAGGGGGAGGCGGATAGAAGATGGATAGAGGAGAGGATAGGTGGAGAGGAGGCAGACAAGTCGAAGAGGCGGGGATGGAGCCAGTAAAGGGGAGTGTAGGTGGGGGGGGGGGGTAGGGAGGAGATAGGTCAGTCCAGGGAGGACGGACAGGTCAAGGGGGCGGGATGATGTTAGTATATCTCTTCTTTTTTATACATGCAGGCATGATTAAGGAATGGCGGAGTATAGGTTTCCTTGATTTTGCTACAAGCTCAGCTGGCAGGCAACTAGCCTCTTGAGCTTTATCTGATACCCACACATAACTCATCAGATGTTGCGTCAGCTTGACGTTGTGCGCTCCCGAAGTAATGAATGTGTTTGTTCACAAGAGATGGATATTTCATTTATAAGTGGTGTCCTAACTTAATTGGTACCATCACAACTTCAGTTTTCAGGTGAGATATTCAGGTAAGGAGCAAGTGGCATCTCCAAACCTTTAAGAATAGGGTGCCCATGTGAATTACAGTAGAACAAACTCTGTTCTGGCAATTACAATAGCTGTTTCCTGACATTGTCCCACGGGCTTATCATTATGTTATTACTCATTCTTAGCAGCTTTCCACAGCCCACAATTAACTCAGCAGGGGGTCCTAAGAGCACAGTCTTTTTTCAAAATCTGGAATTAAGAGTCTAATGACGACGATGAAACCATTGTCGATTGTTGGAAAAACCAATTTGGTCCATTAATGTCCTTTAGGGAAGGAAACTGCCATCTCACCTGATCTGGCCTACATGTGACTCCAAACCCATAGCAATGTGGCTGACTCTCGACTGCCCTCTGGGCAGTAAAGATGGGCAATAAATGTTGGCCTGGCCAGTGGTGCCTTCATCCCGTGAATGAATTTTTAAAAAAATCTATAAGCTAACTACTGGGCTAAGTCCCACAGAACTGAGATGGGACATTTAAACTACACACTTTAGCCATCTTAATCTGGAGCCAGAGTTTGCAGGACTAAGTCCATTTATCACTGAGCACCCCTTCCCTACCTCTATACCCTGGAATAAAGATCCCACCACCTGAATGAGTTTCTTCTGACTTCTCCACATCAGGAGTGAAAATCAGAGACAAAGTTGATAATGTGATCAGAATGTGAAATGCACGTACAAAATGCCACTGTAAACATAAAATGTTTATTAGTACGCTATAATGATATGGTGAAGTATGATTGAGTGTGCTTTCTACTGGAATGGAGGACAGAGAGCTGAAGGAAAGAGAGGTGAGAGTACACTTTAATCAGCTCAAAGGCCATAATGTAAAATGCAATCTACTCAATCACACATAAATGGCATCAGACGACATTTTGGGCTAAGTCATTTGCTCGTTATTTTGACTGTTGGTATATTTTCTTCTTCATTTGTGCCAATGTAAACACTCCTCAGTCTCGGAATACTACCTTTTAGTGCTGGTATAAACATTCCTGAGTTTACCAGAATGTTAATGTTGATGTAAGAACTGAAAATTGATTCTAGAATGTGCAGGATTACATATTAGGAAACATATGCCAGCCAATCAGATAGCCGTAATGGTACTAAATCAAATTAATTAGCATTCAAAATTGTGCAAAAGTAATTGCATTTATAAAAGGAGCACATCAGGCTTCAACAGGGAGCGCAGGCTGATCCCCTAATATATCCCATCAGTGTTTTCTTATTTGAGGAAACCAAAACTGTTACTTTCTGCTTTCTGTCATTGATGAAAGTTAGAATCATTTCTTATGTTGTGGCATGATTGACAAATTATTGTAATCAATTATTATGTAATTCTGGTGAATTTAACTTTGAGGCCACCAGACCAAGGACTCATTCATCACATTGCAATTGCAAGCTAATAAGCTTCTACCAACCATCTGTGATAAACTATAAAGGGGTGGAAGGAAAGAAGGACATAAAAAAACTCAGAGCCATCTTCCAGCAGAATCACAGGCAAACAGTGTTAATGGAAGATTCATGAGGATTCAGTGAGGTTCCACCATTATTTTGCTGATAGCCAGGAATTTCTGCAGGGACTTTCTTACCTAAACTTTTCAAGATACACTTACAGGAATACATTTCTATATCCAGAAGAAGAAGGAAAAAATAAAAGGACAAAGTCGCATTGATTTAACTGTCACTAACACGGCCACTTGAATGCATTAAAACCAAGTTGTGTCAGATGTAACTCACTCAGTGGGGCTAGGCTGTTCATATGCTAGGTGCACGTTTACAAAAGCCTACAGAGAAAACACGTAAGTATAGTCTACAATATCCAAAAATCAAATTTATAATGATGCGCTGGAAGTACAATATAATTCTTTTTCACCATTTGGCTGTATCAAGCAGCAATTTTGAAAGCACCCTAGAATGAAATTAGATCAAGCTAACAGACAATCCCACATACCATTCACAAAGCAGGCAGCTGTCAAATTGAGCAAACGCACTTTTTAAATAGAAATTATGACATGTTTTTCTTGACAATTCATACAGGCCACAATTTATTTTCTTTTCCATCTCCAGCTATGGTTCAGATCTTATTTAATCCTGTCACCATACTGTCTTGCAAGACCTATTATGGTATCAAACTAACAAAATGTGCATTTCAGAAAGTGTACAACACTATTAGGTGGTGTTGTTCATCTTATTCCAAAAATTGCATGATTTATCTGAATGTTCAATGCCTCTCCCAGCCCTCAAGAAGGGAGGTTCCTAACTTTAAGTCAATTTGACTCAAGTAGAATGATAGACCTGAATCTGGCTGGCTTAATGACCCTGACTTGCAGGGTTAGGGCTGCCCATGGCTGGGTAGCACAAAATGGCTGATGGCTGCCCATGGCTAATGCAGCTGTGCATGGCTAACAATAGTTAGAGATCTTGGGAAAATACTTGCTTAGCGTAGCTGCACAAGTTAGAACGATGGTAGCTCTGTGGACCCAAGGTGACAGAACTGGGATAGAATATCCAGCTGTAGTTATTTACGTATAAGACATAGATAAGAACATTTCACATTACATTTCATTAGTGAATCTCATTACTTATGTAATCATTCTGCTACAACACGAATAGTAAGGTTTTAGTTAAGATCCTTCAGATAACACCAGTGTGATTTTAATAAACTCTTTGATGCTGGAAGTAAATTCCTAGGTGTCAAGTGAATCATCTGGTCATTCTATCCCAAAATGCAGGAAGAAGAGTGAGTCCCATTGCTGCTTTCACTGGTTGTTAGTTCAGTTGAGCAATTTTTTCCACTGGAGCCTCCAAGACAAGTTAATGGTAATAAAAGGCATGTCACAAATGTAATTTTTTTATCTTCTGCTTTCTTTCTCCCTCGATTAATTAACTAGTTTCTTCTGAAATACATTTAGTCTATTCAACTCAACTATTCTATATGGTTTGAAGCTCTCAAAATTCTCTGAGTAAAGAAATTTCTCCCTAAATCCTTACTGAAATTATAACTGACTATATATCCTAATATGTATTAATGGTCTGGATCCTGGTTTGCAGAGCAGAATTCCAAAGTTTGAAGATGATACGAGGCTGGGGACAATTGTAAACTGTGAGGAGAACAGTGTAAAATTCCAAAAAGACATAGACAGGTTGGAAGAGTGACCAGATAAGTGACAGACAGGCCTAAATACAAAGAGTATGATGACGCATTTTGATAGAAAAAACATTGAAAGACAATTTACAAAAAGGGTATAGGAGCCGAGGAACCTGGGTATATATGTTCACAGATCACTGAAGATTGCAGGAGAAGTTGAGAGAGAAGTTAATATAGCATACAGTATCCTTGGATTTATTAATAGGGACACAGAATACATGACTAAAGACATGATGTCGAACTTGCAATGTGTAAATTTCGGGGCATCACATTTTCAGAAAGACGCGGTGGCACTGGAGAGAGTGCAGAGTGATTTATAAAAACGGTTCCAGAGATGTGAGATTTCAGTTATGTGGATAGATTGAAGAAGTTTGGACTGTTCTCCTTGGAGAGAATGTAGCCAAGAGGAAATCTGATAACGGTTTTCACAATTATGAGCAGGCTTGAAAGGGCAGATAGGGAAAAACTGTCCCTGCTTGTAAATGGACCAAGAACCAGAGGAGACATATCTGAAGTGATCTGCAAAAGGAGTAAATGTGGTGCAAGAGAAAACTTTCACACATAGAATAGTTAAGGAATGAAAATGTGCTGACTGGAAGTCTAGTGGAGGCAGGTTCAATTGAGGCATTCAAAAGGGTTTTGGATAGTTATTTGAATAGAAATAATGTGCACTGGTATGGAGAAAAGCCTGGAGACTGGCAATTGTCAATGATGCTCTTTTGAAGATCCAGTACAGACACAATGGGTAGAATGGCCTCCTTTTGCACCATAACACTTTTAGGTTTCTCTGGTCAGATTTGTGACTCCTCAGATTTGTACTTAGCACCCCCCTCCTCCACCCAACCATCCCTTTCCTGGTCTATGAACCACTCTTCAGTGCAGTCATTCACATTTAACTCCATCTGCTTCCATATTACTGATTACCCTCAACCTACCTTTCCACTGCTTTTTACAACCTAACAATGGTCACTTTTTACAAAGTGCCTTTTCCCCCAGAGACTGCATGATCATGTTGACCTTTCAACCTTCAGAAATTTGCAGTATCCATAAGAAATTTAAGTTTTTTCCCCAGTTTATGAGGAGCAACCAAGAAACTGAATCCAGCAACAAGACAACCTTTACAGAATCAAAATATGAGAAGATTATCTGAAACATGTGGCAGAGAACCTGCCTTTAGCTTCCATTTTGGATCATGAAATCTTGAGACATTAGGTTGATTATTTATAGAAATTGCTATCTCATTGCAAATTCCTAGATGCAAACAGGTTGAGTTTGCTCCATGCAGCATCTTTCCTAAAGAGACTGCTGAAGAAAAGCCCCAAACATTAAAAGACATTGTTTCTTGCGAATACAGAAGGAACTGCATGAAGCCGCCAGCATATTTTTGCCTGCTTTTGGGATCACTTTCCTCCTCTCAAGAACCTACCCAAGAGCTCCTGCCATTATCAAGCTTTGTGAACATAACTAGTGAACTGCTTTCCCCAAACACCACCAAATGAACTCATCAGTTTACAGAAACGAGATCTGATACTGAACTTAACTTGGACCTCCCGCTGGCATTCACTAGAATGGCAGATCAGCCTGCTCCAGTGACAAGAATAACTTTCTGATCTGTCCATGGCTGGAAAGAGACTCAAAGCAAGTGAATAACTCTGGAATTGTTTTTTCATTGTCCCAAAATGACCATCAAATGACAGACATCAACTTGGAAACAGTTCCAACTGAGAGTCCATAAATAGGTTTATGATGTTTGAACATATTCAACGTGGCTTTACTGCATGAGATTTCACACCTTCCATGTCGTTTTCAGGTCATAGTTTTTAATGTCAACTCTACTGTTGCAAAAGTCAAAGATCAAAAACTTCACTTATGACATAAGCAGTTATGTTGGCAGTGCAACAAGACTTGAGCTTGCGGTAAATTAAGCTGCAAGAGTACATGATATATCTATCATTGGTATTGACTTTACCAATGCGGACAGAAATACATTTGCTGTATTCTAGAGATTAGTGAAAAAAGATCTTGGCCTTTATTGAAGTCGATACAATGCATGCAAGTAGGGAAGTCTTACTGTACAACCGCGCAGGGCATTGATGAGGTGGCACTGGATACATTGTGTACATTTTGGTCTCATTACCTAATCAAAAGAGTTGCTGGGCTGACTCTTGGGGTGAAGGGGTAACCTTAGGAAGAAAAATGTAGCAGTCTGGTCCTAAACTGAAAGTTTAGGAGAATGAGAGGTGGTCTTATTGATACAAATAATATTCTGAGGGGTCCAGACAGGGTAGATGTGAAGTGAATAATTCATGGAGGAATCTAGAACTGGTTTAAATATATAGATGTCCTATTTAAAATAGAGGTAAGGAACTATTCTCAAAGGGTCATTAATGTTTGGAATTCTATTCCACAGAACAGTGGGAACTGAATCATTGAATAACTTTGAGGCTAAGTTAAAGAGATGTTTGATGTATGAAGGAGTCAAGGGTCATGCAAGGCCAGGAGAAAACCAGGAGTTAAAAGCAAAATCAAATCAGCTATCATCTTACTGAATGGCAGAGTAGGTTCAAGGGTTTGGCTGGTCTACTCCTGTTCCTATCTCTTCTGATATTTTGATCTAAGCACTGAAGAAACTAGGGTCACTGCTCTCAGGAATCTGGACATAATCATCCCTCTCCCATAGCGGTTTTGATTTTGATCATTTGCTGCAGTTTACAGCATTGATTTCACTTGGGTCACAGAGCATTTTGAATCCAGAACTGTAATTCCTTACTGGAATATTTTTACCACACACTGGGCAAAGCCAGCAGGAGCCACAGTAATACATCAAACCTTATTCTTTAAATGCAGATGCACACAATTTCCTGTATCTGAACTATATGCAAATGACCAACTATCTGAGCATTTACACACATGTGCGGGCATAGTTTGAAATCTTTCAGAATAATGATGGACAAGTGCTAAGGACTACTTATGAATACTGATCAGCAAATGTTTTCAAACTGATTGTTAACAAACTTGGGTCTACTCCACACCGGATTGCCCAGAAGTCTCTGGAAAAGCAATTTCTATTTGTTTAAGACTTCAACAAATACAAGATATCTCAAAGATAGCAAGAAATGCAGATGCTGCAGTCAGACATAACAAAGTGTGGAGCTGGAGGAACACAGCAGGTTGCTTTCCTGCTCCTCTGATGCTGCCTGGCCTGCTGCGTTCCTCTAGTTCCACACTTTGTTATTTATTACAAGATATTTCAAAGTGGTTTACAGAGTATGTCAAAGTCACCATAGTAATGTAGAAAATGAGGCCGCTGATTTACATGAGGCAAACTGCCTCAAACAGTAATGTAGTAAGTGAATGAATAATCTGTCTTAATGATGTTGATTGAGAGTCAAGTATTGGACAGCACTCTGGGATAACTCCCCTGCTCTTCTTCGCAGAATTAGGGTAGGATGGTTTCCTATCCACCCAAGCAGGCAGACAGAGCCTTATTTCAAAATCTCATCTGAAAGATGCACATCCATAATTGTAGCATTCGCTCAGCAAAACACTGCAGAGTCAGCCTTGGCTTTTGTGCTTGAGTCCTGCGGAGTGAAATTGATCATTAATCATCTAGATATTCTTGCGAATAATACAGGGGAAACACCTTAGGAATCACGAAAAGAAAGGGTTTTATTTCACTTCTTAAGTGATATTTTAAATTGTTATTATAAAATTATAGAGAGGAGGTAAAAGGATGTAATGGACAATTAGAAGCCAGTGGCCACATGTTGAAACTGCCTGGAATATATCCAAGCACACTCTAATAAAAATGTACCAAATTCTTTGAGTGTGGTCTCAAGGTGACAGGTCTTCTAACTTTGCCAAGTTAATATTTACAGGTTGAATAATTGCAGTATTTTATAGGATATAATGAGGCAAAATCTCCTTCATCTCAAATATACAACCAGAACCAGATGAAGATTTTGGAAGATATTGGCAAAATATAAACTTTAATATTGTTTAATTTGTGTACACATCCAGAGTAATTATGAATGTGGACAGCACAATTTATAGAACTATTGTTGGAAATTTAGATAACATTTTTTACATTGCTATTTCAAAGGAGTCACAGAAATATGATTGAATATTTTGACAAACTTGCTCACAACTTTGGATTATTTGAATTGAAACTGTTGCCTGATATTTTCTGACTGGGAAGCAAGATTTTTATCGCTAACTCAATGCAATGGGCGAACATGACTTCTTTCTGCATTTTCTACATGCCTGCATGCCAGTACTACACTTTGGTGACCTGCTCATTTGGAAAGGCACTGCACAGGACAAGAGACTTTGTTGGGAATACGCAGAAGTGAAGTCAAGGCATCAGAAAGATCGCACCATGTCCAATGAACCATTCCTCTTTTATCATGTGGTTTTTATGCCTGCAACCAAAAATTTGGATTTATGACAAATTTAGATTTAGGGGCAGCACAGTGGCTCAGTGGTTAGCACTGCTGCCTCACAGCACCAGGGACGTGGGTTCAACTCGGGCAACTGTCTGTGTGGAGTTTGCACGTTCTCCCCGTGTCTGCGTGGGTTTCCGTCAGGTGCTCCAGTTTCCTCCCACAGTCCAAAGACATGCAAGTTAGGTGGACTGGCCATGCTGAATAGCCCACAGTGTTTAGAGATGTGTAGGTTAGGTGCATTAGCCATCGGAAATGCAGGGATTCAGCGACAGGGTAAGGGGATGGATCTGGGTGGGATGCTCTTCAGAGGGTCAGTGTGGACTTATGGGGCCAAACGGCCTGCTTCCACACTGTGAGGATTCTATGATCTATGCCAAACTGGTCAAAGACAAGGCAAAGTCAATAACCATCTTCTGGTTAGGCTTCTTATATAGAAACATAGAAGCAGGAGTAGGCTATCTGACCCCTTAAGCCTGCTCCGCCATTCCATATAATCACGTCTGATCAAGTTCAATACCCTAATCCCGCCCTTCCTCGATACCCTTTGATCCCTTTAGGCACAAGAGCTATATTCATCACCTTCTTGAAAGCGCAATGCTTTGACCTCAACCATTTTCTGTTGTAATGAATTCCACATGGTCACCACTCCCCAAGTGAAAAAACACTTCTCATCCCAGTCATAAAAGGTTCACCTATCCTTAAACTATGACCCTGGTTATGGATTCCCCTACCATCAGGAACATCCTTCCTGCATCTAACCTGTCTAGACCTGTTAGAATTTTATGTTTCTTTGAGATCCCCCATCATTCTTCTAAACTTCAGGTGAACACAATCTTAATCAATTTAATCTCTCCTCATATACAAGTCCTGCCATCCCAGAATCAATTGATAAGTCTTCACTACACTCCCTTTACCACAAACATATGCTTTTTCAGATAAAGGAGACCAATCTGCACACAATACTCTTAATGCCCTGTATATATAGCCCTGCTCTTGCACTTGAATCCTCTCGCTATTAAGGCTAACATACTGTTTACTTTATTTACTATCTGCTGCACCCGCACACTTAATTTCAGTGACTGGTGCACAAGGACACCCAGGTCTCACTGAACATTCCCCTTACTCAATTTACTGCCAAATAATAATCTTGTTTCCTATTTCTGCTACCACATTTATCCACATCACATGTGTTTACTAGACCTATCACACATTGACCCACCCACTCAGTCTGTCCAAATCATACTGCAACATCTCTGCGTACTCGAGCTGCTCACCCTTCCACCCAGCTTTGTAAATTCAGCAAAAACGAGATATTACATTTAGTTCCTTTGTCTATATTATTAACATACATTGTGAATATCTGGGGTCCTAGTACCGATCCCCGCGGTACACCACTAGTCACTGCTTGCCATTCAGAAAAAAAGATCTATTTGTTCCTACTCTTTATTTCCTTTCTGTCATGCAATTTTCGATACATCTCAATAACTAACTCCAATCCCACGCACATTAATTTTACGCGTTAATTTCTTGTGGGATTTTGTCGAAAGCCTTATGGAAGTCCAAATAAACTACACCACCTCGCTGCCCTGATCAACTCTGCTAGTTACAGCCTTGAAGAATTCCAGTGGATTTGTCTACTTTGATTTCCCTTTTGTAAATCCATGCTGACTGTGTCTGATTCTACGAATGTTTTCTAAGTGCTCTGCTATAAAATCCTTGATAACAGACTCTAGCAGTTTCTCCACTACTAACGTCAGATTTACTAGTCTACAATTCCCTATTTTCTCTCAAACCCCCATTTTAAATAGTGGGCTCTGTTATTATATTTTATGATGAAATACTACAATACATAATATTCAGAGGTATATCAGGTTCTATTCTTATGGCTGCATTATTGAGAGACCAATTGATGAATTCTACTAGTCAGTCGACTTCATGTGCTTCTCTCGCATTTTTTCTGTTTCAACTTAACTCCAGTCACACCAGATTATTTATGCCCAGTGAGGGAGAGCTCCCTGACATGATCAAAATTGTTCCAGAATTCTAAAGTCCTCACACAACAATACGCAACTCTTCAAGTACCACCTGACCTACATGTGACAAAGTCTGTAGATTGTATATTGCACTTATCAGCTACTTCATTCAACAGGAGTGGAAGAAAGTCATCCCCCATCCCGAGGTCTGCCTCAGTAAAAGAATTTTAACTGAAACTTTAAAGCAAGTGTAAGACTTAGCCAGAAGAAGTTACTTCTTACATTGAGTAAAGAGGCACACGTAGCAAATTTAATTCTTAAGCAGAACCTTAAAGGGAGTTGATTTGTTCTGCCAAGCTTTCAATTGTCTTGCACTGTTTTTCAGAAACTGCGAAGGTGGAATTTAACGGATTATCGATACTGCAGTGGAGGCATAACTGCAGCAATCCAGCTTACACAACACAAGTTAAAAGAATCATAAGATCCCTGATCATTTAAACTTTGAAAGGAACACCCAGGGAGAAAGTGGAAATAGTCATTGTCTTCATAAGGATTGCTCACAACTACCTGAAATGTGCAATATTAGCACCTATCCTATCGTTCTTCTGACTAATTATATTCTGTTAGTGTTCTTAATGGCACTTTTCATAGTTCTTGTTAAAGCTAAAGGAGCTCACATTACGGAGTTTGTGCAGTATAGGTCACACACTGAGATACTGAACGACCTTAACCTCTGCAATACCTTTCTGCTGCGGCTTTGAGGTGATTCTATTTTTATTACTCCACTTGGCAACAATTCTTTGACGCAAATTAATTATACACAGAGATAAAATCTGAGCTTAGTATTTCTAAATTAATGTTCCATTGATATAACCAGTTACTTATATAGGTAAGAGAAAGTGTAGAAGGTTAAAAGAGGAGAACTGCTATTCTAAAGTAAATGTATTTCAGACATTCTTGAACTGATTTATTTCTTCATCACTCCGCTCACACTTAGCCTAATGACAAAAATATCTAATCATTGAAAGTTTGCTCCTCCCATTAATGGAAACAATGGGAATTTCTCCAACTGAAACTTTTAGGAGAAAAAGAATCGACAAAGTGATGATAGCTGTTTTAACTTACACAAAAGGTACTCTGCATCCACAGTTCTACATCAACTTCGTTGTGAAATGTTACCGGGCTGTATTGCAAGATGGATTACCTAATTGGAAAATGCTATAATCAGCAATGACCTGCCTCAATATAGAATTTTTAACAAAGTAAAATGTCCCAAGGTGCTCGAAACATAATCAAACAAAATCTGACTCCAAGCCGAGAAAAGAACCAAAAGTTTAAATAAGATGTATGTCTCAATTGTTTTGAAATATGGGAACAGCCAGAGTGGCTTTGTAAGAAATTACAGAGTAGAGGGCCCAGACAGCTGAAGATACAACCACCAATGGCAGAGTAAGTCAACTCTCTTTTTGGAGGATTCCTGACTTTCGAAAGACACAGTGATCTTGGTTATAGATCTGGAGAAGGTCACAGGGAAAGGGAGGTGATGAGGCTATGGAAGGGATTTGTGAACAAACTCAAAACTGATGTTTTGCAGAAATAGAAGGCAATGGAAATCAGAGAACACATTGGTCAACATAACTTGCTGACAGTTAGGAAATGGGTACTGGAGTTTGGATGAGATTTTGATTTGTTAATTCTGAGGTATTAAACCCTTGGATGGGAGTTTCAGCAGCTTTCCTGAAATAAAGATGAAGTTAGGGTTAGGCAAGTTGCCAATTAATGGGGATTATACCTTGTTAAATGCATTATTAATGCTACAACTCACCTCATTAATATTTAGCTCTTTCTCTTACCAAATATACCAAACAAGCTAGACATCGCTAATTCTCAACATTGAAGTCAGAGCACGTACCTGGTGACCTTAGCTCCCCACTTACTCCAAAGACCCTCTATGTTGGTCGCAAGGCACCAATATCTTGAAGCTTGGGCCACATGTATCCCATGTCCACACGCATTGGCATCTGACAGTCCCTAAGACCTCTCCTGACACATCAACTCTCTAGTGCACACTTCTGCACTTCAGTGATGGAGCACCCAGCTCAAGGACTGGACGAGGCTGCATCTCCAGCCTGTTTGCTTTCTGTCATGGCACTCACTCACTCTGCATCCACCTGGATGCTTACAGTATCCCTACCTTGCATTGCCTTGCCTTTTTGCACTTTGCCTTTCAGCCAAAGGTACCAGGCTCATACTACTTCTGTCTTGCCTTGTTGCTTGTAAATGAAGCTCAGCTCATAAAGTTGATGAGCAGAACGTAAGGCAGCCCACCATCCATTTTGACTCTCTGGCCTACTGTGGATTATTTTCCTCGTGGAACAAGACTGGGGCAGGTATTATGGGAGATGAGAGCAGATGGTACTGCTGTTACTTTCAGTGCAGGTATGAAAGTGTCCCCAGCAAATGAGTAGGCAACGCGGAGGGCATGCAGGGTTAGTCGTTTCAACGGTTGAAGTGGATGTCAGCAAGTGAGGGGAGGTGATGTAGGAGATGATGTGAGAGTGACAGAGCCTTGACAGGTGGCTGGTCCAATAGCAGAGATGGAGTGAGTGTGAAGTAGCAAAGTAGATGCTAGTGCTCACACAAGTGGAGTGGAGAAGGACAGTGACCTTCTTCCTGCTGTGCTGGACATTCCTTCAGACAGCTGAAACTGTACCGACCTGGGAGGCAACCTTGAACCAGGCTGGCAGGGTCTGGATTCATTCCCTTGTGGAACAGAAGTCTCACCTGTTCCATCTTTCAGCAGAAGCTCCATTCTCTACCCGTACACTGGGGTGCCAATAACCATGCCTATCTGCCCATTTTTGGGGAAAATGTCATGAACTATGCAGGGCATCAATGGACTGATGGTGCCGGTTCAGCTTCACAATGGGCTTTTAAAAACAGCATGGCCTAACAGCGGATACCCAGTGAGTAGCAAGTTGTTCTGGAAATGGGACTTGGTAAGAATTGAACAAGAGAGACACCATAAGAGCGGGGTAGGTAGTTTTCATAAAATCATACAGTAGAGAGGCCCTTTATACATGAATCTGCACTGACAAAAAAAAAACTACTCCAATCTACACTGCCCATACTTTCCAGCACTTGCCATATCGTTGAATGCTATGACATTTCTAGTGCTCATCCAAGTACTTTTTAAAGGTTGATGTTTCCTGCCTCAGCTACCCTCCAAGGCAGTGTATTCCTGATTCCCACCAACCTCTGGCTGAAAATATTATTTTCTCGAATCTCTTCTTAACCGCCCTTCTTTCACCTTAAAATTATGCCCCTCGTTGTTGACCCTTTAATTAAAGCGAATAGCTGCTTCCCATCCATCCTGTTCGTGCCCTTAAATCTTATACACCTCAGTCAGGTTGCCCTCTCAGCCTTCTCTGCTCTAAAGAAAACAACCTGAGCTTATCCAGCCTCTCTTTAACTAAACTGCTCTAATCCAGGCAACATCCTGGTGAATCTCCTCAATGTAATCACATCCTCCCTACAGTGCGGTAACCAGAATGGCACACAGTGGTCTAACCAAGTCCTGTACAGCTCGAACATAACCTCCCTGCTCATATAATCTATGCCATTACTGATGAAGGCAACAGTCCTGTATGCCTTTTTAACTACCCTATAAATCTGTCTTGCCACCTTCAGGGTTCTGTGGACAAGAACCACAACATCTCCATTCCTCTGAGCTTCCGAGTGTCCTAAAATTTATTGAGTACTCCCTTGTTTTGTTACTTATTCCAAAATGCACCACCTCTCACTTTTCACGGTTAATGCCCTTCTGCCATTGATGTACCCATCTGACCAATCCACTGATATCATCCTGTAACCAAAGACAGTCTTCCTCACCGTCAACCACCCAGTCAATCTTTGTGTTACCTGCAAACTTACTCATCATTCCACCTAATTGTTTTTCTATAATTGTTTATATTATAGATATATATTGATAACTTATATAATAGATATGTAATATATATATATATATATATAAATAAAATGAACAAAAAGGGACCCAGCACTGATCCCTGTGATATGCCACTGGACACTGGTCTCCAGTCATACAAATATCCTTCTACCATCACCCTCTATCCCCTACTACCAAGCTAATTTTGGGATCCAGCTTGCCAAGTTACCCTGGATCCCACTTGCTTTTATCAGTCTCCCATATGGGACCTTAATCCATACTAACCATATCAACTTCACGACCCACATCTATACACCTGATCACCTCCTTGAATAACTCAATTAAATTTATTCAGTATGACCTTCCCTCTGACTACTCCAGATCAAACCACGTCTCTCCAAGTAGAGATTAGTCGGTCCTTCACAATTTTTTGCAGTAACTTCCCTACCACTGAAATAAGACTCACTAGTTTAGAACTCCTTGGTTTATCTCTGTCATACTTTTTGAAAAGTGGAACCACATCAGCTTTCCTTCAGTTCTCTGGCATCTCCCGTGACCAGAGACGAACTAAAACTTTAGGTCAGAGTCCCTGTAATTTCGTCCTCCTTTTCTCACTGCAATCTGGGATGCAACTCATCTGGACTTGGGATCCGTCCACCTCTGAGCCTGCCAAAATCTCCAATTCTTAATCCCTACGTCAAACTGCTCAATAACCTCAGTTCAGTCCCGCATCCCAAATATCGTACCTACAATGCCCTTCTCCAATGTGGATACACGAGAAGCACTTGTTTAACACCTTACCAATGTCCTTTGGCTCCATGCACAGACTGTCCACTTTATCCCTAATAGGCTCTACTCTTTCCCTGGTTATCATATTCCCCATGACTTATAGAATATCTTGGGATTCTTCACAATCTTACCCACCAGTGATTCATCAAGCTCACCTTTGCTCCACTAATTGATTTCTTAAGTTCTCTCTGCAATTCACTAAGGCCTATATTGATACTTTGTACAGTCTTTTTATCCAGTCCTTTTAATCCTAGACATACAGGGTTCTCTGGGCTTTTTGCTTCAACACTTCACTCTAGAGGGAGCAAGTTACACCTGTTCTCCACTCAATTCCTTTCTGAAACCCACCCACTCCCACTGTTCTGCAGATTTACCCACAAGTCAATGTTCTCTGTCTACTTTGACCAGACCCTACTCATTTTAATAACATCTTCCTTTCCTCAATCCAAAACCCCTTTTTCCTTTTCTAAAAGAAACTTAAAACAATACGAGAGGAACAAACTGTAGAAGAGTCATTTACACTAGCTTGTTGTCTCTCCACAGATGTTGCCTGACCTGCTGTGATTTCCAGCATTTTTGTTTTCAGTTAAAACATACGGTTTTGCATTTGCTACCACTAAAATTCTCTCCCATTACCACTTTGAACACCTTTCTGGTGTTGTTCCCCAGAATTAGGCCGAGCACTGCACCATCCTTTGTTGGCCCTTCTACATGATGATATAAAACAAACATTTTCCTGAATAATTTCAGGGAATTTGCCCCCTCTCACACCTTAACATTATGACTACCCCAATTAATGTTGAGGGAATTCGAAATCTCCTAAAATAAAAATAAAATTACATATGCTCAGCAAGTCTGACAGCATTTGTGAAGAAAAACCAGAGTCAACATTTCAGTTCCAGTGATCCTTCTTCAGAGCTTCCCTCATGATCACCCTATTATTGTTTTTCCACAACTCAGTGAATTGTCTACACACTTGCTCCTCTACTGCCTGCTGACAATCTGAGGGTTTATAATACACACCCAGAAGAGTGTTTGCTCCTTTTTCATTCCCAAGCTCTACCAACCACGCTAATTTTAAGAGGCTTACAGGATATTGTCCCTCCTCATGGCAGTATCTAACTCCTTAATTGATAACGTACAGCGAGAAAACTTGCTAGGCCTCATAGCAAGAAACCCTCCAAATATCTCAATGCAATTCGCCCTCAGCCAAAAAAAAAATTCAGCCAATCAATTTTATTTTATAATCCGTAGGTTGTTTTGGTGTTTTCCAACACAGAAGGAAATATTTACTTTAATTTGGACCAAATTTGTTTATATAGCACCAAACTATTTAATGGAATAGGCACAAAATACTGGAGAAACTCATTGAGCCTGGCAGCTGTGGAGGGAGAAACACAGTTAACATTTCAAGTTCAGTATGACTGTTTTAATATCTTCACAGATGCTGTCAGACCTGTTGACTTTCTCTAGCATTCCGTGCTTGTTTCAGATTTCCAGCATCTGCAGTATTTTTCTTGTATTTTATGGAATAATTCACCTACATCTTTTCTCCAAGAACATCAACCTCTTTTTCAGTGACAGTTCAATGCCAAAGTGAGCAGCATCATTTTTATTGTTGATGATACTAGAAAATCAGCCTTTCTACCCTTGTGTATTTCTCTGTATGTCGTGTTGTGCATTCTGTTAATTAGAGGTCTTTTGCATCCTTGCAGACGATCAGCTCAAAGCACTGCAATGTGCACAACGGACGAGGAGTGTGATCCTGTCAGCAGTGTATTACGGTGATATTCAGCAACAACTGTATCACCTGTGTTATGGGACCAGACCAAACTCCCTCAAAATAAATTAAGATGATATTCTAGACCCCAACATTTTCTTATTTTTAAAGGCAAGTGTAAGGCGGTGTGTTCTGGATGTAGTTCAATGGGTCAAACTACCAGGCTTGAAGCAAAAAAAAACTTTATTTTTACGCTACAGGTAAAATATAAACAAAAGAAAGAAGAATTGGAATAACAACAGAATAATAGATTATTTAACTACTAAAGAGCAACAATTCCAATATAGTAACATCCTGTAAATACACCCTTGGTAAAAGCAAATTCAGTAAAATAGATTGTCTCATATGCAATGCTTGCAGCAGGAAGGGAACCTCACCTATAACTGCAACAGAGAGAGGAATAAGAGCTCCCAGACCCAGCTTCAAGATCCTAGCAATTGCTGAAAGCTTAAAAACTAAAAGCCCTGGTTTGGTGTGAGCTTGACCCCACCCATTCATGCTGTTTCTATTGTTCCAACTTTAAAAAAAAACAAAGTTTTCTGGGCTCAGAGCAGAGAGCCTAGCTCCAAATCTACAACACTTGCTTTCAAAAAAAAAATGTCAGAACAAATCCTTCTTAAACGCACATCTCATAACACCTCCCAAATACAAGTTGATGGTTCATTGTGGCCTTATCGAGTGCTGACTTACAGATTGTGTTGTCCAGTCAGCATTTCAAACTATGCATTATTTTGGAGATACGCACACTTTCTTTGTTCATATAGCAACGGAGCTATTTTATCCTTGAAGATAAAAGATGCTACGGCTTGTTGGTTTGAATGATCTGTTTCTGTGATGTCAACGTTTGTTTGTATGTTACTGTATTTTCTATTCCTATAGCTTCTAAAGCTGCTAGAACAATCATAATTACTTTGACCCATTAAGATTACAGATTCAGAAACTCATAACCTCTTCATCAATTTTTTTTCTCCTACCAACCTAAGTGGAACAGAAAGTTAAATTATTGTCCAGCATAGGCTGCACAGCCATTAGCTATTCACTTTATTAACAGCATCATTGTTAACCACAAGTACAAAGTAGCTCAAATTTCACAAAGGCACACACTAAGTAAGGAAAATTGCAAGAAAAAGGTTTATTTGCTTGTCCAATTAGTGCATTCGAGGAGCGAGAATCATACGCTCTGCCACGGTACCAATGTGTGAGTGCAAACAGCAAAACATGCCTCTGAAAATCTATATAAAAATCCCTTTCAGTGTTGACACTAGCAGGAACGCTGAACAGTCTGATAATGATTGCCTTGGAATCACAGTGAAATGTAGAGACCTTCCTCACAGTAACTGATCCTAAGCAATTGTTTAATGTGGTATCCTACTGCAAACATGATCCGACTTTAAATTTGCTCTAAGCATCCAGGCATCTGTTTTCTTCCAGACATAAACCTCACACTTCTTCTCATGAATTGATTCTTTCAACTGAGAGAAGTGAAGTTCCTTAGACCTTGGATAAAGAGGCTACACAAGAAAATGTTAACCTGAATGTAAATATCTTCGAGCATAATCTTATGAAATTAGGTTTGTCACTGCCTATAAACTCTGCTCTCCTACTTCAGCTTTGCAACACTTCAAACAAACTCAATTTATCTCAAACTCTACATTATTTTCTGAAATTTCCCTACACATATATCTTTTAAAAATATTTTTGTTCCTTCCAATTGACGCAAATCACTTGTCCATTATCAACTGTCTATTAAATGTACACTCATATCCTCATTCAGGTTAACAATTTCTCATGACATGATTTCCAGTGACAAACCCTGCAATTTTTGTTTACGAAAATGACAAGGCAACTGAGCCTGAAGTGAATGAGATTTTTAAGAACTTTCAGCTCCAGCTACCTGGTCCTCCATAGATGAGATATTTTGAAAGCATGTTCCATTTTATAGCGTTGTATAGAGATGATGGGGATAATTGTGACTGTGCGCGATAGTGTGAAACTGATGACATATCACACATCTCTCCCAAATTCAATTGCAATTGAATGTGCTTCAGCTTCGCTATCATCCAAATTACGTTATTGTATGAAGTCACAATTAGCTCCAGTTTATTTTATTTATGATATTTGCCAGTATTTTTGTAATAACTTCCACTATATGGAAATTAGCTAATGTTGCATTAAATGCTTCTTCTTTTCTGTTCAAACAAACATTTTTATTCTAATTGAAGCTCACAAACAACATTCGACTCAGGTTTGAGTAAGCAACTGAATGTTGATGAATTACTCTGTAAACACTGAACTTCATAACTAGAGCGGGGGCGGGGGGGTCGTCCAATGTATGAGCCCTTTGATAGACATGGCCAACGGACAATCCAGATGTGGATAATTACATTTTATTAGTCATAACATGATTAATAGACACCATCACTGGGTACATGATCTTACTGGCCCTTGCTTTATGCATTTGTACAAAGAACATTTTCCATGCTGCTGGTAAAATAGTAGAAGGAATGCAGCAGGATTCTTTTCTGATGGTTACTCTTCATTTCCTCGATTTTTAGCTTGTTGTTTACTTACTAAAGTGGTATTTAACGTGGGTGAGAAAAGATACACCTCAGCACCTTAGCAACACCAGCAAAATCATGGACAGTTTTTATCGTTCAACTCAACGAGTCCGAATAGCTGATCTATTTTAGCCAATGAGAGCAATCCCAAACCACAGCCATCAACTCCAGTGGATCACATTAACACAAAGAGCAAGCAACATCCAATTGCTCTCTTTGTGGAGAGCATGAACAGCCATCACAGCACATCAACATTCTTATCCATCACTGAAGTCAATGTATTACTTAACAACTGAGAGAATAGTGTAGAAAGGGCACCAAGGTGTGCTGTAACCCTTCATGTTCAAATTATAGATTTTGGCATCACAGAAACACTACAAAAAATCTACATTAAATAGTGGTATGTGCTTAAATTAACATGCACATGTTGCAACATGTGTGTGTATGTTTTTTTTTAAACTTGCACATGGGATTGGGGCGTACTAGTATTTATTTCCCATCCCTATTGCCCTTGGGAAAGTGGTAGAAAATTACCTTCTTGAACTGCTGCTCTCCTTGGGCCACAGGGACATCTACGCTGTCAAATACGTTTCAGCTTTTAGTGAAGAAAGTCCCAGTATTTCTCTAGCTGGCCTTGCATGTGGCTGAAACTGTTACTTTAGACATTCTTGTGTACGGTCTGCAATTTTGGGTGATTAACAGTGTATGAGAGCATCTTATTATATTAATTCAATCCAAACAAAGTCCAGATAGTACACCTTATGCAAAACCATTAATAAGAAAAGTAGTCTTATAAACATTCAGTTCCACTGAGCCTGGAGTGAGAGGTGGGGTCATAAGGAGAACTAAATGTCAGCAGATTAATTATTGCAATGCAGGGTCAGTGGAGTTCAGTGAAGCTGAGAACTATGGTAACAGCAATCTCTTTTTCAGGTGCATTGATTAGAATATTTTTTCTTTAAACTTTTTTTTAAACTACTTTTTTTTAAAACTTTTCCAGTAATATGAACATTGAAGGTAAAATCAGGGAAATTATGGGAGTGCTACTTCAAACCAACGATCAACCATTTTCAACAAAATCAAGACATATTATTAGCCTCATCCATCATCAACCTATGTCAATTTAAAAAAAACTTTGTAGTGTAGTACGCTGCATTTTACCTTCATATTTCCTTTCTCCATGACTCGTTAACAGAGGACAGATTTTTACAAATGCAGAAGTACTTGTTTGTACTTAAACATAACAGCATTAATAAGGGATTTCCAACTGGTAATGTTAATTAAATTCACACTCCCAGCATGAAGTGTTGTGATGGAGGACCTTGTTGTAAAATCTCTGAAAGATTGTTACAGAAATCCTGGGAGTTTGGTAAACTAATGTGCCTACAGTAAAATGCTCATATCCTTGAGGGATAGCAGTGCTTTATATTTCCTAATAAAAGACATCTTCAGTCTCAGTAAAAATTAATGAGTTGCAGCAAAACATTTCTGCACTTGGTCAGGTGCATTGCAGAGTAAGTGCTGGATGGATACACTGGAATGCTCAGCCTGTGGGGTTTTATGGAATCAGGAGAGATTACTCTTTCTTAATTAAGTGATGGGGGGACCAGTACCAGTATGAATGCATTTGATAAGATGATGGCACCCAGCAGCCCCGCATACCAAAAGAAAAACTGGGCTCCCTTAAAGAGGAAAAGAGTGCTTAGTTTGCAGTTCCCTCTGCCTTGTAAGGATACTGAAAGCATGACCAAAAATTGAATCCTCTCAACAGTTGATGCTATCACTCTCTGGATTTTTAGGTCATTCCTACATATGCCGTTTGTTACTTGTTAATCTAACAAGGTGAATGAGGTACACTGATGGACAGACACATTCACCAGCTGAGAAGGTTGGATGTTTGAACATAAGGCGTTGGGAATTTCCATTTTTCACCTGGTCCATCTCAAGCTATTCACTCTGTAAGATGTTAGAAACTCGTCGAATTATAAGATGTCACATAATCCTTGATGTAATTCCAGGAGTCAACATATTCAGGATTGAATCCAACATATATAGAATGAGAGTTTACCAGAAAGGTTGCAATTTTAAATGTATACTACCACTTTTTTCCCCCAAATCTGACCAAGTTTTGAAATAAAATATTGGAAGATATCTCCATAATGTCAAAGTTTCTGTCTATCATCCTCTTTGTAAAGCTGGACATTTGGAGACAAATCTTTAAACAGATATAGACTTGGGTGCCTGTGGGCATAATGTGCATTACACCTGCAAATTGAACAAACTGGAATTTTGGGCTCTTTCAGATCCCTGATTTTAATACTTAGTGAATATGGATATTTTCCACAGGGGTTTGAGACATTTTCAAACACCTCCCTCTCAAGGTGCTTTCGCTCTCAACCTTTCCAGGAAGTTGTATGCATTTTCCTGACTGCGTAATTCATTGACGTATACACAGGTCTGCAGTGATCTTTGGAATGGCTCTTATCTGTTATTGTATATGATCTAGATAATTGCAGAATAAAATTAAGCATAACTA
Source organism: Ginglymostoma cirratum (assembly GCA_024137785.1). Lineage (NCBI taxonomy): Eukaryota > Metazoa > Chordata > Chondrichthyes > Orectolobiformes > Ginglymostomatidae > Ginglymostoma > Ginglymostoma cirratum. Next base: position 43,730,668 of record JAHRHZ010000139.1, read on the forward strand.
GGGAAAACAGAAGCCTATGAAAGTATATGGTACACAATTTCAGCTCCTCAATTTTAACTCCCCTCCCAAATCGGGGCAGCACAGTGGCTCAGTGGTTAGCACTGCCGCCTCACAGTGCCAGAGACCTGGGTTCGATTCCAGCCTCAGGTGACTGTACAAACTCCACACAGACATTCTCCCAGTGTCCGCGTGGGTTTTCTCCCAGTTGCTCTGGTTTCTTCAGACAGTTCAAGGATGTGCAGGTTAGGTGGATTGGCCATGCTAAACTGCCGTGTAGTATCCAGGGATGTGCAGGCCAGGTGGGTCAGCCATAGGGAATGCAGGATAATGGGAATAGTGTAGGGGGATTGGATTTAGGTAGGATGCTTTTCGGGGGATTAGTGCAGATTTGATGGGCTGAATAGCCTGCTTCTGTGCTGTAGGGATTCTGTAGTTCTTCTGCAAGAGCAGCACTTGGACATCTTCATTTTAGAGGGGTTGGGAGCCTGGAAAGTCGGTGCTCAACAAGTTGAGGGCTAGTGCAATTTTTTTATTCACTTATTCTCATTCAGTGGACCAATCCTTTATACAATTTAATTGTTGCAATACTTCTGGTTTGCTTTCCTGGCAGCCCTGAGCTAGTGCGAGTTGATCTGGTCCAGGGTTATTTCTGTACCGATGCCTAGGAGAAAATAACTGTACCACAGAGAACACCAGTATGTAACCAGAAATGATGGTAAAGGTTCATGGATACAACAAACTTGCTGTCAAAATAACTAGTTTTTATCCTTCAGCTGAGGAGCCAAATAATGGACCTACTGTAAAAAGGTGCAACCACATCTGATGTACTATGAGCAGCTGTGGTCCCCTTATGCAATGCAATACGTAACTTCATTAGAGGCAGTTAAGAGAAGGTTCATGAGGATGATCCCTGATATGGACAGATTATCATATGGGCAAAGGCTAAACAGGTTGGGACTCTACACTCTGGAGTTTTAGAAGAACGAGAGATGATCCAATTGAAATATATGGAATTCTTAAGGGGCTTGATAGGGTATATGCTGAGAAGACTCTCACAGGAGAGTCTTGGACCAGAGGGCATAGTCTCAGAATAAAGGCATGCCAATTTAAGACTGTTATGAGGAAGAATTTATTCTTTCAGAGAGTGGAGAGTCTTTGAAACTCCTTTCCACAAAGGGCTATGGGGGCAGTGGCCTTGTGTATATTTAAGGCTAGATAGATAAATTCTTGATCAGTTGAGGAATCATGAGTTACAGGGAAAGGGCGGGAGTGTGGATATGAAGAACATCGGATCAGACATGACCTTATTGAATGGCGGAGCAGGTTTGAGGGACCGAACGGTTTAGTCCTGTTCCTACTCATTACGGTCTTATGGTCCAACAACGACTTGCATTTATCTGGCATTTCCAAACAATGTTTTACCCCAAGCACTATCAAACAAAGTCTGTTTTCCAGCATAAGGAGATATTCAAGTTGGATGGCCAAAAGCTTGGTCAAAGAGATGTGTTCGAAGGAGCATTTTAAAGTGGGGGGGGGGGGGGCTGCTGAACAGAGCGTTATAGACACAGTGTAACTCAGAGAAGAGCTTCTGGAGTTGAGAAATAAGGCAACTGCAACAAGGTCTGTCTGTGGAGAATCAATTAAAATCTGTGATAGAAAACAAGCATGACTTAGAAGAGCTTGGAGATTTTGCAGTGTAGGGTTGAAGGATGATACCGGAATCAGGTGGTGAGACCATGGAAGTCTGAGGTCATGGAAGGATTTAAAAACAAGAATAGGAATTTTAATATTGAGGAATGGCTGGACTGGAAACCAATGTAGTTGTGCAAACCTTACAAGACATTAAAAGAAGGATGCTTTGCAAGAGCTGATACATGGTAGTCAGTGGGCATTATGTTCACTAACCTAAAACAATTTAAGCCACTATGTGGAATATACAAGCAACACTTACAGGAGAGTGGGAGAAAATCACACAATGAAAGAAATGGAAAGCTGTACAAGTTTCATTTTGCTTTCTTTTCTATGGTAATAATGCAAGAGACCCAGAAACAGATACAACACACAAACAGGTGAAACTCAAGGAAGCACATTAACCTCTAAACTAATCAAGGTGACATATCCATAACATCCAAAAGATCAAAAATTGCTTAATCTATAAGTAATAAACTTGTATTCTGTTTATTGCCACAAGCTCAAAATAATGGTGTGAACAGACAACCCTGCAGAATCCTTTCAATTGTCCCCAGTTTTCCAAAGGATAGATAAATGTTTCTGAAAAGGTAGATGGGAACTGCATATGGAAATTCCCATCAGAGTAAGTTACAAAAGGAACAGCCTGGGAATTTGAAGATCTCACTGGACAATTCCTCTATGCCTAGAACACACCAAAAAGTCTCTATTTGAATCTGAGAACTTGAAGAATCACAGAACACCTCCACTGCATTGGACCCATTGAGACTGTATTGACTCTCCAAAGAGCATCCCACCCGAACCCATTCCCCTATCTTATCCCCATTACCTCACATTTACACGGCCAATCCACATACCCAGTACATCCTTGAACACTATAGGCAATCTAACATGGCCAAACCACCAAACCTGCACATCTTTGGACTGTGGGGGGAAACTGGAGCACACGGAGGGAACCCACACAGACAAGGGGAGAATGTGCAAACTACACACAGATGGTTGCCCAAGGTTGGAATCATACCTGGGTCACTGGCACGATGAGGTAGCTGTGCAAATCACTGTACCATTGTACTGCCCTTCTGTATGTGTTTTTGACAGCAACTGTTAAAATGTGATTCCGAAGATTGAAAATGCAGAATACAGTGGCCGACTGCTGTGGAGAAAGCGGGTATGGTCACCATGTTAGAAATAGCAAGAACTGCAGACGCTGGAGCCAGAGATAACACCGAGTGGAGCTGGAGGAACACAGCAGGCCAGGCAGCATCAGAGGAGCAGGAAAGTTGACGTTTTGGGTTGGAACCCTTCTTCTGAAGAAACGACAACTTTCCTGCTCCTCTGATGCTGCCTGGCTAGCCGTGTTCCTCCAGCTCCACACTGTGTTATCTATGTTTCCATGATAGTTCTACACAATATGCGTATCATCAGAATGGAAGTACAGCTCCACATTTCTGAAGTGACCCTGACTAGAGTCTCCGTTCAGAAATATGGGGATCTTTTGTGGCATTAAAAGGAGTAGAGTAGCAATCTACATCAGACTGCCACTCCTTGAAAAATTCGGTCAAATGCTTAGACAACTTTGTGAACCCATTGTTACACAAATGGATCATTTATATTAGTTCATCTTTTGATATAAAAACTGGCAACATGTGCTCACCATGAAATAACTCTTTTCAAGTAACACCTCAGATGCCAAATTCATTCATTTAAAATACTTGAAAGTGATCCTTAATGGAACACAAATCTTTGACTACTTAAATATTCTGACAACGATGTTATATATGTTTTTAATAATTCTTTTTAAATCAATTTTGAATTGCAACAAAATATTTGATCAAAAAATTGAGAGAAAGACAAGATCATTACAATGAGTCAAAGCCAAAAAGCAACTTATAGTTTTGCTTTGTCTAAATAAGCAAAGCAACAATTATGTATTTCTGAGGTATAACCTAAAACTGGAGTGTGTTTTATTTGTTTTTGTTGTTTTCCAATGGTCGGCTAACCATGTAGCTGCTCGTGCCCGTAATACCTCGGATTAACCCTAAAGCAACATATCACGTGACAGAATACAAGCTAGAGATATTGCACAAAATACTCATACCAAGTTTAATGCTACTTATTTTTGCATTCTTGTATGACAACAGTTATTGATAAGTAAATTTGTCCATCTCTTCTCTAAGCCAAATCTCATTCGGTGATATGATATGGTAAAATATTAATCTTGCAGAAAGCTGGCCACAAAAGATATAACTTGCTCTTTGACATAGATATCACCTTTCAGGTCAATAATTTTACCCTTGCAATGGTAACAGAATGCTTTGCCGATAATATTTTATAACTAGAATGACTGAGAAAGGGAAGATCATAAAGGGACAGAAGCAGAAGCAGGCCATTCAGCCTATCAAAACTGCTCTGCCATTCAACGTAGTCACGGCTAATGTGATAATCCTTAATTTCACTTTCCTACCTTGTCCCCAGAGCCTGGATTCCCTTAATAATTAAAAATCTGGCTCTCTCCGCTTTAACATACTTAGCTAACCAACCTTAACAACCCTTTGTGGTAAAGAATTCCACAGATTCATTATTCTCAAAGAAGAAATTCCTCCTTATCCATATTATTCTGAGATTATGCCCTCAGATGTTTGGTATGCTTGCCTCTATCGGTCACTGCTTTGAGTACAGGAGTTGGGAGGTCATGTTGTGGCTGTACAGGACGTTGATTAGACCACTTTTAGAATACAGCACGCAATTCCGGCCTCCCTGCTATAGGAAGGTCATTGTGAAACTTGAAAAGGGTTTAGAAAAAAAAATTACAAGAATGTTGCCAGGGCTGGAGGGTTTAAGAGAGAGGGTAGGATGAATAGGCTGGGGCTATTTTCCCTGGAGCATCAGAGGCTGAGGGGTGACCTGATAGTGGTCCATAAAATCACAAGGGGTATGGATAGGGTGAATAGCCAAAGTCTTTTCCCTGGGGTCGGGGAGTCCAAAACTAGAGAGCTGAGGTATATGGTGAGAGGAGAATGAGTTAAAAGAGACCTAAGGGGCAACCTTTTCATGCAGAGGATGGTGCGTGTATGAAACTAGCTGCTGAGGGAGTGGTGGAGGCTGGTACAATTACAACATTTAAAAGGCATCTGGATGAGTATACGAATAGGAAGGGTTTAGAGGGATATGGACCAAATGTTTGAAAATAGGACTACATTATTTTAGGATATCTGGTCAGCATGGATGAGTTGGACTGAAGGGTCTGTTTCCATGCTTAACAACTCTATGACGTGTTACACTCTCCCACAAGGGGAAACAGCCTTTCTATAGATATAAGATTGTTGAGGTACCTGACAGAGCAATGAGTCCGATGAGTGCAGGCCCAACCTACTCAACCTTTCGGTATAAGGCAATCCCTCCATACCTAGGATCAAACTAGTGACCTCACTCTAGACTACCTCCAATGCCAAGAGAACTTTCCTTAAATAAGAGGACCAAAACCGTTCACAGCATTTTAGATGTGGCCTGGCAAGTGTTTTGTATAGTTTTAGCAAGTGCTTGGCATAGCTTCATCACAGTTCCCTTTGAGAAAAAGGCCAACATTCTATTTGCCTTCACTATTGCCTGCTGAACTTGGACGCTACTTTTTTGCAATTCATGCGATAGGACTCCCAAATCCCTGTGCTGTAGCTTTCTGCAGTCCTTCTCCAAATAAAACATATTCAGCTTTTGTAACCTTCCTGACAAAGTGCATAGAATCAAACAATCATGGAGATGTACACCATGGAAAAAGACCCTTCGGTCCAACTCATCCATGCCAACCAGATATCTGAAATTAATCTAGTTCCATTTGCTAGCATTTGGCCCAGATCACTTTAAACCCTTTCTATTCATATACCCATCTAGATGCCTTTTAAATATTGTAACTGTACCAGTCTCCACCATTTCCTCTGGCTGTTCATTCTGTACACGCACCACCCTCTGCACGATAAAGCTGCTCCTTAGGTCCCTTTTAAATCACATTTTCCCACATAACATTCCATCTGCTCAGTTTCTGCATACTCATTTGACCAGCATCTCTATTGACTGTATCATCCTTAACAATTGACTTCCCAACTATTTGGATCTTCTGCAAACTTGGCTGTAAAACACTGACTACTCTCATGCAAGTCATTAATATATACTGTAAATAATTATGACCCCTGCACTGATCCCTGTGGCACTCCATTAGTAACAGGTTGCCATCCTGAAAATGCTTCCCAACTCTGTTCTCTGTTATGTAGCCAATCCTCTTCCCATGCTAATATACTATATCCAATACCAGGAGGTCTTATCTTAAAAGTAGCTGTATCTTCTCAAATGCCCTCTGAAAATACAAATATATTGCATTCTCTACTTCTCCTTTACTTATCCTACTTATTACTCCCTCATAGAATTCTAATAAATCAGCCAGACATAACCCGTAATGAACATATGCACCTGTATATGCAACTATTTATAAAATCACAAATTGCATTACCCTGCCTTACAGCTTCATAAATATGCACTCACTCTCAGAATTGTGTATTTTGACCCCTGGGGCTCTTTATCCAGGATTAATTTTAACATCTTTCCATTCCTTGTTGCTTCTCCCAAGAAATATTATCCCATGTTTGTCCACATTAAATTTCACCTATCCACCTGCTCATTTTAGATCCATGTCTTTGTTATCTCATCTTTGACAATCCTCTTTGCATTTTGCCAAATCATCTACTTAAGAGCCATCTGCAAATTCTGAGGCGTGGTGTTCCCTACACTGAAGTCTAATGTATCCATAAGTATCAGCACGATCCTTTGATGATAAGAGGAACAACAGTTTGCACTTAAAACAGATTGAATGTATACAAATTGAATGTATACAATTTAAATAAGGGGAAAGCCAGGTCAGGCAAGGCCTTAGCGGACACAATCTGGTTTTTTTGGAAAGTTTATAGAAGAGGGAGAATCAGGGAGGAGGAATGGTGTTAGAACAAAATTTCAAACATGAATGAAGATTCTGCCAATGTTGTTTCGGCTGTGGTGGGGTGGAATGATGGAAGTTGCAAATAAATTAAGTGAGACAGGAGAGAAAAGAGAGAGGGGACAGAAAAGAGGGGAAAGAAAAAATAAAGAGAGAAGACAGAACTTTCATTTTTGATCATTTCTTATTTAAAAAACGTGAACTTAGGGAGGCTAGGAAAAAAATACATGGAAAAGTAAGTTACAGAGTTGAAACAACACTAGAAATCAGTTTGACGGATAGAGGAGCCAGAATCAGAATGTAAGTCAGCTTTTTAAGAATTCAAATTGGTCATCTAAGTGATAATGAATGTAGGGTTCAAAAGCTAGTTCAAATTTGACATGTATTCCAAAACTCTGCATTTGGTTTTTCTGAGCCTCACTGAAATGCCAAGACAGAGTTTGTCAAGAGCATTGAAAACCATAATCAGGAACTTAATCAGAATTGTTTCGATAGTTGGAGTTACACTTTTCACAACAGTGATGGAGCAGGAGCAGTTCCAGGGGAGTTTCTGACACACTCTTCCAGCAGATTCAGATTGCCCTTCCATCTAAATATTGTATTTGGGACAAGACTGAATTGTCACAGTGATGGCTTGGAAACAGTTACTCAATTTCCTTGACAACTACGTTGCATCCCATTGTTGAAAAGCACAAGACAAATTCACAGCTCACGATGTCAAGCATACCTTAAGAAATTATATATGGAATTATCATTAATTCTTCTTTGTTAAACTAGCTGCAATTTCAACCTCCTAAGGAAACTGAATATAGGAGAAACTGAAAAACTTAAATTCACTTGAGTTCTCAAGATACATACAATAAAAGAAACTACAAGAATACAATTCTAACAGTAACTGAACACATGCATATTATGACATTTTAGAATCATGCTGTCTGGCATATAATTTACCAATGTCCTAAAAGAAATATGAATTCCAGTAAACAAATAGATTCATTCAAAATGGAAACAGACCTTCCATGCCAACCAACTAGTCCCATTTGCCTACATTTGGCCTATATCCCTTTAAATCTTTCCTATTCGTGTACCCGTACACGATGTGTGTTTCTGTACCTGCATCTACCACTTCCTCTGTCAGTTCATTCCACATATGAACCAATCTCTGTGTGAAAAAGTTGCCCCTCAAGTCCCTTTTAAATCTTTCCACCCTCACCTTAAAAACATGCCCTCTAGTTTTAGCATTGCTGACTATACTTATGTTCCTGAGAAACTGTGTTCATAAGAAGATTAAAAAATGCACTCCAGGCCACAATTCACATTAATTTACGTGGTTTGGTTAAAAAAATGCTACTTGGAAAATGATAATTAAGCATTGGAGTTAATGGAATGAATGATCTCCTCCTGTGATGTTAGGATTCAAAGATTTTATAACTTATCACAGAACATCTCCATGGGTTGAATCTTATTCTTTTTTGGTCCAGACTGAGCTGGGCTTTTTTTATTGAGGGATTTCCACCACAAGGCATTGTTTCCTCACTGTATCTTAAAAACTCACCTCATTATCTATCTATTTTGCCCCCATGGTGTCTATCACATCTGACACCAGCCTCATCTTACCACATGTCAATCAAAAAAAAAATTGCCACTGAACAATATGCATGGTCTCATCTCTAAAAGGCTGTTGTGCACCTGGACAAGCACCTGGAGAAGGCTCACACGGCTCCTGCCATTTGGTCTGGACAGGAAGTAAATGACCCCTCCTTTGTGTTGTCCAGCTGGATAGGGTAATGCACACATGGGACTTCCTCTTCTCCTGGTATCAGTATTGGAGGCCAAGACACCAGAGCATGCCAGCCTGATCAGATGTTGCTGTTCAGGTTAAAGCAGTCTCAGCTATCTGCAGGAGTGTACAGCACTGTAGGAAGAAGATCAATGACCTTCTCCACTTCATCAAAATCAGTGCCATCACCTTCTCTCGACTGCTGCATCCAAGACTCATGCTGTACCACTCTTGCTATTGCAAACAACACCTCCCCTCACTTGTTCTCATACATCCCAACCCCAACAGCACTGATACAGAGTTGCCACTATGCTGCCCACTCACTCACTCAGGACACCATCCTACCTGCAACAATCTTCATCTCCCTACTACCTACACTTTTCTCATTCCAAGGGGAAAACAGCCCCCCATTGGACAAAAAGAGTCAAGATGACTGGTGGACTACCTGACATTCAACTCCTATGAGAGCATCCAGACTCTGAACGCCCCAATTGGCTGGCTGACTGACTGTGTCCAATCTTGCAGATCTGATATTACAGACTGCCCTTGACTTATTGTGCTGGGTCTCCCTGAGGGAAGGCTAACCCCTTGATTTAGCTGAGGTTTGCTGACAGTCAGGGCAAGCTTCCTGCCTTTGTGTCTGTGCAAAATGGCACAGCAAAACTAATACAAGTCTGCTATCTCAGGCGTAGGGTGCAAAGCAAGAATAGGCAAGGCAAGGCAAGGTGACGTGAGGTTGGGATAATGTGAGCATCCAGGTAGGCTAAGTGAATGTGTGCTATAACAGTGAGTGAAGAGGCTGGAGATGCAGCCTGGTCCAGTCAATGAGCTGGGTGCCTGGGTCCCTGAGCACACAATGTTCTGTAGCATTACAATGATAGTTGCTGGCGTAACCCCAGATGGAGCACTGAAGTGCAGAAATGCACTATAAATAAATCAATGTGCCAGGAGGGTTCTTAGGTGCTGGTGCACATTTGATGCCATTGTCCACGAACATGAGGTTTTGGGGTAGGGGCACGATTTGCTGATGCCTATGGACAGTGCCTTCAGATCTTGGATCCCGGTGTCCAGGCCAACATGCAGACCCTTTGGAGCAGGCAGTGTGCTGAATTCGCCAGGTATCCGTGCTGATTCCCATGTCACCTTTTCTTGATGTCTAGTTTCTTTGGAGCATTAGGTGAGATAGAGAGCTGAATATTAATGAGGCAAATTGGGCTGTCAACTATGCATTTAACAAGCTATGACTCCCCCTTAATTGGAAACTCACCACTGCCTAGCAGGAAAGCTGCCTCACTGCTCAGGAATAACACTAGTTGATGCTCCTGATGTCAAGATGGGCGTCAGACTGGAGATAGGAAGAACTGCAGATGCTGGAGTCAGAGTCAATACAGCATGGAGCTGGAGGAACACAGCAGGTCAGGCAGCATCGGAGAAGCAGGAGAATCGACTTTTCGGGTCAGGACCCTTCATCAAGTTTGGATTCCTATGAGATTTTGCCCTTTGTATTAGCATAACGTACTGGCAACGCCAGAGCAAATTTAACCATGGCTCAAATTCAGGTGCTTGTTACAATGAGTAACAAGGAAGAAGATTGTAATAGAAGGGCTTTCACCAAAAATAGTTGGCTAAGCAACATCCAAGTTTTTGGATTACCAGAGTAAATATAACAGCATCCTGTGAAAGACACAAAAAAGTTAATGAAAGATCTTGTAGGTCCTCAAAACTTAATTTCAAATCTGAGTAGTGACGACATAATGACAGCACATGCATTCTGTGTGAAACAAGTGCAACAATTTCTGATGTTGCAGGCCACATGCACATACACAACGGATGTGCACTGCCTGGTATATTGGGTTAAAAAAAAAGTCAAAGTAAGTATACAAACCAGGGCATGAAACAGTCATCTGACCCTTCGCAGAAGTCAAAAAAGATCTTTATTCAGCAACACAAGCCACCACTGCCACACCTTGACAACTTCCCTTCCATCCCACTGCCCACCGCTGATGATTACCACTTCAGCGTGCCCCCTTTTTAGTTTACGAGCTACCGTCTAATCACACGAAGGGTATTAGAAATCTGAAAGTTCTCCCTGAAAAATGGACAACTAGAACTTTCAAGACAGAGATCGATAGATTCGTGCTGGGTAAGGGAAATTGACCCATGTTAGGCATATAGTGCTGATCAGCCACAATCTGACTGAATGAGGGGAGGTAATGGCCTAGTTGTATTATCGCTAGACTAGTAATCCAGAGACACAGGTAATGTTCTGAGGACCTGGGTTCAAATCCTACAATGGCAGATGATGAAATTTGAAATCAATGAACAAAAACCTGGAACAATGAGTCTCACGATGACCATTGTTGATCATCCATAAAACCTATCTGGTTCCCTATTGTCCTTTAGGGAAGGAAACAGCCTTCCTTATCTAGTCTGGCCTACATGTGACTCCAGATCCATTGCAATGTTATTGACTCTCAATTGCCCTCTGGTCAGTTAGGGATGGGCATTTAATGCCGGCCTAGCTGATATTCCGTGAATGAATAAAAAAAATGGCAGTATAGGGTTGATAAGTTGAATGACATATTCCAGACATAATGTTAGTTTCAAATATGAATGCAACATCAAGAGTTGATCAGATGTGCAAAAATCGTTGTCTAATAAAAACTAGCTTTCACTTCCAAAACAAATCAAAATGCTTTTGTCAATATCAAATTGATTTTCACACTTAACGTTTTCTGCTGTCTGCTTGATTTTCTGTTTAACATTCTGTAACATTCTTCCATTTATAAACTGAAAAGCAATATAGCCTAAGTTTCGAGTAAGATGCTTAAAACCGAACACCATTAGTGAAGCTGACAATACAGGGGATGAAGTTCTGCCCTTTTCCAGAGGGGATGTCACTGTGGCAAATGACACCTCTCAGAAACCCAATGAATCATGCACAGAAATGATACAGTGCTTGGTTTCAATTTAAATTATAACCCTTTGCATTATCCTTTTTGCTATACACAAAGCTATTACAATGAAATTCCCATCAAATCCAGCATTCGCTGCATTTTTGCCCTCAGGGATTTCTACTTGTCACTCGCATGGCATACCTGCTTCCACACCAGACATTGCAAATGCACACAGACATTTAAAACCATCTTTCAAAAAATAATTTAAGAGATTGTATATGGTCACTCACATCTCACATTAAGTACTTACTTGGTCAGTCAGTTGAGTGATCTCAGTCAAACATGCTTATTCTATAAAGTGTGTCATTTTATTCCATATTTTCTCCTAGCCTTGGGTCTAGTACACACTGCATTGACCTAGTCTTTATCCCGACTCAGATATGCTGCTTTGTAACCTTTAGGGAAGGTACCATATAATGCAAATAGGGTCATCCAGTTGATTCACTGCGACCTCTGTTTCATCGTTTTGATTTTTTTGGAGGTGGTGGGGAAGGGGGGTTGTAAGAAGTGGGAGAAGCGAAGCTGACGGGGGTTATGCTGTTCTGATGCTGGTCTCTAATCTCAGTTTACTTCTTACATGTTTATTTGCAATGCTTTTAGCTGCTTTTTCACTCCTACATTGTATGGAAGATTCAAACATTTTTGAGAATTTACTTACCTCAAGACATCCTATCACACTATAAATTCAACTAATTTATTTTGAAATGCAAGCAATGCGTGAGGACACACATGGCCAATGTCTTGCACAACAAATCCCTAAAAGCAGAAAATAAAGATGAATGATCTACCAATATCTTCCTACAGTTTGAGGGAGCAATGATGAGCATAATGCTAAGGAGGCGCACTGCTCTTCCCTGACTCATATTGTGACTGGGAATATTAAGTTTAGAATCTTTAGTCACTGCAGTTTCATGTAGCACCCTCATTGTAACTTAAAACAAATACATTCTTTCAACACACATTCATAAGCATCCTTATTCACCCCTGCTGGAATAGAAAAGCGCAGAACATACGGGAGAAACAGATCTCAAAGCTAACAACCTCACAGAGTGAAGTACAAAGATTCAGAAAAGTTTTGGACACTTGAACATTGAAGAGGCCCTCTAAGCTGCTAGTTGACAGCATTAAATAGCAAACAGACATATTGCATATGTTGACTTAATGCTAGACAGTGAAATATGCTCACATGCATATAACATCAAATCTTACCTTCACATTACCCATTCATTTTTTCCCCCAAAAGATCATTGTGTATTCTTCAGAAAATGATTGTGTTCACTAGTGCTGTTGATATCTCCTTGGTAGAGGTCAGTCTCTCTGACAGACACTGTCACAGGACTCTGTGTCAGATCAGATATCACTTCAGAAGAACCAGTGAAACAGGCAGGCTTTCACCTGGTGGCTCACACCTCTCCAGTGTGCTTGATCAAACAATGAGGGAACAAGAATAGCACTGGAGAGCCTTCATCAGACAGTGCAGAATGTTTCAAGTTCTGCTCAACTGATACATATTATGTGTCTTGGGGGGCTGCCAACAAATTGTGAATTTGTGGAGCAGCACAGAACCTGAAGCAGTGGCAGAATTTTAATGCGACTGCAGAGAGAAACTGGAGGAAGCTCTGTGCTCTGCACTCTCCTCCTTGTGTGGGTACAAACAGCACAACATTTGAAGGGTTTGGCTAGTTAAAGATACAAAACAAGGCAATCTGACAAGTATCTTTAATTAGCCGTATCCCTTTCAACATTGTTTACTGCCCTTTATGACTGCTGACTCGTGTTATTTCCTATTTGAAGCAGGTCAAAAGGCAAAAGAGAGCGTACATCCTGGTGAATGTGAAAGGTACAAAGAACATCAAAGTTTGACAAAAATAGATCTGAGCAACTACAAACAGGAGTACAAGAAACATGCAATGAATAATCTGTAAAAATATTTTGAATTTTGTTAGTAAATAGGAGATTGGCCAGGAGCAATGCAGGTCCTCAAAAACTGGTCTCTATCAATTGTCCCTTGATTCAAGGAGAAATTGCGCGCAGAGTTCGAGAGATTCCATGAGTTGTGAAAATGATAGTCAGGAGCTGATTCTAGGATTCCCAGCATCTACAATTTACACAGGCACAGGTTAGTAGTATAGGCTGGTGCAGGTGACAGGCCTGGACCTGGGCCACTCTACCTGGTTGGCTCCATTGTGCGGACAGGCATGCTCTAACTCTGGAATTTTCATAGAATTGAGATGGTATTTGAAGGTCTCATGGTTCACAGCTCCTCACAGACATCATGAACCATTGTTTGGATCACCACCAAGACGGAGAGGCGAAGCTAATTATTTTAGTGTCTTCCTCTTCCATTTGCAACAGAGTTTAATTTTTTTTCTCTTATTTCTCTGTTCCCTTTTAAGAATAGGGAGTGGTGTATTTTATACAGCAGACTAGATTGACTGAAGTATTCACTACTGACAATGTGGTCTCCTCTACACTGGTGAGATGAAGCACAGACTGGGCAACCACTTTACAGAACACCTATGTTCTGTCCAGAAAATATAACCCTGAGCTTCCAGTTGCCTGCCACTTCAATACACCACCATGTTCCCTAGCCAACATTTCTGTCTCAGGTTAGCTCCAGAATTTCAGTGCAAGCTGGAAAAACAGAACCTCATTTTCCACTTGGGAACTCTGCCGCCTTCAAGACTCAATGTCAAGTTCAATAGTTCTAGGGCTTGAGCACCTTCTCACATGTCCTTATCCCAATCCCCACACACCAGGCCATGTCATTACTTGGAGTGCTACCATACAATACCCATTGTCAGACACTGATGGTCCCCTGGCAGTTATTCATTCTCTCAGTTTGACCTTTACCCATTCCTTTGTCTACTCAGCTATTTTCTCTCTCTCTGGGCTCCATCTCCACCTACAGTTCCGCACCCCTTCTCCCCACCTTCAGCATATATACCCATCTTTAGCATATATACCCATCTTTTCCAAGCTACAATCAGTCCTGAAAGGTCACTGGACCTAAAACATTAACTTTGCTTTCTTCCTAAAGATGCCAGACCTGCTGGGTTTTTCCAGCACTTTCTGTTCATGTTTCTGATTTCCAGCATCCGCAGTTCTTTGGTTCAGTGCATTTTCCAAAACCCTAGTTGAGAAGTCCAATTTAAAGAATTTGTGGGCATTATTTTTAAAGTTAATTAAAGGGTTTAATTTTCTAAAAATTAATTCATGGGATGAGGGCATCACCAGATAGGCCAGCATTTATTACCCATCCCAGAGCGCAGTTAAGAGTTAACCACATTACTGTGGATCTGGAATCACATGTAGGCCGGACAAGGTATTGATGGCAGATTTCCATCCCCAAAGGACATTCATGAACTAGATGTTTTTTTTCTGATAATCGATACTCGTTTCATGATCATCATTAGACTCTTAATTCCAGATTTTTAATTGAATCCAAGTTCCACCAAGTACCACAACAGGATTGGTACACAGGTCTTCAGATCATTACTGGGGTCTCTGGATTAATAATACCACAAGGCCACTATGGCATTCAACAATAAAGAATGAGTTTCAACATGCATTGACAAATATATGTGTCCAAGGAGAGAGAGAGAGAGAGAAAGAGAGAGGCAACTACTAATTACTCAAAGTCAAAGATAGTGAAATTAGTTTTCATTAACTTGAGTCCAGTAATTCAACATCCGATGGAGGTTCTCTCAGTTGGCTGTACGCAGAAGTCCCTTTCACACGAGATCAGATGCCATTGCATTGCCAAAAATGCAGTAGTTGTATGGTGGGAATGGGTTCAGTTTGTTGCATCCTTTCAGAAGTCAGAGATCAGGCATTAGCTAAGGTCCGAGGAGCTTGCACCTTTGGTATCACAAGTGGACTAAGGAACAAAGTCAAAAGCTATATCATTAAATGATGATTTAAGCAGACTATCAGATCAGACATCATAGGAGCAGTAGCAGGCCATTCAGCTCATTGAGTCTGTTCCAGCGAAAAATGAAATCCTCAATTCCACTTATCCTCCAAACTCTAGGTTCCCTTACTGATCAAAATCATTACTGTCTCATCTTTGAATCTATTCAACGATCCAACCTCTATAAGCATCTGTAGTAAAGAACTGCACAGATTTATTCCCCTCAGAAGAAATTACTCTTCATCTGCTTTAAAGAGGTGACCCCTTATTCAGGTTATGCTGTCTGGCCCTCGACTCTTCATTAAGGGAAAACAACCTCTCAGCATCTATGTTGTCAAGCTCCTAAGAATATAATATGATCCAATAAGAAGGTCACCTCTCAATCTTTTATTCTGCAATGAATACAAGTTCAATCTTCTCAACTTATAAGAAAATTCATCTTTATCCAGTGTACCTTCTCTGGACTGCCTCCAATGCACATGGAGGATGGTAAATAACTATGCAGATGACCCAAAGAATGGCTGAATGGTTGACAGTGACAAAGGTGGTCTTGAGGTACTGGAGCATGTAAACAAATTGATCAAATGGACAGATCATTGGCAGATGGAGTTTAACCTCGAGTGTGAGGTGAAGCACTTTGGAAGAAGTAACAAGACAAAGGGGCACTCAATGAATTTCGGGACATTAGGAAGCTCAGAGGAACAGAAGGATCTTGGGATGTCACAAATCTCTGAAGAAGGCATGGCAGGTTAATAGGGTAGATAAAGTGCCATACAGGACACTTGCCTTCGTTAGTCGAGGCATAAATTAGAAGAGCACACAGCTCATGTTGGAGCTTTATACGATTTTGGTTAGGGCATAGCTGTAGTAGTACGCAGTTTTGGCCACTGCACTATAGGAAGGATGTGACTGAACTGGAGGGGCTGCAGAGGAGATTCATCAGGATGTTTCCTGAGTTGGGGCACTTTATCCATGAAGAAATACTGGATTGGCTCTGGGTGTTTTCCTTAAATCATAGACAGCTGAGGGTGGACTAACCTGAGGTGAGAAAGATTACGAGGGGCATGGACAGGGTGGATACAAAGCAGCTGTTCCCCTTATCAAAGGGTCAATAACAAGGGGCCATAATTTTAGAGGTGAAAGGCAGGAGACAGAGAGGATTTTTAAAGAAAATTGTTTGTTTCCACCGAGAGGGTGGTGGGGGTCTATAATACACTGCGTGGGACAACAGTTGTGACAGGTAACTTCACCACCTTTAAAAAGGTTCTTGGATAAGTATTGAAGTGTCATAATGTTCAAGACTATGGGCCCAGTGTAGATTTAGAGAGGATTTGGTAGTAAAGACTTGATGGGCAGAAGGGCCTCTTCTTTACTGTAAGGGTCTATCTTTCCTTAAATAAAGGCTCCAAAACAGTTGGCAGTATTGTAACTGTGGTCTGACTGTATAGATTTAGCAAGTCTTCCATACTTTTATACTTCGTTCAGTTTGCCGACTGAACTTCCACGTTAGTGTTCTGTGATTCATGCACAAGGACTCCCTATTCCCTTGTGCCGCAGCCTTCTGCAGTCTATCCCCTTCAAATGAAATTCAGCTCTTGCAAGCTTCCTGCCGAAGTACATAAACTCATTTTCCCACATTATATTCCATCGGCCATGTTTTGCCCACTCACAGTCAGCCTATATCGCTATTTGCCTTCTTAACTGTTTTTGTCTAATCCACAAATGTGCCTTGTTGTACATTCACTTTCTTCATCCAAGTCATATTACATATGTATATATATACACACACACACACACACCACCCTCTCAACCCAACTGTGTCCTCTATTAGTCAGCCAATCCTCTAGCCATGCTAATGTAATACTCACAACACAATAGGCGCTTGTCTTGTTAGCCTTGTGTGGTACCTTATTGAATGCCTTTGGAAATCCAAATTTATGACATCTATTGGTTCTTTATTAGCTATTCTGTTCATTACCTCTCCAATGAACTCTAATAAATTTGTGAAGCAAACTTTCCCCTCCAAGAATCCATGTTGACTCTGCTTTATCATATTGTGTATTTCCAAATGTTATTCCATTATATCTTTTATAAAAGACTAACATTTTTCAAATGACAAATGTCTCAAGCATTTGTAATGGAGCTGACTTAGCCATTCAGCTGAAGTGGATTTTGACATCCTGGCGAAAACCAATTGTGTGTTTAACTATGAAATTATTCACACCAAGTCAAACAATAATGGATTGTGATAGACTCCTTGTTCAGAGTTGGCTGAGGTAAACATCTTGAGTACTTTTTCCCTTGAAGTAATTCGACTGGAAAGCACATACAGTGCAAGGACTGACATTTCAGAAGTTGATGATTTTTTTTTGTCCTGATAATCCCTGGAAATTTCTACAAGTAGAGAATGTTGCATTTGGTGTTTGATAGCCATTTAAATTCTATTCAGAGTCCTTTTAGAAAACAAAAATATTTACATAAGATAATATAATGTTTTTAAAAAAAAACTGTCTTCCTGCCCTCTGGGTCTGGAAGACTGACTCTTTTGAAGGGTATATTCAAAAAACTCCTGCCATGCCACTGTCTTGCTATGATCTTCTATACACACCACGACATCCCTCTTGACGCATTGTGCCCTCCATTCCGTACTATCCACAGTTCTCACACTCCCATGGCCCCTCTTACACTTCAATGTAGGCTGTGCCTTTTGAAATGCTCCCCAAGACATCCTACCTCCAATGCCAAATAGTGTCCCTCCACCCGTCTCACACTCTCCATCTCAAACTACAGCCCTCCACCCACTCTAGTCCTTGTCCTCCCATATGCTGAATATACTATATTTCTCTCTTCACTCCCTCACCACCCCACCCCCATCTTCTCAAGGTAAGCTATGCCCCTCCACACACCAAATTCCATGCCTGGCATCCATTACACTGCTGAAATAGCTCCACCCAGGGAAAGCATGTCTCTATTGACAGCTCTTCCTACGTGAGCTATTCTTTCAATTACACGATATTTGTTTAAATTAGATAAGAGGTTTCAAGTAATTGCAGTTTCTAATATTGGACATGTACATAGGGCTAAGATAAACAAAAAGTTGAGTGAACAACTAATTTTAAACATTTTCCATTGTTACAATAGGATTAATCGGTTCTATACCGAATGTGTATAGTGGGTGAATGGATATGAAAGTATCATAACTTGGCATAAGAATTCATAGAAGGTGGGTGGGAGGTAATGAGTCAGCATGGATTGGGCAGGTGAGAGAGTGAGTGAGGGTTTGGTTGCAAGGTGGAGTTGGGTGACTGAGGAGTAGAGCACTGTTTGTTTTGCTCTCAATTAAAACTGGGGTGAACCCAGTGTGGCACACAGCAGATCCAACTCCAGTCATCCTTCATCCATCCCATCTCCACCTTTTCCAGGAGATCCTTTCCAGACAGCCCTCAACTGTCATACACACACAAGCAGCTCAATGAGAGTTCTACAACATGCCATTCTCCCCAAGTCAGAGGGATTCAACAAAAAAAAGAGCCGGATTCATATGATCCGCATTGTTGATGTGATCCTGACAAGGCCCTCAAGCCTCATACAAGCTTCAGCCATCACCCTGAACAGGGAAGGTACTTCTACACTCTGAATCTTCCTCCTCTTTCATGAATTGTGTCTATTCCTTGGTTCACAGGTGGCATGTGGTGCCATGATGGCTCAGTGGGTACAGCAGATGCCCTGCAACTGGCAAATTTATTGGTTTTATTGGTAGAGGGGTTGGGTTTCAGAGCCACGAGGTCATGTTGCAGCTGTACAAAACTCTGGTGCAGCTGCACTTGGAGTATTGCCTGCATTTCTGGTCGCCACATCATAGGACGGACGTGGAAGCATCAGAAAGGGTGCAGAGGAGATTGACCACGATGTTGCCTGGTATGGAGGGAAGGCCTTATGAGAAAAGGCTGAGGGACTTGAGGCTGTTTTTGTTAGAGAGAAGAAGGTTAAGAGGTGACTTAATAGAGACATACAAGATGATCAGAGGATTAGGTAGGGTGGACAGTGAGAGCCTTTTTCCTCGGATGGTGACGGCTAGCACGAGGGGACATAGCTTTACATTGAGGGGTGATAGATACAGGACAGATGTCAGAGGTAGGTTCTTTACACAGAGAGTAGAATACCCTACCTGCAACAGTAGTAGACTCGCCAACTTTAAGGGCATTTAAATGGTCATAGGATAAACATATGGATGATATGGGAATAGTGTAGGTTAGATGGGCTTCAGATTGCTTTCACAGGTCGGCGCAACATTGAGGGCCGAAGGGCCTGTACTGCGCTGTAATGTTCTACGGAGACTAATCTTGCTCCTGTGTGAGGTGCCACCTGCTAAACATTTTAAGGGATGCTGAGCTAGTGCAAAAGGGTAAAACCAATGAGCTGTGAGAAGCCATGATGTGCAGTCAGTTACACGACATCTCCAAGGTTCGTAACTGATCTCTGGGAAAAGTCGAAAGTGAAGATAATCGAGTTCGTAGTTAGTTTGATGGCACTTGAGGGCACGATGAGCAGAGCTGAACGACTGAGGTGTTTTGTGAACATGACACAAACCTCAATGATCATTTTCTTACATGGGTAGGGTACACTCTGACACTGGTTCATCATCACCTCACAGCAGCCCTGTTTTCAAAAAAAAAAAAAAAAAAAAAAAAAGCTCAATCCTATTTCCCTTCTGTCCTTTGTCCCTCTCATCTGTCCTCATGATGCCCAGGGTTTTGCCCTTCCTGGTGGGGATGTTGTCTTTCAGTGCCATTGAACTCAAAATCTGTGATGTCATGTTCTCATCACCAGCCTCTGCTTTCCTTGTGTTCAGATGGATTCCCAATTAAGCTGGGATGACTTGAGGTCCTCACCCATCTTCAGGCACTTGGTCTACTCAGATAGCATGTGTTGCCTTGTGCCCTCACTAAAATCTGAATATTGCTTCAATGAGCTCTTTACTGCCTCAATTAGCATTACTGCCAGATTGGGTGGTGCTCTCTGGGCTGCCCTCTTCCAGCCATTGTGAAAGCCTCCAGTAAGACTTCAAATTTAGCTCAATGTGCTAATAGTCATAAAATCATCAAATCCCTCAAGTGTAGAAGCAGGCCATTCGGCCTATGAATGCCCTGTTGAACCCTGTGAAGAGCATCGCACCCAGGCTCATCCGCCTACCCTATCCCTGAAACCTTGCATTCCCCATGGCTAATCCACCTATCCAACACATCCCTGTGATAGTATAGGCAATTTAGAATGGCCAATCCACATATTCTGCACATCTTTGGACTGTAGGAGGAAACGAGAGCACTCGGAAGAAACTGATGTGGACACGGCGAGAATTTGCAAACTCTACACAGGTAGTCACTGAAGGCTGGAATCGAACCCGGCTCCCTGGCACTGCGAGGCAGCAGTGCTTACCACCGAGACCCATAACAACCAGTGTTACAAATTAAGTACAAACTACTGTTCCCTTCTATACAAGATTGGATTGGAATGTGGGAGCACCTCCAGTTTCAATCACAAGAGTTGTCATTGTTATATTCATGGGTTTCTCAATTATTCCAGTTTTGGCAGCAACAAACACTCAGAACATGTTTAAGAGATGTTTGCATATTATTTCCTTCTGATGGCATGCAATAAAGTAACAGGAGCTCAAAGGATATGAGTTTCATGGTACATAGCACAGAGGATAATGCTGATGAGTGTGTAATGGGCCACACTATAGTGCATATTGATTGAAACAATTAGTAAATTTGATAGGTCAGTCACCTCAGCAAAGGCTTAAAAATCAATAAGATCTTGGAGTTGTGACACTTGCTTTCAAAGATTTTTCAGCAGTTCCCTTTCTGTCAATATCCTGCTCTGTTCTGAGCCATGTGATTCTAAGGCCTTCATTTTATCTTTATGGCAGGGGCCTAATAGTGTGCCAAAAAGCTGAGGGGGTGGAATATGCCCAACAAACCATAGTGATTTGTCGTGATCCAGGTCACTTTATATATTAAAAAAAAAAAGTCAGGACGGGCATTAAAAGAATGGGGCATGCCACGAAAATTGTTGGCCATTGGGAGGGCTGGCAACATTACAATCCCAGTCAGTGTCACCAGAAACGGTGATGGTGGCGGTTGCTGCCGTAACTGAAAGAGAAAGAAGTGAAGAAAGCAGGCCACCTTCTGAGGAAAGTGAGGTCTGGGAAAATGGAGTGAATCAAGCACGGAGGACCCCTGTCTGAATACAATTGTAGAATGCCTACAGTGTGGAAGCAGGCCATTCAGCCCATCGAGTCGACACTGCTCGTCTGAACAGCATCCCACCCACACTTATCAACCCAACCATATCCCAGTAATCCTGCATTTCCCGCGGCTAATCCACCTATCCTGCACATTCCTGGATACTATGGGCTATTTACAATGGACAATCTCTCTCAGCTGCACAGCTTTGGAATGTGAGGGGAAACTGGCACACCCAGAGGAAACCCACACAGGCACAGGGAGAATGTGCAAACTCCCAACAATCAAACCTGGGTCTCTGGCACTGTGAGGCAGCAATGCTAACCACTGAGGCACTGTGCTGCCCCAAAAGGAGGATTTTCTCCTCTGAGCCAACAAAGGAGGCCATCAGGGTTCACCAACAGATCTCCACAACATGTTGACCATTCCCCTAAGGCTGGTAAAATCTCAGCAGCAGCAAGAAGAGGCTCATAGTTGCTCACTTAAGTAGCTCAAATTACCTCAGGGTAGGAGAGCCATCCTCCATACCCAGAAACAGCATATTGACAGAAAGACAACTGACACTTCAATCTCCCAAATGTCTTTCCCTCATCATTTTAACAGGCAATCTAACCCATCCCTGAAGAGTTAGCCTAATATCTGGGAGGTAGTTACTCATAGTCAGGGAAGCAGCAGAACAAGTCAGGGACAGGGATAGTTTGTGTTTTCTGTCAACCAGAGAGCAGACTCACTTTTCTACATTAAGCAAAATCCACTCCAATTTGTTTGGCTGGCAGTTGTTTTTTTTTATTTAACGGCTCATAAACAGAAGCTGAATGGATGGTGGCATGTTATTTCCATCCCACGTGGCATTGTGCACAATTTACGTACTGTGAAATAGAGTAGCCTACATCTGATGATTTGTGGTAATTAGGGCTGCCTTTGGAGAGATCGACAGGGTACCAGAAATGAGGAGGAGATATGTTATAAAATCACAAGAGTTTCATTGCTACTGTTCCAGTTTTCACTCTGTGCTGTCAAATGTAGGATCGTTTCATTTCTGTACAAAAATAAGAATTGTGCTGAAGGGAGCAACTGACACTATCAAGTGTAAGTTGATATCTGTAATAGACCAGAAAAGATTGCAAGACCCTGCACCAAAGACAACTAGATTCTACTAGACGTTCCCACTTGATCTTTTATTTTTGAATTTTTTTGGGAAGAAACTTCCTTAGACATTTCTGCATAGCTGGGTCAAGGTCTACACTCAGCTGCTTGGATGAGATTGGGTCCAGTAGCATTGGTGATGCAAGCATCTTTTCTTTCAACTTCGCCTGGCTCCAGAAAACTCAAAATGGATTGACAAATCTCCCCCATCTAAAGAAATTAGAGTGAAGAATTCAAGACAGCACTTAAAACAATTTTAACATACAAGATTAAACATTATATTCCTACCTGAAATGGGCAGTGATAAAGGAAGTATGGATAAGTCTCCAGCTTCTCCTCAAACAAACATGGAGATGAACATTTATCATTCGATTTTGGCTTTATTAGTTAGGTTTATTACCAGCCATGATTCATGAGACAGGAGGTCCAGGTCACAGGATTGCAGCTCAAGTCCCAGTTATGGCTCCAGCACAAAAATCCATGATGACACTCCACAGGCAGAGTGCTGTATTGGATGGATATGCAATGTTTGGATGAAACATTAAACTAAAGGCCCCAACTGCCTGTTCAGGAGAACATAAAAGGCACGCAGAGCACTGTTTTGAAGTATGGAAGTTATCCCAGGTCTCTCGTCCACTATCTATCCTACAATTGACATCAGACAAACAAAACATTATCCAGTCATCAACACATTGTACAAACAGCAAAGTTGTTGTGCTGATTGGGGGCCATCTTTCCTAAATTATAGCAGTGATTACATCTCAAAATTATCTTCTCAGCCTTTGAGTGCTTTGTCCAGTAGCTATAAGTCTGTATTTCAGTGAAATTGCTGAGTAGTTAATGAAATTGTGGGTAAATTGCATTCATCAAATGAGTAATTTTTCAGTGTTAGAAGTTACTAACAGCCAGCCACAACACAGTTGAAATAATGATCTTTTAATAATTTACAAGAAGTCATATAACTACTGAAAATTCAGCTGAGTGCCAACTTTTTGCAAAGACAAACCTCGCAACACCATTGAAACAACAGATCCTCAATTTCCACCCAGTTTTACCTTTCCATACCCCTACTGCAAAGCTGTTGAGCAAAGAAAAATTAAATAAAAACAGACTGATACTTTTTTCAGACAAACAAAAACTGTGAGAACTATGTAACCATGACAAGGAAGTGGAGTTAAGACTCAGATTAGCTAAATCTGACTAAATGGTTGAGCAGGCTCAAGGTGCTGGCAACCACAGTAATGCAGTCCCACAAGTACACTCTTCATGAAGGTGGTTCTTTGCCAGAAATGCAAAGAAATCAAGGAACCAGCAATGTCTGTCATTCAGCTGAAAATTGCCACCATCATTCAAAAGTTTTCACCCAAATATCTGAAGGATGACTTATGACTTAAATAAAGCATGAGTATCGCTACAAATGAGGAGCATATATATGCGCGTGGTGGGGGGGGGGGGGGGGAAATCATAGATGGCAGATGTCATGTAGTTGTTAAGTCTACAGTAGACACCGACATCGTGCTAATGATGTGGACAGCAGTGTAGGAGCGCTGGCAGGAATACGCAAATTCAGCAGCTGCGAAACAGTAAAAGAGAATTTATTGCAGGAAGAGATTTTCATCACCAAGTCACATTTCCCACTTCTTTATTTCTAAAGAAAAGGCAGGCTAATAATAGGATTACAGAGTACAATACATGGTGAAGCTTAGAATTTGCTCATTCTGACATGAGCAAGCGTTTGTAAATTTGCACAAGGAGCAGCATTTATGGAAGTCGAGATCATGGTAACTGGAATTTACAGAAGATCTAATGATATGCACTGTTTGAATCTTGTATTCAATAATTTGCAGATGTTACATGTGCGCAAGTACAGAGTATTCAGGTTCAATCACAGAACTGATGAAGAGGAGCTGCATTGATAATGAATCAGGGGTCTACTGAAGCAGGATAGGGATACAGGAAACACTGGCAGCTCACTTGCACTTTCATGCAAATTAGAAAGTGATTGATTGGAGGAACCAAAACCAGGACGACCAACAAGCACCATTCCCAACACGAGTGTATTTAGCGGTCTGTCCAAGAATCTGCCACTGTGGATCTGCGCACAAAGTTCACTTGCACAAGTCATCAGCAGAATAAGAGCTTCCAATATTAATATTAAAGTCCAAAATGCAGGTATGGTTGGCCTTAACTTCCTTGTTAGCTACTGGCTACTGACAACATTGAAGAAATTTTAAGATTTCATTAGTGGCATGTGTTTTGTGTGAATGCAAATCAGTGATTTTTGTTAGGAGACACCCTCCAGCAGCGGTACGTGTGGAGGAGCCAATTGGCACGGTCAAATAGCCCTGAACAAATGACAGAAGAAAAATCAAAGCAACAGCAGCAGAATCCCCGAACACTGATGAAGGTTCATCAGGTCTGTCACAGATGTAGCTAGAAGGCCTTGTGTCCCTTGAAACTTGGTACTTGGCAATGCATCCATCCCTTAAAGCTATTCCTTTCATTAGTGTAGCATTTGGGCGCAAATCCAGAACCAGCTTTTAACAAATCACAAGGAAGAAGAACAAGCATAGCAACAAGAGTGCATCGCCAGTGCTGTACCAAAGTAAAATAATTAATTCACCATCAAGATAATCTCAAACATGTTATTCATCCTTTATGCAGTAAGTGAACTGTCAACTGTCAAAGCACAACAAATAAAGTGGCTGACTCTTCAACTGTCCTTGAAAAGGGTCTTTATTTCAAAGCTGCTAAGGGAAGTGACAGCCTTCACTGTGAATGACAAATGATTATAGATGTTCATTATCTTAGATGATTTTTTAGAGCTCGCGCCAGGAACCCGGATTCGATTCCACCCTCAGGCGACTGTCTGTACGGAGTTTGCATGGATTTCCTTGGGGTGCTCTGGTTTCCTCCCAGTCCAAAGATATCCATGTTAGGTGGATCAGCCGTGGGAAATTGCCATAGTTTCCTGAGATGGACAGGCTTGGTGTATTAGCTATGGAAAAGGCTGGGTTACAGAGATAGGGTAGGGGGATGCACCTGGATGGGAGGCTCTTCAGGGGTTGGTGTGGACTGAATAGCCTGCTTCCACGTTGTAGGGATTTATGATTCTACCTCAGTGGTTATCTCCAGGTGAAACTGAACTTCCTCACACACTGCTCCCTCACAACAAATATGGAGCCTCACTGTCTGCACAAAGAACATCATTTTGAAAAGTGTTCATCTTCTATGTGCTGAATGTGCTCTTTCTTTCTTCAATTCTTTGTTCCACTGTATTTTAAATACTGAACATCAATCGGTCTCAGGCAGAATACTGCATTGTACAATTCAATTTTCACATTTTTCTGGTAATGCTGTGAATTACTCAGCAAGTGCTTTGACTGCAAAGTACTCGGCAGTCTAAAGCAAGTATAAAATCTTGCAAAAATTCATCATTGAAGACCTTCAACAAAATTGATATTTTTCTTCTCTGTAGTCACTCGCAATTTTTTAGTTGACCAGGAAGATAAAAAGTTAAATACATCAAAATTTCAATAATTCTGCTCACAACCCTTTATTTCCCTGGGTCAATAAGAAAATTGCAAACCTCTGATAGTAACTTTCTGGAACTAGACACAGGTACAAAATATTACAAATCCACAAATTTGTGGGCAAAGTGACCTCCAATGAAGCAAAATAATTATGGCACTA
Source organism: Ginglymostoma cirratum (assembly GCA_024137785.1). Classification (NCBI taxonomy): domain Eukaryota; kingdom Metazoa; phylum Chordata; class Chondrichthyes; order Orectolobiformes; family Ginglymostomatidae; genus Ginglymostoma; species Ginglymostoma cirratum. Next base: position 43,757,072 of record JAHRHZ010000139.1, read on the forward strand.
AGGACATTCCGGTCTAACTACTGAGGCTAAAGCCATCTCATTTCACAAACGCAACAAAAACAAAATAAAAGCAGATGCTGGAACTCTAACATAAACGCCAAAAACCCTGGAAATACTCAGCAAGCCAGATAGGCAGTATGGAGTGAAAAAAAGAGTCACATTTCAGGTCTCAGACCTCTTCGCAGTACCGAAGGTGTGCTGTACCATTGAATATGGGTCCTTTGAATGAGACACTAAACTAAGACCCCATCTCTGCTCAGATGCAAGTAAACGTTCCACTGCACTAGTTCGATGAAAAACAGCGACTCCAGTGACCAGGCTAATGTTTATCCTCAAATCAACATTACAATCAGAGCCAGGGAGAGAAATCAAGGGCATTGGTGCTGAAAATCCTGGGCCCCTTATCCACAGTCAATTTGGATCAGATATTTTCTAATCAGCCTACTCAGAGATGTTATTCCACACCTCTGGAGTAGGTCCAAATTGAACCTGAGGCTATTAGGTCAATTTGGATGAAACCTAATGAGTGAAACCAAAACACTTTTCTTTATGGATTAAGCTTATTAACTGTTCAATCTTACTGTGTTTTCCAAAAACCAGTCCCAACTGTTCCCCTTTATAGCGACTTAATCAATCAATCCCAAGTACATGTAACAACTTGCTATATTAACAAAAACATCCCTGTTTTTAGCCCTCAAAGCTTTGGGTGATTGCCGAATAGAATGGTACTATGCAGGAGGATCCATTGAGTCCTTTGTGCCAATTCTTTTGAAATGAAATCAAGTCATAGAATCCCTATGGTGTGGAAGCAAGTCACTCAGACCATTGAGTCCATACCAACCCTCTGAACAGCATCCCACACAGACCCACCTCCCTAGCCTATCCCTGTAACCCTGCATTTCCCATGTCTACTCCATCCAACCTACACATCCCTGGACACTCTGCAGCAATTTAGCACACCCAGTCCACCTAATCTGCATGTCTTTGGACTGTGGGAGAAAACCCACGCAGACTTGGGGAGAACATGCAAACTCAACACAGACAGACAGTCGCCTCAGGGTGGAATCAAACCCGGGTCCCTGTCATTGGCAAACAGCAGTGTTAACCACTGAGCCACCATGCTGTCCCTCAATTCTGTATCGTCTTTCCTCCAGTATTTGTCTAATATCATTTTGAACACAAATTTGAATTTGTATCCACAATAATATCAGGGAGTGATTTCTGAACACTATACCTTTATTAATGAAGCCCATCAAAAAAGTGTAGGTTTCACTATGTGATATTACTTTATAATCACAGCTATGTCAGAAAATTGCACACAATTAGGTAATTCATAATAATATAAGCAGCTGTTTTTTGAAAATGACCCAATGTAATGTTTGTCTGGATATTGCAATCAATAATTCCATGGACAAATGAAAATATCTTGAGCTCGGAGACTTGTTCTATTGGCACAAAGCTCCTGGTTTAAAAATGGTAACAATTTCCAGTAAATTAACAATTCATCTGCACTCTTTCTGCCCACAGAAAGGGCTTTAAACAGATGAAAAATAATTTGCATGGAATGTTAAAGACTTTCCCATTTTAAATTATAAGTAATCATACTTAAAAATATCATCACAGCATATAGTAGGATAGCAAAGTATTATGGCTGCTGCAAATCTGAAATATTGACAGAAAATGATGGAAATTGACTCTTGTGGTGCAGTGGTAGGGTCCTTACCCCTAGACTGAGACGCATGTTAAAGTCCCAGCTGCTCCTGAGGTGTCCAATAACATCCCTGAACAGTTGTTTAGGACAAACAGGTTAAGTTAAAAAAAAATGCTGGAAGTACTCAGCAGTCCAGGCAGCATCAATGGAGAAACAAACAGGGCCAATGCTTCAGGTCTTCAATCTGGCAATTGAACCTGGGGCTACGAGGTCAATTTGGATGAAAGCCAATGAGTGAAACCAAAACACCCTTCTGGCAATTGGTCAAACATCTAGTTCTCCTGCAAGATGCTGTCAATGTGTCCAGGCCATTCCCAATATTTTCATAAAAACAGAAATTAGGACTAGACTATTTGGTTGATCTTCCAACTCAGTACCCTGTTCTTGCTTTATCCCTATACCCTTTGAATCCTTTAGCTGTAAAAATTATATCTAACTCCTTCTTGAAAAGGTTCTATGCTGAGATCTCAACCACCTTCTGCAGAAGAGAATTTCACAGGCTCACCATTCTGGGTGAAGAAATTTTTCTTCATCTGTCCTGAATTGCCTACCCTGTATCCTTAGTCTTGTTAGAATAGGCTTTTATGACGAACGCAAAGTGGCAGATGTTGTCGCTATAGACTTCAGCAAAGGTGTTCAACAAGTCTACCTGCATGATAGGCTGGTTAATAAGGTTAGAACACATGGGATCTAGGGTAGCTAGCTAGCTAGCTAGCTAATTAGATACAAAACTGATTTGAAGATAGGAGAAAGTGGTGCTGGAAGGTTGCTTTTTGGACTGGAGGCCTGTGGCCAGTGGTGTGCCACAAGGATCGGTGCTGGATCCACTGCATTTCATCATTTATAAAAATGATTTGGATGCAAGTATTGGATGTATAGCTAGTAATTTTGCAGGTGACATTAAAATAGATGGTGTAGTGGAAAGTGAAGAAGATTATCTTAGACCCTGATCAGATGGGCCAATGGGCTGAGTGGTAGATGAAGTTTAATTCATATAAAAGGTGAGGAGTTGCATTTTGGGAAGTCAAACTATTCACTTAAGTGTAGGGTGCTGGAGAGTGTTGCCAAACAAAAGAGAGGTGGTGGTGCAGGCTCATAGCTCCTTGAAAGTAGAGTCACAGGGAAAAGGGGTGGTGAAGAAAGCATTTGGCACACTTGCCATCATTGGTCAGTGCATTGAGCATAGTAGTACAGGATGTTTATGAGGCACTTTTAGAATACTGCGTACAATTCTGGTCTCCCTGCTTTAAGAAAGATGTTGTTGAACTGGAAAGGGTGCAAAGAAAAGATTTACATGGATGTTGCCAGGACTGGAGGTTGAGCTTTAGGGAAAGGCTGAAAGGCTAGGGCTTTTGGTTTTGGAGCAGAGGTGAGGGGTCACCTAATAGAAGTTTATAAAATCATGAGGGCATGGATAGGGTGAATAGCCAATGTCTTTTTCCCAAGGTAGGGGAGTCCAAAATTAGGTGGGAAAGATTTAAAATGGACCTAAGGGGCAACAATTTCACAGAGGATGGAGAGTGTATGGAATGAGCTGCCAGAAGTGGAGGAGACCGGTAGGATTACAAAATTTAAAAAGGCATCTGGATAGGTACATGAATAGGAAGGGTTTAAAGGGATATGGGCCAAATGGGACTAGATCAGATTAGGATACCTGGTCGTCACAGATGAGTTGGACTGAAGGGTATATTTCTGTGCTGTATGACTCTACATCCCCTGATCGTCTAAACTCCAATGAATATAGTCCTAACCAAAAACAAAAACAAATTGCTGGAAAAGCTCAGCAGGTCTGACAGCATCTGTGGAACGAAATCAGAGTTAGCGTTTCGGGTTAAGTGACTCTTTCTCAGAACTGGTCCTAACCAATACAGTCTTTCTTCATAGTGCAGTTCTGCTATCCCAGCGATGAGTCTGATAATCCTTCGTTGCAGTCCCTCCATAGCCAGAACATCCTTCTTCAGATAGGGAGACCAAAACTGCACACAATACTCAGGTGTGGTCTCACCAAGGCTCTGGACAACTGCATCAAGGCATCCTGCTCAAATCCTCTCACTGTAAAGGCCAACATACCATTTGGCAAAACCAATAGGGATCCCCAATTTTTACCTCACTATCTCCATATCCAAAGGATCATTAGCCACCATTTCCACCACCTTGTGCAGGATGCCACCATCAGTCACATATTTCCCACCCTCCCTTGTCAGCGTTGAACAGGAACGATTCACTCTGAAATACCCTGGTCCATTCCTCTTTCACTCCCAACAGCAACTACAGAAGGTGCAATGAGAGGTTTCAAAAAGACATGAAGTGCACAGGGTCGTTCGTGTATGGAATGAACTTCCAGAGGAAGTGGTGGATGTGGGTACAGTTACAATGTTTAAAAGACATTTAAAGTAGTACATGAATCAGAAAAGGTTTAGAGGGATATGGGCCAGGAGCAGGCAGGTGGGACTAGTTTAGTTTCAGACTACATTCTGCATGGACTGATCAGACCAAAGGGTTTGTTTCTGTGCTGTCTGACTACGAGTTGCCCACTTACCTCCTTGCACCTTGCCATTCGAGGCACCAGTCACACCTATCAGGTGAAGCAGCAATTTATCTGCATTTTGCTCAATCTAGTCTACAGTATTCACTGCTCTCAATGTGGTCTCCTCTGCACTGGGGACACAAACCTTACACTAAGTGACTGCTTTGTCGAACAGCTACGATCTGTCCCTAAAAACGGAGCTTCCAATTCCTGGCTACTACAAGACACCACCTGCCTTCCCATGGCAATAAATGTACCTCAGCCCTGCTGCAGTATGTTCTAGTGAGGCTCAGTGCAAGCTGGAGGAACAACCCCTCATCCATCACCAAGTTAGTTTACTGCCTTCAAGACTCAACATTGAGTTTAATGATGTCAGAACATGAATATCCTCTTCTTTGTTCTTTACCTATCATTACACCCCTAGGTCTTGTTGTGTGTGGGTTGCTCCCAGCACAGCCAACCCATTTTCACACACTTACATTCCTGTCAGCACCCCACCCAACATTAAATCTCTCAGTTTATCAGAAGTTATATCTTTGTTTGCCTTTCCCTTTTCTCTCCCTCTCTGGATACCATCTCCATGTACTGTATTTATTTTTCTCCACCACACCAGTCGTCATCATAAATATTACCTTTTCTAAGCAGCCAAGTGATGAAGGATCACTGGATTTGAAATGTAAAGGCTGTTTTTTTACCTCGACAGATGCTGCCAGAAGTGCAGAGTTTCTCCAGCACAATGTTTCAGATTTCTAGCATCCCCAGTTTTGTTTATGCCATTTGCCTTCTTCACCATCCACTGCACCTATATAATTACTTTCAGCAACTGGTGTACCAGTCCACACAGCGTGGAGCTGGAGGAACACAGCAGGCAGGCAGCATCCGAGGAGCAGGAAAGTTGACGTTTTGGGTCAGGACCCTCCAAAACATCAACTTTTCTGCTCCTCGGATGCTGCCTGGTCTGCTGTGTTCCTCCAGCTCCATACTGTGTTGTGTCTGACTCCAGCATCTGCAGTTCTTGCTATCTCTGGTGTACCAGTCCACCAAGGTCTTGTTGCACCTACCCCTTTCTCAATCTCTCGAGATATTAATTGGCGTTCCTGATTGTAATACCAAAGTGGATAACTTCACATTTATCCATATTGTACTTCAGCCACCATGCATTTGTCAGACACTCAACTTGTCCAAATCGCATTTATCTTGGCACCCTCTTCACAGTTCACCCCCCCACACAGCTTTGTTTTGGCTACAAACTTGAAGATATTAACAATTTAGTTTAGGGAACTAAAATTATATGTAGTGAAAGCTAGGGTCGAAGCACTGATGCGCTGCCATTCGGAAAATGATTCATTTCTATCTACTGTTTCCTGTCTGCCAAACAGTCCTCTACCCATGTCAGCACACTATTTCCAATACCATGTGCTTTAAATTTTACATGCAAATCTCTTGAGAGACATTAGTGAAAGTCAACGTTGTCATTGTACCAGCCTCCAGCACCTCCTCTGGCAGCTCGTTCCATACATGCACCACTCTCTGCATGAAAATGTTGCCCCTTAGGTCCTTTTTGAATCTTCCCCTCTCACCTTAAACCTATGTGCTCTAGTTTTGGACTCCACTATTCTGGCGAAAAGACCTTGGCTAGTCACCCTATCCATGATTTTATAAACCTCTATAAAAGGTCACTCTTTAGTCTCTGATGCTCCAGGGAAAAAATAACAATGTTATTTATAAAATCACCATGGGCTAAGATGTTTCCTAGATCCTGACTTTGCTCAAGAAACTGGTGACTTAAACTATTCTACCTGAAGTATAACACTGAACAACTAGCTAGAAGAATGCGTCTACTCAGTCCTGTCGGTTGTGCAAAAACAAGCTACTTAAAACAGCTTTTGAGACCTGGCGTTAGAGAAAGAGTTTTTATGCACCACTAAATGGATTTTTTGTTTAAATTATTTTAATGATATAAAGATAAATGACAGGACTTCAAAGTTTATTAGGAACTTCTGGAACTTGGTTTCTTCACATTCAAGAGAAATACCCACTGAGATTTTTGGTTTCAGATTCACTTTGCATTTGGGCAGCACTGCGAAGACTTTGGAAACGGATTGCTGTATAGATCAATGTTCATCAGAAGGATACATAAAGAACTAGGTTACCTTAGAGTGAAGGGTTTGTGTTAGATCCAGGCCAGAAGAAGTTACTTAATGATGAGTGTGTTTAAGATTGGTATACAATAGCTCTAGGAAAAAAAACAAATGGCAGTCTTGTCTAAAAGCTGAAGTCAGAAGTTACTTTAGCCGACCGAGGTGTTAGATATAGTGACACTGGTGCGTGTTCTGTCCTAGTGGTTTTCCATGTACTAAATAAACTGAAAAGAGAAACAGCTTTTGTGAAGGAAGTTTGGGGATTAATGAAATTACCTTTACTGCTTTTTAAAACTTATAAATTCAAAGTAGATGGTTTGGTTTGGTTTATTCTATCTTATCTTTTTAAAACAATAAACCAGAAATTTATTAACAAAAGCAAAAGATCTACGGTATTGCTTAATGTTTTATTGAGACCTCACTCCATTAAAGCAAATAAAAACGTGATTTATAAAAGACAGGTTTCTTATGGGAATTGACCTGTCCAGTAGAACATTAGCTGGGATCAGAATAGGTGCTAACTGGAATTCTAACAATGGACTTTGTTGAGACATTGCACGGTCACAGTACATGAAGAAGTTATCCTGGAACCGGAGAGCTGCAACTCCATATGTTATATTCTAGATCAGAGCTAATTTCTCTATTGACTTTGTGTCCTGACAAATCCCACAGATTTACACTGAAACTTCCAGTAATCTGCATGAAAATGCAAACACCACTGCGAAGCCTCTTCTAAGGATGCCTACCTTGAAGAAGTTACCCTCCTCCCTCTGGAAAGACCTCAATGGATCTCTCTCCCACTGCAACACTTTGGTCATCCCCACCTCCTTGACCTGTCTGTCTTCTCTCCACCCATCTGCTTCTCTATCCACCTTCTATCATTGCCTCCATCCTCTCTCTATCTATTTCAGAGCCCCTTTCCCCTTCCCCATTTCTGAAGATGGGTCCAGACCCAAAACATCTGCTTTCCTGCTCTTCTGATGCTGCCTGGCCTGCTGCGTTCATCCAGCTCCACACTGCGTTATCTCAGACTCCAGCATCGGCAGTTCCTACCTAATCTCTCTGTGTGACCAAGGAAACATTTAAGCCAGAAAGGAGGGTGCGAGGATGGAAGTGAAATCCAAAAACCTGTGGAGACGATCTGGAGACATTACCAGCTGACTCTTCAGCTTCACTCTACTTTTCCCACTTCTATCCTCATGGGGTTTACAGGTCTGACAGAAACAGGGCTTGAATTTGTGGACCAAATCAGATGGTGAGCCATCTCCACTCTCTGTCTCTGTGTTGCAATATTAGAGCAGAATCAGAGACAGAGACATATAGCACAGAACAGGCCCTTTGGCCCACTGATTCTGCGCTGACCCACCTACATTAACACCCACTTTCCAGCACTTGGCCCATAACCTCTGGGTAAAACAAAAATCCTCAAATCCCCTCTAAACCTCCCACCCTTCCCCATAAAATTGGGCCACCTCATTATTGACTTTTCAACTCAGGGGAACAATGGTTCCTTATCCACAGTGTCTATTCCCCTCAATATTCCCTACATTAATCAGGTACCCCATTAGCAATTTCTGTTCTGAAGAAAACAACCCAAGGCTATCCAACCTCTCTTCATAGACTTTTGTTTCACAATGTGAGTTCTTAACTAATGCAGGGAGTGGATCTTTAGAGAAGTTTCATCTAGTGTAAAAGCCATTTTGGTTAAATGTCTCACAAGCAATCAGGAGTCTTCACTATTATACTTGGTCAATAGTTAACCCATTTGCAATTACGCATTAAAAATTGTGGATATCTACTCCAACCCTGCAGTGTTAATCAAGAGTGCACATCACTCATTTTTTTTAGTTCCACTGATCCAGAAGTCACACCATAAATTTAATTATTTTATCTGGTATCTGATATGGCCCATTGTTTAGTTACTCTATTCTGATTTGGAATAAGAGTCTAAAGCCGAATTATCTCCATCTGTATCGTCAATGATCTTCCCAAACATCAAACATGTCAGGAATGAGAATTTTTGATGATTGCACAATATTCACATCATTCCCAACTCTTCCAATACTGAAGCAGTCTGTGCCCAAATGCAGCAAGACCTGGCTCACATCTATGTTTTGGGCTGACAAGTGCTAAGTAACACTTGCTCATGACCTGGGCAATGACGATCATCACCAACGAAAGAGAATTTAACTATTGCCCCCTTGACATTCATTCAATGGCAGTACGGTCACTGAATCCTCAGTACCAACATCCTGGGCGTCACCATTGACCAGAAACTAAACTGAACTGAACTAGCCATATACGTACTCAGGCTATGACAATAGGTTAGATGCTAAAAATCCTGCAGCGAGTAACTGACCCCCTGATTACCCAAAGCCTGACAAGTATCTAAGTCACAAGTCAGGGGTCTGACGGAATAACCTCTACTTGCCTGGATGTATGCAGCTCCAACATAATTCATAGAGCTCAACAATATTCAGGACAAAGCAAACTTTTTGATTGGCACCACATCTACCACCATTCTGTACTGCCACAACCTAAGCTCAGTAGCCGAGTGTGTGTAACATTTGCAAGATGCTCTTCAGAAATTTACCCAGGTTCCTCAGACAGCACCTTCCAAAATCACAACCGCTGCTGTTCAGAAGGACAAGGGCAGCAGAAACACAGGAACGCCACTTGCAAGCTCCCCTCCTAGCCATTCACCATTCTGATTTGGTGATCTTTTGCTGTTCCTTCATCCTGATAGGGGAGAGTTCCATGATTTTGACCCAACACACCGCCCACGGATTACAGCAGTTCTGGATTACATCTCACAACTCGCTCAAGTGCAATTAGAGGTAAACAATAAACACCAGGTCTCTGCCGGTGACACCCACATTCCAAATTTGAGATAAAAAGCATTTCCTCAAGATTGCTCGAGAATGGTGCAGAAAATTTTGATTGCAAACAGACCCCAATGTGATTAGGTGGCTCCCATCCTGAACGATAATGAAACATAAGATAGTGTCATGCAACTACTTTAAAGGGCACATCGTTCAGATGCAGAGCCTGTGTTTGTTTTGGCTGCTGTTTTCTTTTCAATGTAGAATCTACAAAACTCTGGAGTGGCCATGTCAGAAGCTATTTTAACAACATTAATACTATTAATTGACAAAGTGCAGAGTCATGAACGCAGGCCAGTCCATCAAGCAAACCAGCCTTCCATCCATTGACCCCCACCTATACTTACTGCTACCTCAGGAAAGCAGTCAACATAATCAAAGACCCCTCCTGGCTGGACTCTCTTCCACCTTCTATCAGGCAAGAGATTTAAAAGTTTGCATACGTGTATGAAGAGAATCAAGAATTGCTTTTTCACTGCTGTTATTAAACTGGAGTGGATCTCAAAATTTTAAATATAATGTTGATCTTGCTGTCTGTCATCTTTCTGCAGCTGTAACATTGTATTCTTTGCTCTGTTCTATTACTCTAACGCACTTTGTATCGTATGATCTAAACCGAAGTTTTCACTGTACCTAGGTACCTGTGATAATAATAAATCAAATTAATATTAATTTTATCCGTTACAATGTGCCTATTTTGTACATGTAATGCTGATTTGACACCAGTGAGAATGTTTTTAGATCAATGTCCCATTATTTAACTGTCCCTTTTAACATGCACAATTGAACATGCATCAGCATCTCAAAGGAAGGTCCAGCACTCGGTTATCTAAAAGGTCATTCAAAATATTTAAGTTAGCTAATAGATGTTCACTGGCTTCTGCTATAGTTTTACAAGCAGTAAGAGGCTTCCATAGCTGTTTGAAATTCAAGTCAAAAGTTGGTACCTACTGTTGATTTTCTTTTCAACATGGTGTCCTGTGGTGATATCAGTTTCCCGACGTACACTGACAACACTCAGCTTGAGCTAATCAGCACAGCTCTTGACCATTGCATTGTCTGCAAATTGTCCCAGAACATCCACCAGACAGAGTTAAACCATTGACCTAAGCTAAAATCAGTCTAAATATAATTCTGAACAAATTACAAAATAAAATAACCAAAAAAGGTTGAACAAAATTCGAGAAGTTAACCGGAAGAATTTGAGCACCAGCTAATACACGATAGAAATTTGAATAAATTAAAGAAAAAATTTATGACAGGCATTCTTTCAGGAGTATGAGAGAAATAAAACAGATGTTGGATAGAGTTCTAAGAATAAATATTAGTGGCTCGTCCCTTGTATTACTTACCATGAATAAACAGATTTGCTGGTGTAGGTTCTCCCTTTGTGGCAGGCTGACAGAATAGGCCAGTCACTCAGCTGTTAATGCCAGTGGAAGGGCTGGCCGACTGAGGGTCAGGTCTCATTAAGGCAGGAATGACAAGGCTGCAGTGAGAAATGCTTTACCATTATCATTTGCACCCAGGGATATAATCTTCTGTTACACTTGACACATCACCAAAGCCATTAACTTACAATGACTGAAAAGAAACAAATTCCATTTTTATTACTTAGCATTATGAAATGCTAATGAAAATTATTTCAAAGAGGAGATCTGAATAACTTGATAGAAGGCGACAAATGCAGTCACACGTGATTGAACTGCTAATTGATAAATTCAAACCACAAATCATATTTTTGCACATCAACCAATCTGCCAGAAGTAGTTTTAATTGAGGTGAAATATATTTGCAGAGGTGGAATCAGTCATCAAATTAGGGTACAGGTAAATTAGATAATTTGCATTAATAAAGAGATAGAGTGTGATGCAACGTGCAAGAGAAGAATGATGATGAAGTCAAATTCTAGACATATCATTGCATTTAGAATATTTGAAAATTGGTGTATCTACAGAACATTATTTTCTCCATAATAGCTTTTAGTGACACCTCACAAAAAAGTCTTATTTTTATGGTTATTGGCTGTTGCACATCCTTCACTATGCTGGAGACTCCATTTCTTCCATGAGATGTATCCTTGCAAACTCTAGTACTGATACCCACCCCACACTCCACCAGCTCAGCCACATAGCCAGCTTGACATTGCCAATCAACTGCCTCCAACGTCAGCTTTGTAGTATGTAGAGGCAAATCTTATTTTTTTTTTATTAAATAGGATCAATTTTCTATTCCTTTATGCAGTGGAGTTAGGGGTTAGAAGATAAAATAAAATGTTGATATGGCAAAAAGTAATTGCTTGTATATGGTAGCATAGTGCATATATACTAATGATCCAGAGGCTTGATTAATAACTTGGAGACAGGACTGAAGGGTTTCAGCCCAAAACATTGACCTTCTTGCCTGGATTAATAAACTGAAAATGCAAGTTCAAATCTCTCCAAGGCAGTTGAAGAATACTAATTTGTGCAATTCAGTAAAACTGGAAGCTTTTTCCAAAAAAAAAAAAAGTAAAGTAATGTTGACTAAATAAAAATAAAAAACACACCATTCAAATTCAAGGAAATATGTTATCCTTGCATTCTGGCTTATACAGTAATATGGTTGACCGAAATGAACCAGTGAATCATTACAAAATACGCCAAGACAAACAAATTTGAAATGTTTCAATGAGATTACTCTTGTACTTCTCAACTCCAAACAGAATTGACTCATTCTGCACAAACTCTCCCAATTTGGCATAGCCAATCCACATAGCCTGCACATCTTTGGACTGTGGGAGGAAACTGGAGCACCTGGACGAAAGCCACACAGACACCAGGAGAATGTGCAAACTCCACACAGACAGGTCGCTTGAGGCTAGAATTGAACTCGGGTCCCTGGCGCTGTGAGGCAGCAGCGCTAACCACTGAGTCACCATGCTGCCTCTAGTTTAATACTGTTCTGAACCTTTGAGTTAGCCACAATGGATCTCTTTTCCAATAGAGTTTTAGCTCTCAAAGGAATGGATGTTTGAGTTTTCAAAATATATTTTTAAATACTCATCATTGCTTTTCTACCACATCTCATCATCTAATTGCCAGATTTACTTCAGCAAAAACTGCCCTTTAAACCTATTGTTGTGATTTACGTGACTAGGGCTTTTGATTTTTGAATTCCATCAGCCATTTTAATGCTCGGGACATCCATGGACTGAAATGGCTTAAACAAAAAAAAAAAAAAAAAAAAACTAAAAACGCGACTTAAAATGGACACAAGCATCACTTGACAAACAGCAGTGAAGTTTCAATTGGATTAGACAATGGATAGCCGGTATCCAAGCACAAGGAAGCCAGCTTTTGATTTTTTTTTGGGTGGGGAGGGGCGTGGTGGTTGAAAAGAAACTCATTTCAAATCTTTATTTTGCATCTTGATGAAAACGTTTTCAAGTTGGAGATGAAAGCATCGGCTGCAATTACCAAGCCTGGAGAGGACAAACTCAAACATAGGAACACACAAATGAGCTTTTTCAAGAAAGTTTCTTCTCTGATGAAAGACTAAGGATGCAGAGCTGAAAAGTCGAATATTTTTACTCTAAGAAAAAGAATCCAGTAACAACTTGGATTGTAAAGAAACATCATAGTACTGAAAACTCAAAAGAATAAGTACAATATATATGTTATTGCTGATGGTCTAAGACACTAAGTAAACAAATGTTGTCCCAGGTTAAAACCTTATGCTTGAAGAATACTCCTGCTGCAATTATATAGAGCACTGGTGAGGCTAGAACTGGAGTACTGTGTGCAGTTTTGGTCTCCTTATCTGAAAAAGGATGCTCTTGCTGTGGACAGGTGCAGTGGAGGTTTGAAAGTTTATCAGATTGATTCCTGAGAGGGCAAGACTGATGTAGGAGAAGAAATTGAATCAGTTAGGATTGCATTCACTGGGGTTTAGAAGAAGGGGGGGGATCTCAGAAACCTAGAAAATTCAAACAGGACTAAAAGCTTAGATGCAGGAAGGTTATTCCTGACACTGGGAAGTCCAGAACCAGGGGTCATAATTTAATGATAACGAGTAAACCTTTTAGTACAGAGATGAGAAGAAGTGTCTTGACCCAGGGAGTGGTGAGCCTATGGAATTTGTTAGCACAAAGTAGTTGAGGCCAAACATTGTGTTTTCAAGAAAGACGTTGAAATAACTCCAGAGGCCAGTAGCCCATCACCAAGTCACTTTATTTATACATGCAGCATCCTTGACACTGATCCAGCTCCCTGTGAGTAGCACCTCCAACACTTGTTTTTAAATCTGTCAACCAGGGTTCTCTGATTGGGGCTGTTAACCTGGTCCAATCAGGGATTTTATTTTATGACGTCCATTTGGCTGACTGCATTACAATCACTACAGAGTTATAGAGCTTTTGCGGCTAAGAGATATTGGGGAGGGTAGGAGTTGAGGAGGTTGGATTGAGGAATTAGGATATTGAGGTGGTGATCAGCCATAATCATATTGAATGGCACAGCAGGCTTGAGGGGTAAAATGGTCTACTCCTATCTTCTATGTTTTTATGCAGAACACTCTAAACTGTACATTCTTTTATCTCTATTTTTGTACTCTCTACGATATACCCTTTAGCTTTATACGTGTGCATACATGCAATTTCACACACCTAATTTGGCTGTTAATAATTGCACCTGTTCTTTCACTCAGGAAAATATTGCAAGTGGTTCCTTACTGCCACAGGAGAAATTAGTTAATTCTAGTATAACTCATCCTAAAAGAACTTAAAGATTTGTGGCATCTAACAGGACAGGTTGAAACAGGAGCCAAACCTGGTCATAAATTAAGGCAATTACATAATGTTTAGTTCGTTACTTTCAGACCTCTCTACATTACTGTCAAACTCAATCTGAAATTCTATAATAATCTGATAACCGTTACCCAGAAAATCTCTTAGAATGTGTTGAACCATTACGTTCATCCCACTACACAACTCAAGACTTAAAAAAGCTCTCAGCTGATTTGGGGATCAAAACCATATTTGAAGGCATTATTCTAGACCAAACTCCAGTCATCTTAGCCAACAATGCTAGCCAAAACCCATTTGCTTTTATGCTACCCAGAAAATATCATTAAGTTATAGTACTATAAGTTTTTTTGAATATATCGGAGAATAAAGGGAAATAAAAGCATGTTCTTCTCATAGCTAGATATTAGAGAAGTCGGGCATCCACATGATTAAGAATGGTGCTCTCATCAGTGCGGCTGGCAAACAACAGGCATGGTAAAAAGTCCAAAAGCCAATCGTAATTGAATGAAAAAGATCGACTTTTGTCTGAGAGAAAGCTATTGAGGTGTTTGAACTACGTTGAACACTTATTTAAATAGTTCAAAAGCAATGTATAGACAAAGTTATAACAGCCCGCATACAACAGGCATTAACAATTTAAACAACCTTTTTAACCCACAAGAACAAATTTAGAGATGAATATTAATGCATTTAGCATGTGCAGTCAAATCACAATGCAATTGCATTCTTCTATTTCCTTTAAGAATAAAACACTGGACCATATTCCATAAGAACATGATGAAAATTTGACAGATCTGAAGTGGGGGGGCATTAGAATTGGTGACTGGTGAAATAAATTTTAACAATAATGGGTGCAGGTAGTCGGGACATTATGGGAGGGAATGTCAAGACTAAATGGTGAGACATAAAGCCACCAATGATGGGACAGAGGAATACAGAAGGTTCCAGGGATTAAGAAAAAAATTCTATGGAGCTCATAAAAATAGTCAATAGGGAAAAAACATTAATCCTGTCTGCGGTGTTACCACAAATAAACAAACAAGGCTTTCTTGCTGGTCATCGCATGAAGATGATAATGCTTTTATATTTCTCACTATTTGTTTGAATTTCAGAACTGAATAAATTGTGGAAAGAATGTGACAAAACTTTAATTTTGAATCACTGCTGTTATAGATCTGTTGCAGATTTTCTCAAGGGCCAAGGCAAGTTCTGCGCATAAGGCACTGTGCGCTGCTACACAACCATAAAACAAGTTATTTCTATATTTCAGTAAATTTGGGAGATGTTGGTCCATATTTCATGCCTTTCAACTTGTCATGGTATTCAAGTTGTTTGATATTTATGCTTGGGAAGTAAATGTAAATTGTTAACTAAGTTATTGTTTCATCCTTATTTTCCAACTGGAGATTACTTAGGATGCATGAATATATTCATTAAGTTTCTACTGTTCACTGCACAATAGTGTTCCCTTCAAATGGTGTCAGATGAAGCCAAGAAAAAAAAACAGATTTAGAAGCATATCTGTTTTGAAATAATTTTACCCTGCTCACAAAAGAAAAATTATATAGTATCTTATGTCATCAACAGATTTTTTTAAACAAGTTTTGCATTACAAATAGCTCTGTTGTCGTGGCCTGATTGTTAGAGTGCCATTTTGCCTATGTAGGGATTGTCGTATGAGCAAAAGGCTAAACAGGCTGGGACTCTATTCACTGGAGTTTAGAAGAATGAGAGATGATCTCCTTAAAAGATATAGGACTCTTAAGGGGCTTGACAGGGTGAGAAGATATTTCCCCTCATGGAAGAGTCGATGATCAGAGGGCATAGTCTCAGAATAAAAGGGCACCGATTTAGACTGAGCTCAGGAGGAAGTTTTTTTCCCCTCAGAGGGTTGAAGGTCTTTGGAACTTAGGCCACAGAGAGCCAAGGGGGCTGAATACCCATGTATATTCAAGGCTGAGATAGACGGTTTGACCAATGCGGGAGTCAAGGGTTACGGGGAAAAGGCAGGGAAGGGGACATGAGGAATATCGGATCAGCCATGATCCCATTATTGGTGGGTTGAGCTCAAGGAGCTAAACAGCCTCCTCCTGTTCCTATTTCTTATGGCCTTATGGACTAAAAACTTGTGTCAGTTGAACAGTCACTCAAAAACACAAAAGAAATTGAAAAATGGCATGATTCTTGCATGTTCTTTATGGCAAGTTGGGGACACTAGGCTCCATCTGAGAGATGATAAAAACCAAGCCATGATAAAGAAACAACTGCAGCAAAGGACAGTATTACAATATTATTTTTGCACTCTCAATTGAGTTCGATCATCATATTACTCATTACTTGACATTTTCTGATCAAATCTTTAGGCTTGCAGAAAATAGGAAAGTCTGTTGTAATCAATACTGGGCTCCAAAATTACAATACTGTACCCTGTGTGATATGCAGCTGTTCAATCCTTCTCTGTACTAGCCACTTTGTTTCAATGTCATAACTTTGACACATCCTACTGCCATACAAATCATTAAATGGTAGAATGTCTCTATATTTTAAAGCATAAAAACACATTCTTCTCCACAAATAATCTGTCATTCACTAAAAAGTATCAAAACTAGGTACAGCCTTGCTGTTCACAATCGGTTTCAGTGCCTTGTGAAGAATTACACAGTAATAACATCATTTAAGGTTATTGCATATTGACTCAGCAGCTGTTAGAAGAGGGCATAATAAGTTATAAATTAGTATTTCACTGAAAAGCTGGTTTGCAATAATTAGATGAGGCTGAAACAGAACAACACCTTTCCCCATACTCACACGGTAGTTTGTTCGACCTAATCTATGGTATTGCAAGGTGATTTCAGCACGTTCCTCACTGGTTTACAGTGGTTTTCAGGATAGTAAACAGGATGCTTAGAATGATTTGTGCTTTGCAGAGGTGGAGGAAAATTATTAGCTGGAGTGTCAATGAGTGTAACGGACAGTACTCAGGCAAGAACTGATCACACATTTCAAAAGGAGCATGACATCCATTGACTTGTACAACTGTCTAAGCCATACTCCTCATTCTATTTGACTTGTTAATTAGGGTTTTTCCATCCAGAGTTTCGAATGGTGGCAAGTCCCAATGTATTTCTTACAATTATCAAATAATTGTTTTGCAAATTTCATCCATGACAATTATTATTATTACCAGACTTAGACGAGTTTCACCAGTTTGTTCCAGTTCCAGACTGGATACTCAACTTTTATTCTCCCGGTTGAAGTGGGAAGAACAAACTGCCTCGTTTTCTCTACTCACCGAGTGCCGCGGTTGGTTGCATCAAGATAATTTAGTCAGGATGCCTTCCTTTGTGAACGCCTTTCTCCCAGATGAAAATTAATTTATGTTTCAAAAGGAGCCAATTTAACCCAGCTTTCTTGAGTTAACAAAAAGACGTGTGTGTTATTAGTTGCTAGCCACAGGAAGAAATGTTAACGTAACACACAGGTACAAATTAGAATGAAGTGGCTAGTCTAAAAGGATAGAGAGTTTTAAAAGCACGATATATGAACAGTTTCTGAATTGGCACTCAGAGCCAATACTCAAACATGGTAGCCTTTGCAGTGGAAGTTAGTGGCCACTTTAGGTGGCAGGTGAACGGATGATCTTTGGGATGCTTGATTTTGTTGGCTGATTGAAGGTTCTTTGCCCTGATACCTTTCGAGAAAGCAGCTGGGGAGGACTATCTTTTACCTGCAATACAAGGGTGACTAGGGGAAGTTTCTCAGACATGCCTTTCATAGCACATTAACGTTGCACCACAGATTGGTATATACAGGGTAGTCAGTACCACTAGCACATTCCAACAGAGATGTGGGATTTTTTAAAAATCTGTCTTTGAAGAATACGTAAAAGAGAAAAACAAAGTGTCTGATTATGTTTGGGACATTACCTGCAGGGATGACTTCCTGCAAAGGTGGTTGTGGCCCCCTTGTTAACTTCATTGTTACAAGAGATCACAGTCCAGTCTGTTTGAAGTTTATTTGATCACTTACTGAATTCATTTTTATATCGCAGTTGCTATCTCATCTCTGGAGCAAACTACTTCTTAATATTTTGAAATTAAGGGCTTAACACACTTGTAGTATTTTGGAGTTCTTACCCATCATTATAACACAAACAACTTAAATGTGTGTATTTTTTCCAACAAAAGCACTAAATGCTGTGCATTAAATTTGTCTATTTATCATCAGTACATTTGTTGAATGACAGAGCTCCTGGCTGGTCTTGGTTGAGACAAGATAAATGAAGGTAAACATCAGTTTACTATAATATGACAAAGTTCATTGAATTTATAAATGTGTTTGTGACATGATTCAATAAATTTAAAGACGTGTTTTACCCTGAAAATGTTAAGAAAATAAAGAAGTTCTTGCAGCACAATACTCTTGGCGCTTTAAAATCCATCATTGTTTTAAATTACATAAAACAAATTTCAGCTGAAATATATGTACAAGTTTCAAATTGGGCAACTTACCCTAATTGTAGATCTGTACAGCATTGTCATTTAGCATTCTCACAATTGCATTATCCAGAACTGCAAAAAAAAAAAAAGCACAAAATGTAGTGTTTACAATTTATTTATTTATTAAAAGATGATAAGCCAAAGCAGTCTGCTTCCAGCACGATTCTTAGAACCATTTCCTCAATGACATGGGTTTACTTTGCATTTTCACATACAACAGGGTATCTGCCAAGAAGAAAAAAAAAATTCAGATCCGGCATACTGAACCGTTAAAAACTTTGTTTTCTATGATGACAGCACCAACCGATGTAAAATTGGAGAAGTAAAGCTCCATAAAGTGAAATGTTCAGGACATTAAATTATTCCTTATTACAGATTGTAGAATTCCATGAGCACTCAGGTCTTGATGATACACAGCCCACATCTCAAAATAATAATACATGCTCTGCACACAGACTTCTGCTGACTTGCGGAGGCCTTTATTTTCAAACACTCACTGCATCGCCATACTGCTGTTGGCATTGACACAGCTGATCTTGTATAATAACAGAAAATGAGCAATTGAGGATGCAGGGCATCTGACACTAAAATAAAAGTGCTGGAGAATCTCACCAGGTCTGGCTGTATCTGGGGAAAGAGAAACAGACTCAACCCATTTAGCCCAATGACCCTTGATCGGGGAGGGGTGGGTGAGAGCGCGACAAAAAAGGGATTACCGACAGTAAGCCAGGGAAGAAAAAATGCTGAATTTGTAATAACGGGAACTGTGGATAGTTGAAAATGAGTTGGCTATGCTGGGAGCAACCTCTAAATAACAGAAACTAAGGGCATGGGGATGGATAACAAACACGGGGGAAAGCTGTTCACACTCTGAAATTGCTAAGCTCAATATTGAATCCTGAACATTGTAAGATACCTGGGTGGAAGATGAGGTGTGAATCCTCAGCTTGTGTTGAGCTACACCGGAGCATTGCAGCATAAATGTTAGAATCATAGAAACCCTACAGTGTGGAAGCAGGCCATCTGGCCCATAAGAGTCCACATTGACCCTCCAAAGAGCATCCTACTTAGATACATCCCCCTACCTTATTTCTGTAACCCTGCATTTCCCATGGCTGAACCACCTAGCCTGCACATCTTTGGACTGAGGGGGGAAACCAGAGCACCCAGAGGAAACCCTATGTCAGCCCTACATCAGAAAAGGATGGAGATTCCAACAGTCTACCTTAAACATGTGGACTTTCCCCCCCCCCCCCCCCCAAGATGGCAGACAGCATGTGGGCTCGTCTGCTTCTGTTGGCTTTCTCTCTGTTTTCTTTCCTCTTTGTTTTATTTTAAGTCTGTAAAGTGGTAGGTAAGGTTGGACACCTGAGGCAACAGCGGCAGCAACATCAGGGCAAGCCAGACATGGCTCCACCCCAGCCCGGGGTCTCCTGGCAAGCGAGGAACAGGCCCCAGGCTGACTTCCCGGACCCAGCACTCTCGTCCCCATGTGGTGGTCTTGTCTCTCTTCATCGTCTAGCTATTCCAGTGGCCTGGCCAGCAGTTTTGGCCAGGCCAGGTGGTCTTCTTTGGTGGAGGCTTCCAGTCTAGTATCCAGTGTCCCGGAAAGCCAGTCTTATCACGACTGCGTCTTCAGGGTATTCCACTGTTCCTTAAATCAGCTTTCCCCAAGTACAGGAGCCGTTAACTGAACTGTGATGAACTTTGTCTCAATAAATTATGTACAACTTCTCATTGATGTAGATGCCATGGTGGGGTGACTTAATTTTTTTGGCTGTATTTTTCGTGTAGACATAGACGTGACAATAAATTTCTATTCTATTCTATTCTACTTGCAGGTAATATCCTTTCAGGCAGATAAAGCTTGATAGACAGTAAATATTGTGGGAATTTGGGAAATGCTCAGTGTTTTAATAAGCAATATTTTGTTACTAAAACAGAGTTGAACCACAAACGGAATTCAATGTCTCTTTACCCACCTCACAGACAACAGCGTTTGGGGAAAGTGCTTTTAATACAAAAACTAAGTATCCAAAGCACAAACATTTCCTCTGAGCTGCCTCCAATATACATCCCTCCTCAATATACATCCTTCAAGGGGACCAAAACTGGACACAACACTCCAGATGCAGTCTGACTAACACCTTGTACAGTTGCAACACTTCCTTACTTTTATACTGTATTCCCTTAGCAATAAGTGGCAAAATACCTCTTACCTTCTCATTACCTGCTGTCCCTACATACTAATGTTCTGCGATTCGTGTGCATGGACAGCCAGATCCCTTTGCACCAAAGCACTCTGAAGTTTCCTGAATTCTGAAACGATCACTACACGATGCTGACATGGGAGGGGAGAGGAGTATGTTGGAGATGACAGAAATAGCCACTTACGATCCCTTGGATGTTTCTTTGTTGTGGTAGAAATTAAATACAAGGGGGACCTTAGTGTTGTATGGGTGGGAAGGGACGGTGTGAAAGCAGAAGTGTGGGAAATGGGTCAGCTAATCTCATGTTCGGTCACATAACTTGTTCTACATCTCTCAAAATGTGAAGTGTTGAATGTATTCCAGAGTCTCGCCTTCTACATATATGGGAGGCGGAATAATTGGCAGATGAGGTAGGTTTGCTTACATTGGATCCAGTTGGAGGATCATCTAATAAACATGCGTTTTCCTTGGAGACAGCTGCACAGTATGCAGGTAAAATTCCAGCATATTCAACTCTATTAAAATTATAGATTGTGTCTAGGGGGCCAAGAGACATTGCCCATCACATCCTGTGCATTGATCTCTCAAAACGGCCAACATTCAAGTGAGCTCAAAGAAACCACTTCAGAAGATCATTCTAAAGTTCTCATTGAAATAAGACCATGTTGACATTGGGAATAAGCTCCTCTCAGTCCTCAATCATTCAAATGACAAAACAAAAACAAACTGTCCTTCAAGCTATAATCATGTCGAGTCCCAGCATATTCAATGTTGAGTGTCAGCAGTGGTACAGAAGGAAATAAATCCTTCATTCCAAATCCTACTTATTCAGGTATCAAGGGAACTGAAGGTTAAGAATCAACCTGTTCAGTTTCATGAAGACTCATGACAGGAACTCTTAATCCTGTGTAGAGGTCATCCCTGAATCAAGGATCAGCCAACAGTACAAATGCAGGTGATTAAGTTTACCTAGCTTTGCGCCTCAATATTTTCCTAGATGTCTTGTGTTTTAAGTACATTTATTCATATACAGTAATTATATAAGCAGGAAATCTGCAACCTCATTCGGTCAATGGAATGTATGGGAGACCCAGCAATGACTCTAATACCAGGGTGTTTTGTACATGTGAATATAAATTAGATGGAGGGATTAAAATAGTGGACAGGCCATTCAAGAAGATACACAAGCAGACAGACTTGGGCTAAAGGTACAAATCAATAAGACTGGAATTCCAGTGTGAAATTGGTCAGGTCCAGAACTGTATGGTAAAATCTGACTAGCAACCAACATTTCTTCTTAGGAAAATGTAAACAATGTGCGAGATCTCACATCCAAAAAAAAAAGCCACATTTCACAGTTTTGAACAAACAATAAAACTTTTACAAATCACTGTTACAACAGTAATAACTTTTAATATAATGTAAAACTAATGACTAACACCAAGATTTAACAATTTGATAAATATGGATAATAGACTGATTGATGTGTGCTTTGGCAAATTCAAATGACAATTAGGATCAAGATAGATCCCATGGATTTCATAGCAATCCCCAATGTTAATAATGATGTTTCAGCAAATCTCTTTAAACTTCACCAGGGATCATAATTCTTCACTTTTGCTGATCGGACCGTGAAACTTCTTCACAAGAGTCACTCATAATGGACTGCCTTTTGACTGCTCCTGCTCTGGTTGATCATCTTTTCTTAGGTATCCACTTCCCAAGAATCCAAAAACTGAACTCCAATATTTATTCTTAGGAATGCCTCCAACTTTTCACTTACTGCTAGCTCCATTAAAGATACTTCTGCCCCTTGGGTATTCCCTGAGGTCCGATCTTACACAAAGATTGTTTGTAAGCTTTTAAACTCTTGCTCTCTTAGTAAAACCAAAGTATTAATGCTCACAGGCATCTTCAAAGCATATCACAGCCAGCGATCTTCCCACTTCCCCAGCTCCCCAGGATTTCCAATTCCTGGCTTCGAGACTTAATTGTTTACTAATTTCTAGAATTTCTCCACTTCAACAGCATGGAGCTATCCAACTGTTCTTAATTTCTCAGAGTCCCCTACACTAAATCCACGTAGTTCACAGTAATACAGCTAACTGCAATACTCCTAACCTGGAGTTTGTTCCTGGCATCCTCACAGATCCTCATCACTACAGTTTCTGAGTGAGCTAGTCAACTCTTTATAAAACCCTCCCCTATTTGCTGAGCAGAATTGCATGTTATTGGCATTTTGAAACAGTCAAATGTAGCACCCTTACTATAGAGGCAGCATATTCTGAAGGTTATGTTCTTGTAGAATGCTGGAAATGGACTTCATTACAATTTGTATGGCAATTAAGGCTTGAAAATCCTTTGCGAGATGTGGGCATTGCTGGCAAAGCCAGCATTTGTTATCTATCCGTAAATGCTAAACTGAGCAGCTTGCTAGGTCATTTCAGGGAGGAGTTAAGAATCAACTACATTGCTGCGGTCTATAGGTATGTAGGCCAGGCCAAAGGGAGGCAGTCTGGGCTAGCAATCCAGAACCCTACGCCAATGCTATGATGCCACGGATTCGAATCTCACTACAATTGATGGAATTTGAATAAAATGTCAGGAATAAAACAGGTCACCTAATGGTGACCATGTCACTACTGCCAATTATTGTATAAACCCATCTAGTTCAATAATGCTCTTTAGGGAAGGAATTCTGGTCCTTCCTTAGTCTGGCCTAATATGACAGTAATGTGGTTCACCCTAATAGGCAATGAATGCTGGCCTATCCAGAGACACTGACATTTATCAGCTAGTATATACTATAACACACTAGGTAAGGAAGCAGATTTCCTTCTAACATGTTATTGCTGAACCAAGTGGGTTTTTATGAGAATTGGTGGTAGTTTCATGGTAATCATTATACAAACTAGGTTTCAATTCCAGAACTTGTATTGTTTTAATTTTTAAAATGATACTTCCAGCAGCTGCTAATGGTGCAATTTAAAACAGTGTCCCCAAAACATTAGCCATGGTCTCCGAATAACTAATCCACTGAAAATTGTTACATTATCACCACCACCGGCACAGAGATAAGAAGAGATGGCTAAAGTTTTAGTTTCATATGAGAAAGCGGCCCAAGGGTTAAGGAGAATTTTGGAGTCTGTAGATTTAACCTAACAAGATGTGCACATTTCAGATTAACCATCGATTATAATTAAAATACTTCCCCAATAGTAGGGAAAATATTTATACCAATGCTTAAATTTAAAGACCAGACATGTTTCCTAGATGGAAGAGTTCTCCATTTTAGTGAAAATAGCCCTTGGAGAAATGAACCCAGGAGTACCATTCCCAGACTTGTCCCCTCCATTTTTGTAGAGGTTGGAAACAGGACAGATTGTAATTTGTACATCAGTTATACATGGGAGAACTACCGACAGTAAAATGCAGCTGCCTTAAGTCAAATTTGATTTTCACATGTGGGATGAAATTTGATTTGTGTACTTTAGATATCAGGAAAGGTCTAAAATCCTATCAGAATTCTTCAAAGAGATAGGGTATCCTTTGTATATCCTTTGGAGACAGGTCAGGCGTGATGAGAGACTGATTCTGTGAGAAAATAGGTCATTGGGCCATTTGCCTCATGTAGAAGGCAGCATCCCCTGGAAACCCCTCATACCCTCCAGCATCCAGGGGGCAAGATATATTTTGAGGACATTTACTCAAGAAACAGGAATTAATCCTCAAACTCCTAACTAATGGAGTTGTTTGTGGGGGAGAAAAAACCTGAATTGTGAAAACAGCTTGAAAAATGATGCCATGAAATAAGTCTTACAAATGAAAAATCAGAAAGCATGTATCCAAAATAGAAAGCTCTGATAATTAGAAATTCAGATTGAAGGAAAACACTTCTGGAGAGTCTGGGTTTGCAAAACATTCCTGGTTTTATACAGTGGCTTATGCTAAAATTTATATTTCTGGAGCAACCTGCACCCACAGGGAAATGCAGTTCAGGGAGGCCATGATTTAAATAATTTTGAAAGGCTTAGTCAGGCTCACACTGCAGAGGATTGTGACCCTCCTCCATTCCCGTAGCTCCCAGGGAAATATTCTCCCAACTCATCTCAGCATTTGGCTTCTGCTCCAAAGTGCCTTATTCCCTTGCGCCGAGAGTGAACGTGCACTGTGTGCGGATTGATATTTCACCTTTAACTTTAGGACAAAAGTGTACTCCACTGACAAAAGCTGCTTCCACTTGTTGTGTTAATCACGGATGAAGCAGCAACTGGAAAAATCAAATTATTGCCAGATGATTCTGCTTTACCCAAAATGATGCAGACACACCTTTTGTACGATGTTTTTCAACAGGGAACAAATAAATCCACCACTGGATTGACTGGCAAACATATCGCCTGCAGCAAAATCTTAGTCATTGTAGGTCCAGCATTAGCATTTTACAGATTCTTTTAATTTGGAATAGGTCAGTTGAACATAGCTGCACATGGATCTTATGGATATAACTGGCATTACCTTGCCCTGGATCCCATGCCTCATTGCCACTACGCTATGATGGCATGGATTGGCAAGCTTCAAATTTTACAAGCTTTGCTTATATTTTCTCAAAATTCCTGACCGACATTCAGTAACACCACTTACCCAGGTTAGCCATAAATCTAGAGCTCCTGTTATTATAATGGAGGATAGAAAACCTGTTCACACTTTCCTTCTCAGAACACTTCATGTGAAGGCATCCAATAATGTAAAGCCTGCCTACCATAGCAACTATATTACAATACCTACATACAAAAATGAGTGTCCTCTTCGCTTTGAGTCCATACCCCTACAATGTGTTAACTGATTATGCAATGCTCCATGTTTATTTCCTTGCCTGCAACTACAAAAGTGAAAACAGAAAATATTCTAGAACTTTCATCTCACTGGAGGTAATTTCAAGCCAATATAGATCTAATAACCTGCTGTGAGGACTCTGCTCACGTTAAGGCATCTGTGACAAACTTTACAATGCTATTTAGCATGATTGACAACTTTCTAAAGTACAAACATTCTGAAAAATCAACCCCCACAATATTCTTAATAAGTCAATTCACTCCATCTCACAATGTTAACAGGTCCTTTAAAAATATTGCAAGATTCAGATCTGCAACTTTTCCACAAACTAAATGGGTTCTTCTTTGGACCATACTCTTTTTTTAGGTACCACATTTTGTGGAAATCTGTTTACCAGTTTGGAAATATTCTTTCCAGTCAATCCTAGAGCAACAGAGTTGGTAGTAATAAAAATCTTTTACTATGCTCAGTCGTTGCCGTTTTCTCTTCAAGTCAAGAAGACAATGCATTCAATCCCACTCCAGGATTTAAGTACATATGTTGAATGGCATTCTTGTGTAACATTGAAAAAGTGCAGTACTTTGAGGTGCCAACTTTCATCTGATATATTAAAACCAAACTAAGATCTTATCCACACTAGCTGGCTGCAAAAATCCCAACTACATTTTTTTAAAGTAACAGCAGTATCTTCACCTTGGGCACTAGCCAAAAATTCTCCTTAAATTACACCACAGTGCCTGTTTAATTAGTCATTAATCTCATTGGAAGGACTGTATGTGCAAATTGTTTCCATAAAGTTACTACAGCAATTTCATTCCAAGGAGAACCATTTCAATGTGAAGTGATTTGGACAATACAAGGTCATGAAAGACACTGCATAGATGGAAGCTCATTATGTCTATAACATCCTTCCTGATTTTGGCATGTTCCAAAGCAATTTTAGAACAAAATTTTGAGAACTGAAATAAGCAAATGATCTGGTTTGATAGTGTTGGTTGAGGGATAAATGTTAACCGGAGCAGCTTTGCTGCTCTGTCAAGTGGACAATTTCAAAGTTATTGAACAGTAGAAAACTTTGAAGAACTATAAACTGCAAAGAGGGCAGTGCAGAACTTCAAAAACAAACATTGGCAAGACACAAGAGGATCGAAGAACCAAACAGCATGGATTCAAAGTAATTCACAAACAAAGAAAATGCAAGTTAAGAAAAATCTTTTTCCTTAAACAGTGAGTCGTTAGGATTGCAACACAGTGCAATGCTGGAAGTGTGTTGAAGGCAGGTTCAAATGAAATATTTAAGTTCAATGTGAATAAAAATGTAAGGTGATATAATTGGTATAAGGGACGTTAAGAGACGGTTTGAATAAAAATTTGTTACTCTAAAGAATGTGCAGAGGCAGAGACCTGGGTGCATGTGTGTAAGTCAATAAACGTGGCAGGACTGGTGGAGACAGGAGTTCCATAAACAGTGTTCGAAGCTTCATTAATAGAGGCATGGAGTTCAAAAGCAGGAAGCATTATATTAAACATATACAAGACACTTGATAAATCTCAGCTGGAGTACTGCGTACAGATCTGGGCACATTTTTGAAGGATCTGAATTCATTCAAGAGTGTGCAAGAAGTTTACAAGAATGAAGATGATGTTCAGTTATGAAGATATATTGGAGAAGTTGGGATTATTTTCCTTGGACCTGAAGACGAAATGGAGATTTGACAGAAGTTTTTAAAATCACAAGGGCCCTGGATAGACTAGGTAGGAACATTTCAAACTCAAAAAGGGTTGGAGAACAACGTGCATGGATTCAAAGTAATTTGCAGACAAGCAAACACAAGTTAAAAAAGAATTTTTTTTTATTACAAACGAATAGTTAGAATATGCTATGCAATGGACTGCCTGGCAGAGTGCTGGAATGAAGTGTTTCAGAGCATTGGATAGTCGTTTCTATTCAAATAATCTGCAAGGTTACAGCTGAAAGGTAGGAGAATTACACTTAATTATAATGCCCATTCAGAGAACCAGTGCAGATGTGATGGGCTCAATGGTCTTCTTCTGGACCATGAGAATTGAGATTCTGGAGACTCATTTGAAAAAAAAAACAGCACTACCCCAATGCTTCACTGAAGTGTCAGCCCATATTATTGTGTGCTCAAATCTTTGGAGTGAAGCTTGAAACTATGACATTGTGATTCAGAGTCAAGCATGTAACAGAGTTGAGGTAATCAGAATTCAAATGTCAATGGCATATCGAGGAAGGGATTTTGCTTTTATACATTGACTGTATTTATATTTCTGCCATTAATTGCACTTCTCCAAGCTTAATTAATCCTGAATCAGCTTATTTAGCAGGATCTACCTAAAAGGACATCAGCATACTTGTCAGTTATTTGACATATTTAAACCAATCTTATTCATTCTTTTTTCAGTCAGATCCATAAGGAATGATGCATGTAAGCAGAACACATCTGTCATGTTTCTGTGCACTGCTGAACATTAAATCTTATAATTGGCTTCAACTGTTTAATATATCCACATGTCATTCTGAGATTGATGGTTGATTGCAATGTTGGTGCTAATTAAAGGACTATGGTTACAGAATGTGGCAAACACCAACCAGTTATTTCTAGCTGCCTGTTGTTACCTCCAAAATGCACTGAATCACTTGGTTTCCAAATTAATTTTTAGGTTGCGGTGAACTTGTATTTTCCAAATGTTACATTCCTGTATAATCTAAAATGTCTCTTGAAAGATTTCACTGCGATAACAGATGGATATCTTCACCTCTTAAACTGTTTGCTAACAGGGAAAATAATAATCTGGAAACCGAAGTGGTGAAAGTATAATCACCATGAAAGCAGTGGGCGGCCCAACAATATGTCAGTTCTTAGCTTCCAACAAAGAAAATAGTACTGGAGCAGAATGGATTGCCTTCATTTCATTCACGGACATCAGTAAATGATGATTAACAAATTAATTATAATTAAAGGGAATTATCTGGATTAACTAAAGAGGCATGGACAAGATAAATGATATTGGAACACAAATTAAATAATGATTTGAATAATTAGAACAATGGAATTAAACAAACAATATTAGGGCTAGGGATTAAATAATTACTGTTGGTATTGGGGTTCAACAAATAGCATTCTGTCTTTAAAGCAATTAATAGCTACAGAACTGGTCCAGCCAGCTGTCAGAGACAGACAGTCTTACAGAATAAATACCACAGTGGCTTTGATTGAAATAAATGGTATCACAGTATTAACATTAAATAACTATAGACCAGGAGCCAAATGAATAATTATGAACTTCACTGGGCCTACTAACAGCCAACAAATATGTGGAAGCAACTAAGTTTGTACATTAACAGTAGAGGAACTGAATAATTAAAACTGGTGGTAATGACTTATTTACATAAAAAATTTAATTGATATGGTCTGGAGAACAAAAAAAAAGGTTAAAAAACAGGAATAGTTCACAGCAAGAGAGCATTTCTATCCACAGTGATGGCTGTCTCCTACAGTGCTTCACATCACTAATTGAAGGAGGCCTGCTGGTGGCCAATTAGGATGGGGGGTGAGGTAAAGATCCTGCACTCCCCTTCCCTGGGAGCCGTCTGCAAAGCAGTGGCCAACAAACTAAAATCAGATCTTTGCTCAGATTTGTCAATATTACTAGGTTTTATTGAACAGGGCTACATACAAGGAATGGTAAGAAATGGTAAGCAAGCAAACATCTCTCTCGGTCTCTCCTGAAGATCTGGGTCCCATTTCCATTGGATCTGATGCCACGATATCATAATTCCTGGCACACATGTTCAGGTAGCTATACTTGGAGCAAAGATATATTTAACCCTTTATTCCAAATCCAGCAGCTCTCCATTACAACTGCTAGTAATGCAACCAGCAGATACATTGGCTCACCAAAGAACCCAGGCCACCGATTAATGAATTTTTGGGTGGGGGTAGTGCCAACAGAGGTGACAGATGGTGATTCAGAGGAAAGTGAGGGATTTGACTGTGGGTGAACACCCCTTACCTCGTGCTAAGTTCCTTGACTGAGTGCCTTAAATGAAAAGGTTTTGCTTCTTAGGCTTTACCTGTGATAACTTCCTTGTCTGTCACTCGCCGAATACCAGCAGTGCAGAATGAAGCTCTTCAGTGGGTCATTAATTGGCCATTTAAGAAGACTTCAATTAGCATTTGGGTGGGAAAGCCGCCCTGCATTTACCTTCCTCTGCCTGATTAAACGTCTGCCGTCTCCAGGGTCACTGCACTTTTATTTTAAAAAGAGTGGAGTAGGGAGCAAGAGAGAAGACAGAGATTGAAATACCATCCAAGAAAGTGTGCAGTGATGTACAGTTTGCTGTTGGCCATTATACAAATGTTGGCATGTTGAGATAAAGGAGACAAAAAAGGTCTTTGATTGTAAAACAAAATAGCTGACAATTAAATCACCAGTTTCTTTTCAACTCCACACAAATATACTTTTTGTAAGCTTGAGAGACTTTATAACTTTAGTCAATTTTCTCACTCCTTTGGTTTCTTATCCTACCCTTGTTTTTAACAAATAAAGATAGGCGAGCATGAGAATTTTTAATTCATTCATTGGATGTGGACACTGCTGACTGGCCAGTGTTAATTATCCATCCCTAGTTGCCCTTGAGAAGGTGGTGGTGAGCTGCATTCTTTAACTGTTGCAGTCCACATCCTGTAGGTTCACCCACAATACCCCAAGGGAGGGATTTCCAGGATTTTGACCCAGTGACGGTGAAGGAATGGTGATATACTTCTGAGTCAGGACGGTGAGTGGCTTGGAGGACAACATGGAGGAGGTGGTGGTGTTCCAATGTATTTGCTGCTCTTGTCCTTCCAGATGGTAGTGGTCATAGGTTTGGAAGGTGCTGTCTAAAGGTTCTTTGGGAAATTTCTGCAGTGCAACTTGTAGATTGTAGACACTACTGCTGCCGAGCGTTGGTAGAGGAGGTAATAGATGCCTGTGGATGTTACTCCCTGTGGTTCACAGGTGTCAGCCATGAAGCTCAAATGAAAATTAGCAACTACTGCATAAACTTTGCCGTGTACAAGGTGTTTAAACTGTCACCTCTAAAAGTACAGATTCAGCCTTGAAGAGAAGTTTTGAAGAAGTTAAAGATGGGCAATGGGCGACTAACAATCTTGATGTTAGGAGAGAGCTGAAACAATAACTGCAACTCAAACTTGTCAAAGAGCTATGTAATGCCAACATCTCTTCCGTGGCAGTGTTGAAATAAAAGAGGGGAATTGAAACAAACTTCATTGCATTATGAAATAAGTCGTTATTCTTGAAGAAAAAAAGACGACTTAAGGAGTTCAGCAGACGTAGGTGGTTGCAGTGGATGACAGTTGTTACAGATAATTGATTAGCTTTTCAGCAGTTGTAACTGACAAATTCCCGACACGTGTTGCCTCCCAGAAACCTGAGCAAGTGGTAACAAAAGGAAGAAAATACTGCTGGAAAGGGAGGCAAAACCACCATAACTTTTTGTTCAAGTGGAAAATAAATCAAATAGGAGAGAGTAGAGCTGGCTTGTAGATTGGAAGATTAATATTTAAACCTGTAGTAAGTGTGGTATTATGTTAAAGACTAGACAGTTAAATCACACAACATGTGACATTCCAGCATTAAAAAAAGTACTCACCTCACCTTCAAGTAGTCTTTACCACTGCTGTTGCAGTTATGGTTTAAATGGATGTAGTCAGAGAGAACAGGAGACAGTGCAAGTCTGAGTTTTTAAATTACAACATAAGCACTTATTTGTTAACATTATCAATTCATCTGTCTCATATGAGTTAATAAATATGGAAGCAGTTAGAATATATCATACTGTGGTGTTTGACCCGTGAATCTGTTAGTAATCCCATGCAAAAACAGAAAATGCTTAAACAACAGGTCTGTGAGCAAGGAACAATTAACGTGCTAATTCTGATAATCTCCTCAAAACTGAAAAGGGGCTGGAAGATAGTGATACATGCTGTAGATAGAGGAGGAGAAGCAAATAAGTGGGAAAGATGGTGAGGGCACAATACATCAGGGATGTATTGCCTTTGCTAATGGTGGCAAAGGAAAGGTTGCAATGTGAAATGCATGTAAATGAAGGTTTTAAAAATAAAAAAAGGACAGGGGTTCAGCCAGCTGATTAAAAAAAAAAAAAGGACACGGAGAATGTTGGCATTAAAATAGAGGACCGGGGTCTTACTCTGAAGTTGTTGAGTTTAATAGGGATTCCTGAAGCTGTAAAGTGCCTAGGAGGGAAATGAATTCTTGTTGTTCCAGCTTTCATTGAGCTCTGTTGAAATGTTACTTCAGGCCAAGTCATCCCTTGTTAACACAGGAGCAAAAACAGTTTATTGAAATGGTACACAATTGGAAGGTCAGAAGGAATTGGTGTATTTTGTTAATCTGCAAATTGAATCTACAACTTTTGAACAATTGTCACCACAGAAGGAAGCCAGCCTGTCAAGATAAAGCCAACTATCTGTAGAGAATGAGTTCCATTTTCCTGGTCTATCACTGTAGCCTTTTGCAAAGATACTGCCCCCCACCCCCCTCGATTTACTATGCAAATCCTTCTAGTAACTTGTGACTAGAACAATGCCACAAGGAACTTCCCTTAGTCCTTGACTATTTACAATCTGCACAAATGACCAAGACATTTGCCTGTTATTTCAAGGCAGCTGAGAAGTCCTAACTGCAAATGTGTAAGGTGCTGGCAAGACCACATCTTGTCCCCTTACTTCAGTAAAGATTCAATTTAATTGAAAGCAGTTCAGAGAAAGTTCGCTGCTATAGACAGTTTATTTTATGAGCAAAGGCTAAACAGGTTGGGCAACTCTATTCATGAGAGTTTAGAAGAATGAGGGGTGATATTATTGAAACATAGGATTCTTAAGGAGCTTGACATGATAAATGCTGAGAGGATGTCTTCCCTCATGGGAGAGTCTAGGACTGGATAGCACAGTCTCAGAATAAAAGGGAACCAATTTAAGAATCAGATGAGGAAGAATTTCTTCTCTCAGAAGGTCGAGTGTCTTCAGAACATTTTACCACAGAAAGCCATGTGAGCAGAATCGTTGTTATACTTAAGGCTGAGATGGATAGAGTCTTCACCAGTAGGGAAATCAAAGATTACAGGGAAAAGGCAGGAGTGTGGACATCAAGGATTGGAGCAGCCAGAGATCCTATTGAATGGCACAGCAGGCTCAAGAGGCCGAACAGTCGACTCCTGATCCTACTTTTTATTGATTGTTGATCAATGCCACTAACATCTAGCATCTGATATATCCCAGTGGACTCTGATTGTTCTGCATGAGGGCACATGGTTCTGCGACCATCTCCAAGGATGGAGTGGTCACTTCAGACACCGTATTGCTGAGATTTTTAGGACCATCATCCTGGTCCACAGGCATGTCAGGGCAGTCTTCTGTCTCTACCTTGTTGCCTGGTCTACCATTGTTGACCTTCCTTTCGTTATTACTGGGCTGCCTGGTGTTCCTGAACAGTACTGACCCTCCAGTACTGGAGGATTATGGAGGAGGGCCAAAATGATACTGAAATACCCGTTCCTTTCTTTCAAAGGTGGCTGCCAAAGCGTCACCTCCATAGGAACTCGGATACTGAAGCCACTTTAAAGGTGGCTTTTCTTTCTTCAAGGCAGGGTGAGGTCACAAATAATATCAAATGCGAATGTTCACTAAATCATTGATAATATTTATTCACCAGTTGTGTTCCCAGGAAAGGCAAGACTGTCGTACGGACAGAGAGATTGGGAAGCCTGGGTCAATATTCTCTAGACTATTTAAGACGAGAGGTAACCTCATACTTTAAAGGGATAGACTGGATAGGTGCAAGCAAGGTGTTGCTTCTGGTTGAAGAATTTAGAACCAGGGATGTCAAAATGAAGGAGATGCCACTTAAATTTGAATTGAGGAGAATTTTCTTCCCCCCCACTCAGAGGCTTGTAAACATTTAGAATTCTTTACCATAAAAAGGCTAGAGATGTTCAGTCTGTATGTTTAAAGTAGAGATTAATAGATTTCTGATTATCAGTGGGCTAGTGTTATGGGGATGGAGTTTGTAAAAGGCATTAAAAAGTGTTTGATCATAATGATTATGTTGAACAGTGGGGCAGACCCAATGGACCGAATTCTGTTCTACTGAATCCTGTCTAGAAAACGTCCTTCCACGTTTCATCAAACATTCAATTGAATCGGTGAAGCACAATTAGCATTTTAGAAATTTGTGTTGTCTCTCCTTAATTAACTCAAACCTCTAAGTGCCTTTTGATTTATTTTTCCCAACTACAATTTCTAAAAACTTAATCCACCACTGATATTAAACTGACTTGTTTACATAGCAGAATGTCCTCACACTCTCATATTGTGGTATCACAGTAAATTCTGACAATGACCCAGGTGTGCAAATACAAACATCTGGGGAAATGCAACAATGAACCACGAGAGTAGTTAGGACCGGTATTAAAGGAAAAGGGTCAATGATAGTGGCAAAAATGAGAATGAGGATTATTAACAAAAATGGAAAGCAAAGAAGTGAATAGGAAAACAAAGACAAGAGATCAAAAATTGCTAAGCTGTTTTGATTATCACAGTGAAGGAGGAGGAGGAGGACACAATGTCTGGCAGAGACAATTATAGATCAGCGAAGCGAAGAAAGGTATTAAAGTAGATGAGGAGGTTTTGTTATACGAGCTATTATCTTCCAAATGCAACAGATTAATGGATTGCAGCCAAGGATTGGAAAGAGGCAAACAGTACAATTTTGTTTGGAAAAAGAAATGTAGTAAAAAAACAAGGTAATTACCAGTGAGCTGCATGTTAGGAGCAAAATTGCTGAATCCATCATTAGATGCTAAGTAAGTGAGCATTTGGAAGCTCATTAGGGAGAGCACGCAAAAGGCGTACGAAAGGTAAGTCAAGTCAAACTAACCTAATAGAATTCTTTGACAGACTCACTGAAGTGTTATGCAGAGGATTAATGGACCTTATATACATAGATTTTTCCGAAACATTTGATCTAAATCAGTTAATAAAGCTGATGCGCATTACCTTCAATTGCAATCTGATATGATGGATAAATTATGTGTGGTTGGGAGACAAGAGTGGAAGAAACAAAATCATAGATAGGCAGTGATTTGATGTCTCCTAGAGATCAGTAGTTGGGATCCTAGCATAAAGCATTAAACTTAGGAATATAGAGAAAAACATTGAAGTTTACAAGTGACATCAGTAGTACAATTTAGCAGTGTTTCCACAGACAATATCACTTTTTGATGATATGTTCTTACACTGAACATAAAACTCATTAGCAGCTTGTTGCTTAGCAAAAGCGAGCTCTGGGTAGCTTTTTCCTTGCAGAGTAGCACGTTAGCCTAGGGCAACACATAAGCATACTGCTGTGTTACAATGTCCTCAATACTCCCTTTCTGCTGCTTCTACCATCTGTTATTTTCATTACATGATGGTTTAAAAATGGTCCTGCGGCCATTCTGCTGCTGGAAAGTTAGTACAAAGAACAATAATGCACGATAAACAAAAAAAGATCTTTGTAAATCAGCTGTAAAACTTATCATCACAGCAAGTGCCCAAAACAGCCATGTTCCAGATATATTCATGCTGATCAAAAGTTGATTATGACTTCTATTATGTAAAATATGAACTTAACTAAGTTCAAAGAAGCTTTATAGTGTACATGCCTGCTGAAAAACCCTTTCCTTTTATGGCAACGGAACATAACTGCAGTATGACACATTCCTCCTTATTGTCAACTTAAAACTTCCAACAGTAATCCATGTTTGGGTTGTGCGTACATAGTTGAGACATTACCGGCAGTAATAGGTTTATAAAACTTCACACTTGATTATTAATAAAAATGCCAGAAGGCTCTAACAATTCATGTAACCAACAATGATCAAAATTGTGGAGGCATCCAGCACCTTCTATTGTTGTTACTAATGTATTACCCACTATGCTGGGCTCCAGGCTTCTCCAGCAACAGCATTTAGTTCAGGTAGAATTTCAGCAGAATGTTCATAAACGATTTAGGATCCACGCGAGTTTTTTTTTTGCATTCTGCAATATGTTTCAGTGGGGCGATCAGCCGTGCCACTGAAAAAAACTTTTAACTTCAAGGAGTATTCCACACTCTTGGGGTATATTGTCCCCCAGTGTGTAAAGGTAAAAGAAAAATGGCTTCACTCAACTGCAGTTTATTTTATTGAGACACCATTGAAATAACTGCAGAGAAGCCAGTATCCTCTCCCCATGTCACCCTTTACAGCTGCGAGCTCAAAGCCAATCCATAGACTGGAGGAAACTCTCTGAATCTCCTGTTTATATCTGTCCATCAGGGCTCTCTGGCCCAGGTAACAACCCCAATCAATCAAGGATCTCAGTAAGCTCCACCTGACCCTGGTTCCAATCCTTACATCATAAACCAATGTTATTACGAAGAGTTTTACTTTGAAAAGAAATTAAGATACAGATCTAAATAGAAGAGAATGAGACTCAATGACAGCTTACATAGTCAGTTCTGCCATAATGGGTGTTCTGGCAACACAAATTGGCTGCAGTGCGACTGAAACAGGGGAACGTTATTTGTAAAATGCAAACTTGTATCAGCTATAATGTGATTCAATTGGTGCGCAGAGGAGAATGTATCAACATCACATGATTGTTCCATGGGCTTTGTCCTGAAACGCACAATCGAGTCATCTTGACATTTTTTTCCAAGGTAAGGTTAAATTTACCATTATTTCATTATTAGGTACAAATCAAACATTTATTCAAACTAATGTTATCCTTTGCGTTCCGCTCGGATGATTTTTAAGCGATTTTGAGTGGCATATTTTGGTGGTCTGCACCTAACCCCACTTTTCCCATAGGCTCAGTATTTCTACAGCACGATTTTCAATAACACAATTTTTCACAGGAATGCAACTATCGTGTTATAGCAGAACCGACTGTATATAATAGCTTCAACATAAAACCTCGAAAGAGGCCCTTCAGGAGTACACTGTCACTGAGCCATAGCAGGCGATCTTAGGTCAGATGACTAAGAGCTTGGTCAAAGAACAGATTTTAAGGAGAATCTCAAAGACTGGCTTCATGATATTCTACTGAAATGTAGAGAGAGATGGAATCAGTAGCAAGGAAGTAGAGTTTGGAGTAAGAACTGAAATAATGGATTCAGTGCATTCAATATATATTTGCATTAAATCTCTGCTCACCTGAATTAGATTTATGAATTATCAAATCCTTGGCCAATATTCCACCCTTGATCAATATCATCCAATCATAATAATTTGACATTGGATAGAACTAAATTCCAGACAAAGCTGCAAGACCAATGAGACTTTTTTTTTGTTTTTTTTCCATGGGATGTGTACATCACTGACAAGGCCAGTATTTATTGCAAATCCCTTAATGTCCTGGAGAAAATGGTGATAAGCTGCCTTCTTGAACCACTGTACTCCTTGGGGTGAGGGATAACCGCAATGTAAAGAAGGGTGATCTTGGATTTTGACCCAGCACCGGTAAAGGTTTTGTGGCATAGTCCCAAATCAGGATGGGGGTGGCTGAGAGGGGAACTCCATGCATCTCCAGCACTTATCCTTCTAGATTAAAGAGATTGCAGGTTTGGAAGGTGCTGTCAGAGGAACCTTGTTGGGTTACTGCAACATTCTTGTAGGTCTGAAACTGATCAGTGGGTGAAAGGAGTTAACGTTGAAGGTGGTGGTCGGAGGGACCAATCAAGTGGGCTGTTTCATCCTCGATCATGTTAAGTTTCCCGAGTGTTGCTGGACCTGCAATTAACTGGGAGAGAGGAGAGCATTTCATCACATTTCTAACTTGTACCTTGCAGGCAAAGTTACTCGCTGCAGAAAGGTTACAGTATTACAAAAGAGATCAGTTGGCCAATACGTCTGAACTGAACAAAGGAAAAAGCTAGCCACTTTGTAGCATCTGGACTATAGTCCCAGGTTACAGCACTTAAAATACATGTCCGTTCCCTTCAAATTTCGGAATTCCAGACAATACAACAAAACTTATGATCAGTTCTTGTAATTTCACCCTTGGATTTCAGGTGAATCCCTTTACAAAGCCAGGATAGCATTCAGAAATAAACATAGCTGTTGGCTAACTAATCATTTATATAGTTGTAGCATTATTCCGACCAACTTGTATTCTAGTTTTCTCAATATAATGGCCTGAATCCCATGGTCTTTTTTGCATTATTTACTGTGCTGGTCCACATTTTAATAAGCTAGGTACACAAATCCACAGTTTGAACCTTTGGTGATTCTAGATTCTCTTTCAAAAAGAAAAAAAAAAGAAGGATAGATTGTAGGAATCCATATGTCTAAATTCCATTACTTTATACTTGCCTACACTAACTATTTACCATTTTTTTTCTTAATTCATAATTGATTAATGTAATAACAACTTGATTTCATGTGTTGTTTGCAATATCACTTGTCTTATTGGCAAACTTGGATATCTGGCTTTTTTCCTCCCATATCAAGCTCATTGGTAAACACAGTGAATAGTTGGGATCCTTGTGACTCATACCTTACCAATTAGAGTACTGGCTTATTCCATCTCGACACTACCACTTGCTCTTCAGTTAATTTACCAAGTACGTCAATATTTTACCTTCAGTTCCAAAGGCCTCAACTTTGGCTTACATGTAAGCCACATTATTCTCCAGCAAGATTTGAAGAGCAGCAGGGAACAGTATTTCGGTATTAGCTAATATTAACTGGTCACTCATCTTTATAACCTTCGCTGATGCTAATTGGTTGCCGTATGTTTTTCTCTGCACATAGGAAATGTGATTACAGACTTTAAAAAATTAAAACTCTGTCTCATGAGGAATTATAGGGGAAGCCATTCAGAATGCACTTTGCTGGTATGAAAATCTGCCAGTTGCAACTTACACAATGAATTGGAAGTTAAACTCAAAAGAGTAGTCAATTCTTAATTAAGTGATGTAAGGAAGAAGTGTTGTAAAGCTTGCAGCCAACAGCAAAAGGAACTTCATGATTTCAAACTAACAAGATCTGCTGGGGAATGCAGTGCTGGACACAAATATGCATCAAATGATAACTGGCTCCTCACTATTTTTCATGCCACTATATAGATATAGTATTCTGAGTATAAAACATATTTGACAGTGATTTTGATAAAAGAGATAGATCATAAATCATGTTATTAATCAACCTATGATTTGGGCTGTCACCTCTCAAATGGGGCAAAGATTATTAAACAGAATATCAATACTAAGCTGTGTTTGTCATATTTTACAAGGAGTAAAATTTAATTACAATTGTAATTTCTTTGAATATTGTTTCAAGAAGATTCTTCAAAGTTTGTTTCAGGACAGGGTCCGGAATTGTTGCTCATACAAGATTGGAGTTTTGTACATCTGCATTTCCCCACCAAGTTCTCCATTTTTGCATTTATACTGATTGCTGAAGCAATGACTTTTCTCCCCCCACCTTTTGTAGGGATTGCTAAAACAAACTGCTGGAATAGCATTGAAAATGTGCAGCAAACTAGATTTTTATTTTTTTCATTGCCATCAAAATCCATTAAAAATGTTTCTGCCACCTCAGGAATGAATTAACTGGATAAAATTATAAAAAAAAAAAAAAGGAGCGTGGAACACTTGCATAGCGGTGTACAAGCTGCAGCTGTAATCACCAGAAATAAACTTGTGGCACTGAGCACAGGTTTCTACTTAATGTATCAAGGACTTCCCAAGCTGCAACAGGGATTTAGCAAAACACGTTAGACTCAGTTTAGGAATGCATCCACAATGTCAGATAGCTTGCTAAAACTGACAACTGATTCTATGCATTTCAGCATTAAGTTCTAGCAGCCTGCATCCAGCCAACGTACTGCTTTGCAAATGAACAAGGTACCACTGATTGTGCATAAGGATTCACTGAAGCAAACTCTTACTTCCTCAAAATACCAGCATTCAGAATGTTTCTCATTGTGAGAATGTTAAATTCCAGCTGTTTTCTTGAATGTTGGCTCATGCAGATTTGAAACAATCAGGCAAGCCATGATCGTACTGGATGACAGAGCAGGCTAGGAGTCAAATGATATAGCTTAGCCAAACTCGTCCTCACCCTCAACAACTTTTCTTTCAATTCCTCCCACTTCCGACAGACAAAGGGGGTGGCCATGGGTACCCACATGGGCCCAAGCTATGCCTGCCTCTTTGTAGGTTACGTGGAACAATCCCTCTTCCGTACCTACACTGGCCCTAAACCCCACCTCTTTCTCCGTTACATTGATGACTGCATCGGCGCCACCTCGTGCTCCCACGAGGAGCTCGAACAGTTCACCCACTTCAACACCTTCCACTCCAACCTGAAGTTCACCTGGACCATCTCCAACACTTCTCTCCTTCCTGGACCTCTCTGTCTCCATCTCTGATGGCCACCTCCAAAGTGATATCTATTTCAAGACCACCAACTCCCACTACGAAGGATATATTTCCCTCCCCACCCCTATCTGCCTTCAGGGGGGACTGCTCTCTCCGTGACTCCCTTGTCCGCTCCACACTCCCCACTACAACCCAATGGTCTCAATGTGGACTTTTACTAGCTTCAAAAATCTTCCCACCCCTGACCTCATCCCAAGACCAGCATAACCTCTCATCCCTGCCTCATTGACCTGTCTGTCTTCTCTCCCACCTATCCACTCCTCCCACCTCACTAACCAATCCGCACCACTACCTACCTACACTCACCTTTACTAGCTTCAACCCCACCTCCGTGATCTGTCTTCTCTCCTACCTATCCGCTCTACTATTTACCTGCTGTCACCACACCCCCCTTCTATTTATTTCAGAGCCCCCTTCCCCTCCCCCATTTCTGAAGAAGGGTCCCGACCTGAAATGTCAGCTTTCCTGGTCCTCTGATGCTGCCTGGCCTGCTGTGTTTTTCCAGCTCCACACTGTATCAGCTTAAAATTAGTTTCTCCTAGAGAATGTTCCAGTTCATTCTATTTGAATTGAGAGGTTTGGCCCTGCCTCAGACTGTTGTTTCTTCAGTATGTTTACAGGAGTGGTCATACTTGTTGGATTGGTGCCCACTGATTGAATTAGCAGAGTGCTAATTCAATCTCTTGAACAGTTTCCAAGGCATCAGTTGTGCTATTTTTCTAAACACTGAAACATTAGTCTATTAGGAAACTCCAGATCAATGATTTATCAATGGTCTTCAAAAAGAAAATTAAATGTCCCTTTGGAGAAAAGAAGCTATGCTATAATTTCCATGAATGCTATAAACACTTAAGGAAACTAACTTATAGTATTGTTTCATACAAATGTTGCAAACCATTTTCTGTCATGTGATGTGTATTATACAGGTGTAAAGATGCATTTTCTTATTGCTGTTATTCATTTAATTATTTAATAAATCTGCTTTACAATTAAAACCTGAAACGTGTACATTTATTCTGCTCTTTCTGAAGTAAAAAGGTGGTCCCGAGGGGAGGTGTGGAACAGAAATATTAACTAAAATAATCTTAACTTGAGCTCATTGTTATCCACGGTACACTAATCTTTCATCTAGATATCAGATCAGCTGGATCAGTCTTCAGGGTATAGGAAACAAAGGCACAGCAGTAGTCTGCAAGTCGAAAGCTAAAAAAAAAAACTTATCCAGAGAAAGGAAAAAGGATAAAAGCGAGGAACAAATAATATACTGGGAAAAACCAAGGTATTTAGTAAGAGGTGCTTGAATTCTTGACGCACCAAGTTCTTACTAAGTAAGATATTACGGTACAAGTCTAACAAGATGCACAAAGTAGTGACTGTATACTGCAAGCTGAGTAATACCTCAACAGCAGTATGCAGGACAATAATGAACTGCAGTTTCAGGAGCTGCTTAGGGCAGATAGCAGGGGGTGGGGGGGGAGAAAGAGAGGAGGGGGGAAAGCCTAAAGAAAGAAAGTAGCTGCTGTGGATCAGCTTTCACTAATGGGCAGCCACATTCTTCAGGTAAGCTCCAATGTGGTCACAGCTGACCTGTGCAATGACAATTTGACCTTTGCTGTCTAGTTGCTGCCCTGCAACTTCAGGAAAAGGTGCAGTCTCTTGTTGATAGCTGCCAGATTTGTGCCAGCAATTAAAAACA
Source organism: Ginglymostoma cirratum (assembly GCA_024137785.1). NCBI lineage: Eukaryota > Metazoa > Chordata > Chondrichthyes > Orectolobiformes > Ginglymostomatidae > Ginglymostoma > Ginglymostoma cirratum. The sequence goes on from JAHRHZ010000139.1 coordinate 43,798,871, forward strand.
AAATTCCTGCGTGCAGCATGAAGTTGCTAATAACTGTTATGCTAACAGCTGGAGGGATGTCAGATCACACGGAACCGGGACTCCAGGGAAGAAGTTTCTACTGAAGCCTTGCTGAACCACATCTCGGTAATTAGCTTAAAAAAGTTTAGTTTATATCGAGATGATCCTGCTCGGCCTGCTGTGTTCATCCAGCTCCACACCTTGTTAACTTAGTTTGTATTGATACAGTTTCCAGCTTTCATCTGTCAAGTGCACCCAGAACCCAGCCACGATACCTATACACAGTGGTGAAGCAGGTTTTGGTTGCCTCTAAGAAGCTGGCTATCTTGATGACTGCAAAAGTAGGGCTTTGGGTAGCATTGTAGCAGAGCGACCTAGGGTTTCAGGTACATAATTCTTTGAAGTTTGCATCACATGTAGACAGGTTGGTTAAGGCAGTGTTTAGCACATTTGCTTTCATTGCTCAGACCTTTGGAGTACAGGAGTTGGGACATTATGTTGAGGTTGTACAGGACATTGGTGAGCCCTCTTCTGGAGTACTGTGTCCAGTTCTGGGCACCCCATGATAGGGAGGACAATATCAAGTTGGAAAAGGCTCAGAAGAGATTACCAGGATATTGCTAGGAATGGGAGGTTTCAGTCATAGGGAGAGGCTGGATAGGCTGGGACGTTTTTCACTGGAGCATAGGAGGTTAAGGGGCAACTTTATAAAGTGATTTTAAAATCATAAAGAGTATGATTAGGGTGCATGATAGGTGTCTTTTCCCTCTGGTTGAGGATTTCAAGACTAGGAGGCATATTTTTGAGAGAGAAGAAAGATTTAAAAAAAAAAAAACGACGAGAGGCAACCTTTTTACATGGAGAGTAGTTAGTGTGTGGAACGAACTTCCAGAGGAAGTGGTGGATGCAGGTACAGTTAAAACATTTAAAAGACATTTGCGTAAGTTCATGAATAGGGAAGGTCTGGAGGGATATGGGCCAGATGGAACTAGTTTAGTTTGGGATTAGGTTTGGCATGGACAGGCTGGACCAAAGGGTCTGTTTCTGTGCAGTACGACTATGTCATATCATTACACCCAAAATGCCAGTACAGGAGGAGATCGAATTCATGCATTGAGAGTTTTGAAATAGTGATAAGGAACAATGATAGTTTTAGTACTCTCATACTCATGAGTGTATGAGGGAATGTACTGCCTGGAAGTGTCATAGATGTAGGTTCATTTGAGGCATTCAAATTGGACATTGGATCATGATTTAAATAGAAGCAATGTTCAGGGTTATGGGGAAAAAGAAGGTCAGGAAAAAAAAAACATGAAGTCATAATTCTCATTCAGACAGCTGATACTGAGACAAGCTATGGTCTCCATCTGCACTGTAACAAATGAGAAATTCTGACTGTGGGAGATGTTAGAGAGATTTGCACAGTTGTTACAGCAGATTGTTTTGCCAAAGGGAGTGGCTGAGCCACATATTTCATATTCTTAAAGGATACAGCCATAACAAAGTGGAGCCAAAGGTACTTAAGTTTCACAGCGGATCTTTAATCTTACCCCAGTATGCTATCTGGCCCCATTCTCGCTCAGCTCCCGAATCTGTCCGTCTATCTCAGTCTTCAATGTATCCACAGCCCTTTTTAAAAAGGGGCTCTACTGCAATAGTTATGAATCTTAGGAATACGGTGAAGAGAAATTCGTTCTAAGTTGTCTATGACTTATCCTAATACAAACCCTCCTGGTCATAGCGTTCTCCAGACAGAGGAAACAATCTCTCAGCATCTTACCCAAGTGAGATCATCTCTTATGGCCTTACCTGATGGTAATATTCAGAAAAATTTGATCGCTAAATGAAACCAGGCTTGTTAGACCGTAAGTTTTTCCCCTCTCAAGCACTGCCGCCACCCTCCCCCCAACATTTGTTTATTAGGATGGTCAGTCGCTAAACATTCAAAATAAGCTATCAAAGTAATTTTAAACAAAAGAACACCCAAGTTTATTATGCACAAAAACAAAATTGTCATCACATGGGCTGCTACCACACACACTACCCATTGTCAGCCATAAATAGTCCTCATTAGCAGCTACCCATTCCCCGAGACTGGCCTTTAACCACTCCTTTGTCTCTACACATCATTTACTCTCCTCCCACACTATCTTCTGTATGAAAACTATCCTTTTCCTAGCCACCCTTGACCCAAAACGTTCACTCGACCCAAAACATTAACTGATTTATCTACACAGATGCTGACGAACTGGCTGAGATTTCCCAGCGATTTCTTTTTGTTAAAGGTGAAAAAGTAGTTGATTGTAGCACACCACTTCAAACAATAATTATCAGTGTCAAGATGCCTGCCGTGACTACCTAGTAGAGCACAAGTCTGTTTTGTTCTTGAAAATGCATAAGTGAGAAAAGCAGAAAGTGAATATTTTAAGACAAATCTCAAATGCACTTATTTCAAAATACAACTGAATTTCAAATTATGCTTCTGCACTCTCAAAGCTGGTCTTATTTCCCTGCCTGTCTTGTTGCATTTGAAGGTCAAACTCCCCTAGATAATGGGTGTCAGACTGTTACATTTTTTGCTGCACTCCATCCATGGCATGTGCCAGGAATAAAATCTGCTATTACTCCTTCATCCTGAAAATATACATTTGGACAGCATTCATTCCATTCTCACCACCTGCACTGCCCAGGGCCCCACGGTTACAGAGTATCTCTCCGACTCTCAATGTCTCACACTGAAGAGCTTAATACAATCATAAAACTTGTTGCTCATCCTCTCGCATGTTCAGGCATCCTTCAAAGGATCTCAGTGGTGACTCACTTTGCAGAAAGATGATCACCAATTCCTTGCAATTACAATGCATCGCTCTTTACTTTGGATTTAATTTATTATCATCATCACAGGTACCTAGGTACAGTGAAAAGTTTTATTTTGCATGCAATAAAAGGTAGATTATACTACACGAAGATCATTTGGGTGGAACGGTGGCTCAGTGGTTAGCACTGCTACCTTACAGCACCAGGGGCCCGGGTTTGATTCCACCCTTGGGTGACTGACTGTGTGCAAACTGAACATTCTCCTCACGTCTGCATGGGTTTCGTCCAGGTGCTCCAGTTTCCTCCCAGTCCAAAGATGTGTAGATGGATTGACCATGCTAAATTGCCCATAGTGTTCAGGGATGTTTAGATTAGGTGGGTTATAGGGTGACGGGTCTGGGTGGGGTGCTCCGAGGGTCGGTGTGGACTTGTTGGGCCAAAGGGCCTGTTGTTTCCACACTGTAGGGATTCTATATGATATGATACGGTGATAGAACAAAGCTATGGCTGCAAAAGAAGGTGCACAAAATGCAACATGCACATTAGATACAAAATTGAGAGGTCCATTCAGAAGTCTAATAACAGCAGGTAAGAAGCTGTTCTTGAAATCTGTTCGTACGTATGTACAAGCTTCTGCATCTTCAGACAGATGAGGTTGGAAGAGATTATAAATCGAATAGGAGGGGTCTTTAATGACATTAGCTGCCTCTCCAAGGCAATGAGACATGTAGATGGAGTCAATGGATGGAAGATTGGCTTGCATGATAGACTGGGCTGTGTTCACAACTCTTGTTTCTTAGGGTTCTGGGCAGAGCAGTTGCCACACAAAGCTATGATACATCCTGATACAAATGCACCGACTCAGGGATTGGTTGGAGGCTCTACAGCTCTCCTATCCCCAAAAAGGGTTGGGCATTGAGGGACACTGCTTTGGGTAGAGGGGTCATCTTTGAAAGCCAGACTTGCTTCCAGGCTGCTTTCCGCACACTATGACACTCTCCCTCTCCCAGTTATTCACCTCTGGGCCCTGCACCTCAAGTTGTGCCATGAGCAGACACTGACCCCACAAGCAATGAAGAGCTGCTGGCTCAGATTGGTTCACAGCTTTTTATAGGTGGCACTTATATCACTGGGGTTCAAAAATCAATCCAAGAAGTCCCAACCACTGCATCCAACTTTCCAGTTCAAAGTCAATGCAATCTGTTAAACTTATAAAATACGTGAAGGTAGATTATTTTGCTGACAACATCGGCAGCTGATTGAGATGGAAGTACTATTAACTTCCCTTGTCAATTTTAGTGATCCTATCACATTTTTCAACTTTACATGAACACTGGTAAGTCAAAAATATAATGATTGGATTGGTTTTGCTTGCTGGTTAGATTTAATCTCTTTTTCATTGATATGTTATAATTAATTTTTGTTGGGACTTGTACTATGCTGTCTTTCACCAACAATTTCATTAATACTTTAATGATTTCAATTACATCCAGCAGAATTAAGTGCATATAGAAATTTGGAACCCACATATTCCATTGTTTGACCCATTGAGGATACACATCCTATTCATAATGAGGTCCAGGAAGCCCTTGAGATATAGCGATATAGAGATAGAGTCATAGAGGTCTGCAGCTCAGGAAAAGGCTCCTTGGCTCATCAAATCTTCATTGGTCAAAAACAAGCACTCAACACTTATCCCATTTTTCAGCACTTGGCCCACACCCTTCTATGTCTTGCTATCACAAGCGCACATCTAAATTCTTCTTAAATGTTCCGAGGGCTTCTGCCTCTACGATTCTTACAGGCAGTGAGTTCCAGATTCCCACTACCCTCTGGGGGAGAAAAAAAAGTCTTTCCTCATTTACCCTTTAAACCTCCTGCCACGTACCTCAAATTCTATTTCCCTGGTCAGTAATTCTTCTACCAAAAGAAAACAGTTCCTTCTTGTCTCCCCTATCAATGCTCTTAAATTTTATAATCTGGAGGTGCCGGTGTTGGACTGGGGGTGGACAAAGTCAGATATCATACAACATCAAGCTATATTCCAAACAGGTTTATTAGAAAACACAAGCTTTCAGAGCCTCGGTCCTCCTTCAGGTTTCAGTCAAAAGAGGTAGTGTCAGGCACAGACTTTATAAGTGAAAGATCAATGGTTCACACCATTGATGAGGATGTACTAAACAACAAACCTAATCCTCACCAATGGTGTGAACCATTGATCTTTCACTTATAAAGTCTGTGCCTGACACTACCTCTTTTGACTGAAACCTGAAGGAGGACAGAGGCTCTGAAAGCTTGAATTTTCTAATAAACCTGTTGGAATATAGCTTGATGTCGTATGATATCTGACTTTGTCTCCGCCCCCCTCGTCCAACATCCTGGTAAATCTCCTCTACACCTTCACCAGGTGAAATCACATCCCTCCCATCATGTGGATTCCAGAACAGCATACAATACACTAGCTGTGGCCTAACCAAAATTTTATACAGTTCCAACATAAACTTCCTGCTCTTTAACTCTGACTCAGCTGATAAAGGCAAGTATCCAATTTACCTTCTTAACCAATGTACCTGTCCTGCTGTCTTAATGGACTGCTGGACATGGATACCAAGTTCCCTCTCATAACAAATGCTCCTCAAGATCCTATTGCTCATTATGTATTTCATTGCCTTGTTTGTCCTGCCCAAGTGCATCACCTCATATTTATCCAGACTGAATTCTATTTGCCACTGATCAGTCTATCTATATCCTCCGGGAACGCAAGGCTTTTCACCTGACTGTTTACACGCCCCCACCACCAAATTTCATATTATTTGTAAACTCACTGATCGAGCCTCCTACAAATCAAGTTTAATCATTTAGGTGCACCATTAAAACAAAGGGCTCCAACGTGGATCCATGCAACATCCCTTGGGACACAGGCCTTCAGTCACAAAACAACCCTCAACCATCATCCTCTACTTCCTGCTATTCAGCCAATTCTGGATCAAAATGGTCAATATTCCTCGGGTTCAATGGGCTCTTACCTTGGCTAGCAGTCTCCCAAGTGGGAACGTTTGAGACTTCAGCAAGGTTTTTGCTAGACTATGTTGAATGCATTGCCCTCATCTACATACCTGGTTGCTTCTTTGTAATATTCAACCAAATTGTAAGACCTCAACCATGACCTCCCCTTAAAACCACTATTCTTGACTAATCCCTGCCTATCCAAGGACAGATTAATTCTGTCCCTCAGAATTGCTTCTAATAGCTCCCCCACCACTGAGGTTAGACTACCTAGCCTGCAGTTTACTGGTTTATTCCTTTCGTCCCCTTTTGAATAACGGTGCTGTATTCGTAGTCCTCCTCTGGTTAGAGGAGGATTCTATGAAATAATGGGCTATAAAGCGAAGTCAGACAGAATCATGGGCAACAATACATTCCTACCCAATAAGCTCAATTCATTCTATGCTCACTTTGAACAGAAAGTCAATGATATTATGTCACCTATCTCAACAGCCTCAACTGTACCCACAGTCTTTTACTCATTAACAGCATAAGAGTGTTACTGGCCAGGCAGCATTTACTGCCCATCCCAAATTGCCCAGAGGGCAGTTTAGAGTCAACCACATTGCTATGGGTCTGGAGTCACATGTAGGCCAGACCAGGTAAAGGATGGCAGTTTCCTTTCCTAAAAGGACATTAATGACCCAGATGGGCTCCACTATAACCCTCTACACTGGTGCACCACAAGGCTGCATACTCAGCCCCTTACTATGTTCCTTGTACACTCACTCATTTGTAGCCAAATTCCATTTACAAGTTTACTCACAACACCATTTTAGGTCAGACCTCAAATAATGACAAGACAGAACACACCAAACTCCAGATTCAATGCATCATTCCCCCACCACTTGCACCACCTGCAATCTGATCCCACTGTCGAGGACATTTTTCCCTCCCCACCCTTATGGAGGGACTGCTCTCTCCGTGACTCCCTTGTCCGCTCCACACTCCCCACCATCCCCGGCACTCTTCCCTGCAACCGCAGGAAGTGCTACACCTTCCACATCAAACAGATGTTCACCTGCACATCTGCTAACATGGTATATTGGATCCGCTGTTCCCGACGTGGCCTCCTCTACATTGGGGAACCAAGAGGAGGCTTGGAGACCGCTTTGTGGAACACCTACGCTTGGTTCGTGACAAACGACTGCACCTCTCCAGTTGCAAACTATTTCAACTCCCTCTCCCACTCCTTGGACGACATGTCCATCCTGGGCCTCCTCCAGTGCCACAACGATGCCACCTGAAGGTTGCAGGAACAGCAACTCATTCAGCCTAAGAACCCGGCAGCCCAATGGTCTCAATGTGGACTTCACAAGCTTCAAAAATCTCCCCACCTCCTTGACTGGTCTGTCCTTTCTCCCATCTATCCACTCCTCCCACCTCACTGGCCAACCCCAACCTCCTACCTACCAGCCTCATCCCCGCCTCCTTGACCTGTCAGTCTTCCCTTGACTGACTAACCCCCTACCCTAGCTCCCCACCTACACTCACCTTTACTGGCTCCATCCCCGCCTCCTTGACCTGTCCATCTCCTCTCCACCTATCTGCTCCTTTATCCACCTTTGATCAATCATTGAAATAAATATAGACAGAGAGGGAAGGCAGACTCTCCCATTTCTGAAGAACGGTCCAGACCCGAAAAGTCAGCTTTCTGGCTCCACTGATGCTGCCTGGCCTGCTGTGTTCATCCAGCTGTACAACTTGTTATCTCATGCTTAGCATCATGGTGTAAAGGCAAGAAAAATCCCTCCATCAATGATCAGCAAAACAAAAAAGGAGGAGATTGTCACTGACTTCAGGGAGCAGAGTGGAAGGGACTCCTCTGTCAGGGAGAGAGAGGTAGTATCAGACACAGACATTGCAAAACATCAAAAAAAAAAAAAAGGTTCACACCAATGATGAGGATGTACTAAACAAACCTAAGATGCTGCTAAATCTTTAATCAGAATCGCAAGGCGGAGTTTTCCAAGCCTGTATTTAAGAACTTCACTTGTGTTTAAGAATTACAGACTGGGTGCTGTTTCCAAGCCCATTTGAGGCAGGAGGTCTTGCAACTCAGTGCTAGGGAAAGTGCTGGGATGGGAGCCTAACATCTTCCCATCACGATAGAAGCTTAGCAGCAAAGCCATTCACTGGGCTGTCAACTGAGCCACTTGGCTGGTCTACAAACACTAGCCCCATTCATGTGCCATTTTGCCTGCATCTGGACAGCTAGCCACTGATGGAGGCAACAACTAAAAGAACCCCAACAGCCTCTCTGTGGGTTTGAAGGAGGAAGGCATCTAAGGTTTTGGAGTAGGTTTGTAGCTCAGGTTGTGGGTGTTGAGGTTGAGGTTGGTTGGCTCGCCAAGCTGGTTTCTTGTTTCACAGACATTTCATTACCACGCTTCGTAACATCCTCAGTGCAGCCTCCAATGAAGTGTCGGTGTGTTTTCTCACCTAATTCCAAGGAGGAGGGCATCCTTGATGGTTTCTTCAGGATCCATACGGAGACTCCCAAGCAGCAATAATGCACTAACTCCCACCACATCTACCCACTCCCTCCAATCCTCCTCCCCTTCCCAATAATTAAAGTCCAACTGCCTGGCCACAGCTTCTCTCTACCGAGACCAACAACTTTCAAGAGTACTTCTCCATCTAGCCATCCTCCCCCTGGGTGTTGCACCCTCATCAGTGGCCATTGCTGGATAAATACCATCCCAGGATCTCTCTGCCTCCTGGGATGGAGTGGGCTCCCACTTTTAGCCCTGAGCTTCAGATCTTCTAGCTTCTCCAGGAAGGAAATGGGCCCTCGTGCCCTCATCATTTCATGGATAATTGCCAGTTTTACAAGAAAGATTTTGCCATTTATAATGCGTTTCCTTCTATCCCACATCCACAAACTAAATATCGCTTCATACATTAATGCAAGGTGAAGTCAAGTAAAAAGCTTTTCACCCCAAAGCGCTGTGCATTTTAATAATCCTCAAATCAGCAGTTTATTAATCTGCTTGAGAGATTACTCTGGACATCCATTACCTTTGTCAAAGAAATATTTTTTGGTCTTTTATTGACTTCACCTTTAAAGTACTGATGATTGTGGATTCTATTATGTCTTGCCTAAGAAAAAGTAACAATTTTTATTTTGTATATTTGCCAAAGGTCCCACCACCACCAGTTTTCCATAGCCTTAAAAGCTTCCTCAATCAATCACAGAAAAGGCAATTTCCTATTAATTGTGAGAAGGGCATTTTAGCCTCTTGGGAAGGCAGTGATTAAGATAGCAAAAAGGGAAAAATCCAGTCCCTATCAGGTTTCAATTTACTTTTGTTTAATTTTGATGGAGGTTGGATGGGAGTATATGACTAACCTACTCTCTGGGTGTTAGCTATGTGCCTCATATTCACCTGTTTTTAAGAATTACAAGCTGGGTGCTGCGCTTCCCACGTAAAGAAACCTTGCAACCAAGGGACAAAGGTTCCACCAGACAAATCCCTTCATAGTGCTGCTTGTGGGTGAACAGGAACAGGAGTGCTCCCCCCAACTACTCGTGCAAGCTTATTGACCACTCCACGATCAAGCTCCTATGGTTGTGAAGACGTTAAGTTAGTTCAGGGTTAAAGCTTTAACCATATAGTTAGAAATAAATGAAGCTAGACCTAAAGCTTCTAGAGATTGTCAAGGTTAGTGATTATCAAAAAGATCTTTGGTGAGGATCAGACAATGTTTCCCACGCTCATTGTAGACAAAGATGACATGGGACACATGGATTCTGACATGTGGGAATTGTAATATGCACACTGTAATCTGTATAAAGTTTAAAGATGTTTTATAATTCAGAGTGAGCTTTGACCGGTGTTAAATCTTCTCTCCTCAGGTGTACGAAATAAAAACAACGGTTACCGGTTATCTAGAGCACTCTTCAATTAGTCAAGTACCCCTGCAACAGTTGTTAGATATTTTACAAATCAACATGTTCAGAAGTGTTACAAACATGTCTCCACAGAAGGGACTCGAACCTTTATTCAGAGGGAGGGACAGTATCAATATCCCACAAGAGCCCCCTGACAGAAGTTGTGGCCACGCCATTTATGATTTGGTTGAGCTGTGCACATGCCAGATTCACATTTCTTGGCCTCCGTTCTCATCTCACTTTACCCCAAGCTAGCCAACTTGGGCTTTTGCAATAATCTCAATTTCACTTGATCTACATGTCTGGTTTGCTATAATCTTACACAATGCAAACTCCCACTTGTTGGAAAAGCACGAGTGCATTCCTTTCCATTTTCTCCCCATCTCGGATGTTGCAGCATGCATTTATGCAAGTCGCAATTGTTGGATGATCAGTAGATTGTGCAACTTAAACCTAACCTCCATAAGTGCGTATTTCATTGTTCTGGCTAAATATTCTATTTTGCAAAATGCTTTCACAGGTGATCTCAGTATGTAATATGGCAAGACCTTGAGTCATCAGGTCTCATCTTACTTAATAGACTAAAACTACAAAAATAATTGTGTAAAATTGTACATATGAGAGTTAATTTTCATCTTGGCTGTTTGCTTGAGTGATCAAAATCCATCCTCTAAATCTTGGCTACATTCTACTTCAATACATTGCCTGCCTTCATATCCACAAATTAAACCCTCAGTTGGTGTCCAAAACCACACCATTAATGTGTGATTGAGAAACAAGTGAGGTTCAAGCATTGAACGTCACTCAATTCTCCAGAGTCCATAAAAAAGTATTTGTATCAGCATTCTGTCTCTTGTCCTTTAATCAACTTCATGTGCATTTCAGATTCTCTATTTCATTTCCATGGCTTTCAGCATAATTAGGCTTTTTACTTAACTTCTTGGCAAAAACCATGGAGGGAATGCAAGAATCTCTGCAAACCCTTCAAAAAGTAGTCAAGGGAATTTGACAATACTACTAAACCTTCAAAAGCAACATTAACAACTTAAAGTTATTTCCATTCAGGTGGCTGACTGCTGAGCCTTTTGAATTATCCTAATGTTTGTGCCAGGCAAAAATCCTGATAATAGATTGTTTCTTAAATATTGAGGACAAGATCATACCAGGTTTAAAGTCTGCCAGGGTTGACTCAGTCTTCCAATGTCAAAGTTAACATCAACTGCACTCTTGTACCTTTCTATTAAGATGAAATTTGGATATATAGTGGACGATTACCTTAGTACAGATGTGCATCTGTTGATGTGACAAACAATGAAGTAGGCTGGTGACAATCCCCATCAAGATCAATAGTAGTTCAACAAATTAGGTTGAAAGTAGAGCAACTGTTATAGGCAACAACTAATGAAAAGCAGAAAGAAAGTGGGAAAAGTTATAAAAGAGGGGAATGAAAACCAGTTCCAAAATTTTTTGAGTTCTAAGATTTTAAACTAATGTTTCCAGTGGTAATCTACTTTAAAATGAAACCCTTAAGATATCAATACAATGTGTTAAGTATTTCAAAATACTGATCGCCTTATTTAGCATTGCTTAACACCCAGGTTTAAACTGGTTTATTTTATCCCAAACAGGTGACTCAAATACAGCAAGTGAACCATAAGAATTTGACCTTGGGCTAAGTTGGTTGCACAACATCAAAGCATCAAACTCAGACACAAGGCCTGAATCAGCCAATACTGCCCCTTCTACCAAGCTAAGTGATTATTACCTACAGATCTCTCTAAACTGGTGGATCAATGCTCTCCAGTTTGAAAACCAATTGTAGCACTGAGGGTAGAAAGGACGCAAAACGTACTCTGGCTGAAGGCCTTCAATGTCAGAGTGTACTTCAGTAGTACTTATAGCAAGTGGAGAGGGAAAAAAAAAATCTACTCAACTTTAACCTGACCAATCTGCTCATCACAGATGCAACTATCCATGATACAAGTAGGTGTAACAACTAAATAGTCCTTACATAAAAGGAATTGCAATTTTGGTCTGCAAGCCTGATCTGCCATTCAGTAAAGATCATGAATGATCTTTGTTTTTGTTACAATCTCCATATTAAGAATTTACCTACCACTGCCATAAAAATATTCGATGACCCTTACTTGACCATGTCCAGAAGCAGAGTGTGCCCCAGTGGAAGAACTGAATTGAATTGGCTTCATTGTCACATGTACTCATGAAAAGTTTATAGGTGCAGCATTACAGTGCCATCTTAGGTACAATGGTACCTAGGTACAGATATTTAAAGGTCAAATTCTTAGGAAACAAACAAACAAAAAAAAAATTAGAAGAGAAATAAATAGTCCAGCACTTTAGGTGATAGGAATAAATTAGAAAAAGAAAGAAGTAAAAAGTTCAGAGTATCAATCTTTCAAACTCAGTCTATGCCAGCACACAGCCTCAAGGGAGGCCTCCATCACCTCACCACCACCTGCAGCCCCACATTGTGCCACCTCTTCGCTGCTGGGCCAACTTCATTGCTGCGGGGCAAGTGTGGGTTCAGCAGCAAAGAGTCCCTGGCTCCGCTGTCTGGCCCAGCTGCCACTGGGCCATGAGGGCTAAGGCCCAATTTAGATACAGAGGTCACCTTGCCAGTACTGCCAGCTTGAATACTCTGCTGCCACTGGTTGCTGGAGGAGCTGGCACTATTGCCAGCCCCCGAACGCCAGGAGAACAACCTCGCTACTGCTGCCACAGGCCCCGAATGGCGAGAGAATGCACTCGCTGCCACTGCCTCAGATCACTGGGAGAATGCACTCCCTGCCACCACCCTATCGCCAGGGATAGCCATGTCCACCACTCTGCATGTGGCCAGCTTTTGCTGCCACACTGGAGCTGCCAACCAATGTGCCACAGAAAAGAAGGGGAAAAAAAAAAAAAAAAAACCAAAAAAAAGTAAAGAAAATAGTTAAAAACAAAAAACGGCAGAAGCCAAAGTAAAGCAAAAGGAGGAAAACAGGTGGGAGTGGATGGACCCCAGGCCAAGAGCGCACATGTAGCTCTGTTACTCCACTGCCGTCCTGCACCAGAAAGGTTACATTTCCTCCCACCTTTGCCCTAAAAGGGTGACTCCTAGCTTTAAAAGAAGTGTTTTTTACTTCTGGACTGACCCATGAGATGAAACATCCTTTCTAAGGTCACCTTGTTAAGGCCATCAAGGATCTTAGTCACTTCAAATCATATTACTATTAAACTTAAGTGAAAACAAGGCCAATTTAAAGAAAACCCAACAAGAAATGTTAGAAACAAGGGGAGAAGATCTAATCAAAAAAAAACTGTATTGGTGAGGGAAATAATGCACCAAAAAGATGTCTCAAAAGCTCAAAGGATACTAGTAGACACAGCATGTTCCCTCTGATAGGGCACCCAGGCATGAACACAGCCGTGGAAATAGACATGTGATCAGGATGCACAACTCATCATCATCAATAACCTGTAATCTTATGACTGGGCATGCGATGCAGTTAAACCAGGATTGTCAGAGTGTAAGCGCAGGAGACTGCCAGATATCCAGTGGAAAGAAAGAAAAGGTACCAAAAAAGTGACTACTTAGATATTAAAAGCAGGTGCAGCGTTTGACAGACAGCGTGAAGTGATCCCAGAACCAGCTACAATTTTGCCACATCCATTTGTGACTAGTGGTGAACCATTCAAACAAGCCACGGATGATGGATTGAGAGTCCACAAATATCCCCATCTTGGAATGATGGCAGAACCTAGCATATAGAACAGAATAGTACAGGCCCTTCAGCCCACGATGTTGTATTGGCCTATTATCCAACTAAGATCAAACTATCCTGCATACCCTACATTTTACTATCCTCCAAGAGTCGCTTAAAAGTCTCTAGAGTATCTGACTCCACTACCACTGCCAGCAGTGCATTCCACATGCCCACCTTGGTGTGAAGAGCTTACCTCTGACATCTCCCTTATGCCTTCCTCCAATCACCTCAAAATTATGTCCCCTCATAATAGTCATTTCTGCCGTGGGAAAGAAATCTGACTATCCATGCCTCTCATCCTTCTTCAATCCAATGAAAAAAAGCCCTAGTTCCCTCAACCTTTCCTCATAAGACCTGCCCTCCAACCCAGGCAGTATCCTGGTAAATCTCCTCTGCACCCTCTCTAAAGTTTCCACATCCTTCCTATAATGAGGTGACCTGAACTGATCACAATATTCCAGATGTGGTCTAACGATATCAATGTAAAATATCAGGCTGTAGCATTTGCAACCAACCTCAGTCTTATTTTCATTCTAAATTACTAATCAAGCTGTTCCAGCACTGGTATCTACTTGGCAATATGGGGCACCCATCTACAAACAGCAGGGCAAATACATTCCATTCAAACCAGCAAAGTGGTGAAATATGTCATCAACTATGTTATCAAGGAGCGCTTACAGACTGCTCAATGCTCAGTGTTGATTCTACGTGGCTCCCGAATTGACAACGACAACCTCAACTCACAAGGTGTTTTCTTTTTAATTCAATGGGATGTGGGATTTGCTGGCTATGCAAGCATTTTCTGCCCATCCTTCAACTATCCTCGAGAAGGTGATGGTGAGAATCAACCTTCCTGACATCTATACAGCACTTGACAAAAAGGTTACATGAAGAAAATCTAGCAAAATTAGAATCAGAGAGAAAAACCACAGTCCGAGGTGGAATCATGCCCATAACAAATAGAGATGGTGGTGTTTGAAGGCAAATCATCTCAGACCTAGGACATAGCTGCAGCCAGCTTCAGCTCTTAAATTGAAAGCGTACATTCCATTAAGTCTGATGCTTATTGATGGCTGCACAAAACACTTGTGACTCTGCAGATAGAGGCAGTTTGTGTCCATATGCAGCGAGGCCTTGACAATAATGAGGATTGCTAATTGGCAAGCAGAATTCATACCATACGAGTGGCAGGGAATCAGCTTTTCGAGCAAGGGTGGATCTGTGCATCTCCCTGCGACGCCAGATGTTGTTACTGTCACTGACAGCCACACTATAACCTGCCTTCCTATTTTTGTTACCAAAGTGAATATCTCATATCGGTCTACGTCCACTGCATCTGACATGCATTTGCCCATTCACTCGGCAGGTTCAAAACGCATGCAACATCTCTGCATTCTCCTCACGATTCACCTTTCCATCCAGCTTTGTGATATTTGCAAATACTGAAATGTTCTATTTAGTTTCCTCATCTAAACCATTAATAAACGTTGTGAATGTCTGGAGTCCTCATACCGATCTCTGCGGTACCCCACTAGCCAGCATCTGTCATTCAGGAAAGAGATCCATTTCTTCTTACTCTGTTTCTTGTCTGCAAACAAATTTTTAAATCCATCTCAATACCACTAACCCCAATTCCACGCACTTTAAATCTCTTTTGTGGGACTTTGTTGAAAGCCTTCTCAAAGTCCAAGGAGACCACAACCACTGGCTCCCCGATCAACTATGCTAGCTTTATCCTCGAAGAATTCCAATTAATTAATTTGTCAAGCATCATTTTCCTTTAGTAAATCCATGCTAACTGTTTGATTCTACCACTGTATTCTACGTGCTTCTCTGTAAAACCATTGATAATGAACTCTAGAATCTTCCCCACTACCAATGTAAGACTCAATGTCTATAATTCCGTGTCCTCTCTACCTCCCATTTTAGATAGGGGGTTAGATTAACTACTGTACAATCTAGTCATTGTTCCAGACTCTTAAAAGACCATCAAATGTGCACACAATTTCTAGGGCCACATCCTGAAGTACTCTGGGATATAGATTATCAAGCCCTGGGGATTTAAGCATTCAAATCCCATGAATTCCTAAGGCAGATTTGCTTCAGTTCCTCCCCCCCTCACTAAACGGTGTTCCCCATCATTTCTGGTATATTATTCCAATCCTCCTATACGAGGACAGAGAGAGGTATAAATTTAGTTCATCAGCCTTTTTTTGTTCCCCATTATAAGTGCTACAATTTCCAACTACAATCTTTTTCACATTACATACTTTGGTCCTCATTTGCTGACTTATAAACAGTTCCCAGTCCTCAAGTCTGTGGTTTTTCTTGCCAAATTCCGTGACTCTTATGCATCTAATACTTTCTCCAACTTCCCTCTTAAGCCATGGTTTGGCCACTTTTCTCTTTACAGTCTTGCAGCAGACTAAATTAAACTTTCTGTAGTTCACTCATTAGCACTTTGAATATTTGTCGTTGTTTTCAGTAAGATTTCCTGAACTTACATTCCATACCATTGTAATTTGCCTTATTATAATTCAGGACCCCCATCTCAAAAATCAACCACCTGGCTCTGCATCTTGATTAAAAATTTAATCTTGCTCATCCCTAAGGGATTTTACCTGTCTATGTATTTGTTTACTCCTTTCACAATGCATAACATCCAGTCTAGGATGGTGTGTTCTCTAGTTAGTTCCCCAATGTATTAGTCCAGAAAATCATATCATATTAACCCATGTCACGCAGGCTCCTGTAAGATTCCACCTGTTAACTTATTTACAAGATACAATGCTTCCACAGCTGGTAAGAATATATTAGCATAGTTGCTTTGTTCAAATAAACAATTTGAAGAGAAGGTAGAATCCAAATCAAGTTGTAGTGTACTCATAAAAGATGCTCAGATTTTCATCTGTCAGTCACCCATTTAACAAGTGAGAAACAAACAACTGAAGGTTGAAAAAAGAGTCACCACTCCTACCAAAGTTATTAGAAATAACTTGGCACTTAACCAATAAAAACTGATCTAACCAATCTTTAGAGATTTAACACATTCTCAAATATTAATAGCTCTAAAAGGTAAATAATCCCATTGAAGTGGTGATTAACTCAAGCCAACTGTTGCTGACTCCAATTACTGCACTAATGGAGAGAAAATCACTCAGTGGAACATCTCATGCACAAAAAGCAGCTTTGCTGCAATAAGATGAATAAAGAATCCAAAAAAAAGTGTACGAGTATAATGAACTGACCACAGTTGACAACACCAGAGAGAGTCAAGGTTGAGCCACTGGCTCCCACAGTTTGTTCTGCTAGATCAGTACGTGTCAAGGCTTTCCAGCATCTTAATGTTTCACCTTGAACAAATTTTAGTGCTTAGTTTGTTTAAAAGAAAACACATCTTTTAAAATCAATTTAAAATAATTTTTAAAAGTATCTATGGTTTGCATTTGTAATTTTAGTTTCCATAAAATTTCATACCATCTGTTCGTAGAACCATAGAATCCCTACAGTGTGGAAACGGGCTCTTCAGCCCAACAAGTCCACGCTGAACCTCAGAGCATCCCACCCAGACCCATCCACCCCGTTCTTTGAATTAGTTAATTCAATCTAACCATATTTTTGAATCTTGGGTTTTAATTATGCCAATTTATGCAAGAATTGAGAGTTAACATTGGAGTTCATTTTTGAATGTTTATAAAATACAGATGACCAAATCATTGTGGTCAGTATTTTTGACATATACCTAGGTCTGCTGTATTGTCATGGTCATCTTTTGGGAAAGCACTGAAGGAAGTCCAGCCTGTTAAGATCTATTCAGCATAAGCTATCCCTGAATTCTACGAAAACAAATCAAAGGAGTTCTCCAAATATCCTTCATCTCCTTTGCTCATCCCTCAACCAAAGCTATCCAGACAAATCTTTTATTCATATCAATGCTACACAAGGTATTTCAAAACACAATGACCTGCTCTATTGTCCTAATTGTTATTGCAGTAATTCATTGGCCATGAAGTAGTACCTGCTTTTCTAAGCATATAGGACAACCAAAGGACAAATCTACTCAAGACTGACTTTGTAAAAATTAAATAGCAAACAAATTTAAAAGCTACTAGTCATACCGGTTTTCCTTTAAAGTAAAATCTGTCATAAATGAATTCAGGATGGCTCTTGCAGCACAATGGTAGTGTCCCTATATCTAACCCAGGAGACCTGGGTTCAAATTCTACCCCCTCCAGAAGTGAGTAACATCTCCGAAAAAGTTGATTAGAAAATAGACATAAATAAGTTTGTTATGGGTTCTATAGGGGACTTGAGGGTTCTACATATGTTCTCAACAACCTGTTCAGATTGGAGGTTGGTTAGCTCGTCGAGCTGGTTTCTTGTTTCACAGATGCTGTGTTACCATACTTGGTAACATCCTCAGTGCAGCCTCCGACAAAGCATCGGTGCGTTTCCGAAACTCTAGGGTCTGTTGAGATGGATTGCCTCACTTCCTGGTTTCCTCCGTTGTGGAATGTATATGGGGTCGAGTTCAATATGTTTGTTTATTAATAGCATGCTTCATGGAGTGCCATGATTCTAAAGAATTCTCGTGCCTGTATCTGCCTAGTTTGTCCCAGGATCTTGGTGTTGTCCCAGTCAAAGTGGTGGTTCCCCTTGTCCATGTGGATTGAGATGAGTGAGTATTGGTCGTGTCTTTTTGTAGCCAGTTGGTGTTCACGTATTCTTGTTGTTAGTTTCCTTCCTGTTTGTCCGATGTATTGTTTCTCGCCGTCTCTGCAGGGGATCTTGTAGATGACATTGGTCCTGTCCATGGTGGGGAAATGGGTCTTTAGTTCAGATGAACAGTTGTCAAATCGGGTTGATGTGGGCTTGTGCGCCATTCTGATGCCCAGCAGTCATTGAAGTCTTGTCGCGAGTTCCGATGTGTTCCTGATATAGGGTAGTGTGATGTGTGTGTCCAGGCATGTAGTATCTTTGATGTTGTTAGTGTAGGCATCTTCTGATCTAGCTCTTTGGATATCCATTATCCTTGAAAACCTGGAAGAGATATTCTTCCTCTTAGCGTAGTTCCACGTTGCTGCAGTGTGTTGTTGCCCTTTTAACTGGTGTTCGCACGCAGCTTCGTTTGTGTTGAATGGTTACTGTTGAAGTTCAGTACCTGGTCTGTGTGCATGGCTTTTCAGTGTACTTTTGTTCACAGTTCCCCATTTGTCTTGCACTCGACCATGACATCCAGGAATGGGAGCTGTTTGTTCTTTTCCTCCTCTGGTGGATTTATAAAGAACACCCTCACCAGAATAAAGTTTGAGTGTCTCCTCTAATTTGGTCTGTTTACTGATGACAAAAGGTGTCGTCCACATAGCGTGTCCATAGTTTTGGTTGGATGTGCAGAAGGGCCATCCTTTCTAGTCTTTGCATCACTGCTTCTGCTAGGAGTCCGGAGATGGGCGATCCCATTGATTTGCTCATATGTTTGGCTGTTGAAAGGCAAGTGGGGTGAGGCATAGGTCCAATAGTTTGGACATGTTGTCCTTGGAGATGGTTTCATTGTGGTCTTGCTCTTGTTCAGGTAGTGTTGTCATTGTTTCCCTTGCTAGTGGTATGTCTATTGATGTAAATAGGGCAGTGACATCAAACAATATCACGGTCTCTTCGTCCTCTATCTTTATGTCTTTGGAGTCGAGGAATTTGTGGGCTGAGTGGATGGAGTGGGGTGACTTGTTGACTAGGTGCCCAAGTCTCCTCTGTAGTTCCTTGGCTAATCTGTGTGATGGAGTGCCTGGATGGGAGACAATGGGTCTAAGGGTACTTCCAGCTTATGCACTTTAGCGAGGCCGTAGAATCGGGGTGTTGGTGCCTTAAGTCTGCTTTGTTGATCTGTCCTGTTTGTTTAAGTCTTTTGTTGCCGTGCTGCGGTGTTGGGTCAGTTTGTACTGGTCAGTATGTGTTCGTGTTGGCGAGCAGTGCTAGTGCCTTGGAGATGTAGTCCCTTTTATTCATTATCCCTGTCATGTGCCCTTTGTCTGCGGGTAGTATCGTGATGTTTCTGTCCTTCTTTAATCCATCCAGGGCCTGTCTTTCTCCTGGGTGGAGTTCGCTCTTTCTGGTTAGTGTCGGAATTATTGTCTGTCTTATCGTTTGTGGTGTTTTTCATTGAAATTATTGGTCGAGTGTGGCTTGGAATTCAGTTTTGTTGGTGTCCCTGTAGTTGTAGTTCAGTCCTCGGATGAGAATGGCTTTTTCCATGCCTGTCGGTTTCCTGTCGGCAAGGTTTCTTATCCATGTGTCTGTTCTGCTGTTGTCGTTTTTGTGGGTAAGTGTGGCTAGCTGGTCTTGAAGGGTCTCTTTTCTTGGCTCTTGTGGTCTGTCAGCTGACATTGATGGCTCATGCCATGTCTGTTGTCCAGTCTTGACTGGTAGCTTCCAGGAATAATGTTTTTTGGCACGTAATTTCTCTGTATGGAGCCGGTTATGTGTCATTTATCATTACCCTTACCATCTTGCAGCTGTTTTGTTCTGCTCTTTTCCGGGCTTGTGGGTTGTTGATGGGTGGTTTGTACTTCACACTGCGTGTTAATACCTGGTTCCTGAGGCATCCATGTAGGAAGTAGAGTTGCTCGTGGGTTGCGCTCTCATTGGCAAGATTGGAAAACTATGCCCAATTTGAGCATGTTAGGCCTGTAGGTCTCTAAGGTTTTGGAGTAGATTTGTAGCTCAGGTTATGGGTGTTGAGGTTAGTTGGCTTGCTCGCCGAGCCGATTTCTTGTTTCGCAGACGTTTCGTTGCCATGCTTGGTAACATCCTCAGTGCAGCCTCTGATGAAGCGTCGGTGAGTTTTCCCGCCTGGCTTCAGAGTTGTTGTTATTACACATCTTTGGAGCAGGTGGGACTTGAATCTACGCCTCCTGGCCCAGAAGTAGGGACATTACCACTGCACCAGAAGAACCCTTGTAATTCAAATTTCACCATCTACTATGGCAGGTGTCAACCTACATTCCCAGAACACTCGTCTAGGCTTAGACAAGTGACAGTACCATGATGCTACTGGTCATGATGCTACATGACATGTGGGTTTCAGGGAGAAAGGCTATTATCAGCCGTGACCCATTTGGTAGCGCAACTCTAAATAGGATTGACTGGTGTTCAAATCATATTCCATGACTTGGGCACAAGTCTTTGCTGGCATGACAAAATAACAAAGTTTATCCAAAATTAATCTCATCCAAGTGAAATTTCAGACCCTACCTCCCCAGTCAAACAAATTTGTTTTTGTTTTTTTAAAAATGAACTTAATTTGTTCACAGGATGTGGATTTCACTAGTTAGACCAGTATTTATCACCCATCCCTAATTACCCATAGGGCAGGTAGGAGTCAACCACATTGCTGGGTCTGGAGTCACATGCAAGCTAGACCAGATAAGGGTGGCAATTTCCTTCCTATTAATGAAGGAGATTGGTTTCTCTGACAATTGAGAAATGGATTCATGGTCAACATTAGACTCTTAATCCAAAATCTTTTTCTAATGAATTCAAATGCCACTATCTGCCATGGCAGGATTTGAACTCAGGTTCTCAGAATATTATCTGGGTCTCTGGATTAACAGTCCAGAGATAATACCACGAAGGCCATTGCCTCCCCTAATATCCCATAGCGCTATTAAGAGCAAAGTTATCTCCAGTGTCTAGTTAATGCTTATCCTTCCATCAACATCACAAAAACAGATTAACTTGTCACTACAAATCACAGTTTGTGGGAAACGTACCATAAGCAAATTGTTGGATGATGCAGACACACTATATGGGCAGAGATTGACAAGTGTAGCTTACAGCATAGTTAGAAATGAATAATTTTCTCTAGTGGGCATTAAAAAGCACGTGGGGAGATCAGAAAGCAGCTCTTCATCAATTCAAAAAAAAAAAAAGTAGTGGAGACCTAGAACTCTCTCCCTCCTTAGCTGAGGCTAATTAAATTGAAAAAAACTTTAAAGATTAACAAAAACACACAACACAACAACAGTATTAATAGCTTTGGAACAAAGGTCAGAAAATCTGATTGGGTCATGGAACAGATTTGAAGGCTGAATTCCTCCTCCTGTCCCTATGGGACAAACGCTATAGGGATGATAACAATGTGGGCTATTGTAATATGTGTGACAGAATTAGATAATAAGTATGGCAAGACCCATCTCAACATTAATAGCAACCTGCAGCATCTTTTATGCTTTTTTCAAACAGTGTGGCTTCAAGCCAATTGACAACTATTAATTGTTAAATATTTTGTTACCCTCCAACTCACCTCACTGATATTCACGCTCCCATCTGACCAAGCTACCCAGATCAAGCTCAACATCAGGAAAACACAACAAGGAAACTAGAGCACATACCTGGAGCATTCAGCTCACCAGTTGCTCCAAGTGAACCTCTCGCTTGTCAGTGGGTAACAAATTAGGGCACAAGTCACAAACACCAGCCACAGGCATCCTTCATCCACAATACACCAGCACCTGCACATGCTCCCTGCATCCATACCTCGTTAAAGATTTAGTCAGAGCCAAATGTTTTCACTATTGCTGTTCTGAGTTCCTCTTCAAAACACACAAACTGCTTGGAGAGAGACAGTGTTGTGCATGGCACATACCAGGAGTTCAATCTAACACTGACAGCATGTGCCAGCTACCTGTCTGGCAAATACTCTGCATGTTAATTCAACCAATTGGCCATGTCAGAAACTAATGGAAGCTAGTCTTCAGGACAACAGAGCTAGAAGTGCCACTGTTGTTTTCGATGCCAAGCTCCAACCGGTTTCATTCTTTCTTAATGTTCATACTGAGTGGCTTGAAAATCCACTTTTGAGTCAACCGTTTCTGTTGATCTGGAGTCAGACTTGGTAAGGGCAGCAGGTTTCCTTTCCTGAAGGAATTATCTAAAGTAGACTTTTTCAATACCATGTTAGTTAATTTAAATTAAATTCCATTAGCTGTCATGGTGGGATTTGAACCCATGTCCCCAGAACATTAACCTATCCCTCTGCATTACTCACCTCTTAATCTCAAGAAGAACTGCAATGGTTCCAGATGAAGACTCATGAAAATACATTTATATAGCACCTTTACATGACTGCAGGATATCTCAAACTGCTGTACTTCCAATGAAGTAAATCTGAAGGATATCTATTGTAATCTAGAAACATGGCAATCAATTTGCACCCAAGCTTCAAAAACAGCAATGAGAGATAATTGGCTAGAGTCAAAAAGCACATGACACAAGGCTATAGTTCAACAGGTTTATTTGAAATCACAAGCTTTCAGAGCCCCTTCATCAGGTACACCAAGTATAACTCCTGTGTTCTTTATTAAAATAGGGCCACACAATCCTTATATCCACCAGAGAAGGAAGATGGGGCGTTTGTTTAATGTCTCATTCAAAAGAATGCTTTTTTTCATTTGTTCATAGGATGTTTAGGTCACTGGCTAGGCCAGTGTTTATTGCCAATCTGCAATTGCCCAATTGCTTCAGTGGTCTGGAGTCACGTGTAGGCCAGACCAGGTATTGATGACAGACTTCCTTCCACCACAGACATTCATGTGCCTAATTGATAGTGGTTACATGGTCATCATTAGGCTAGATCTTAATTTCAGTTTCCACTGTGGTGGGATTTAAACTTGTCCTCAGAGCATTGGCAAGGGATTCTGGATTCCTAGTTCAGTGGCGTTACAATGATGCCACAGCCTCCCTTTAACAGTGAAGCAATGCCTCAGTACCACACCAAGTGACTGTCCATGAATTTTGTGGTCAAGCTCGAGATGGAACTCAACCCACAACCTTCTGACTTGGGGGCAAGTGCGTGGCTGGTTGACCTATTGTCAATTTGTCATTAGGTCTGCCACTGTATGAAAATTGTTTATATTCCAAAACTGAAAATAAATCATGTTACAAACCAGCATTCTCTGCTTTCCATTGACCACAAAGTTCTTACTAACATCTGGGGCTTTGTACCAAATTGGGAGATTTGCCTTACAGGCTAGGTAAGCAATATCCTGGTATAAACTCATGCTCTTTGAATTAAATCTTAGTGTTCCTGCAACCACCATCACTAGGCATATCCTATTGCATTAACAGGACGAATACACACGAGGGAGTGTTGCTGGAAGACATCAACATTACCCTGAGATCCCACTAGTTCTCATGGCAACAGGTCATACGTCAAGGCAATCTTGTCTATTACACCCTCCCCAACTACTCTCCTGAGCTGATGAGTCAGTACTCCATGTTGTAATTCCACTTGGAAGAAGCACCAAGGGTGGCAGAGGTACAGAATGTATTCTGATTAGTGAATGTTGAAGTTCCCCATTTAAAGGGCTCTAACTCCACTACTGATTGAGTTGGTTAAATCCCAAAAAGGTCATAGCTGCTAGACTAGGTTATCAAGTGGTGAGATGCTCAAGAGAGAATAACCTACTGTCATCCTCACCAATCTAGCTGTCACAGACACATCTGTCTGTGAAAGTAAGCATCAGTAGGAGTGATCACCATATTGTTTTTGTGAAGATAAAAGGTCTATCCTCACATTGACATGCCTTGATCATGTCTTGTGGCACTGCCACTGTGCTAAATGGAATACTTTTTGAACAGCTTTAGCAAATCCACAAATCAACATCCAAAGTGCCTTGGACCACCAGCAGAGCTGTATTTAACCACAATCTGTAAGCTGGTCTGAAATATCTCCTAGTTTGCTATTACCATCAAGCTTGATATTAACACTGGTACAAAGAGCAGGGGCAAGACCAGGCATCATTAAAAGATCAAGATTCAACCTAGTAAAGCTAAGCCACAGGACTACTTACATGGCCAACAGTGTAACAGTACGCAATAGCGACAGCTATCCACAGCCAATGGATCCGATCTAAATTCTGCAGTCCATCCACGTCCAGTTCCGAATAGGGACAATTAAACATGTTCAACCAGAAATGCTAAGTGAATAATTCATCTTGACTGCCTCCTCAAGTACCAGATATTGGTCTTTAGCTAATTCCATTCCCTCCAAGCAACATCGAGAGACAGAAAGCCAAATGTAAAAGCGAAGGACACTAACACTCCAGCATTAGTACTGAAGGCTTTGCTCCAAAACAATTGGCCCCATAGCCTGTACAGGTACAGTATTAGTACTTATCCGACAAGGTAGAAAACTGCCCACAAAAAGGCAAGACAAATCCAACTCAGCCACTTTATTCAACCCTGTCCATTCTCTAATTGCTGGTAAAGTGATAGAAGGTGTCATCACCAATACTAACAAGAAATCCTTGCCCTACAGTGACTTTCCCACTGATTCTCTGTTTAGTTTTGACAGGGCCACTCAACACATGGGCTCATTACAGCCTTAATCCAAGCATAACAAAAGATTTGAACTTGAGAGGAAAAGGGAGAGAGTGAGAGCGAGAGCCTATGCTTAACATGAAAGCAACATTGTTCAAATGCTTGGACACATACTTAGTACAAGGGAATATGGTCATGGTTCTTGCATTATAACCATCTCAGCTCGGACACATCACTCCTCAGTAGGATCCTAGTCTCAAACACCTTCAGGTGCTTCAGTGACTTTCCCTCTATCATAACATCAGTAGTGGGTTGTTTGCTAATGATTGCACAATGTTCAGCACCATTCGTGACTCTGAAGATACTGAAATATCAAAGTCCAAATGGAGCATGAACAGGATAAGTTTCAGGCTTAAGCTAAGTACTGGCAAATAACATTTATGCCTTACAAGCGTCAGAGTATCACTATCCCGAACAGAAAAGAATTTAACTACCATCCCTTAACATTCAGTGCCATTCCCATTGTTAAATACCTCATCATAAACATCATGGGGTTTACTGTTGACCAGAAACTGAATAGCACCCAGCCATATAAATACTGTATTTACAAAAGCAGGCACACAGCTGGGTATTCTGCATTAACTCCTCTCCTGACTACACAAAGCTGATCTACCAGCTACAAGACACAAGTCAGGTGTGTGACAGAATACTTTCCACTTACCTGGATGATGCAGATCCAACAACATTCAAGAAGCTTGACACAAAGCAGCTTGGCTTGACTGGCACTCTATCCATCTCCTTCAACGTTGATGTCCAGTGGCAGTATGTATTGGTGATAAGATATGCTTCAGCAACTCAAGGTTTCTATACTTAACACTTCCAAACCCATAAACTCTACCTAAGAGTCCTTCCCAAACAGTACTGCAAGTGTACCTACACCACATGGACTGCAGCTGGTCAGGACGACAGCTCACAGCTAGTTTTGCAAGTGCAACAAAGGGTAGGCAACAGATGCTAACCTAGACAACGACATCCCCACAGCCCCCACCTCCCCCTGTAAAGGAATAGAAATATACATACAAAATCAACCTGATGTGTTGGTGAAGGGAAGCTTGCCCGTGAGTTTGTCATCATGTAATTATAGCTCCTGATCTTTTCAGTGGTGTGTACTATGCAGCAATGGATACAGAATCAAAATACCTTGGCTGAGTTCCAGCACTGCATCTTAAAGATGTCACATACTGCAGTTGCTGCACACTGGTGGTAGAAGTGGTCGAAATGGGTTCTAATTTTCCACAATTAACTCTCACCAGACACTTGAGAGTCATTCGAGAAAAATCAATGCATTGTAAATTGTGCATGCACATATGGGATTTCTGTGTTCCTGATGGATGAAGTTTTGCCTGGGGATGCATATTTGACAGATATACACTTAATTGCTTAAAGCAGGAAAGAACAGAAAATGTCATAAAGAGAGTTAATGAAAGCAAATATGATATCCTTTTATTCATTTCAGTCTTCATTGATTTTCTTTTTTTTTTAACTATGCTTATTTAAAAGAGTGAGTGCTGATACTAATGACATTGTGGGGCTTACTGATTTGGAACAGTTACTTATTGTGACAGCACGAAGCTGCCCAATTAATACACACAACTGAAGCACTATAAAAACAAGTGATTGTATCTATAGTGTTGTTAATTCAATTCCCTCATGTCATTGGTTCCATAATTCTGAGCCAGTGATGGTATCAGCAGTCCCAAGCAATTGGGTTTTACATTTTAACAAAAAAAAACTAAGGAATATTAAAACTAACAATGAGAATATCTTTGTAACTTGATTTTGTACAGGAGTTGGTGATTTTGACCGAGACTCTCTCCTGTTAAAAAAGAAAATGAGGAAAATTGTGTGTTTAATTTCTTTATTGTTCTGATGGTAGAACGATGGCTATTTTTTCAGTTAATCTAGTCATCGGGAATGTCACTTTTAATTTTATTTTAGTTATTGAATATTCTACAAATTACTGGTATATGCCTTAAATTTTGTACTTTTAACTTGGTCCAAACCTGTTGCAGAATTTCTATTACAATTATTGGAACTTGTTTTATTCTGAAATATATCTTGAGAATATAAACTTTCAAAAAATGATAAATCTTTACCACTGCCTGATAAAAAACAAAACACGTTGAATGGAGATCAAATCTCTAATCAAATATATTTATCCATTTAATTTCTGATATAATAATTTATCACTTTGAAAATAATTTGTAAAGTGATCAAATTTATGATTCCTGAATATTACTAATTTTACCTAGGTGAATGAATAACCAGTAAAGAATCATATTCCTTCAAATAATGCTCAAATTCTCAAGTGTTACTGAAATCTGTAATTTAAATATTAAGTGATTCTGAGATCAACCAATTAATTATATTTGGAAAGACCAACACAATTGCAATCCTCTACCCCAACAAAATCCCTAAAATTGGAAACTTTAACCACAAGCTATTTCAGAAATACTTTGTTTGCTTAAATGCTCACTCATTTCATTATACAGCTACAGGCTCTTCAGCATCATGTATATAAAAGAACTTCCATATTCTTTCAGGTTGAATATCTGTATGGGTAAGATAACGAAGAATTATGGGCTATATGAATTCAGAGTCCAATAGTTTACCTGATATTTAATGACCTGTCAGAGATACTGACAGCTGCAACAATAAAAGATATGTCATTGATTGCATGACACAAAAAAGTTCAAAACATTCTGTGGAAAATGGTCCTCATTTTAAGGCTGACAGAAATGCAAACACTAAAATAAAACATCAATAGCTATGATGTGCTACTCTTAAAAAAGATGCATTTATTATAAGTGAATTGCCTTAGCTAGTTTATCTCATGGATAGTCAAGTCAGGGGTTCTTTGTATGCTATATTTTTGCCCATTACAATGATGCAAACATGAAACAAAACGTTTGAACAGGTAAACCACAGCCATCAAGGCCATTTGGAGCTGCAAGGCACTTCCTTACTGTGAACTGTCCCAAATATGATGTTTCAGTACATGCATCAGTTTTATTAATTTCCAGACTGCAGGAGCCAATAAAAAAAAAGTGTTTTGTGAAAGATTATGTGGAATTGAAAAACATAACCCTTGTGACACAAAAAGCAGCTTTTATAAACAAGAGCTGGCAAAGTTTGGTAGACCACAGTTCTTCAGTTTTACTGTGACTTTAATAATACAATATATGAAGACAAAAAAAATAAAAAAAAAAATCACAGATTACAGCACACCAGAGGTCTATACAGTGCATTATACCTACAGTGTTAATTCTTCAATTGATGCCATGTACTCTATTTCCACTCCTTTGTCTCACATTGATATTTTATTCTCCCTTTACAAATACCTATTCAGTTCAATTTTAAGCCATACGACAATATCTGCCTTAATAGAAATGTAGCAAAATATTCAATGCTCTAATGACTATGAAAACCTATAAGCTACTTCTCAACATTTAATTTGCCAATCAGTAAACCCCACTACAAATCTATTTGAATTTAGACACCCTTTATTATATTCCTTGCTTAAATATATCTATTCCAATGACAGAAGCTTTTTGTTTCCTCCCTCAGAACAATCTATTGAGATAGAAGTAATCTCAGATTATGCTATTAAATCAATGCTTTAATCTTTCTATGGTTCTTCCTTTCTTGTCCATAACTATCCTTCTAAGATGAAATATCCCAAATTCTGGGCAACCTAAACTACAACTTAAATCATAATTTTCTAACATCATATACCCTTTCTCTAAGTCCAGAATCCAATCTATTTTTACTTTAAAAGAAAAAGAAGAAGAAGATGTCAAAGCATCAAACCCTACTCCCACAGGCTATGTGTAATATCCCCAAACACAGACTGTCCAATTTACTCAATAACAGAAGGAAATAACATAACATTTCTCTTACCTTCCCATTCAAAATGCTGATGCAATATTCAAGAAAATCTGCAGAATAGCTATCATTCTCTCAGTTGGACAAGTCATTTGTTATTTTCCACAGATGGCACTTGCTTGATTACAACAGCATTTCTTTCTGCACTGCAGCCAGGTCTGGGAGTAAAAGGTTGCTTACTTTCATGGTCCATCCCAGATCACCTTTGCACCCCTTGATTACCTGAATGAAAGAAGGCCTCCTCCATCTCACATGTTTCATCAGCATTTACCCCAGTGTGTTTGAAAAATATTGGGCATTTGCTGGAACATTCCTTTCTCTGCAGCATAATAAGTGTTGCTTCCCCACTATTGCCATTTAAAAAATATATATCTTTAAGCTGCAACAGGCCCTTAAGGAACTGCAAGTGTCTAATTTTCAATTTCCTAATCAGTGAGTTAATCATGAGAATTGTACAAGCACCGGCAGCTGACCTAAATCTTGTAAATTAACCCAGAAATTGGAATGCCTCTGGCAGTCACAACTCTTGCCCCAATCACCTCTCACTGGTTTTACAACTGGGAGACCAAAAATGACTCATGTCCGATGCAGTGGTTAATTATCTCAGTTCAACTCTTATTTGTTTCTATAAACTTCAATTACATTTCTAACAGCCTATTCTTAAACACAAGTTAATCACAAGGCGATAATTGCTTTTTTTCTGTGATTCATTTCCCATAGCCACTACTCTGTAAGCTAAGGAAATCAAAGTTTCTTGGTTTACAAGCTGCTATTCCACAAGCCAATTTAATGTCGTACTCAATTCTGAAACAAGTTTACGATCACTTGTCCACTCGATCATCAAGAATACTCACTTCCATCTGTGAAACATTGCTCATCTCCATCCTGCTTAAGCGCTCTTACTGATCACGAAGCCTTCCATCTGTGCCCTTGTTACTTCTGAACTCAATTGTTCTAAGGTTCTCTTAACTGGCCTCTGTATATATTTATGCTCATCCAAAATGTTGCTGCATGTTTTCACACACCACACCTTCGTTACACATCAACACTGGGCCCATCAACCGGCATTTAATCCCAGACTTGCAAGCGCCTCAGTTTTAAATTTTCATTCTTGTCTTCAATTTCCTCACCCTTGCTTACTTTTGTAATATCATCTGGGTCAAAGATCTTTTGAGATTTCATCATTTCTCCTATTCTAGCAAAATAAATCACTACATCACTGCTTTCTGCTGCCTGGGTCCAAAGCATTGAAATTCCTTCCCTAAATTCCCCACTTCCCTGATTTTTGACGCTTATTAAAACCTACTTAATTGACGTCGCTTTTTGCTATCAGTCCTCCTTTCTCCCTCAATGTGGCTTTGTCACATGTTTGATGATGCTCTTGTGAATTATCTTGTGATTTTACTACTTCAAAAGGTTCTATATAAATGCAAGTTGTTGATATGAAAGAAGATGATAAAAGTCTTTTGGTCTCAGGTTACAGTGAACGTACTCTGCACTTAGAATAATCACACAGTATTCCTGATTTCCCATTCTCTTTTATGGGTTCCACCAAAATTCTAAAATCAGTAGAAGCCTAAATTACAGGCACTCAAATTCATATCCTCTGTTCTTGTGTTAAAATTCCAAACTAAATGGCTTCATACAATTACAAGCTTTAAAGAAAAACTGCATTATCAGTCCTCCTTCAGCAACCATTGTTTCAACTCCACAAGTCTCACCTCACAACTAACAATCATTTGTAGAATCATCAATTTTACTTTTCAACTGCCTCCTGCAACAAATGAGCACATTCCATGCTTTATGTCACAGAGTTTTCAAATGTCTAAGACTGAAATTGTATAAGGCTCACTCATGAATATGGCAGGATGTCAAGCTGGTTGATTTATCCCATGCCCAATGAATGTGATGGAACCAGTTTGTAAGTCGAATGCCACTTACTTATTCCATAGTTGTGATACATCGACCAGCAATAAATATGCTGATTACACTGTTAGAAGTGACCTAAATATGTGCAAAGCTAGGGTGTGTTAGATAACAAGGGGTAGAGCTGGATGAACACAGCAGGCCAGGCAGCATCAGAGGAGCAAAAAAGCTGATGTTTCAGGTCTGGACCCTTCTTCAGAAATGGGGGAGGGGAAGGGGGCTCTGAAATAGATAGAGAGAGGAGGGGGAGATGCTAGAAGGTGAATAGAGGAGCAGATAGGTGGAGAGAAGACGGACAGGTCAAGGAGGCAGGGATGAAGCCAGTAAAGGTGAATATAGGTAGGGAGTTGGGATGCGGGTTGGTCAGTGAGGAGGGAGGGGTGGGTAGGTGGGCAGGAAAATGGAGAGGTCAAGGAGGTGGGGATGAGATGGGCTGGTCTTGGGATGAGATCGGGGGTGGGGAGATTTTGAAGCTTTTAAAATCCGCATTGAGACTGTTGGACTGCAGGGTTCCCAGGCGGAATATGAGGTACTGTTCCTGCAGCTTTCGGGTGGCATCGTTGTGGCAATGAAGGAGGGCCAGGATGGACATGTTGTCTAAGGAGTGGAAGGGGGAGTTGAAGTGGTTCGCAACTGGGAGGTGTTGTCATTTGTCATGAACCGAGCACCTATGCCTAAAAAAGGGGAGGTACATTCTGACTGCAGCAGTGACTGTGAAAGAAATTCTGGAAGAAATAGCAATGGAGCAGCAGGCCAGGAAGGCAGGATTCCCACATTCTTGGATAAATGCTGAGGGCTTCTGCAGGGTTAGAAAAGGGACAGGTAAATCTTCTTTCTGCAGGGATTTGACAGTTCTCCAGAACTGGAAGAAAATGGCAACAAATAGTCACAAAGATCAATGGCAGGGGTCCAAGACTGATTAAGCATAGGAAACAGTTCACGGACTTCACACAAGTGGTCACGGTCAGCAGCACCAACATTATCCCCAGCTTAATGTATAACACTCCTATCACTCAATCACTAGCAATCAGAACTCACCTGAAATTCATCCTCTCATTTACCACTGTTGTAAGTCTCGCACAGACACCTCACAGGTTCCAGATTATTCCAACTATTCACCTTCAGCAGATATATAACCCAAATACATTGCAAAGCGTTCAGACACACTCATTACTGTTTCTTTCAGGACAATGCAGCAGATAACAGAAAGCAGCAGCAAAGAACTGGCGGGGCCAAGTCCGCTTGCACGTCTTCAATGTAGGAAACGTTACTCCAGCTTCATGACTCATACCGACAATTAGGCCATTTCAACCAGTATCACCAAAGCCGCCCATGTTAATGATGTTATGTTACACATCTTTTCAAAAGCTATTTCATCCTCATCCTGCAGTCTTGTAGTAAAAACAAGATGCAGATGTTTGGACTGTGTTGGACCTTCTACTTTCCACCAATCCCACCTTTCCTTCACACCAACCCTCTCCATGTGAACCTATGCTTTCAGAGAACAAATCCTGTGACCTGGCCAGCTGGAGATGGCTGATAATGAAATGCAAGACAAAGGACATACCTTTGAGGAAGAAGCACTATACCTTGCGTGTACATCTAGAGTATGCTGCGGAGCTGGGATATCGCTATAGTGAGTCACCGAGCACCACTGCATTACAGACAAGTCAGAAAGAAAAGTGCCACCTTCTGAGACACTGAAATCACTAACGAGTCATGTTTCAGAGGAATATAATAGACAGCACAGAAAGAAAGCTATGGCTAACGCAAAATACTGTCAATGCTAGAGATCTGAAGTAACAATGACTCTGTTTTGTCCGCCTTGGTCCTGGGAATCCCAACCTACAATCGGGTCACCACCCACACCCTTCACCTCCTCCAAGACTCCCAATTCCCTGGTCCCCAACACCTCACCTTCACCATGGACATCCAATCCCTGTACACTCGTATCCCCCACGCAGATGGCCTAAAAGCCCTCTGTTTCTTTCTCCCCCACAGGCCCAACCAGTCCCCCTCCCACCGACACCCTCATCTGCCTAACAGAACTTGTCCTTACTCGGAACAACTTCTTCTCGAACTCCTTCTACTTCCTACAAACCAAGAGGGTTCCCATGGGTACAGATGTGCCTGCCTCTCTGTAGAATACGTGGAACAGTCCCTTTTCCGCTGTTACACTGGCACCATCCCCCACCTCTTCCTCTGCTACATCGACGACTGTATCGGCGCTGCCTCGTGCTCCCATGAGGAGCTTGAACAGTTCATCAACTTTACTAACAACTTTCACACCAACTTCAAATTCACCTGGACCATTTCCGATACCTCCATCCCCGTCCTGGACCTCTCTGTCTCCATCTCTGGTAACCGCCTCAACACCGACATCTACTTCAAGCCCACTGACTCCCATAGCTACCTAACCTACACCTCCTCTCACCCACCCTCCTGCAAGAGTGCGATCCCATACTCTCAAATCCTCCGCCTCCACCATGTCTGCTCCCAAGATGGAGCGTTCCGCTCCCAGACGTCCTCCTATATCAAGGACCACAACTTTCCCCCTCTGGTGATCAAAACTGCCCTCAACCGCATCTCTGGCGTTTCCCACACTTCTGCCCTCAAACCCCCTTCCCCCAACAAAAAGACAGACAGAATCCCGCAGTCCTCTCATATCACCCAACCAACCTCTGCATCCAGTGTAACATTCTCAGCCACCTACAACCCGACCCCAACCAACCAAAGAGATATTTCCCTCCCCACCCCTATCTGCCTTTCTTAGGGACCGCTCACTCAGTGACTCCCTCGTCTGTTCCACACTCCCCACTAACTCACCACACATGGCACCTTTCCCTGCAACTGCAGGAAGTGCTACACCTGCCCCTACACCTCCCCCCTCACCTCCGTCCAAAGTCCAAACCAAACCTTTCATGTCCGACAGGGGTTCACCTGTATATCTTC
Organism: Ginglymostoma cirratum; assembly: GCA_024137785.1. NCBI lineage: Eukaryota > Metazoa > Chordata > Chondrichthyes > Orectolobiformes > Ginglymostomatidae > Ginglymostoma > Ginglymostoma cirratum. The sequence continues at coordinate 43,832,534 of JAHRHZ010000139.1, forward strand.
CAACCTGGTCTACTGTATCCCAATGTGGTCTCTTCTATGTTGGTGAGACCAAGTGCAGACTCGGGGACCGTTTCATGGAGCATCGGTGGTCTGTACACAACAAACGACACCAACTTCCGGTTGCTAACCATTTTAACTACCCCTCCTCCTCCTAGGTGACATGTCCATCCTGGGCCTCCTCCAGGGTCACAATGACACCACCCGCAAACTAGAGGAACAACACCTCATATTCTGCCTTGGAAGTCTACAGCCTGATGGTCCTAACATAGAATTCACCAGTTTTAAAATCTCCCCACCACCGGCCTCGTCCCACGTCCAAACATCCCTCTCATACCGCCTCCATAACCTGACACAACCTGTCCATCTTCTTCCCCACCTACCCGCCCTACCCTTCCCGCTGACGAATCCCCACTACTCCCTACATGCATGCAACCTGTAACCACCCCAGCTGCCTTTTCCCAACCCCACCCATCCTCCCTCCTGCCTCCTTGACTCTGCTTTCTCGAAATGTTTCCCAGCTCCCCTCCCCCTCACTATTTTTGAAGAACGGTCACAATCGAAAACGTCAATTTTCCTGCTCCTCTGATGCTGCCTGGCCTGCTGTGTTGTCTCTAACATTACAAAACGTTGGAGGGACTCAGCAGTGTGGCAGTATCTATGCAAAGTGAAACAGAAATAGCTAATCTTTGAAGTCTAATATAACTCTTCTTTGGAATCCTGAGTTTCCACAGCATACCACTGCAAGCTGCAAGAACTGCTGTAGATTATTTATGGACAAAACTATTGAGAAGGTAGTGCTAGAGATCAGAAAATAATTTTTTCACTACATTTGCAATAAACACATGCCTCTCTGTCTGATTTCAATACAAAAAAAATGTTGACATTCATTGTAGTGTGGGGAATTCCAAGCTGTATGGTGACATTCTGTTGACCAAAGTAACTGAGATTAATGCAAAGCCAGTTGTCCCATTTGGGCAATTACTAGCTCCGTTCCACTCACAGATTTCTTTCCTTGGAGGCATAGAAACTACTTTGGTGATGCAGTGGTAGTGTCCCTATCTTTGGTTCAAAACTTGTCTGCCCTTGACCTGTATTGTAACAGGTTGATTAAAAATATTTAGGAACAACATACTGACATCAGATCTTACAGGCAACATCTGCAGACAAGAACCAGGAGATATTCAAAAAGAAAAATAAAATGTTTAAAACCTGAATCACTATAAATACAATAATAACACCTGCATTAATATTAACTTTTTAATTGCCTAAGGATGCTTTAAAACATTCACAGTCGATAGTCCAAAACTGTTCATAACTAGAAATGGCACTGTTAAAGATGCAATAAAACACATCTACATTATGTTGGTACATATTATATTACCATCCAAGCTGGCTTATTTATTGATCAATAATTTATTATTTCTTGTGAGATTTTCTCAGACTGTACTGATTAATTCCACAGCTTTCCGAGATTGCAATATCATAATCAAATGATTCAGAAATGTGAATCTGGAAGTAGTACTCAAGAATATTGCATGCTTGATTATTTTCAAACTTACTTAGTCCAAGGAGTATTTTCCACCCATGCCATTTCTGGTTACTCTTCCAGGTCAAATTCACTCTAGTCCACTAATAGCAACTGCTCGAGCCTTCATATCAAGGAAAACTTTTGGCAACTTTCCCAGCGTAATGAACAGAACAGTCTTTCCATTAATTTACCTTCTGGAAGTATTGTACATTTCTACAAGATCCCTCCCATCTTTAGAAAGCAATAAAGCATCAAACTTCAGATGTCCTGCTGCTTTGGTCAGCATGAGCCTACGCAGAAATGGGGCCATGCACTATTTATGTCCACTCAATGTCATGGTGGCTGACTCAGGCATCATTTCCAGGGTCAACTCTATTATCACATTTCAATCAGACTCTGGGCATTAGAAATGACAGATGGGGAGGCTGACTAGCTGTTGTGTGGCATGCAATAACATGCTGTTGCAAGGCTTGAAGGCCTGTTGTCGTTTAAAGGAACACTTCCAATCATATCTGTTGTAGCAAACAAAGTTTGGAGCAGAAATGACACATGACATGCTCGTAAGAAGACCACAAGCCTTCTAATTCCAGACCCTGGGGTCACAGCCTAAGGATACAGGGTAGGCCTTTAGGGCTGAGATGAGAAACTTCTTCACCTAGAGAGCGGTGAGCCTGTTGAATTCTCTACCACAGAAAGAGGTTGAGGCCAAAACACTGAATGTTTTCAAAGAGAAGTTAGATGCAGTTCTTAAGGCTGAAGGGATCAAAGAGTATGGGGAGAAAGTGGGTACAGGATACTAAGTTGGACGATCAGCCAAGATCATACTGAATGATGGAGAGGCCCTCGAAAGGCTGACTGGCCTACTCCAGCTCCTATTTTCTATGTTTCTATTTGCTGAACAAAGTACCAGTGGATGAAATGAAGCAGAGAAAAGATATCTCCAGGGAGCCCAGAACAAGCCAAACGCAGTAAATTGTATTAAGGTGACCATGTCCGTAAGTGTGACATGAACTAACTCACGCAGGACAATACAGGATTAAGTTTTCCACCTTATAATGAGCATGCACCTTCCATTTGTTATTCCTTCTCTCCACATCCTCACTCTAGACACACACACACACACACACACACACACACACACAATTCTTTGTCTTATTCAGTAATTGCTTACAAATTGCTAAATTCTTGATGTTTTCTAGTTTGGCTGAAATGCCTATGATCTGAAACATTAACTCTACCCTGTCTACAATTTCCACTTGACCTGCTGAGTGCTTACGTTGTTTTCTGTTCCTATTTCTAAAGTAAAGCATTTGCAGTAATTTTTGTTACAGAATTGAATCTAACAACTTTCAAGTACACTAAGACAACAACAGCAGTTACACCTTCATAAAACCTCTTGACCTAAAGCAGGTCTTCCACCTCATGTGCATTCGCCCCTTGAAAAGCTGCACAAGGAATGTAATTGCTTGCTGTATGTATCTGTTATCTCACCCACAATGCTGACACCTGGGTCTCGCTTGTTACAGTGACAAGTAGTAATCTGGTTCCCTTTTTCACTGTTTCTCAAGGCCCCAAGACAGACCATTGCGATGTCAATCATGAATCAGTGGTTGCAGGCTCCCCTATGAATTAGCACTTCCAAGTGTAAATGCCATTTCAAAATATACAGCAGTGCAGCACTGACGGAGTGCTTTACTGTTGGGAATCATGCCCTCTCAGTAGGTGGAAAACTTGAGGAATCTGCTGCTCTTCCTCAAATAATTCCAACGTATCTTTTACATTCACCACAAGGAGCTGACAAGGGGCTCAGTTTAAGAACACACCTGAACAGTAGCACCTGCAAGAGTGTAATATTCCTTCATCAGTCCACTAAACATGGCATCTCTCTCTACAGCAGAGTTGAGGTAAATATAAAATTGTTCATCAAACGCCCAAATTTGGACTAGAGAAATTCTCATGGTAAAACTGTGATGTGATTGTCTCTTTGGAACATAGGGCCAAGGAATGGGACATCCAAACCCTCAAATCTAGCACGTCTTTTGATTCAATTCTGGTTGATCCATTACTTATTATCATCAACCTACTTGGTTCCATCATCCGTAACACCATTGCTTAACAAAAAATACCTATCAGTCTCTGTTTTGAAATTTAATTAACCCAGTCTTAGTTCTTACAATAGTACACCCTTCACTCCTGCATAAAAGTGGGAACAACAACATCTGCAGAAGATATGCAGTGATTTTCAGGCCAGATTTACCTGGGGAAGCAACAAATAATTTATCATTCCAGGAGATAAAAACCCTAAATAATTGCTTGTCCTTTGTACGTCTGACTACGCTGCTGTAAACAAGGAAGTACACACAGGACCATGCAACAGCCCCTTCACTGCATTTTTTCCACAGCAATTTTCTATGAATACATCAGTGCTTTTGTGATGATAAAACTTTTAATCCAAAAATGATTCTTATTGAGTGTGGAATGCAATCCCATCTAACTATATAACCTTGAGTCAGTTATACATTTATGAAGTCATGCCTTTCAAACATATAAAGTCATAAATTATCACACTTTCAAGTGTCATTCTTTGTGCGTCTATCAGATAAAAAAGGATGCAAATCAATTTTTAAAAAAGTGCTACTGCTGTAGCATCAAAGCACAAAAGTAAGCAGTAAGCTGAAAAAAATGGATTGTTCATTTTGTTTTCTCTGAAATTTATTGATCTCAATCTGAAAAGCAGCAGAAACAAACCAATTAAATTGTTCAAACAATTTTGTTAAACTCTCTACGTTCAGACATCTTGAATTTTTAAGCTGTCTGTATAACTTATGAAACAAACAAAAAACTTGCTTGCATTAAATAACCGAGAATTAAGTGTTAATTTTCAGTCAACGCAATGATCCTCCAGTTCATAAATAATACAGCTTTGGGACTAGGTTAAAATGGGATTTCCTGAACTGGCAATTCTTAAGCAGTTTCTCATTATCCTTAAATGTATATATTTTTTCCAACAAAACATATCGGGGGTGGGGAGTAACTTCATCCTGATCTTTGACCAGTTTTGGAAGTAGCCCCGTGCAGCAATAAGTCACTGTCACAAAAGAAAGAAGAAATACCAATAAAAGTGGGGAAATATGCAAATTGCTCCAACTTTTAGATCTGAAATTGACCTCTACTATGATCCTTATGTTCACTTGCAAGGTTTTTTGGGTGGTTCTATTTATAGCGATGTGTATTCTGCAATTCCAAGTACAACCAGAGTAATATGGATACAAGTCACTGAATATGCGGGCAAGTTTGCTAATGGTTCAACATTGGAAGTAAATGAAAAAAAATGTATATAATGCTGCCAAAGTAAAGATGCAGCCAAACCCAACAGTTCAATTGATTTTCCTGTCAAATTTCTTCCTTGCTGTAAATGGAGACAGCATCGTAGGTGGGAATTTTAACCAAGCGGTAGAAAATGGAGGAGTTGGGCTATCCAGGAGCAGCAGTGGGAGGGAAAACCAACTAGCCCTCATTAATGTGCTGGTGATTAATGCCCATCAAAACATGAGAAGGATCAACAGGAAGTGTTGTAAAAGTAAGAAAACCTTGATATACTTGTAAAGGCTGAAGGATGTGGTAAACAGTAGACTCCGCACTTGTGGATCATTCAATTGCTTCTCCTGTTCTGAGTTGGGCCCTTACCATAGCTCCAGCTCACCTGCATTCCCCAGCTTGCAATTAAAGTATGCAGGCATCATAATAGTACTCTGACCTGAGACTACTAAAGAACAATATCATCAGACCACTGCTAGCTTGTAAAATATCTCATGGAGAGGACAGGATTATCCTACAAGCGTAGATCTGGAAGAGATAAGATTGTAAGTATAGTGTGATGCAATTTGCTCTTAAATCAAGAAATGCGCAGTATCAATCAGATTCAGGTTTTGTTGATAGTTGTAGCAACTGTAATCCCAAAATAGCCAATTTACACATTTATGTCTTTCTACTACGGATCAATTATTCTGGACTGTTGAGATTGATTCCACAGTTAAAAACCCTCACATATTTCATTTGCTGGCAGAGAGGGAGTGTCATCCAATTTAAGTTTTGTTCCCTTTGTTCTGTTTCTGTTAATGTTTAAGTATATTATTCAAAGAGAGGTTGTCAAGGGGACTGGCTAAAAAGAGACTTAAATATAATTAGAACTACAACAAATAGCCCATTTTAGTGACAACAGCAGTATTAATCCAACTCCACCACTCTCTTTGGCTTCGTAATTATTTTTCATATTAGGTAGTGGAAGACTGCAGCCAGAGGAAACAATAGGATAAGTTGCACAAATTGAACATTTTCAAGGAGGAGAAAGATTATAGTTCTTAGAGATAAAGTGATCGAAGGGTATGGGGCAAAAGTGGTAATAGCATATTGAGTTGGATGATCAGTAATGATCATGTTGAATGGCGTTGTCAATAGGAAAAAGCTTACTCATTATGCAACAACTCCTAGTCAGTTTGTGTTTGCATTTTCTGCATTTACTTTTCTGTGTGTAAGCTGCTGGCTTTTAAAGCAGAAGCCTCAACCTTTCTGCTTCTGAAGTCTCTTATCCCATTTTATAAAAAAAAACACAGACATTTTGTAACACAAGTTTCTTTTGAATAAATATTGGTTAAATATTTAACATATACTTACTTTTGCTTTACTTACTTATCGTGCGGCTATTACTGGGCATTTATCTTCAAATTGCTCCAAGACCTGACACTCTATTGTCAACACTTCTTAATTCCATCCCTGACAACAATCAAGACACATGCACTCATCCAGTTCCAATTCTGGCATCTGTTCACTCTGATATTATAATGCTCAACCACTGGCATCTGTGTGTTTATTTGGTAGTCCT
>JAHRHZ010000139.1:43843943-43858502 GCA_024137785.1 Ginglymostoma cirratum
AATGCGGCCTTTCAGTGACGGAGCAGATTGGGGGAAGATTTACTTGTGGACTGAAGTGCATCTGTTTCAATGCAAGAAAGTGTAACAGGTAAAGCAGATGAACTTAGAGTTTGGATTAGTACTTGGAACTATGATGTTGTTGCTATTACAGAGATTTGGTTAAGGGAGAGAGGATTGGAAGCTTAACGTTCCAGGATACAGATGTTCCAGGCGGGATAGAGGGGGATATAAAAGGGGTGGGGGAGTTGCACTACTTGTTAAGGAGAATGTCACAGCTGTACCACAGGAGGACAGTGCTCATACATCGAGGCAATATGGGTAGAGCTCAGGAAAAAGGGAGCAATCACAATGTTTGGAGTTTATGGTAGGCCTCCCATCAGCCAGCGGAAGACAGAAGAACAGATATGAGGGCAGATTTTAGCAAGATGTAAAAGTAACAGGGTTGTTGTCGCGGGTGATTTTAACTTCCCATACATTGACTGGGAGTCACTTAGTGCTTGGGGCTCAGAGGGGGCAGAGTTTGTAAGGCATCCAGGGGGGCTTCTTGAAACAGTATGTAGATAGTCCAACTAGGAAAGGGGCCGTACTGGACCTAGTATTGGGGAATGATCCTGGCCAGGTGGTCTACATCTCAGTAGAGGAGCAGCTGGGGAACAGTGATCACAATTCAGTAAGCTTTAAGGTACTGATGGATAAAGATCGCTGTAGTTATCAGGTAAAGGTGCTAAATTGGGGGAAGGCTAATTACAACAATATTAGGCAGGAACTGAAGAATGTAGATTGGAGGCAGATGTTTGAGGGCAAATCAACATATAATATGTGGGAGGCTTTTAAGTGTAAGTTGCTGGGAACTCAGGACCAGCATGTTCCTTTCAAGGATGAAGGATAAGTATGGCAAGTTTAGGGAACCTTGGATAATGAGAGATATTGTGAGCCTAATCAAAAAGAAAAAGGAAGCATTTATCAAGGTGAGGAGGCTGGGAACACACGAAGCAAGGGTGGAATACAAGGAAAGTTGGAAGAAACTTATGCAAGAAGTCAGGAGGGCTAAAAGGAGTCATGAAAAGTCATTGGCCGACAGGATTAAGGAAAATCCCAAGGCTTTTTATACATATATAAAGAGCCAGTGGGTAGCCAGGCAGAGGATTGGCCCACTCCAGGACAGGGAAGGGAATTTATGTGAGGAGCCAGAGGAAATGGGTGAGGTATTAAATGAGTACTTTGCGTCAGTATTCATCATCGAGAAGGACGTGGTGGATGATGAGTCTGGGGAAGGGTGTGTAAATAGTTTGGGTCATGTTGAGATCAAAAGGGAGGAGTGATTGGGGTCTTGAAGTACATTAAGGTAGACAAGTCCCCAGGGCCTGATGGGATATACCCCAGAATACTGAGAGAGGCAAGGGAGGAAATTATTGGGGCCTTGAGGGAAATCTTCATATCCTCACTGGCTACAGGGGAGGTCCCAGAGGATTGGAGAATAGCCAATGTTGTTCCTTTAAGAAGGGTGGCAAGGATAATCTAGATAATTACAGCCTGGTGAGCCTAACGTCAGTGGTAGGGAACTTATTGGAGAGGATTCTTCAAGACAGGATTTACTCCCACCTGGAAATCAATGGGCGTATTAGCGAGAGGCAACATGGTTTTTTGAAGGGGAGGTTGTATCTCACTAACTTGGCTGAGTTTTTCGAGGAAGTGACGAAGATGAGCGATGAGGGTAGGGCAGTGGATGTTGTCTACAAGGACTTCAATAAGGCCTTTGACAAGGTCTGTCATGGCAGGCTGATACAGAAGGTAAAGTCACACGGGGTCAGAGGTGAGCTTGCATGATGGATAAAAAACTGGCTCAGTTACAGAAGACAGAGGGGAGCAGTGGAAGGGTGCATTTCTGAATGGTGGTCTGTGACTAGTGGCGTTCCTCAGAGATCAGTGTTGGGACTTTGCTGTTTGTAATTTCTATAAATGATTTGGAGGAGAATGTAAATGGTCTGATTGGTAAGTTTGCCGATGACACAAAGGTTGGTGGAATTGCGGATAGCGGTGAGGACGTCAGAGGATACAGCAGGATATAGATCCGTTGGTAACTTGGGCAGAGAGATGGCAGATGGAGTTTAATCCAGACAGATGTGAGGTAATGCATTTTGAAAGGTCTAATCCAGATGGAAAATATACAGTAAATGGCAGAACCCTTAAGGGTACTGATAGGCAGAGGGATCTAGGTGTACAGGTACACCGGTCACTGAAAGTGACAACGCAGGTGGAAAAGGTAGTCAACAAGGCATACGGCATGCCTGCCTTCGTTGGCCGGGGCACTGAGTTTAAAAATTGGCAGGTAATGTTGCAGCTTCATAGAACCTTAGTTAGGCCACATTTGGAATATTGTGTTCAATTCTGGTCACCACACTACCAGAAGGATGTGGTGGCTTTAGAGAGGGTACAGAAAAGATTTACCAGGATGTTGCCTGGTATGGAGGGCATTAGCTATGAGGAGAGTTGGAGAAACTTGGATTGTTCTCACTGGAATGACGGAGGTTGAGGAGCGGCCTGATAGAGGTCCACAAGATTATGAAGGGCATTGACAGAGTGGACAGTCAGAAGCTTTTTCCCAGGATGGAAGAGTCAGTTACCAGGGGCCAAGGGTTTAAGGCGCGAGGGGCAAGGTTTAAAGGTAACGTACGAGGCAAGTTTTTTTTACACAGGACGGTGGTGGGTGCCTGGAACTCGCTGCCAGGGGAGGTAGTGGAAGCAGATACTACAGTGACTTTTAAAGGCGTCTTGCCAAATACATTAATAGGATGGGAATAGAGGGATACAATCCCTGGAAGAGTAGGCCGTTTTAGTTGTGATGGGCAGCATGTTGGTGTAGGCTTGGAGGGCTGAAGGGCCTGTTCCTGTACTGTAATTTTCTTTGTTCTTTGTTCTTTTCTTGTTCTGTTGTAGGAAACACAGCAACCAATTTACACCCAGCAAGCTCCCACTATGAGGGACAAGGAACACTGGTACAATGAAATGAAAACCTGTTGATTAATGGATAAATATTGGCCTGTGTCACTATTTCATGCTTTGGTGATACGCGGAGATGACACTCACCAGCTTCTGTGTGTGATCCCGAGATCTATGCCAATGTTTTTAAAATGTCGTTGTCTCATGGTTATAGGTTGGTTTCAGTTTTCCTGTGGTCAGGTCAGACTGACAGCACACAGCACACAGCACAGTGAGCATCAACAGATGTGCACAGTCAAACAGAAACAATTAATCAACGGCCAGGAATGCTGGAGAGAATCCTGGACTCCTTTTACAAACATCAAGGATTTGTTTACAATCCTGAAAGAGCAGAAGGGGGCTCTATGTAATGATGGCACCTCGAAAAGGTTATTCTCCCTTAGCAGTGCCCTCAACAGGAGTGTCAGGAAGATTTAATGGCTCAAAAATTTTGAATTAATTATAAACCTAATGAACTTTCTAAGTGTTATGACTGAGGTACTGGGAGGTAACCAAATGGATTTTTCATCTAAAGTAGTAGATGCAGGTACAGCTGCAACATTTAAAAGACGTTTGGACAGGTACATGAATAGGAAAGTTTTAGAAGGATATGAGCCAAACACAGGCAAATAGGACTAGTTTAGTTTGGGAAACCTGGTTGATATGGATGAGCTGGACCGAAGGGCCTGTTTCCATGTTGCATGGCTCAATGACTCTAAGTCCAAATTTAGAAACTTCATATAAAGTCAGCACTAACAGTTCAGTGTAGCGGTGGAGTGCCGTACTATCAGAAATGCCTAAAATTCAATTTTCCTTTAAACTGTAACTTTTCTAGCCTCATGGGTATGTTTTCATAACACTATGACAAAGAAGAATATGAGTTCTCCCCCATGACTGCAATGCAGGAATTCCTAAGGATACTGACCTGAACCCAACCAGAGTCTGTTGCTTATTTTATTTCCATTAGAAGTAGATTTTTCTTTCAGATGACTGCACAGTTGTTCAGTGCTCCTCAGATATTGAAGCAGTTCACGTCCAAATGCAGCAACACTTTGGCAATATCCAAATTTTGAGCTGAGGAGTGGCAAGTAACATTCACACCACACAAATGACAAGCAATGACCATCTCCAACAATAGAGAATCTAACTATCATCCCTTGGCATTCAATGATATCACCATCATTAAATCCCTCACTATCACCATCCTGGGGGTTACCATTGATTAGAAACTAAACTGTACTATTTATGTGAATACATTGGCTACTAAAGCAGGTCAGAGGCTAGGAATTTGGACACACATCCTGACTCTCCAAAATCTGTCCACCATCTACAAGACACAAAATCAAGAGTGCAATGGGAAACTCCGCCTCATGCTGAGATGATATCCAACAACATTCAAGAGGTAAGTCACCATCAAGAACAAATCAGCTTTGATTGGCACCACGTCCACAAACATTCACTCCCACCAACACCGATGCTTAATTGCAGCAGTGCAAACCACCTACAAGATGCATTGCAGAAATTCATCAAGGTCCTTAGAATGCAGCTTCTAAATGCAAAATCACTTCCACCGAGAAGCTCAAGAGCAGCAGATACATGGGAACACCAGTACTCCCAAATTCTCTTCAAAGCCGCTTGCCTTTCTTGACCTGGAAATATATTGCCATTCATTCAGTGTTGCTGGGTAAAAAATCCTAGAACTTACGTCCTTTGGCATTGTGGATCTATGCATAGCAAACGGTGCTCACTTTAACCACGGCAACTAGGAATCGGCAATAAATATTGGCCCAGTCAGCAATGTCCATATCACATGAATGAGCATTAAAAAAAAACTTTAAGATAGGATTAGGGTTTGTAGGATCTTTGGGTAAATTGTCTGGACGGTTTTCTACAACGCAACAGTAACCACATTTCAAACAAAATCAAAAACAGAAATTGCTAGAAAAGCTCAGCAGGTCTGGCAGCATCTCTTGAGAGAAATTAGAGTTAATATTTCGGGTACAATGACCCTTCCAGTTTTTGTTTCTGATTTCCAGCATCCTGAGTTCCTTCGGTTTTCAAAAAAAAAAGTTCTGTATTAGCTATAAAGTATGTTCAGACATCCCCAGGTCTGACATGGTACACATAGACAAGTTTTTCTTTCAAATTTCATTCATCTCCTTTGGACCTTGCTGTGTTCAATCCAAACACACACAGATTGTTATGTGGTGTCTGGTGTTGAACCTTTCAGTTCCAACACCAGCTGTTATGTTATCTGAGCAACATTATCATCACAGCTATTTCAATGCCTAATTAGGGGATGTTTTATAATACAGATTAGCACCCAGTGAGGACTGGTTGAAGATATCCAAGCTCTTTTTATCTAAGATCATTGCAGATATCAGAAAAATTCATGGTCTGGACCCTCCAGGTCAGAGGGTCTCAGACAAGCACAGAAGGAACTCCCACAGCTTCTTTGGCAGGTTGAGAGTCTAGTATTCATTAATGAATGAGACCACAACTCTAAGAGCAGTCCTATCCTAATCTTCCAGTACGTAACATTCAAACAAGATAAAACCATAAACAGCAGTGAAGAAATAAACAGCAACTGGCTTGCAGCCAACATGACCAGTATCTGTAAATATGATGCAAACATTTCAATGTGGTTTTACAAAAAGAAAAGTGTATGTAAAAATACAAAAATAAGGGCGAACTTTGCAAGGATTGGCTCACAGCATGCCACATTTGACAGTGAAAGAATTCTTGCGCTTTTTAAGAGGCCACACTTCTGATCAGCACAAATCTCATTTAACCTTCGACTCTTATGCAAATTTCGCACATTATATGCCGCTTAATCTCAATTACACTGCTTGCTGCTGTAAAGGGAAGGGTTGCTTTTGAGAGTAGGACTTCTAAATGTGCACCAGACTGTTCTTGTTACCCAAGGGTGCCGCAAATCTTCTATGTTGTTTATAAGTTTACTTACAGTAATAATAAACAACCTATATTTGATATTATTAAACGAATAAGGAACTTCATAGGAGCGTTTACTAAACACCTAGTCTCATATGGAGAGACAAGGGAGTTGGGTTTTACAGAAGGTCTGAAAGGAAGAAAGAGATAAAGTGGCAGAAAGGTTCAGGGAGGAGATCCTGGACTTTAGGGCCTTGGGAGCTAAGGGACCCTTCATGATGGAGCAATTAATATTGGTGAATGTTCAGAAGGCCAGAATTAGAGAAGTTCCCATTACCTGGGAAGGGCAGGAGGAGATTACAGAGATTGTGAGAGTTGAGTCTGTGAAGGCATTTAACAACAAAGATGATTATTTTAGAATAAAAACCAAAAGGACTGCAGATGCTTAAATGAGAAACAAAAACAAAGTTGCCGGAGAATCTCAGCGGGTCTGGCAGCATCTGTGGAGGAGAAAACAGAGTTAACATTTCTGGTCCGGTGACCCTTCCTCAGTTCTGAGGAAGGGTCACCCGACCCGAAATGTTAACTTTGTTTTCTCCTCCACAGATGCTGCCAGACCTGCTGAGCTTTTCCAGCAACTTTGTTTTTGTTCCTGATTATTTTCGAACATTGCTATCACTTTGCTGGGGTCAATGTTGGTCAAGAGAGGACAGTGGTGAGGACTGAATGGGACGCTTTGCTCATTGGGATATGGGCAATCTCAAATATAAAGAGGTTAGAATATGAGGTGCTTACCAAGAGAATATTGCAATAGTCAGGTCTATTGGTAACAAAGTGATGAATGAAAGTCATCAGATGAACTGAGGCAGAGGCAGAATCGAATTATGTTATGTTGGTGGAAGTTGTGTTTTCTTTTCCCAGCTGTCTTGTGGCTCAGTGGTACCATCCCTGCCTTCTGGGCCAGGAGATCATTGTTGAAGACCCACAGAGATTGAATTATCAAGAAAATCCCAGCTTCCTGTATCTAATACCTTGCGCTATTTGCACGTGCTTCTATATTCTATTCTATATGTCTGCCTGGGATAGGGCAAAAAATGCATTAGGGCAACAGACTCACAAATGACTAAATAGCACCAATAAGTGAATTTGCCCTTGACATAAAATCTAAACATACAGAACTAGTAAGTATTAAACTTCCATAGAGCCTGAATTAGACTTGAAAGTATGATCTACAATTCTAGTCTATCTTGTGAGATAAAAAGGCAATCGAAAGTTGTATAAAAGATTTACAAGAATGGTGCCAAAGATTATATCTATGAGGAAGAATCGAACTGGGTGAGGGCCTTTTCTTTTCAAAAGAGAAGGCTGTGGTTAATACTGGATTTTCAGATTATGAAAAGATTTGACAGAGAAATTGTTTCCACTTGCAAGGCTGATCAAAACTAGAGGTTATAAATATATGGTAGACACTGATAAACCTAAAATGGAACTCAGAAAAATAAAAGTTACCTAAACAGTGGTTAAGTGGCAGACGAATTGGGGAAACAGCAGAGAAGGGAAAGCTGGATAAATGCCACTGTGAGAAAACAACAGGATATGTTGATAGGGTAATATCAAGTTAGGTGGGCAGAAACTCGTACAGTGCATAAACACTTGAATGGATCAGCTGAGTCAAATGGCCTGACAATGTGCTGTGTTTTTTTGAAATTTTATAAAAATACAAAAAACCCAAATTATTGATGATATGCATTCCACTGAGAATGCCACTGATCCTAATAATTTTTTAGGAGGAGGAAATGTCTGAAGGCCATGATGCATCCAGCAAGATGAACGTTTCCATCATCTTTTAACCGCACAACTACCAAAGTTACTATGTCAGGCTTATACAGCCACCATGGTCTGCAATACAGTGGCCTTACCAGCAGCCAATATGCTGCCAGCTATCATTACCATTACCATTTATTGAATATCAATCCATCATTTATGGATCCTAATTTCATAGGTCTCTTCTCAAAGAAATCTTACTGAAATGTGATTTTTCTCACAAATAGGGTGTATGATATAATGTGACATAAATATGGTTGCAATCTCCTTATTAGTCAGGTTGTGTAGTGAGAACAAATAAATTGACATTTTATCTTAGCTTCTACATTGAAGTTGAAATAACGTCAAAGTGGAGCAACATCTTAGCACAGAAAAAGTGGAAGGAGAATATAACTGCCTCCCAAAAATACTGATAAGCCACAAGTGGAATGAAATAATCAATCATCTCAGCTATGTAGTAGAAACTAAGCACTTCCAGATACAACAAAAGTCGAAATATTATCTACACCCCCTCCACACAAATGTTAAATGTCAGTGGATGGGGTTTATAATCTTAAAGTAGGGATCTCTGACCTTGCAAACCCTACACACACTTTACTAATTCAAGAATAATTACAAGACATCCTTGTCCTCACCTGCAGGCACTCCCATATTCAATGGGCAGTCTGTCCTCTTCCAGTATCACTCTAGCAATAAATCCATCTTCCCCTCCTCTTCACACATTTCCGTATTATTATGGAGGGACCAACCTTGCCTGATACGGTTTCATTTTTCAATCATTTTCAGCAACTCCATGCTGGTACTGGCACTTTCCCACAAAAGATGAGGAGATTCAACTTCTGCCTTTTGACCTTCTCCCTTCCCACTTCCCAGGTCCCATCCAGGTGAAAAAGTGATTCATTTGTACTTCTTTCATTTAACATACCGTGAAACCGGTCACATGCTCATTCTTCTGCATTGACGTGGCCAATTGCAGATGGGTGAAAGCTTTGTGGAACACATTCCATTTTGTTTGCAAGTATAGACCGGAATTTCCAGCAATTTTTACTTTAATTTTCCCCCTCATTCGCAACCTCACCACTCCATTTTCAACCTCCTACACAGTTCCAATGAGCCTCAAACTTGACGAACGACATTGTACCTTACATTTTACAGATTTCCAACTAAACACTGAATTCAGAGATTTAAAATCAGAACCATTGCATCCATTTTCCTGGACAATAGCTTTGATGGTTCAGCTTTTCCCAGAATACTTTGTCTAGGCACATCTTTTGTTTCTTTACAAATTTCATTAGCATTTACTTCTGTCACGCACCTTCAACGTTTTGTTATTTAAAAGGTGAAGATACAAATGGTATGTTGGCCTTCATTGCAACAGGATTCAAGTAAAAGAGCAGGGATGTCTTGCCACAAAAGCACAGGGCCTTGGTGAGATTACAGCTCAAGTATTGTGTGCAGTTTTGGTCTCCTGACTTGAGGAAGGATGTTCTTGCAATGGAGGGAGCACAATGAAGATTTACTGGACTAATTCCTGGGAATGGCAGGACCGACATTTACAAAGAGACTAGATCAATTAGGACTACGAAAGAGATAGCTCAGTGTGGAGCTGGAGAAACACAGCACGCCAGGCAGCATCAGAGGGGCAGGAAAGTTGACGTTTCGGGCTTGGACCCTTCTTCAGAAGGCTTTGTTTTAAGTGGCACCTTATGAACTAGCACTCTTGGTAAACTGGCAAAAATTATATACCTGAAATACTGTAGGTTTACTGTACTATCGTGATCTCTGCAATGCCTGAGTAGTCAGTTAAGGGTGTGAGTGACAATGATCTCTGCTGGTAAGTTTTACTTAAGGCCACATTGCATCATTATTTAAATGATTTATGCTGGAAATAAAGTCAAACAGTGATGCGTAGACCCCCTGCATTACATTTCTATTACTTAGTGTGTGTTTTTTACATTGATTTCGTGCAGCTTTCGATCAACGGAAATATTTGATAAACCAACACACTCATGGTCCCATAGACGCCAGTTAATAAAAAGTTTGCTGCATATTCGCTGGAGTTAAGAAGAATAAATGAGGGATCTCATAGAAACATAAGACTAGACCCTGTAAACATAAAAGGATGTTCCCAACAACTGAGGAGTCCAGACTAGGTTTCATAGTCTAAGGATTATGGGGTAAACCATTTAGAACTGAAATGAGGAGACTGGTCATCAGCCAGAGAGTGGTGGGCCTGTGGAAGTCTCTGACACAGGAAGCAGTTGAGCCTAAAACAATGAATATTTTCAAGAAGGAGTTAGATACAATTCTGAGGGCCAAAGGGATACGGAGTTCTAGTTATAGGGAGAAAGCAGGAGCAGGATACTGAGCTGAATGATCAGCCAAGATCATACTGAATGGCTTATTTAGTTAGTTAACATGATGGTTAGTCATTGAAACATATCCTCCTGAGGCTGTATATTCTCTTTAATGGCTTAGCAGAACTCTATTTCACAAGAATTTTAAAGAAGTAACAAACCTAGCCATTTAAATATAGAAGCCAGTCAACACAATCTAAAATATCAGCAAAACAAAGTTTTACGAGTTTATCCCGATCAAGTCCTGAGAAATTACACACTTAACTTCTTCGGCCTGTACTGATTCCTGCCACACACTGCGGAGCCAATTTTATGAGTCTTTTCCAAGTTTGCACAAATCTCACTCCACATGTTTCTCACAAATCTGAGAGCTGAAGCTTTCTAATAACCCACAAAAAGAATCAGTCACACTGCATGGAAACGGTGTCTAACTCATCCATGCCAACCAGGTACCACAAACTTAATTGGTCACATTGCCTACATTTGGCCCCATATTCCTTTAAATCAGTTTTATCCAGATGCCTTTTAAGTGTTGTAATTGACAATTGATTTATTGTGCCTGTATTTAGTCACTGTTCCACTTAGTAGCTACCCATTCCTCAGTGCTTTGAGGAGTGAGACTTGAGCACAACCTTCTAAACTCAGAACTAACACTGAGCCAAGGCTGAAAGTGGGTGAATACCAGAGGATGATCCAAAAATTGTGACTGGTCCTTCATGGAGAAAATCCTTATGTATTATCTAGAAACAGGAAGTCAGTCATTTTCTATCAGCAACACCATGATTTGCACTATTCTGGATTCAAACTACTTAACTCACAGAACAGAGTAGAGACAGATAGGTGCAAGTTACTTCTGTGAAGGATTTACTGTTTTTCACACAAAAAAAAGCAAGATTAGAAACTCTTTCTGAAACAGAGAGTGATTTGCATTTGGAATGAACTGCCAGAGAAAGTGGTGGATGTGGCTACAACTACAACATGTAAAAGACATTTGGATAGTCACAGGAATAGTTAAGGTTTGGAGGGATATGGGCGAAATGCAGGCAGGTGGGACTAGTTTAGTTTGGGAACACGGTCTGTATGGAATGGTTGGACCAAAGGGTCTATTTCAATACTGTATAATTCTGCGACGCTGACTCTAATTAAAAAAAGAGACAAATTACTTTTAAATCTCAATTTATTGCATGCAGGTATGGGAAATAACAGTCTGAAATGTTCCTTTACATCTCTTGGACAGATGGATTAGAAAACATTGCATTAAAATGATTCCATCATTAAAGAGGTATCTGTACTGTTAATTATGAGCCTTAACTTTGCCTTGACAAATTTAATGGGCAATTAACGTGCAAATCTAGTAAGTTCTTAAAAACAATGGGAGGAGGATTTTGAAATTTCTTCATTTGTGCCAGGAAAATGGCAGATTAGCATAAATCAACCAGCAGATTCTGGGGATTTACACTCACCGCATATTCTTAGTGTCCTGCCTGCCTCCTCCATTATTAATGGCATGTGTTGTTCAAATGCCGTCATTTTTCCAAGAAGACTTGAGATTTACAGCAATTGTTATTTTTAACACTGCAAATCCCCTGTGGAATAGTTTACTCTTATCAAAGAACCAAAGTAAGGATTTACTGCGAAATAAAATTGAAATCCATTTACAGCTGCATAGTATTTATGCAGAGATTATGTTTGTATCAATGGATACAAATGTCTTTGTTCTAAACGGTATGAACAAATCCTTCAATATTTCTTACAACATTCATGTCTAAGCTGTTTCCATGCAACAATATTTTGAAGATATGGTATAAATGTCAGCAATAAGATAGCTCAACCATCTGTTTGAAAATGAGCAGTTTGACTTTATGGAAACATCTTTAATTCAAACTTATTCTGGAAGGAATATTAATACAACAAAGAGTCATAGAGTCATACAGCATGGAAACAGAGCCTTTGGTCCAACTCATCCATGCCGATCATAATCCCAAACTAAACTAGTCCCACCTGTCTGCACTTGGTCCATATCTCTCTGAATGTTTCCTATTCATAGAAACATGGAAAATAAGTGCAGGAGTAGGCCATTTGGCCTTTTGAGGCTGCCCCACCATTCAATATGATCATGGCTGATCATGCAATTTCAGTTTCCCACTCCCACTTTCTCTCTATACCCCTTGATCCCGTTAGCTGCAAGGGCCATGTCCAGCTCCCTCTTAAATAAAGCTAACAAACTGGCCCCAACAGCTTTCAGTGGTAGAGAATTCAAACCATTAGAAAAAATCTTGCATTGGATGGGATAAACTTTCTCTTGAACTATGTGTGGGGTGGACATCTTTAAAGGCATGCAATTCCCATCAGCACGATGGTCAGGCAGCTCAAGTACCAATCAGGCTTTTTTGGACTAAAGGTTCACCCTGCCTGATGCTGCAGGCCAGTCACAAGTTGCAGCCTGTTGGAGCTGGAAAAAAATCAAGGAAAACGTTGGTTGTACAGCCATAAAGACTATGCCTTTGGTATTATGGGATGGGAACTGCAGTAAAAGGCATTAGCAGAATTCAGGGCAAAAGCAGCAGCATGACATTCAGTTGTCTTCCCTTTGTCCCCAGTGCAAGACAACAATGGTGCAAAGTTAGAAACAATGCCGTGTCTTAATGGACCCAGGTTTAATTTGGATTTAATTTTGTTATTTTAATCAAACTTTATCAAAACTACTTGACTGCTGTATTGCTTTGCTTTAAAAAGAGCGATGAAAGCACTATCGGCAACTCAGACAATAATCAAGGTCGAAGCAGATCCACAAAGCAATGCTGTCACAGCTATGAGAGGTGATATCAAAAGACTATCAGATTGAAGATCATAAATTATTTATGCAAATAAAAGCAATTATCTACTCGTAATGGAAGGTAATTTGTACAGCTAGGGGCTTTCACATTATTTTGAGGGAAGAGAGGAAATGGCATTCACAGTTAGTTTGCCCTTTCAAAGCTTACTTTTTGGTGTGTGGAGAGGTGGTGGAGAAGTTATATAGCCAATTAAATCTCATGGGCTGTCCGGGATAGAACTTTGTGTGTAATGAAGGAAACATGATTATTTATAAAATTGGGCTTCCATATGCTGAAGCGAAGACATAGAAATCAAACAAATTCTACACGGGGTAGGAGATCCGCTCTACCAGGCTGGCCAACCAGGTTAAAGTGCAAATTACATCTCTGTTTTAAAGATTAACTGCAAAGTATGGCAACATACAAGGTCGGAAACGTGCACTAGATCAGTCTGCATCTCAGTTGGAAAAACATAACGTGCGCTTTCGGAGTAATCGTTCACTGATCAGGTAAATGATCACACACGAATAAGTTTCCAATATACATCCAAGACGAATTGCAAAATGTAGTATACTTTCAAAATTTTACAGACATCTTGTAGTCATTGGGCAGTCCTCATCAATGAACAGAAGTTAAGGAAGCATTTAATAGAGGATGTAAGAATATTTTTTTAAAACTTCAAGGGAATAAATAAGGGAAAACTCTTTCCACTGACTCTTTACAGGGAGCGATAGCCCAATGATATTATCACTGGACTGTTACTCCAGAGACCCAGGTATTGTTCTTGGGACACTGGTTTGAATCTCACCACAGCAGATGATGGAATTTGAATCTAATAAAAATCTGGAATTGAGAGTCTAATGATGGCCATGAATCTACTGTTGATTGTTGGAAAAACTCATCAGATTCACTAATGTCCTTTAGGGAAGGAAATCCGTCATCCTTACCTGGTCTGGCCTGCGTTTGACTCCAAACCCACAGCAATGTAGTTGACTCTCAACTGCCCTCTGGGCAATTAGGGAAGGACAATAAATGCTAAACCAGCCATCCTGTAAATGAATAAAAGAAAATGACAGGAGGAGTGTTAATCATGGGCACAGATTCAAAATCAAATGTAAATGAACCACAGGAAGAAAGTAAAAAGTTTTATTTAGATGTAGTAATTTGTTATTATCTGGAAGCCATGCCTTTAAAAGGATGGTGAGAACAGAGAGAATTGATGATATTCTTGAAAAAGACTACAGTCGTGATGAATAAGGGATTGAGACTAATTGGATAGTTCTTACAAAGTGTCAGAACAGGAGTCTATTTTCTGAAAATAAATCCCAAAAATCAACTTCAAAATATTTCTAATAATTGCTTTTGAATCACAGAGCACATTGTGTGTGCACCATACTGTTAAAACTGCATGAAGAAAGTGCCACAGTTGTCAATGTATTAAACTCTGAAGTCTTGAAAAATTCCTTCAAAAATACAGGTACCATTAGAGTTACTTAGAATTAGTTTACCCAGTCCTCTGTGGGACAACAACAACTCCTAATCCAACGTAATCTTTTTTTACTGCAGCCCAAGCAGTGTCCTGCTCTTTATGTCCTTTCTAAATGTACTTTACCAGCTTTTTCTGGTCTGGTTGAATAGAAAACGAAATGCCAGCCAGCACGATCACACCCATATCACTGGCTTGATCCCTT
>JAHRHZ010000139.1:43868502-43891369 GCA_024137785.1 Ginglymostoma cirratum
CTCTGATGCTGCTTGGCCTGCTGCGTTCATCCAGCTCTACACCTTGAACAGAAAACAGATCAGGTTTCTGGACTTTAACAAGCATTATTATTTATTACTGACGCTATTATTATTAGACTCTAACCACAGGTAATCAGCTATAAACTATCGACAAATGACTCTAACAGTTAAAACAGTGACCTCCTAAAACCATGTGGATGAAAATTAACATTGATTTTATAGGAGGAGGGAAAGTAACTAGAGAAGCAGTTCAACGACTCTAGTCCACAGGATTTGCTGAGTTGATCCTTTCATTTGCAGGGCTTTCTCTCTCCAATGACTTTTCTCCAGGTTATTTTCACATCTTTTCAGGAGGCACAGGTGAGCATTACACTCACTATAAAGTCTCAGTTGCTAATTAAAGGTCACAGCTATAAACTACAGGTGGGAGAAAACAGAGAGGTTTCTTCCAGCATTAGGTATTTTAATGGGGGGGTGCGGGGGAGAGAGAGAGAGAGAGAGAGAGACACAGAGAGAGAGAAAAAAACAACACACACCCTAGAATTAAAATTAGCTTTATTGTCATATGTGCTTATACGAATACGGTGCCATCTGAGATAGCAAGGTATCTATACAGATTCTTAAGTACAAATTCTTAGGGAAAAAAATAGAAAAATAAAAGAAATAAAAAATCCAAAGAACAATAGAGAAACTATCTGCCCTTTCAGCAGACTGAAGGCTTCTGTCTGCATTGTTCACACCCACAAGCTGTTCAGCTATCCTGGAGTCGATTAAGTTGTCTTCGTCAAGCTGATGGACTTTGGCATCCACATTTGGACACAACTCCACAAAACAAACTGTTGCCAGCCAAATCTCATATTGTACACAGTCTCTGGTGCTGGCCTGCCAACAAACAGCATCCCCTCTATGGTTTTAATAAAGCAAATAGTGTACACATAGCTTACAATGTGTCTCAGTAACTTGCTTCCAAGATGTTCCCTAACCCCTTCCACAATTCTTGGATTTTAAAAGTAATCTTTTTCCCACTTCAGTTAACAATCACAACTACAGAAACATAAAAAGTTGCAGTTTCTACAGTGTTTAAACACCAGTTGTGCACTATAGACAGCCAGAAGTTTCCCTTAACAGTTATTTTGAGGGAAGAATTGCCCCAAAGTTGGCCAACAGATGTAAGGTGGCACCGCAATTTTCTGACAGGGATCTGAAGGTCCTGTTTGGTCAGGGCAGTAGAAAGAAAAGCTGTCCTTTTTCCTCAGGACCTCCAGAGGACACCACAGGTCCAGACTTTGCCAGCCTGGGCTGATCTTGCCAACAGAATCAGTGCAGTGTCCACAGCCTAGAGAAATCCCCAGCAGTGAAGGAAGAGGACTTCTTTCCTCTGTTAATTTAAATGTGACCATCTTCTCTCCAACACTTCACACATAAGTGCAGTGGCAGAGTTAATGTCCCATCAAGGCTCATGTTCTGAGGAAGGGTCACTGGACCCAAAACGTTAACTCCAATGCTTTATTCACAGATGCTGCCAGACCTGCTGAGCTTTCCCAGCAACTTGTTTTCGTTCATGTTCTACTCTCTCAATTGCATGCAACATCTTCCCTCAAGCACTCTCAGTTACCCCAACAATCCCAGACCATTAACCTTGCAAGGTCTCTGCATTGTCTGCTCTCACAGGCTGGGCATCACATCACCTTTCCCCAATGTTCCACCAGCAATATTAGCTGTGCCAGCCATTTTCATCTCACTCAAAGCTTCTCTCTTAGTCTCGTTCTGGGAGAAAACAGTCCAAAAGAGGATAGGAGGATCCAAGGTGGTTGGTAGGGTCACTATTTTTCATCTCCTCAGCCCCTGCCATTATCACTAACGCACATGCTGAGACCTCCATGTCTTGGCAACCAAGCAAGATACTTTGCCAAGCTTGGCACTGCTCTCCTATTACCAGCACTATGAATGTACTCTCAACAAACTGAAACCTCTATCCCTATTCTGTAGCTCTCTCTTTCTTGTTTCCTGCAGACACCAGTGTCATCCTCACAGTCTCCACCATAAATAGACCGGAATATCAGGATGTCATCTATTCCCCCACCTCAAATAGAAGCCACACATCTCTCAAGCAAGCACTGGTAAGGCTGCTTCCCGTCCATCCCAGTGAGGACATCACTGGTGCATGTCCATAGCTGGCTGAGAAAGAAAATCTCCAGATCACTGGCACTCGGAAGACTGCTGGAAACCAGGCACCTGAGCAGCCACAGACAGAGAATGGATCATGTGGGATTGAGCATTAATAACGTCATTCAACTGCACAACCTGCCTCAGGTACAGAAGGCAGGTTTGTCCGTGGTCGTTGAGAAACTGATCTGGCAGTCGGAGGAAATTATCAATGCTATCTTTGCGCTACTAAAACTATCTAACCCTGTGTGCATTATAGGTCAGTACAATACATTACAATGCTGCACTCCAAAGTGCAGTAATTACATGGATAAGATGTTCTAAGCAGGTCAGAGGTGTGCCTCAATAATATTAGTAACTATGTGTCAGATGCCAAACTCCATTAATGAAAGCTGCACATAGATACTGCTCAATCAAGTATACCCTGAGATACTGGGACAGATGGCCAAGATGGAAGCTCAAAGAGATAAGCAGTGAGTTTGAACCACCAGAGTACCCACTCTGACTTTCATGCCAGGAATTATTATTGTAAAGTTTTGCCCTGTTACCTGGAGAATAGCAAAACACATATAAATGAGGAGCATTTCATTAATGAGATTCTCATCACACTCTCATCACACATTCAAACCTTGGGCAGGAAATCTGACATTTTTTCTTCGATATCAAGGATCTAAATTTCCTCGACTCACCATAATTTCGCGACTGACCCACCTGTGGCCACAAGAGATGATGTGCCCATTGCTTCCATTTTGCCAGCAGTAGAGAGAACAGCCCTTCCATCTAAACGCTAAATATGCCACTTAAGTGACCAATTGTGGGTTTCCTTCGGTCACCATTGTCATTTTTCTATTTTGGAAACCCACACAGGAGCATGCTGACACTACTTAGTGCTAACACATCAGAGACATGGGAAAACTGCCTGGTGAATCCTAGCAACTTCCCTGTGGGTCCGGGTCTTGTCCTCTTAACAGGCACCCTCTAGTCACCTTTCTGCCCCTACCAGATCTTCCCTAACCATATTTTCCCTCTGCCGCCCTCAACAATGCCAGGTAGGTTGACCACAAGTCCCAGTGACTGGAGGAGCATATTAAACAGCATGATGCTCTGGCTGTTTGCAATAGGCAGCGTACTCTGTGCACCCAAAAAACTTATATACACAGGACAGAACATTAAATATGATTCTGCAATTAGACTGAACTTGCTGCACAATCCTGAGGGCACTAAGAATGACACTAACAACCAATTTAACCTTATTAGTCAGACTCAAAAGTAAATCAGTTATGCTTACTGGAAAATACATATATTTATATACAAGGACCTATCTTTGCAAGCAATAAGAACATGTATAGATATACAAGCATTGCAGATTTTTTGGTCTAAACAGAAGCATGAGGGAAACAATAGTTCCCTAGGGCATGCTTCATAGCATTGCTTCAACCAAAGTCATCTTGCTAATGATTTGCACCCTTTCTCCTGCAGTATAAACCATTGTTCCGTTTGCAATTTGGCATTTTACATCTTTCCTAATGAGTGCAAGATGAAATCCTTCAACCGCATGTCTCTTTTTCAGCAATATATAAATTCTGTATGACTAAGAATTTAAGACGTTTTAAAAATATTCCATTAATTTACGAACAGTGCTCTCCATAGCTGTACAATACTGTGGCTAAATACATTATCAACACCGTCGGCCCCTGTATTAATTCACCCGACACAGAATTAATCCTTTTCATTTAAAATATTTTCCAAAGCTGAAACAGATTAATTAGGGTCACAAGAAATAACCGGGAAGATTGTAAATGTCATCACTTTTGCTGCAGTTAACAAGTTACTCCACTCTGCCCAGTCAATCTGATAGTCAATTGTAACCGACTAACTTGCTGCTTAAATCTGCATATTTTCGAATGAATCTTAAGCATTTAGCTCGTTGTCATCAAGCAAGGCCACAGATGCACAAAAGCAAAATAGTGCTGACTTTGAAAATCTGAAATAAAAAGAAAATGCTCTCAAGATCCTCAGCAGCTTAGACAGGAGGGTAACAGAGTTAAAGTTTCAGGTGGATGATCTTCTCTCAGAACACAGACCGTGTTCTCAGATTAACTCTGAATGCTCTCCTGTTCCAAGGCATGGGGTAACTGGCTGAGCTCTGAACCTTGGGCAGGGAGTTTCCAAGCTAGTGCTCTGGGAGGTAGTTAGACCAGGAAAATACCAGGAGCTCTGTAAAAAGAGTAAAGTATCCAAGAACTTTCCTAGTGGTGAGACTGAAGCTGTAGTGGCTTCTTACTCTTGACAGCCCATTCACAGAGTTGACGGCCCATTCATGGAGTTGATGGCCCATTCACGGATGATTCCTTTGAGCTGCCAACATGTTTCCGGTAGCATGCTGTCCTTCAGCCAGCTTCATAAAGCTAGAGGTGTGAGCAGTGAAGGCTACCCTGGTACCTTCTTGAATCTTTAGGACTTTTATCTTCATGTTCTTTTCCCCCAGGTTTCTCAACTCTAACCTACCTCAGCATTGCCTGCTTGCCTCGGTTGCGCTGCTGAAGCTCTGGAATTGCAAGTCTCTTGATTGGATTGACAGTGTTTGAAATCATGCCTGCTGTCCTTTGTGGAGGGCATGCTCAGAGGCAGCTTAGGAAAATAGCTGAGATGGTCTCACTACTACCGTATGTGTTCCAGAAATGCTCTTTTGTACTGATGCCAGGTCTAAAATCAGGTAAAAATCATGCCCTTTGATTCAGCATCTCCACTGCCAACTTGTAGTCACTCTCAAAGCTCAAGCCCAAACAATAAAATTTTAAAAACTGCCATTAAAAGTATAAACTGCAAATATAGATTTATATTTTGATATAATGTTCATAGCTGCAACAAAGAAAGCATCCTGTCCAGATGCATCACAGCTTGTGAACGCAGCCCAGTCCATCATGCAAACCATCCTGTCATCCACTAACTCAGTCTATACTTCCCACTGCTTCAAACATAATCAAAGGCCCCTCCCACCTGGGTTATACCTTCTTCCTCCATTTTCCATTGGGCAGAATATATAAAAAAGTTTGAAAACGCGTACCAATAGATTCAAGGTCAGCTTCTTCCCCGCTGTTATCAGATTTTTCAACAAGCCTCTCATATATTAGAGTTGATCTCTCTCTGCACCTTCTCTGTAGCTGTAACACTATATCCTGCACTCTGGTCTATTACACTGATGTACTTACGTAAGGTATGATTTGTCTGGTCAGCATGAAAAACAATATTTTTCACTGTATCCTGGTACGTGTGAAAAAAAAAATCAGAATCAAAAATCAAATCAAATGAATCTGCCACAAAATACATACAGCCAGCTTCACTATTCTGTTTTCTGAAAAATACTGTACAACAACAAATAAATACTTAATGAATAAAATTCAGTCTTCAATTTTTATAAATGGCATTTATCAGTCATTGTAAGACAGTGAATATACAATTTTCCAAATCCACAGCGGCTGAACATTCTGTATCATGAATTAGGTGGGTTAGAAGAACAATCGGTTATAATCTCCTTTGAGACACCAGCTGATTTATATAAGATGAAGACCTATAGTCTGTAGATTGGATCACATGTGGTACCTCCCATTTATATTAAAGAAAAAGCCAGAAGAGTTAACCTTAGAAATAGAACAAGTTCATATAATGATATTTATAATTAATATGTACAAAACCTAGTGAATACATGAGTAATTTTGCAATAAGACTGTGCAGATGTACTGTTTGCTGCAAATGAATTGTAATTTCTATTAGATTATGATGATGGCTGGGGAGGACTTAAAAGTTAATTTTAGCCTAACTCTAGACAGTACTGTAAATAAAGCAAATGTGGAAAAGATTTTTTTTGGAAAGCAATCATATCCAATAGGCAGTTTTCAATTTCTTTCTTCAGGTTGGATTTTTTTAGTGAATAATTTGTTTGCTGATCTCATATGGCATTGCTCACAATGATTTGCTATATCATATCATAAGAGCAGGAGCAGTTATCCCACATCATGTTTAAAAAATACAGCAGCTAATGTAGAGCTGACAGTAACCTAATGTCTCCTGTCAAAGCTACAAGGTTGAAAAGCTGAAAGTAGGTGCATCCTGCAGTTACTAAAGAGAATGCTTTCTTGTCATGAAAGATTCTCTGTGTGACAAGGTTTATCGATCACAAATTAACAGAATTCTACACAGAAGCATTTTTGCATATGATCAGATCAATGCCTTTGCTAAGTAAAACAGATTTATTTGAGTTCATTGAAAAGAGCAGAAAAGCATAATGTGACAGAAATAACAAAAGCATTACACATATTGGATGACAGGGATGAATTCAAATGAAAAAAAAAGTATCAGAGTTTCATGAACGGTATAATATCGATACCCTAGCATGTCCCTCAATTTCTGGATGATTTCGATTCTGGGATGGCAGATCATGGCTCTGAACAGGGCAATTCTTGACCTGCAGACATGAGCTCCATAAGGTAGATTGTTCCAGGAGGTAGTAGGATCCAGAATTCAGGACTTGCTTCCTTTTCTCTCCACCTCTGCTGCTGACCTGCCTCATTATTAAGACACTGGAACTCAAAGGGTAGTGCAGCTCAACACACAATATGTCACCATTTTCAACAGATGGCAACAAGTCTCTATTAGACATTAATATCATTGCTGCCAGAATTCAAGGACAGCTTCACAAATGGTCTTTGAAGCATTTTACTTACACTGTCTTGGCCATTAAAGAGTTGAAAAAACAGGACCTGGCGGGGAAGCACTTTTTGACCATTTGGACAATGTCCAAACCACCAAAGTTGGTTTTGCAGGCATTTTGCCTGAATTTAAGAGGAGTTGGCTACAAGAAGACACTGGTATTTGTCTGATTTCCCTCCCATTAAAGTTGAAGGATGTGGTGGAGGCAGTGGTGGTTGGAGGCGAGTACAATTTTGTTATTTAAAAAACTTATGGACGTGGCTGAGATAGGTATAGGAGGATACAGACTAAACACAGGCAAATGGGACTAGTTAAATTGTAAAAACTTTGTGACATGGATAAGTAGGGCTGAAGGGCCTGTTTTCATGTTGTAAACCTCTATGATCCTACAACTTATGTGCTCTTTTGTGTTGGTGATAATCCAAGTCACACCACAATACGTAAAGTGTGATGACCATAACTGCTCTGTACACTAGCACTTCTCTTAACTGGTGTAGATCTTTGCTGTCAATCATTTGCTCCTGCACCTTGTAGGAAGCTTAGCTCATTCAGCTGATTAGGTTTTGGATTATCTCATCAATGGTAGCTGTTTGGCCATTCCTGCCAACGATTGTGAAGTGCTCAAATATTTCACACAGTCTCCCTCAACATTTATGCAATATTGGCTGGCCAGACATGGGTTGATGTATGTGTTTTGTTTTGGCAATATTTAAGGACAAATCACATTTCTTGTTTGCAGAAATGAAGAGATTGAGAGTGGATTGTAAGACTTGTACAGAGGGGCAATGATATGGCAGTCATCTGCAAAATGTAGATAATGTAGTTTATGGTAGCTCATTTAGTGTTGTCACAGAGGAAACAAAGATTGTAAATAGTATTGGAAGTATCAGAAAGCTCTGATGTGGATTTTGAAGACATCTGGTTCAGATTTCATACTCAAGACATTTGGAGTCATAAAGCAATTGGAATATGTGAAGCAATTGGAATATGTGAAGCAATTTCTAGGACATCCCAATCTTAAGGGCAATCTATAGAACCTCATGATTTACTGAGTCAAACACTTTGATCAGATCAAAGAGTGCAATGAAGAGTTCCTAGTGTTACTTCCAGCATTTCTTTTCAGATTTATTTTACAACAAAGACTATGTCAGAGGTTTCTCTTGAAAGTCAAAAGCCACACCATATGTCAGGTGAGATTTTCTTCAGCCACGGAAAGTAAACAATTCAAGATAATGCATGTTAAAATTTTCCCAGCAATGGACCAGTGGTAAACATCTTACAGGAGGACAGTCTTGGAGTTTGCAAGATGTCCATGGGATCCTTATGCTCAGATATTAATAAGATTGAAGTGATCTAAAGACATGCTGCATGATTCTGTATATAGGTGCTGACACAATTAAAACTGAAGCAGATAGTCACAACTGTTATATACCTGAAATTCGGAGTTCTTCTCCTTCCCAAATTAGTAGGTTGAGGACACAAAGTCTTTATGTGAAGACTTTGGCTTGACTACTGTCACAACTATAAGTTCTATCATTTTATAATTTCTTTGAAAAAAGTACTTGTTCCAGCTTTTTCATCGATGGTGTTTCACCCAACATATACCTTCTGTTTTTCCATGGGATGTTTCTGATGAAGGGTCTAGGCCCGAAACGTCAAGCTTTCCTGCTCCTGTGATGCTGCTTGGCCTGCTGTGTTCATCCAGCTCCACACCTTGTTATCTCTATTGCTGGCTGTATATATGCTGTCAGCATATATTGTCCATCCCCAATTACCTTCAAAAAGATGGTGGTGAGCTGCCCCTTAAGATTTGAAGTGCATAGGTATTCAAAATGCTATGAGTGGGTGCAGAGAATAATCAATGAGACGAATAGAATGCCAGCCTTTTTATCTAAAGGATTGGAGTACAAGAAGGCAGTTGTTATGGTGCAGCTATACAAAACTTTGGTTAGACCCAGGTTGGAGGATTGACAGCAGATCTGGCCACCTCACTTTATGAAGGATATATTGGCCTTAGAGAGAGTACAACATTTGTTCACAAGAATAATACCTGGACTTCAGAGATTAAGTTTGAGGAGAGATTATATAGATTAGTCTTATACTTGTAGAATTTAGAAGGTTAAGGGGTGATCTGATAAATCTTTCATGATGATAACAGGAAAATAAATAGTTTATCTTTATCTAACCTATTTCCACTGGTTGGTCATTCGAGGACTAGGCAGTATAGTTTAAAAATCAGGGTCAGGTAGCCAGACCATTCACAAGACAGGTTACGGAAGCACTTCTACATGCAAAGGATGGCAGAAGTTTGGAATTCTCTTCCACAAAAGGCAGCTGATGCTAGATTAGTTGTTAATTTTATATCTAAGACAGATGCATTTGCTTAACAAAAATGTATCTATCTAAAGAACATGGGCCAAAGGCAGGTGTATGGAGTTAGACCACACATCATTCATGATCTCATTAAACGGCAGAATAGGCTCGAGGGACTGAATGGCCTACTCCTGTTCCTATATTGATGAATTACTGAAGTCCATGTTGTATAGGGAAATCCACAGTTCTATTAAGAAAGCCAGGACTCAATCCAGTGAAAGAATAGCAATGAAGTTCCACAATAAAATGGTGTAGTGCATGTAGTGAAATTTGCAGATTGTGGTATTCCTAAGTATCTGCTGCCCTTATCCTTCTAAGTGGTAGAGATTGCATTTTTTTGTCTCAAGAAACTTGATGAGTTGTTAGAACACTTCTTCTCTTGCCACTGTGCATCAGTGGTAGAGGGAATGGATGCTGAAAGAGTTAGATGAAATGCCAATCAAGTGGGCTGCTTTGTCCTCATTGGTATAAAGCTTCCTGATTCATGTTGGAACTGCACTCATCCGAATAAGTAGAGTATATTCTTGACTCATGCTTTGTAGACAGTGGACAGGGCTAGAGGAGGCAGGAATTGAGTAAATCAGTGCGGTAGTCCCAGATTCTGACCTGCATTTGCTGACAAAGTGATCGGTCCAGTTCAGTTCCTGCTTAATACTGGCCTCCAAAATATTTATATTAAGAGATTCAGTAATGGAAATTCCATTGAATATCAAGGGGTGATGGTTGGATTCTCTCTTGTTGGAAATGGTCATTGTCTGGCACTCATGTGGTTCATATGTTAAGTGGTACTAGTTAGCCCAAACTTGAATGTTGTAGATTAAAATTCAGGCAAACATTTCATGAAGGCTAATTTCAGTGCTAATCCCATAGAGGCTGCCAGACCTGCTGTGTTTCTCCAGTAATTTCTGTTTTTGTTTCAGATCTCCAGTGTCTGCAGTTCTTTGTTTTATTTTAGCACAATGTAACTTCTACTTAGCACTGTAGCCTTTAGGATATGTGTCTGATCCACCCCGTAAAGGTAATGAATTGATTATCGTATGTGATTTTGAAAAAATGGCAACAGGGAGAATTAAGCGACACCTACCCATCATCTTTTACATACAGGTGATCATTGCCAAAGTCTAACTATTGACCTTAAATCACAATAATTGCCTACATGAGAAAATATGGAAGGTCTAGCAATTGAAAATACTACACTACTAGCTTTATCTGTGCATGTAGACTAAAACTATCAGCATTTGTTTCCACAATTAAACAGATATAGAAACATACAAGGGGAATTTTGCAATAAATAAACTGGGTTCACTGTTTAAGTACAAACATTTTCTACAATTCTTACAGCTCGTCTCAGCAAGCTATTATTTTTTGTGGCCATTAACCCATGATGTGCCAAAGTTTGTTTAATAGAAACCATAGGCTACAAAGAAGTCCGTGGATCAGAAGGAAATCTTATCCTTTAAGACAGTTTCTTTGTACAAATCTGACTGCATACAGCTTTTACACCTTGTAGAAAAAGTATCAAGGGTTTGAAAAGCCTGGCTTTCTAATATGAAGTAACTTTTTTATACATGACAGCAACTAGAAATAACATTCCCACCTGACAAAATACTCTGCCGCAAATTATTTCCATCGTATTCGATTTCTGAACACAAAAGGATTTGACTTTTACCTTCAGTCAAAACATTTACTACTTTCCATTCTGAAACTTTGTGCTTTTTCATTATTTCTAAATTAAAATCATAAAACAAGATGGCACAGAAGAAGACCATTCAAACAATCTTGTCTGCTTCAGCTCTTTGAAATAGATAACCAATTAGACTCCATTGCCTTCCCTTTTTCTATAGCCTTGCATATGTTGTCCTTCAAGTGCTTTGTTTCGGCCCTTTGAGCCTGCTCTGCCATTCTTCACCATCATGGCTGATCATCCAACTCAATGGTTTAATCCTGCTTTCTCCCCATAACCTTTGATCCCATTCGCCACAATTGCTAGATCTACTGGCCTCTTGAACACATTCAATGTTTTGGCATCAACTACTTCCTGTGGTAATGAATTCCACAGGCTCACCACTCTTTGGATGAAGAAATGTCTCCTCATCTCTGTCCTAAGTCTTCTACCCCGAAGCCTCGTACTGTGACCCCTGGTTCTGGACACACCCACCATCGGGAACATCCTCCCTGCATCTACCCTGTCCAGTCCTGTTAGAATTTTATAAGTCTCTATGAGATCCCCCCTCATTCGTCTGAACTTGAGTGAAGACAATCCCAACTTAGTCAATCTCTCCAAACACGTCAGCCCTGCCGTCCCCAGAATCAGCCTGGTAAACCTTCGCTGCACTCCCTCGAGAGCAAGAGCATCCTTCCTCAGAAAAAGGAGACCAAAACTGCGCACAATATTTCAGGTGTGGCCTCACCAATGCCCTCTATAACTGCAACAACACATCCCTGCTCCTGTACTCAAAACCTCTCGCAATGAAGACCAATGTACCATTTGCCTTCTTTACCGCCTGCTGCACCTGCATGCTTACCTTCAGCAACTCGTGCACAAGGACACCCAGGTCCTACTTCACACTCCCCTCTCCCAATTTACAGCCATTCAGGTAGTAATCTGCCTTCTTGTTTTTGCTTTTGAAGTGAATAACCTCACATTTATCCAAATTACATTGCATCTGCCATTGATTTGTCCACTCACCCAACTTGTCAAGATCATGCTGAAGGATCTCTGCATTCTGGTCACCGTTCACCTCCCACCCAATTTGGAATCATCTGCAAACTTGGAGATGTTACATTTGTTCCCTCATCCAAATCATTAATATATATTGTGAATAGCTGGGGTCCCAGCACTGATCCCTGTGGCACCCCAATAGTTACTGCCTGCCAATCTGAAGACTCCTACTCTTTGTTTCCTTTCTGCCAACAGTTTCCTATCCATCTCAATACACTTCCCACAATCCCATGCAGTTTAATCTTGCACATTAATCTCTTGTGAGACTTTGTCAAATGCTTTCTGAAAGTCCAAATATACTACATCGACTGGCTCCCCCTTGTCCATTCTACTAGTTACATCTTCATAGAATTCCAACAGATTTGTCAAGCATGATTTCCCCTTCATAAATCCATGCTGACTGTCTGATCCTGCAACTCCTTTCCAGATACTTGCTATAAAAACCTTGACAATGGATTCAAGAATTTTCCCCACTACCGATGTTCTGCTCACCCAGTCTATAATTCTCTAACAGCCTGTTCTGTTCATGAAATTTCCCAGGTTCACTGAAATTTTGGACAATGGACTGTTGTGGATTCTTCTTTAGAAGGTACAGAGGTCATATACAGTCATACAGCATGGAAACAGACTGTTCAGTCCAACTAGTCCACACTGATCATGTTCCCAAGCGAAGCTCATTCCACCTGCCTGTGGTTGATCCACATCCCTCCAAACCCTGAGATAATAAGGTGTAGAGCTGGATGAACACAGCAGGCCAAGCAGCATCAGAGGAGCAGGAAGGCTGATGTTTCGGGAAACCCCTCCTATTTTTGAACTTACTCATCACTTTAATCGCTGTGAATTTTTTTTGTTTTTGTTTTTAACAATGCCATATGGGCCTGCTTGATCTTGTTTGCAAGTTTAACAAGCACCTTCTGAAGCTCCCTTGGGGGAGATGATTTCTCTGTTTAATTGTCATTGTAAGTAAGTAGAACAAACTGTGGTCAAAAGAAAGCCCATTCAGGGACATGAACTGTTGGCGATCAAATTAAAAGCCTGACCCTCAACTGAATGAACTGCTCAGGCTCCCTTGGTCTGCTTCTTTATTTTCCTTTTTCTTTACTTCTTATACCCAGAAGTATTACCACACACAACTGAGTGACTTCCCACCACCAAACCAAAATGACCTTTTTTTAAAACCACTAACCACCACAAACAAACACCTATGTAGCCAATTAAGTGTTTACAAGCAAAGTGTATTATGGGCATTGTGAACCATGAAAAGTGAAGGGGTCTGGAGTCAACTGGAAACTACATCTGCATCATTAAGGGCTCAGGTGATGAGTTCCATCTGGACAGGCCATTTCCTGCTAACAAGGGAACATATATTCAATGAGCTCCAGGAGAAGATTATTTTGTGAATCCACCAGGGCTTGGAGGCATTATCACAAACCTCCTCTACCTTTTGTGTGTTTGAGGTCATAAGCACTGAATGGCTTGTTTCTGTGTCATATTTTCCAAGATATGTTAATATACAGCCAAATCCATTGGAATGTAAAGATATGAGCTGAAATTTTAAATCATGGTGCCACTCAGAAGTGCCTGGAATTTCCTCTGGCACCCTCCTACTTAGTTCTGTAATTTCTCCAGACGGGGCCCAAAGCAATTCCTGGCCATGAAAACAAATGTAAAAGTGAAATGTGGAAAGAAAACAAAAGTATGAAGCTAGTCTATCAAGCTTATGCCTTCCGCAGACCATAAGCCGTTCATTCTATCAGGGTCCCTAAGCCATGCTTTCATTTCTCCAAGACATGTTTTAGAGAGTTACTCATTAATCAACCGACAAAGTAAATTTTTCACTTTGACCTCCTGAGGCTTAAGCTCCAGTTGACTAAGGTAAACAAAATCCGGAGTATAATATCGCATCAAATATCCAGTTATGGTACCTATCCAGTTATCCTCCCTGGAACTGGCCTAGGCTGTACTTTGACAACAATGAACATTAAATTCAATGGCTTTTTTTTTAAGTGTCTTATGATAGCACATAACAGAGCAAGTCTTTTATGTTCCGTGTTGGAATAATTAGAATGCACTTGTGATTGACTTTTGGATTCAGTTGCAACCGATTTCCCACCTTGCATGATGTATATTCCAAGCACTTTCAGGTGCATCAACTTCAAGGAACATCTTCTTCCTTGGACCACAGTACTGCAGAACACACATTTATACTGACAATTTTTGTTTGAGTGATTCAGAAATATCTTGATGCTCCCCCTGCCCCATGTACATCTTTCCTTAAAGGTTCTCTGCGACATCTTAAATTTTAATAAATGAAAAGTTTCTCAATGACTTTAAAGCTATATATGGACTCATCTGTTTATAATGCAGGAAAATGTGTACCATCATTTCACCAGTCGTGTGATATACACGTCAAACGTAACATGTATTGAAGTGCATTCATGACTTCAGCCTGAACGGAGAATGGCCTGACACTCAAATTTCCAAGTGCCAAATATTTGAACTTGATTTATTATTGTCATGTACTGAGATACAGTGAAAAGTATTGTTTTGCATGATATTATAGGCAGATTGTGCCAAACAAAGTGTATCGGGGTAGCAAAACAAAGTGCAGAATACACGGCGTCACAACCACACAGAAGCTGTAAAGAGGTGTCAGGATTAAGATTTGAAATGTGTTCAAAAATCTGATCAGACGCTTCCCTGCTGCTGTTTCATGAATCTAAAAGTACTTGCAACCAAAAGTAACGTTGGTCTGCAGCAGTTAATGATACATTCCCCATGTCAATGTCAGTACCAATCAGAGTGCATTTACTGACTATTTATTCAGGGTATAAATGTTTTCTCTTACTATTGCCGTTTCTTGGCCTGAAGGGGGCAAGATGAAAAGCTTCAACTAAATCAGCATACTCAAATTCTGAACTATCAAACAACTGTGAAAGAAACTGTAACAGAGCTTGCAGAGCAAAAACAGAAAACAAAAATGAGAAAGCTGCTTTCAGGGCGGAGGAATGGAAATAAAGAGAGTGAGATACAGTCAATCATTGAGGTCACAGAGTAAGCGAAGCAGTACTTTTTGTCTTTTTTTGAAGTAAAAGGTTATGACAAACTCCAAATTAAGCCAAAAATGGCCTAAAGGATTATTCATGGAGTTCCATTAATTGACAAGTTGCTCGAATCATTTGCACTGTAGGAGGGCATTTAACTCACCTCATTAGTACATTTCTTTCGTAGCTTTGTCCAATTAATCTCAAGATCTTGCTGTGACTCCTCAAGACTACATTTCTTGTTCTTCCACATACTTGTTGAATAGTCTTCTGAGTGCTCCTGCTGAATCAGCTTTCA
This sequence comes from Ginglymostoma cirratum, assembly GCA_024137785.1. Lineage (NCBI taxonomy): Eukaryota > Metazoa > Chordata > Chondrichthyes > Orectolobiformes > Ginglymostomatidae > Ginglymostoma > Ginglymostoma cirratum. Next base: position 43,883,816 of record JAHRHZ010000139.1, read on the forward strand.
TGTTCATTGCCTTCAATGCTTTCCAGATCACTAAAACTCACTCTGTGACAATGGCTTGCTCTTGTTCCCTCTGGGCATTTTATCTAAGCACATTAATTCTATGCCCTTTCATTACTGAATCTTCCGCCACTGGAAAAATTATCTCTTTATTCACTCTCTCAAAACTATTTAAGCACTTCATCAAATGTCTCTGCAATATCTTTTGTGTTACAAGAACAGACAAAAAACTTTTACAGTCTCACCATATCACAATAGGACTTGATCCCTGTTGGAAAGTTGGGTAGAGTAGTTGTGGATTAGAAGGCAGGAAGTTAAAATTTGGTATGTATAAAATGCTGGCGGGGGGGTGATGGCTGAGTGAAGTAGTGTGTGGTTCCTTTAAGAAGATCATGTGCCTTTTCTATGCTTACAGATTTAAAAGAATGTCTGTGAGCAGCAGCAGCTTGTGGGTTTGCAGGTGCACAGAGCAGACCCAAATTTGTATCACAAGGCTATACTGTTAGCAGGCCAAGCAGCATTTTTACCAAGACAACAGGTTTTCGAATTTTGCCAATTAATTTAAAGAAGGCTATTACATACTAAAAAACAGATGTTTTGCTATCTTGCTAGGTAACATTTTGTATGTTACATTAGTGCTATTGGCTGTGGGTATGGGATCCTTTACGTTCGCCAGTAGCAAGCATAATACACAGATTACCATACAAGGTATGGTAGAAAACTGGAAGAAAACTGACAATAAGGATATGCAAACACCAACTAGCCACCAAGAGACATGATTAGTTTTCACTTGTCTCAAAACACACAAACAAAGGAGGACACGAATTCGATTGGGACAACACATCCATAGTAGCACAAGCCAAACAGAGACATGCCAGGGAATTCCTGGAGCCCTGGCATTCAAACCAGAACTCCATCAACAAAAACATTGAAGTAGACCTGATATACAAACCACTGAAAAACAGAAACGGAAGGTATGTCAACCACCACAGTAAACCAAGGCATACAAATAACAAGTGGGACAGAACACCAACACTTCACTGGAGCTGCGCTGACGACGTTACCTAGCAGGGTGAGGAAACGTCTGCAATCAAACACACTGGCTCAGTGAGCGAGTCTACAACCTCATCCACAACCCGAGCTATAAATCTTCTCAAAAACTTTATACTAAAAACCAATTACGTTTAACTCTGATGGTTTTGACAACATAGGGCCAATTCTTTTGTAAGGAACTGAGATGTCATCAAGGGTACAAAAGGAGCTGGCAGTTGGAAAATCGAGAGAACCAACTGCCATCTGATAAGACATCTGCTCTTTCAGCTCTTAGATAACTATCAAATTAAGAAAGGTACCACAGCACTCTTAGTTAATATTCCTGACAGAAGAAATCATAGAGAGAACATTCCTGACAGCAGATCAACTGAGAAGGCACAGAACATTCCGGAAGATTTAACCTGGCCGTAATCGAGAGACTAAGTTCTCCTTTTGGTTTATATAAGTAAGGCTCATATTTATTGGAACCATTAGACCATTAGAATCTTGCTTTATTCAGGAATAGTTGGTAGTTAGAGGGGAATTGTTTGGTTTGTTAATAGTTCAATTTCTTTTGTTAGAGTTAGATAACTAAATTGTTACTTGTTGATTCTAGAGTGAGCATCAGGAGTTTATTTCATTTAACCATTCCTTTGTAACAGATTGGGTGTGACAGGCAGGTTATACCACTTTTCACATTGCTTTTAACAGATTATAGGGCAGGGAGAGCGTCTTTGGGTGTTTCTAGTTTAGTTATCGGGGCAGGGGGGAATCCTTTACTTTATAACAATTCCAAATACCATTCTAGTCAATATTTTCTATACACTCTAAACTATGGTATCTAAATTTTGATACCATACTCCAACTAAACCCTAACCAGTGCTTGAAATAAATTGGTTTGATATGACCCTAATCTCTATTTACCAACATCAGCATTAGTTAGCTGGATGAGTTAGCTGGACGGCTGGTTTGTGATGCAGAGTAATGCTAAAAGGATGGGTTCAATTTTCACACCAGCTGAGGTTACCATTTAGATCCCACCTTCTAAAACCTCTCCCCTCACCTGAAGCGAGGTGACCTCAGGTTAAACCACCACCACTTGTCTGTCTTTAATTCGAGCAACATCGTCTGCGACAATGACTTTTATATTAATCAATGGTGATTCATTATTTGCTAGTTTGTTTTTAACTTGAATACACTTAAAAACATATGCATAACAGCCTGGTACGGCAACTGCTCTGCCCAGGACTGTAAGAAACTACAGAAGGTTGTGTGCACAGCCCAGACCATCACGGAAGCCAACCTTCCATCCATGGACTCCATTTACATGGCTTACTGCCGCGGAAAGGTAGCCAATGTCCAAGACCCATTGCACCCTGGTAATGATCTCCTACAACCTCTTCCATCAGGCAGAAGATACAGAAGCATGAAAACACGCACAAGCAGCTTTAGGAACAGCTTCCTTCCGGCTGTCATCAAACTGTTGAATGGACTCTAGCCTCAAACATTATAACCTGCAATGTAAGCTGTATGTTCCTCAGTCTTTTTGATCTGTACATCCCTTACTTGCCGTGATCTGCCCGTACTGCTCAAAACAAAGCTTTTCACTGTTTTTCGGTACACATGACAATAAATCAATCACTTTCCTCTGTATTTTATTTTAAATATGTCCCATTCCTAATCTACCTCTTATTTTTTCCCAAATTTTTCCCAATTCCTTCCTGAGCTACTCAAATGCAATTTTCCCCACTCTTTGGCAGAATCTTCCCAGCCCCGAATAATGTAGGCAATGATGAGCAAGTTTGTAAAATATGGCGAGATCAGAAAAATTATTCTTGACAGTGAGGAACGAAGATGTCAAATTTTCCAGCCATGGTTTTAGTGTTGAGGTTAGAATCTCACTAGTGAGCATTCTGAGACATATGTGTGTGTATTAACATCTATTTATTACTTAATCACACTCCACTAATATACCATTTGTTGCATTATCAGGTTATGGAAACTTGAAGGCAACAATTCCTGGCATGAAATTTTGATCAGGAATGCAGCAGATTCAGACAATTACCTGCTCCTCCAGTCCTCCAACTTGAACAGCATTCCTTAAGGTCTCAAGCCATGCTCTATAGACAGCAATTATCTGTGTCCTTCATCCGCAGTGGGCATTCACCACTATGGAGCAAGATGCATCTCAGGAATCTTATCTAGGTCTCTCAACCCACATTCATTTTGCGCCTCCTTGCACACTCAAAGTAGTTGTGCCTTGTCTTCCACTTTTGCAATTTACTGCATCATTTAAACTTACAGGTTCACATTATGGCTGCCATGCTTTGTTGTTTAGCGCAGATACAAAGGCAGACCCTTCTCACGGCTGTCAGCAGGTATCAGTCAAGTGGGCGGATATGTTGCCTAATTGCATCATTATACATAAATGTCAGACCTACAGCACGTGCTGGCAGCTTACGTGGCAAACATTGTACGTGATTCATCTAGACAGCTAGGTCTCAAAGTCCGTGGGGTGTAATCCTTTGTTTGTCTTGACCTGACTGTCATCAGTGGGGGTTCCACCACAATCAAGAACAACCGTCAGTCTACAAACTACAGGATATTATAATCGCTAAAATTGAAAAAGTTGAGAAAACAGCTTGTGGTTTGGACATTTGATTTACAGAATTAAGTTAGCACAAGTATATTCTTTTTCCCACCTATAGTGTAAGTATTATACTGTTTTTTTTTTCCTGGCTTAATTGTGACTGATTATATTTGAAGGTTTTGAACAGATACAGTTTAAGTTATGTAAAATAAGAAATCCTTTCTTTTCGTTGCTTTTGTCGAAGTTAAGTGTTGTCTCATTGGGACCTTCCATTGTTAATGCATCTACATCGGGATAAGGTTCACGCCACAAAAGATCCTTGTAGAGGCATTCAATGTTCCTCCGTGTCAAGCTCCTCCATGTCCCACTGTATCGAGGTCTAGAAACATTAACTCTTGATTCTCTCTCCACAAGTGCTGCCAGACATGTTGAATTTCTCCAGCAATTTCTGCTTTCGTTTCTGGGATTGACTCCCTGAAAGGATGGTTGAGTCAGAAATTCAAACATTTAAGCAATATTTAGATATTCACTTCTGTTCCCATAGCCTGTGGAGCTATGGGCCAAAAGCTGGAAAATGGAATTCATGTGGTCAGATCTTTGTTGACTGGCATAAACACAATGGATCAAATGTCCTTCTTCTGCGCTGTAAATGACTGAGACTCCCTGAAGTTGATATGGGACTGATTTTTGGTGAGAGTCTGCCCTTACTTTTGCATGTCAATTTCAATAGTTATTTATGTGTCATTAAATAGGGGTTGCTACTCAATTGATGTTCCACAATATTTAATTTGCTTATCGGCTACATACATTTATTCTATTCTTATTATGCTGGCCATGTAGCTGACACACCTTTATTCCTTTTTCATATTTTCTAAACACCTTATATCCAAAAATATATAATTGCTAGCTCTGCTCTTTGTTAAGCCATGGTAAACTAACCACATCCTCACATACAAACTGTTGCCTCCAGTTCCCACATTTTATTTCAGATGCTGGGCACATTGCTGTAAAACCTCGAGAACGAGTAAAATCAATTCTGGTAAATATTTGACAGCTGATATCTCTGGTAAGCAACAGCATATGGATAATTTACAAAAAAGCAATTGACAGTAGTGGACAGACAAGCTAATGTTGTTGAACTCACTGGGGAGTTTTTAAAATCCTGAAAGAAATCTGTCAAGAATTCTTCCTTCGTATGTCAGCACAGTGAAAGGAAACAAAGAATTCATGGAACTGATCTGGGCAGCGATGTGCAGACCTCAAAATATTTGTGACAATACCAAGGGAGAATGCAGGAATTTATTAACAGTGTCATTCATGAAACAGCAATCTCTGCTACCACCCCCAATCTTCTCAGTTGAGAACTAAAAATGCTACCATTGAGCAAAAGGAACTTCAGAGGAGTGATCACAGCAACATTAATAGAACACAAAGACTCAAGTCAAAGTAGGTTGGAAACAAGATTGGGTGTAGCCAAAAGAATGAACCCGCAGTCATCAAAAAGCTTTATCGTGCATTGTGTTCAGGGGAAGAAATTGTATACCAGAAAAGCTAAGGCACCATGGTCCCAACCTGAACCTACAGCATATTCAAACAAACCCAATCAGCTGCAGGCGTGGTGACAGGAAGGCAGAGTAAGTAGCAGAGAACTTTGGGTGGAATAGAAGGTAGGTTAAAATAAATACAGTATAAAATGAGACTTCTAAGGATCCAGTGACACCGTGGTAATGTCCTGACCTCTGGGTCAGGAGTCTTGATTTCAAGTCCCAACTGCTCCAGAGGAGTGAGATAATATCTCTGAACCAGTTAATTCGAAATATCAAGGAGTTCAGAGGCTGTTTGGCACTGTGGTCAACTCCCTACCGTTGGACCAGGAGACCAGGGATCACATCTTCACCTGTTCTAGAGGTGTTTAATAACATCTCAGAATGGGTTGATCAGAAATTTTCTAAGAGTAGAGTGTTGTTGGAATTCTTAGCTTGTTTGACTTTGGTTAATTCTGATAACACTTGTGAACCTGCTCCTTAAAGATATTTTTCAAAATTGGCCTTATGGTAATTTATAGAGAATGGCACAATAGAAGTTATATGAATGTTTTGGAATAGAACTTAGAGTCTAGGACACATTAACGCTGCACACAGCAATTTTTGTTGTGTGTAGTTGTCCAAAGTGGTATTTTCCATCTCTAAAGTGTCAAGTATAATGGCGTGTGATGAATAAATTGGGCAAGAGTCTAAAAATCTGATTCCTAAAAAATCAAGAAGCAAACACACTTGCATCTTATTAACTACCCTTCCACAAAACTAACTTCCCATTCCAAAGTAACCTCTAACCAATCAATATTTTCTATGCTTTAGAAATGTGACTGCACAAACCAAGTGTGTGTCTATTGGGTTGTGTCCTCTGTCTCCACTCCTGGTCAGTACACAGCCGTTATGGTCATGTTTCTCCTCACTTCAGGTGGAATTGCTACAATGGCACTAAGCATTTCCATGTTGACTAAGGCACAATGTCTTCATGGACTGTTGCACCCCATCCAATTGACAACCTTCTCAGTTAACTCTTGAGCAGGCAAGCTCAGCCAAACAGTTTGTGGTGCCAAGGGAAAGTTTAGCAAAAGCAGAAAGACAGGCAGCTTACAGCAGTAAGTAACAGAAAGGAGGGACTGTGAAAGTTAGAGGACACTGTAGTGCATGACACTATGGAAGCAGGCCATTTGACCCATCAAATCCACACTGACCCTCTGAACAGACACCCAACCAGACCCATCCTATTCCTGTAACCCTGCATTTCCTATGGCTAATCAACCTAGCCTGCATATCTTTGGGAGGAAATCACAGCACCCGGAGGAAACCCATGCAGACAAGGACAGAACATGCAGATACCACACAGGCAGTCGCCCCAGGGTGGAATCAAACCCAGGTCCCTGCTAACCACCAAGTCACCTTGCTGCCCCTAAGGTGATACAAGTCACAGCAGCTTATGTGGCAAATACACTGCATGTGTTTGAAGATCGTGTAATATGTGAAAAGCAGAGAGGAGCTGCGGTTAATTAGGAGAGAATGAACTGCACTCGTTCAGGGTTACTATCACAGTCAGTCCATTTTGAGTCCACAGGCTACCACAGTAGTTGGTCCAAGCAAACCCTGAGATTTGCAATGTTTCAGTCCAGGGGTTGGGCCATAGTCAAGCTTGTCTAAGGGACAGGGAAGGGTCTGACATAATCCAGGGGGTTTTAATGGTCTGCTCATGACGTGGTTGAGATTTCAGGCATCTCAAGTCGGGGATTGGTTCAGGTGTATTTGGTGGCTGATGGAATAGTTAAAATTATGGGGGTTAATTTTAGATCGCCTACCAGATCCCACCCACCTATCAGAGGAAATTGCATGGTGTCAAGAGAACAAGGTCAAGGCAAATTATGTATATAGACCTTGACATGGGGAGGGTGCAGTGCCAGCAAGGGTATCAGCAACTTGATTGTCAGGGAGTCTGAGAATAACACAGAGACATTAATAGTCATACAAAAGGACTCAGTCCAAATGTGGCTAGATATCAAAAGCTGATAAGAAATACAGGGAGTGCTACCTAATAGAGGAATTGAAGAACGGGGCTAATTTTGTTAAATAGACATATCCATCTGTTGAATCTCACAGCCACAGCCTTTCAGAGATTTACGAGGGTTTTATTGTTAACTTGTGTTTCAGCACAAACATCACTGCACACATTTTCCTATCCAGAAGTTCACACTTTACTGAAGTACTCAGTACATTTAGGAATGCAGCCCTTTCCAAAGAGGGAACACAAATCAGCCTGTCAAGAAATGGTTAAACACACCTCTGGAACAGGTAGAACGGAGGAACAGGAAAGCAGACATTTCGGGTCAGGACCCTTCTTCAGAAATGGGGAGGGAGAGGGAAGCTCAGAAATAAATAGAG
>JAHRHZ010000139.1:43930860-44065937 GCA_024137785.1 Ginglymostoma cirratum
CCTCCCTGGACTGACCTATCTCCTCCCTACCCCCCTACCTACACTCAACTTTACTGGCTCCATCCCCGCCTCTTCGACTTGTCTGCCTCCTCTCCACCTATCCTCTCCTCTATCCATCCTCTATCCGCCTCCCCCTCTCTCCCTATTTATTTCAGAACCCTCTTCCCCTCCCCCATTTCTGATGAAGGGTTTAGGCCCGAAACGTCAAGTTTTCCTGCTCCTATGATGCTGCTTGACCTGCTGTGTTCATCCAGTCCCATGCTTGTTATCATTGACAATCTAGCTGTGCGAGCACCTTTGTGGAAGCCCATAATGTGATAAAATGTTTCATTACGGTGGAGAGTGATGTAGTTGATTCTGAGACTATGGTCCTGAATCTAAATCAATAAAAATACAATGGTATGAGGCACGAACTGACTTTGATGAATTGGGCAATATTATTTAAAGGGATAATGGTGGATAATGGTGGATACTTAATATTTCATTAAGTATTAATGAAATACTTAAAGTCTGCTTGGAGGAACTGCAGCAATTGTTTATTTCTGTCTGACACTGAAATAAAAAAGGGCAAGGTGGCCAACCACAGCTAACAAGTAAAATTAGGAATAGTATTACACCTTAGGAAGGGGCATACAAATTGGCCAAAGAAAGCAGCAGACCTGAGGATTGGGAGCAGTTTAAATTTTAGCAAAGGTAGTGAAAGGATTTAGTTAAAGCAAGGAAAACAGAGTATGAGTGTAAACTTGTGGTGAACGTCCTGTAAACATGTTGTAAACATTTCTGTAGGTATGTAAAGAGAAAAATAATAATTAAGGCAAATATCGGTCCCTTACAGTCAGAAACAAGGAAAATATAATGGGGAACATTATAGGGTTTTTTCCCCTTATGGGACAGATTGGAATGAATCAACACAGTTTAAAAATAAGAATAAGATGGAGATAAGGAGGAATTTATTTCTCTAAAAAGGTCATTATCGATTTCTCCCCAAGAGAGTGACAGAGGGTGAGTTGTTAAGTACTTTTATTTTTCTAAATTCATTTATACATAAACCTAATGATCTGGTGAGATCCTCACATCCACCTAAATCACCTAAAAGAGATTCCACATGCTCCCTTATTTCTTTTACCGTTGCTTTCTGCTAGTCTTGCACTAATGACCCAGCACTCACCCTCACAAAGTTCTGCAAAGCTATTGATCTCATCTTTGCCCAGATTCAATAGTTATTTGGCTAATAAATTTCACCTCAAGATCCTCATATCAAAGACCAGTTCTCACTGTTAGAAAAGAAGGGCTACCCATTTAAGACAGAGATGAGAAGACCTTTCTATCCCTCTCACAAACGGTTGTGAATTCTCCACCTCAAAGACAGAGGATGAAGAGACTTTTAATATTTTTAAGGTGGAGTTAAATCGATTCTAGGTAAACAAAAAGGATTAAATATTATCATGAGTAGACAGAATGGCGGGACAGGTTTGAGGATCTTAGTGGATCCTTTTCCCGACTCATGTTTATATCCACGCTCTCAAGTGCCTCATATCTTTATTGCACCTGAATGTTTTGATAAACATTCCTAGCCATACATTCCAGCCCACGGTTCCAATTGGATCGCCACTCCTCATCTATTTACTACATTTGTAGGGATATGATTCAACCAATAAAATTTTGACTATAATAATTTTTCAAATCTATTCGCTCCAGAAATCAAAATTGACTAGAATTTATTCTCACGTTGTTGCAATGATAGTAGTCTACTACATAATAATTTAAAAACTGTGACAACATTGTCTCGTGTACATGTATTGTGTTGGACTAGGGCAGACATGGTCAGAAGTCCACGACACCAGGTTATAGTCCAACAGGTTTAGTTGAAATCACAAGCTTTCGGAGCCTTATTCCTTCTTCAGGTGTTAATGAGAGAGGTAGTATAAGGCACAGAATTTATAAGTAAAAGATCAAAGGATCATACCACTGGTGAGGATGCACTAAACAAACCTAAGATGCTGTTAAATCTTTAATAAGTTAGAAGGTTTTAATTGATTAATATGTACATGTCAATCCCCGATTTCCTTTTAAGTCATTGTCCTGAGAGAACTAAAGGTTTTATCAGTGTAAAGAAAAGGTGACATTTTAGGTCAGACGATGCATGTTAGGTGTGAGGCCTTGTTTAGAATCTGTTTGTTAATTTGGAGTCGGACTGGTTTTATTTCTAATTAAAGTGTCACCTCTTCTTTACACTGATAACCTGGTGTCGTGTGATTTCTAATCAAATGTATGTAGTTTGACTTTGTGGTTATATTATGCTGTCGAGCTCTGAAAGGAGATATCTGCGTAACAAACACACTAATTAGGAGATCAGATGTAGAAGACAATTTTCTAATTAACATGTAGAAAAGTACATAGACCATGATTCAGACACTCTGACTTCTGAACCCAAATTAAATGCGCATACTCTCCCATTCACATCTTTCAAGTACCCAGAACTGGGAACCATATTTCAATGGGATTGAATGGTTTTTCATAAGTTTAGCAAAAAATTGTTGTGTTTTCGACTCTACACCTCTAGATTTGCTCAAGTGACATTTTACAATTACGCACTCCTTGGTCATTTGTGTTATGCAACCAACTCTACTTTTTTGAGAGAGATAAAAGGTACTGCAGATGCTGGAGAATCCGAGATAACAAAGCGTGGGGCTGGATGAACACAGCAGGCCAAGCAGTATCATAAGAGCAGGAAAACTTGACGTTTCGGGCCTAGACCCTTCATCAGAAATGGGGGAGGGGAAGAGGGTTCTGAAATAAATAGGGAGAGAGGGGGAGGCGGATAGACTACTTTTCTGAACCTGGCCTTATGCAATATCTTCACAACAACAACATCCAAGAGACTTGAATCTCACAACCACCACAAATAATAATACCATGTACAAACAAGAATAGCTTAAAATAAAAATGATAATTATACACCTTATTGAGGCGTATAAAATCATGAGGGGCATATAAAGGATGTATGCATATAGTCTTTTTCCCAGGGATGGGGAATTGAAAACTAGAGGGCATAGGTTTAAGGTGAGTGGTCAAAGATTAAAAAAGGACCTGAGGGGCAACTTCTTCGCGCAGAGGGTGGTCCGTATATGGAATGGGCTGCTGGACAAAGTAGTTGAGGCAGGTACATTAGCAACATTTAAAAAACAGTTGGATAGGTACATGGATGAGAAGGGTTTAGAGGGGTATTGACCAAATGCAGGCAATTGGAAATAGCTGAGTGGGCACTATGGTCAGTATGGACCAGTTTGGGCCAAAGGGCTTGTTTCCATGCTCTATTATTCTATGTCTATATGACTCTATAATTTTGTGGTCACTTGACACTTGGTTTCATTTCCAAGTTTAAAAATGGCAAAAACAAACTTTTCTGGTAAATTAACACCTTCCCATTTACCTGCAATGATGTCTTCTGCACACAAATAGGCTTTGATACGAGAAGAAATGCGCTTTGCAACCGAATGATACATAAGTTCTTGTTTGAACTGAATTGAAACATACTTACAAATAGCCAGCACGGAGCAAATAATGGGACAGCAAAATCAGCAGATGCTAGAATAAAGACGCAAGAATGTCTTTTTTTCTTTTCTGGGGCTACATTTTGGTTTTCAGTGACTCCATTTTTTCTTCTTCAGTAACTGATTCATTAGGCACAACAATGAGACAGTACCATTAACTTTTACAATTGTATTGATGTATGTAGCATTTGAACACTCAGATGCAAATTAGAAGATTCAGTATTATCCTAATTAATCCCTACCCCCGTTAAATTTAAACCACATGACACAATCAAATCATCATTCATTTCCTACACTTCGCATTATTTACATTGACACAAGAAAACACATAAATTAGTAAAAGTTTTTTCTCTAATAATTGACACAAATTTTGACATACAAAGAAATCCATTATCCTAAACATAACTTTCACAAACTGGTGAGGCCACAGCTAACGTGTCTACATCATGTATTCAGAAAAACTAGAAGATTTCAGCCTGGCAGTTCCTCTCTTCTTATTGCATCTCTGATCTCAGTCTCAGGTTTAAATGTGACTTTTTTTTGCAGTGTTCTTTATGATAGTATCCGCTGCATTTTATCCAGATAGTAGCTCCTGAACATACACAGCCCTAAGCTAAATATTCCATATTCATTTACAAGTAATTGATTTTTCTCAGTAATTTCAAATAGCCCTTGCTTTCAGTTACCTGAATATTAACGTTCTTTACAGATTTAAACTATTCTGTTTTTTAATATAATAGTGAAGTACTGCAGATGTTCTGTGATCTAACATAAAGTCATTAAGTGCTGGCGAACTCGGCAGATCCACCATAATGGGACAGCAAAATCAGCAGATGCCAGAATAAAGATGCAAGAATGTGAATAGAGATTATTTGAAGTCTGATATGACTCTTCCTTGGATCGACAATTCCAAAAAGAATTTGTATTGAACTCAAAATGCTAACTTTTTTTCTCTCCTTCTCCTCTGCTGCCTCCCTCTCTCCCCACTCCTATTGCCACAAACCTCCCCCTCTTTCTCCCACTTTCTTGAAACTTCCAATTTTTTCCTGCCCTTCTGAAGTCTCCGAGTCTCCCACAGCTTCCTTGCAGTTTTCCTTTCTATCACATCCTCCTTGCAGAGGGAAGTTGAGGAGAATTTATTTCGTGCAGAGGGTACTGGGAGTCTAGGCCTCCATGCCTGAAAGAGAGGTGGTGTCTATAAGTATCCGACATAGGAAAAGCACTAAAAGGGTCCTATTAAAGACAGTAGAACAGGACAAATGGAAAAAAATCAAGTTCATCAGGCAGAGTCAACTTGGTTTTGTGACAAGGAAATTATGTTTAACCAATTTATTTGCGTTCTTTGAGGAAGTAACATGCAAGGTGGATGCATTATACTTTGATTTCTAGAAATCATTTATACATTCCATTAAATTTATCGCAGAAAATAAAGACCCATAGTATAGAGAGCAACATATTGGTATGGATAGAAGATTGGCTAGCTAACGGGAAACAGAGTAGCCATTAATGGTTAAGTTTCTGGTTGGCAAAATGTAACAAATTATGTGCCAAAGGAATCAGTGTTGGGGCCTCAATATTTTACAATTTATATTAAGAACTTTAATAAAGGAACCCAAAGTATAGCTGCTAAATTGCTGATGGCACAAAAATAAGTAGGACATATGGAAGATACAACGGGGATGGTAAAGATAGATTTGTTGACTGGGAAAATATCTGGAAATGGAGAATAACTTTTGTAAATATTAAACTGTCAACTGTGGTAGGAGTAATAAAAATGAAACATATTATCTAAATGGTGAGACATTGTCAAGCCCTGAGTTGCAGAGAGATCTGGATATACTAGTGCGTGAATCACTGAAGGTTAGTTTATAGCCTTACAAGGAATTCACAAAGTGAAGAGAATTGTATCATTTATTGTAAGGGGACTTAGACAGGACATTGGTGAGATGACATCTAGACTACCATGTATGGTATTGGTCTCCTTATTTAAGGAAGAATGTTAATACTTTGCAAGTAGTTCAAAGAGGCTTAACTAGACAAATATGAACTTTAAAAATATGCAAAATAAGAACAGAAGCAGATATTTTGGCCTGTTAAGCGTGCTCTGTCATTCAATAAGATTATGGCTGACCCATGATAGACTTGGATCCACTGCCTATCAACCATCAATCCACATGTAACTTAAAAACATTCAATGTCCCCTCCCCTGCAGCCTTCTGAGGCACAGAGTTCCAAAGTCATACAATCCCTTAGAGAAAAAGAACTCTTCTTGTCTCTGTCCTGAAAGGCCAATGCTTAACTTTAAAGCCGTGTCCCATAGCTCCGGACCGACTCACAGAAGAAAACACATCCTACCAGTCACCTGAAATGTGTGAATTATCTTAGGAGGAAAGGTTGAACAGACTAGGCTTTGATCTGCTCGAGTTTAGTAGAATAAAAGGTGGCTTGATTGAAACATAATAGATCCTGAGGGCTCTTCACAGGTGCATGTGGAAACGATAGTCCTCTTGTCGGAGAATCTACATCAAGGAATCTCTACACAAAAGTAAAGGGTTACCCATTTAACAGACAGGTAGGATGATTTTTCTTCCCTTAAAAAGAAGCATCTTTGGAACTCTATTCCCGAAAAGGTGATGGAAGTACAGCCCTTGAATTTTTTTATAAGAGACAGGTAAGTAGCTTCTTGATAAATAAGGAAGTGAAAGGTTATGTTGGGGGTGGGGTAAATGGAATGTAGAGTTATCAAATCATCAAAGTTTCATTGAATAGTGGAGCAGGCTCAAGGGGCTGAGCGGCCTCCTCCTGTTCCTGATTTGTTATGTCATTTGTAGAATGTAATCCAAACAGATTCATGTTCTATTTGATCACCATTTCAAAAACAAAATCAGCGGGGGAAGTCTGTAAATTGATTTTGCTGACTGTCTCTCTTGGGAGCAGTAGCCAGTATCTGATTAATCTTGATTGACTGAGATGTTTTTAGAAAGCCATTGATCTTGAAGGTTAAATTGCAGTTCTTTTATGAAGTATCTGCCATCTGGCAAGGCATCGCCAGCTGCCTGCTGCAGCCAATCATATGAAATCCTGAATCCCACTGACAGTAAACTAAATAATACTGAAATTTTCTAGCGGTAATAAGATGAAGCTCTATGTTGAAACAACTCACCCTTCTGAAGGAGCAATCCCATGGAAATTATGTTGTGATTGATGAGAAAACCTGGCTTCTGAAGAAAGTCACTTCCTGCTCTACTGTTGCCTTTGCAAGATTCTGGAGATGGACAATGAGGGGCACGGACAGGGTGAATAGCCAAGGTCTTTTCCCCAGGATAGGGAAGTCCAAAAGTAGAGGCATAGGTTTATATTGAGAGGGCAAAGATATAAGAGGGACCTAAGGAGCAACTTTTTCACATAGAGGGTGGTGCGTGTATGGAATAAGTTACTAGAGGAAATGGTGGAGGCTTGTACAATTACAACATTTAAAAGCATCTGGATGGGTATATGAATAAGAACGTTTTAGAGGGATATGGGCCAAATACTGGCATATGGGAGAAGTTCACTTTGGGATATCATATCGGCATGGACGAGTTGGACCAAAGGGTCTGTTTCCATGCTGTATGGCTATGACTCTATGACAGACGAGGTTAGAGGTTTTTTTTGGACTTATTAAAATGGGCTGACAATAGGTTAAGAAAATTCTGCTTTGAAAAGCTTTTAAATCAGATTTTTTTTATGCCCTACACACCTCAAAGCTGGAAAGCCAAAGTGCCCTGTTCCAGACCATTTATATGGCCTAGTGACAAACTCAGTAATTGTGGAAGGCCCAGGAAACTCAAACACAGTCAGAGGCTGCATTTTAGACTTGAGAGATTTGGGTTCCTCACTGTCAATAAATACTGGCAGCCAGATGGTCCCAGTTCAAACTGAATGCTCCTGGAGGTTATTCTGAATTGTCGAAAATATGCTCACCTCTCTAACATCCCTAAGACATCTCTGGTAACAGTCCAAAGTACCGTGTTTTTCTTGTACCATTTCATTGGGATGTCCAGTTCACATTGGAACTTAAAATGAAGCAGCTGGTCAAAATTATAGTATAATGGAATATGTAAATAAAAATACTACTTTGATATCAGCAAAGCAAAAGAACACATCAGAGAGACAGCTGTAACTGACCTAGAGTAAGATTAGCCAAGAGAGCTATATTAATTAACCTATATATATCTAACGGTGAATATAGTGTTACAGTATTGAAATGTGAGAGGGATGCTAGAGGCAGACCAGTGGCAGGGAGTAAAAACAGTGCATCTTTAAACAGTGTGTGTGTGCATAGAGATATAATGACTAGAGATATGAAAGAAGATCCAGTGGGTTTGTAAAGCATGCTAACTGTGACGTTAGCACGTTAGATATTTTTAATCAACCCATTCAGACATGTTGTGAGACATCTCTACAGCAGGTGGGGACTGGAAACCAGGCCTTCTTGCTCAGTGGTGGGGACACTACACGTGCGCCACAAGACCCTTTATGTTAGTATGTTATAATGAGTTTCATGCAAATCTTGATGCAACTAAGGGCATCCTAGGGCATGTAAAATGAAGGAACATGACTGGAAAGTCAGGGTCATGTTAAAGACACTACAAAGTGTCCTTACACTAAATGAAAAATACCAATTCTCTAGATTGACAATTTTGTCCCTAGGACACGTTATCCAAGAACATGACATTATGGTGAATCCAAGCATCAATTCACAAGATGTATCAGTGAATTTCTAGTAGATTACTCATATCAAAAGAAGTCTCAAAATGATCTCTACATTAAAGTGGGTTTCAGCCATAAGATTAAAAAAACTGATCATGTTCCAGCAAGACACAAGTAATGGCAGATCCACACTTGAGGGCAGCAGTGGATTAAGCAGAAAAAGAAGAGCTTATTCTATTGTCATAACCAATGTTTCAGTAGCTACTGAAGGAAAATTCAAACAAATCTGTGTATCTCAAAAACCTGACAAGTTGTTCACAGAGGTCAAACAACTCTGCCTGCAAGAGTGGTTGAAATATAGTCCAGCAGACCAAGTGCTGAAGAGGTACCATGAGCAGAAACAAATCTTGACAATATTGGAAGATTTATTGATGTACAAGGGTTACACCAATATTGATGCAAAGAGAAATCCCGTAAAAATTTCACAATATCCATTTAGGCATTACAAAGTGCACAGCAAGAGCACAGAAATCGGAGAGGAGGGCAGCAGCAATTAGTCATTTCCAATGACCTGTTTGAGATTGCCACTACCCAGAAAATCTACTCCATGATTTTATATCTAAAATTTTAACTTGACACCATTTAATTGGTCAGCAGAAAATAAGTTGTATATCCTCCTTTTTTCATTTTATTTTTGGGTGGCTCAGCGGTTGGCACTGCAACCTCACAGTGCCAGGGACCAGGGTTCGATTCCACCCTTGGGTAACTATGTGGAGTTTGCACATTCTCCCCGTGTCTGCATGGGTTTCCTCTGGGTGCCCCAGTTACTTCCCACTGTGCAAAGATATGCAGGTTAGGGGGAATTGCTCATGTTAAATTGCCCATAGTGTCCTGGGATTGCAGGCTAGGTGGACTGGCCATGGTTCATGCAGGGTTATGGGGATAGGGTGTGGGGCTGGGTCTGGGTGGGATGTGCTTCGAAGAGTTGGTACAGAATTGATGGGTCAAGTAGCCCCTTTCTGCTCTGCAGGGATTCTATTTAAATACGATATGAAAGTGACAAAACTGCATTAGGTAAGCCATAAGCATTATATCATCTTTTATTCTATTGCTCAATCCTGCTTCATCCTGTAGTGCTATTTTGCAGGTGTGGGTGCCAAGGTATGGAACTACTGAAGTAGAGATATCTGGAAAAAGTTAGAAAACAATTTAAGAGACAGTAAAAACTTTTTGAATGTTTATTCTAAAGTAATTTTTTTTCCCTAATGCACTGCGTGTGTTTATATTTGTCCTCCTGAAACAGGAACAAGTTGTAAATGAATTGTAGCACAACCTACAACGTACTGTGGAAGATATAATAGAAATAATCTGATCTTAGTCAAACCAGTACTTATATGTAATGGCATGGTTTATTGTAAGGAAAAATAAAACTGTATCAAGTCATTTTTATTCATAAATGCTTTGATATTGCTGTAGCACAGGAGCAGGGCGATATTCTATCGCACATCTTTCTTTTCTGAAAACTGATTTTTTTTTCAAACTAAAATGCATGCATCAGTTGTATGGTATGAAATAAATGGCAATTTTATCACACTCAGTCTCTCAGCGACAGACCTGTGCTGATATATTCTGACAGTTTTTCTCCAAAAACTGTGGGAGTTGCTGGTAAAAAGTACTTGCATAATGCAATTATGGTGATGAAGCTGTAGGAATACCTGCAAACATCACCGATTAATAACTCTCAGGGCTCTGGGCACAGAATACTGTGACCATCCCCATCAAACTCTTCAAAACACATGCATGTTGTTAAACACACGAAACTAAAAAGCTTGCAGAAAGTTTTAATACTGCTTTGGAAATAAAACAAAACATGCAACTTACTATTTTACTGAAACTAATCAAATTTGTCACAATATAAATAGTGCTGCATTTATTGAAATTTAAATTGACAAAAATGTCTTTGTCTCATGAGGTTTTTAATTCCTTTATTGCAAATGATTTGAGGGGCATGCCAGCATTACTTAAGTACCACTGCTGCCTGGATTGTTTAATTTTCCCTCCACTTTTTTGCACATTACCATTTCCTTGTGTACTAATATCCCTCCATCATTATACATAACAATGGCGGTGCTTTTGTATAGGCAACTGTAACTTGATGGGCATCTTCTATGGCAGCCTCATCTTCTCATTCTCACTTCTTCTTGAGGTTGCTCTTCCCAGGGCTGGAGCTTTGTGTGGACCATGTTGTACAGGCACAACGTTGATTCGATTTGATTTGTTATTATTCTCACATGTACTGTAAGGGATGCCTATATTTGAGAGACACAACTTGGCTGGCAGCTAAGCTGTCCCTCCAGTCCTGCACAAAATGACTGACAAGTGATTAAATTAAAAGCCTGTTCCAGCATCTAAGTGAGACACAATGGTACCTTTCAGAAGAGCTTTATCTGAGGCAAACGGGAGCCTTGCACAAATGACAGCTGCAAGCAGATTTGTTGGAGATAGTTTGATAAGAAAATGTCCAAGGACAGAACAGAATTAGTTAGGGCAAGGAGTGTAAATCACCCCAGAAGGCAGTCAGCCTAGCTCATCATGCTGCTGTGGAAATAGCAAATAAAGGTATTTTGCAGCAATTAGTTGTTCTTCAGATAATCATGGAGATAGGTTTCAACACAACATATATGTATATAACAAAATACAATGATCACTAAAAGGTATTAAGGAAAAAGATTCAAATGTAAATGAGAAAGTGAATTAGTTTTGAGAAGCTTTTCTTTATCACGAAAGGAATGCCTGGTGTACCCTGTAAGAAAGAAATTGCTGACAACTCATTAGCTAAAGAGTGCTAACAGTAGGGGTAGATTTAAAACTTTACACATAACTAGCTTTATAATAGAAATTAATATTATGAACCTTCTGGCAGTTAGTTAGAACCAACAGTCTTTTGTAATTTTATATATATATTATATATATATAATTGGGACAGTGGGAAAATATGAGAAGTACCAGAATTTGATCGAGATTGCAAATCAATACAATGAACAATAGAATTCAAGCAGTTCTTAGAGATAAGCAAGTCTGGGACATATCTGAAGGAGTACAGCCAGTAACTTTGGAATGTGAATTAATAGGATACATAGAAAGTTCCCAAGGCCTAGTGATTACAATGTCGGAAAAACATCATGAGATCATAGGGACCTAGGACTATCCATAGGAGTATCCATCATTGATTAGATGTTTCACAGGATTGGATGTATAGGATAAGGGGAAGGGCAGTGACCACGTTGCACAGGTAGTTCTGCTATAATCCATGTTTTGTCAATGTGAATTGGCTGTAATGTGATTGCTGAATACTGGATGCTGTTTGGATAATGCAAACTTTTTGCTGTACAGGTATAGTAATCTTGTACAGCGATTTCCCGATAACACTACACTCTATAGCGCCAGGTTATGCAAGAGCGTAACTATCGTATTATAGAAGAACTACCTGTGTGTGATTATTGCAACACAAAGTGTATAAAATACTATATCCCACTGTGAAAATCAGAGCATGTCATTGACCTCTCTTTCCGTCTGAGCTGAAGATTAAGGGGACAACTGTGTCGTCATGTTGCAGCCGGATTCGGGGAGAGTTAGTACCCCTCTCCCTGCATGATCCAGTGACTGCTTGAGTAAAAGCTGCCATGTGCCTGAATTCTGCCTGCCTCCCCAGTCTTCATCCTCAGTCGGGTGTTTCACTCCCACATATACCGAGATACAGCGGGAAGTATTGTTATTATGCGCTGTCCAGATAAATCATATCTTACATAGGCACACCAGGGTAATAGAACAGAATGCCAAATATAGTGTTATAGAGAAGGTGCAGGGAAAGATCAACTCTGATAACAGTGGGGAAAAGGCTGTTCTTAAATCTGTTCGTACATGTTTTCAAACTACTGTATCTTCTGGCCAATGGAAGAGGGTGGAAGAGTATACCCGGGGAAGGGGAAAGGGCCTTTGATTATATTGGTTGCTCTCACAAGCCAGCAGGAAGTGTAGACAGAGTCAATGGGTGGAAGGCTTGTTTTCGTGATGGACTGGGCTGTGTTCACAACTCTCTGTAATTTATTGCGGTCTTGGGCACAGCACTTGCCATACCACACTGTGACGCATCTGGATAGAATGCTGTCTACAGTGCATCTATAAAAGTTGATAATTGTGGACATGCCAAATTTCCTTAGCCTTCTGAGAAAGTAGAGGCATTGGTGTGTTTTCTTGACCGTAACTTCGATATGGACAAATCGTTGGTGATATTTATTCCAAGCAATTTGATGGTCTTGACCACCTCCACTTCAGCACCATTGATACAGACAGGGGTGTGTCCTTCACTCTGCTTTCAGCTCCTTCATTTTGCTGACATTGAGAGAGAGACTGTTGTCTTTACACTGTGCCACTAAGCTGTCTATCTCCTCCCTGTACTCTGTTGCGTCATTGTTTGAGATCTGAACCACTACAGTGGTGTCATCAGCAAATTTGCAAATGGAGTTAGAGCTGAGTTTGGCCACATTGTCACGAGGGCATAAGGAGAATAGTAAGGTGCTGAGTATGCAGCCTTGTGGGGCACCGGTGTTGAAGGTTATCGTGGAGGAGGTGTTGTTGCCTATCCTTAATGACTGTGATCTATGGGTCAGGACGTCGAGGATCTGGTTACAGAGGAGGGAGCAGAGTCCCAGATCTCTGAGTTTAGAGATGGGTTTGGCTGGAATTATGGTGTTGAAGGTGGGGCTAAAATAAGTAAATAGGAGTCTGACGTAGGTGCTGTTGTTATCCAGATGTTCTAGGAATGAATGCATGGCTAAGGAGATGGTGTCTGCGGCGAACCTAATGTGATAGTAATCTGACAGTTTGAGATCTAATAGTCAAGCACAGATCCTTGGTCTCAGGCTTGGGGGACAATGAAACTTTATTTCTGAACTCTCCAACCCACTGAGGGTTCTGATTAGATGTACAAATGGGGAAACAACTAGGATTCCCTTATGTGCCTTCTTTGGCTGGGATTTCTGGGCATGACCACGTGGGCCTGTGTGTGAACACTGAATGGCTTACAGGAAGTAAAATGTCAACTAAAAAACTAGGTATTTCGAAAAGATTGAGGTTTGCATGCAAAGGCCTCATGCAGAGATTCAAATAAAATTGAGAACGGATAAATTTATACTTGCGTTTGCAAAATGTGTAATTTTCTTAATGCATTTCAATTCTATCAATTATAATGATTTAGCTTGTAGCTTACCAGGTAACCTGGAAAATAGCAGGCAAAACATTGCAGCAGGATAATACTTTTCATTATCTGTTGTGAAGACAGACTGTATATATGACTAGTGTTACCATTTTATAGCACAACGTCCAATTACTACACAGACACTTCCTTAAAGTCTAACTATTCTGAAACAGAGCCTGCGATTGTTGAGGGCAATTGTTTCTCTGTGAATTGGCAGACTTAAATTCCTCAGCTTTCACAAAAGGTCAGAAGGAACAGTCAAGAAATAATTGGCTTCCTTTTACTTCTGTTATACTTCAAGTAAATTTGTAACACAAACTTACAGGTGGTAATCTGAAAATCTGACAGAAACATCTTAGAATTTGCACAGCATTATTACAGTGAGTCAAAGGAAGGGAGTATTTTATCATGCTACATGTTTAAACAAAAATTACAGGCAAGACATCTTCCAAATCCTTTAAAGTGCAACATGAGACAATGACACATGGTCCCTTCACATTTAATAGTGCACCAGCCAATCAAATTTAAACAATTTAAATTGGGAAAAAAAGCCAGGATTACTCAGATTGTCTTGGATTTTGGTGAACTGCAAGGGAATTGTTGGGAGTTGAATTTCAAATGATGGATTGGACATGAGTAACAAGCATCCATTCAACTGCAATGAGTTATGAGCGACGTTCGGGATCACGTCACTTCATTGTGATTAGTTAGGTTTACTGGACCATTCGTCCAATATTTCTATTAAAATAATATGAATGGAAGTTAACCATTAAAGTTTTAACCTACAGGTTATTCATTGCTTAGACGCATTCACACAGAAGGGAGTTTGAATTCCCAATATGGAGGCAGTGACTCCATATCTTATCCTGTTCCATAAGGTGCATCTTGAGGCTTCAGCATTTGCTTACCCTCAATGTGCACTCACATGTTTCCAGCATCATTCTATGAACATCTCTTCTTCCAGCTCTCGGTGGTGTCACTTTTGCTGACGTTTCCCAGAATATGCAAGTGGAGGAGGGATGATGCCAAGCTGAAGGGAAGAGTAAATACTCTTATGTCAACTCTTATCATAGATAAATTAAGAGAAACACCGTAGAAATGTCTGTGATGGTGCATAAAAAGTATATAAAGTCACAAGAATTGTATAATCGTTAAGGAAGCTGTTAAAGGAATTGCCAAAGCATGTAAAACTCCTGTCCTTTAAATTTTTGAAACAAAAGTTGTCTGCAGTTTAGAAAAAAAAGTATTTTTATTCAATCTGCATGTAGAGGTAAATTGGAAAGTTAACTTTAAAGGATTTGCACTGCATGATTGATTTCACAACCTATTGATATGACTGTGGAATGCCAGTCAGCTCTCAGTTCGATTCATAGCTCAAAGTGCTAATAAAGTCTTTCAATAGAATATGAATACAAATGCTTGTATGTACGGGATCAAGTACTTGAAAGAAGTAAAATCTTACAAATGTTTTGGATAATCAACGTGTAACTTTTTAAAAAGTAATGAATACATCAACAGAATTTTATTTCATTTCATCACAGCATGTATCTGGAGGTCTGCCTGTGCTAAACACTGGATGATTGGCATGGAGAGTATAAAAGCAATAGTTCAGCGAGCATGCTTGGCTTAACTGAGCTTGCAGCAAATTGGCATGGAGCTATAAAAGGCTTATGGGATTAGGTGCATGAGGCCATGAAAACCAGTGGCAACAATCAGCATGGAACGGCATAGGTGTATATGGTAAGGATATAGAATCATAGAATCCCTGCAGCATTGAAGTAGGCCACTCAGTCTATCAAGTCCACACTCACCCTCCAAGCATCATCCCATCCAGAACCATCCCCCTGCTCTATTCCATCTAACCTATGCATGGCTGAAAACTACAAATGCTGGAGATCACAGTTGTCACATAGCATCCATGGAGAGAGAGCAAGCTAATGTTTTGAGTCTAGATAACTCTTCATCAGAGCTGCTGTCTATGTATCCCTGGATGTTATAAGCAATTTAGCATGGCCAAATCACCAGACCAGTACATCTTTGGACTATGGGAGGAAACAAACCCAGACACCAGAAGAATATGTAAGCCCCATACTGACAGTCACCCGAGGCTGGAATCAAACCCAGATCCCTACCGCTGTGGATCAGCAGTCCTAACCATTGTGCCACCCATGACATTTGAGGGATGAGGCCTAGAATATTGTCTTTTTACAGCTATGGCAGTCCAACAGCACTGAGATAGGTGTTTTAAGCCGTCTAACCTTAAAAGTCCATATTGCTGCCTCTGAACTGTTTGCAGGCACTCCAATTAACACGGGCTAATGCCCACCACCCCTATTCCCCTTGTTCATCACACCCCACCCCTCCAAAAAACCCAAAATGAAAATCTGACTGTCTGGGGCACTTTGTCCAGACTCTGTGTTCATGAGCGGAGAGTACAATTCAGATCAGAAAGTCCACTTGCCAAAGGGTACATGTCAGCTCTTTGTACAAACTTGTACATACAGCAAGTCAGCTCCAGCCAGAGGTCAGCACAAACAAAGTCAAGATGCCAAGTGAATAACAGGTAACAAGTGTCTAGAATTTCAGCACAGATAGGGTGGCAAGCAAGAGGGCAGAATGGCTTGTCATGAACTGTATATCTGAATAACAGAGGGAAAAAAAACAGCCACCAAAGCCCAAGTCAATAATTCAAGTTGCAAGCAATTACTTCAAATCAGGCCCTAGGCAGTCAACACAGGTGTAAGCCTCTGTGACTAAATGTTTTCCTGAGAATTAAATAACGGCATAAGGAACTGCATGAGTAATCATCATTTCATTTAGAATTGTTCCATTTTGTTGTAGATGTTACTTACGTGGTTACAGTTTCAACGAGTTGAAAAATCCATAATGGTTGACTCAATCAATTATTTGAACAAGCTCACAAGTGCTGGTCAGTTTAGAGTTAGCAGAATTCTATAAAAAAAACTGAAGGTTTGATTGCTCAGTTTTCTGTTGCATGCTCATTTATCATTGGCACTTATCAACTGAATGACGTTATTTTATTCACATTTACAATAAATATTTATTTATTTAAGCCAAGCAGTACCCTTTATCCAATGCATCAATGCAGCCTCATGGTGTGACAATTGGAGAGGCAACGCTCTTAAGATGTGCTGGATTTGAGATTGCATTTTCAGTTGGAAGTTACTGTGGATGGACCCATGCCCAAGACAAGACTTGAAGAATTAAACTGGACAATATCTAATGAACCCTTTCATACCAATATACGATCAACTAACATAGAGAAAATGGTGGGACTTTTCTGAAAGTGAGTATGTGCTGTGATAGTTTGAGGACTGGCTAAACCTGCAAAGGCAGCATGCATGATTGTTATTTGACAATGTACATGAGGTCAAAATATATGTTTAATAGTGGAAATAAGAGATCAAAGTCAACAGTGTTGGTCCAATAAAATCGATGCAATTCCGGAAGAAGTTTAAGGATCTAACAAATTTCAAGATGCACAAATTCACCTTCAAACAACCAGTAATCTTCTCTATCATTTAATTTATTACACTTACAGGATTCACATGCTATAATTGGTATTCACACGTTGAAATCATAAGCTTTACCTTATCCCCAGACATTTAGCATTTTGATAATTCTTACAGCTATAACTAACATGCACTGGTAGCTATTCAACCCTGACTGCTACATCACTCAAATGAATTACAGAGCATTCAATGATGCACTCTCCTTGAACTATAGCCGATCGCACACAACAGGTGATAATAGCACCCAATGTATTTTAGTCATCTTGATCCTTTGCTTCGGTCATATTCAACATCTTTCATTCACATTACAAGCCATTGTTCTGAATCTTTTATTTCCTGGCCAAGTCTCATTTTAATCTTCCACTGACACTTTCTATTCCAATTACTGATCCAAAATAGTTTATTTTTGAAATGGCTTGCTAATTTTACTGTATTTTGTGGAATCACTAGTTTTTGTTCTTCTATGAAAATATCCTTCCTCTTTAATCTACTAAAACTTGATGTTTCTTTGCAACTTTTCTGGTTTTGCAAAGAAAAATTGAACCTACTAGTCCTGACTTGTAGGCTGCCAAAGCCTTTTTCTCATTAACATTAACATTGATCCACAAATGATCACTTTGCTGCTTTCACTTGATATGACCAGGTGAGAAGGTGTGAACCAGCTCCCCCTATCCGATAAACCAGGGAGATTAAAGAGCAAAATGTCCTATTTTTCACAAGGTTTATTCTCTCTCCAATTAAAAATGAAATTAACTGTGTTTGGCCATGAGCAATATGTCAGTCAACAAGGCTCTTGAGTCAAAGAGCAAACTAGTTACCTGTTAAACCAGCGAAAAATAAACAAAAAAGGCGATGCCATGCTTATGGATTTGGTGCTGTCACTACGGCCTATAGGCACAAAGTCAAAGGGGAACACCATCCAATACAAAAGAAGATAACACTAAACCTGGTTTGGAGTCCTTTGGCTCTCCGAGGTGTAAGGTCTTTTAACCTAAGGTTGACGTTGCTTTGCAGGTTTTTTGACAGCAATCACTCATAACGAAAGGACTAATTATTGAAAGGCTTTGGTTCATAGTTGGTTTCTATTAGGGCAGATCATTTTTTACACATCTGGGTATCACTTCCAGAAAAAGACAGAAAATGTCCTTATTCTTGAAGTTACAGCAAGTGTCTCAATTTTACTTTCTGTTTTTGATTGTCTTTCTGTAGTAAAATTACAGACTTCTAAGCATAGCTTCTCATAGGGCTGGGATGGTGGTGGTACTTAGATGTGTCAAAACTGGCTGTTGGTCACAATCAAGATAATCCATGTTTACAGAAGTTCATCTGTGAACCATTGATATGGGGGATGAGGATTCAGTCTTCCTTTTTGCCTAACATTTCAGATTGAAGTCTTGAGTATAGGAGTTGGGGTGTCATGTTGCAGCTGCACAGAACATTGTTAAGGCCACTTTTGGAGTACTGTGTTCAATTCTAGTCTCCCTGCTATGGGAAAGATGTTGTGAAACTTGAAAGGTTTCAGAAAAAAATTATAAGGATGTCGCCAGGGTTGGAGTCTTTGAGCTACAGGGAGAGGCTGAATAATCTATAGCCGTTTTCCTTGGAGCATCGGAGGCTGAGGGGTGACCTTATAGAGGTTTATAAAATCATGAGGAGCATGGATAGGGTGAATAGTCAAGGTCTTTTTCCCAGGATAGGGGAGTCCAAAACAAGAAGGTATAGATTTAAGGTGAGATAAGAAAGATATAAAAAGGTCCCAAAGGGGCAACTTTTTCACACAGAGGGTGGTGTGTGTGTGGAATGAGCTGCCAAAAGAAGTGGTGGAGGCTGAAACAATTATAACATTTAAAAGTCACCTGTATGGATACATGAATAGGAAGGGTTTAGAGGGATAGGGGCCAAATGCTAGCAAATGGGACTAGATTAATTTAGGATGTTTGGTTGACATGGATAAGTTGAACTAACAGGTCTGTTTCTGTGCTGTATATCTCTACGACTCTAAAATTCAACTGATTTCCAAGACCTTTTATGTCACTTCCATTCCTAACACTTTCCAGACACTGTTAATTAGAACCTGTAAAGCAATCGTATCTAGTTCAGGTCTGTCATAACTAAAGACTGAGAAGATTTGCCATTGCCCTGTAATCCAATTGTTTCTTTTACTCTTCTGACCATTCTATCTGTGCCAAAACAGTTAATGTGTTAAATCACATGGAACATTTCATAACCTTCATCCATGATCAGATTTAGTACTATATTTTGATTCAGTCATGCCAATTGCTCTTCTGTCTCATGAATATTCTGGCTGTTTTATCTAATGCATCCAAAACCAACTTTACCTGTCTTCATAAATTCTCCAAAGCTACAGATGGTTACTAAATGCAAACTTTTTAATACTGTAACCCTGTTACAAAAAGACATCAATAATTTTCTGTTTCTCGTATAACAGTTGTTTCTTCTGAAACCAACAATGATGATGATGTTACTGGACTAATAAAGAGGAAACATTAGATAATTCAAACAATTAATAAAGTCTCTTTTGAAGGACTTGACTAAATTTGCCTGTGCCGAGCTTTCAGGCAACACATTCCAGATTCTAATTGCACTCAGGCAAAACTAAATATTTTCCAGAGATAAAAGGTACTGCAGATGCTGGAGAATCCGAGATAACAAGGTGTGGGGCTGGATGAACACAGCAGGCCAAGCAGCATCATAGGAGCAGGAAAACTTGACGTTTCGGGCCTAAACCCTTCATCAGAAATGGGGGAGGGGAAGAGGGTTCTGAAATAAATAGGGAGAGAGGGGGAGGCGGATAGAGGATGGATAGAGGAGAGGATAGGTGGAGAGGAGGCAGACAAGTCGAAGAGGCGGGGATGGAGCCAGTAAAGGTGAGTTTAGGTAGGGGAGTAGGGAGGAGATAGGTCAGTCCAGGGAGGCCGGACAGGTCAAGGGGGTGGGATGATGTTAGTAGATAGGAGATGGGGGTGTGGCTTGAGGTGAGAGGAAAAACAGGTTAGGGAGGTGGAGATGAGCTGGGCTGGTTTTGGGATGCGGTTGGGGGAGGGGAGATTTTGAAGCTTGTGAAATCCACATTGATACCATTGGGCTGCAGGGTTCCTGGGGCCTGGTCTTCTTGGGGCCTGGGATGCCCCCACACCTCCTCCCTCACCCCAATCCCAGGCCCCAAGAAGACGTTCCACATCAGGCAGATGTTCACCTGCACATCTGCCAATGTGGTATACTGCATCCGCTGTACCCGTTGTGGCTTCCTCTACATCGGGGAAACCAAGCGGAGGCTTGGGGACCGCTTTGCAGAACACCTGCGCTCATTCGCAACAAACAACTGTACCTCCCAGTCGCAAACCATTTCAACTCCCCCTCCCCTTCCTCAGACGACATGTCCATCCTGGGCCTCCTGCAATGCCACAGTGATGCCACCCGAAGGCTGCAGGAACAGCAAATCATATTCAGCCTGGGAACCCTGCAGCCCAATGGTATCAATGTGGATTTCACAAGCTTCAAAATCTCCCCTCCCCCAACCGCATCCCAAAACCAGCCCAGATCATCTCCGCCTCCCTAACCTGTCCTTCCTCTCACCTATCCCCTCCTCCCACCTCAAGCCACACCCCCATCTCCTATCTACTAACCTCATCCCGCCCCCTTGACCTGTCCGTCCTCCCAGGGCTGACCTATCTCCTCCCTACCCCCCCACCTACACTCACCTTTACTGGCTCCATCCCCGCCTCTTCGACTTGTCTGCCTCTTCTCTACCTATCCTCTCCTCTATCCATCTTCTATCCGCCTCCCCCTCTCTCCCTATTTATTTCGGAAGCCTCTTCCCCTCCCCCATTTCTGATGAAGGGTCTAGGCCCGAAACGTCAAGCTTTCCTGCTCCTATGATGCTGCTTGGCCTGCTGTGTTCATCCAGCCCCACACCTTGTTATCTCACTAAATATTTTCCGTTTGTTTCACTGTGTTTTGTTTTAAACATACCAATCATCTTGAATCAGTATCCTCTAGTTGTAGATCCTTCTTTCAACAGGAATACTGCCTCCCCAACTGCTACATACAGACCTGTTGTGAGTTTGAACACTTCTACAAATCCCCTCTTAAATTTTCTCCTCCAAGAAGAACAGTCCCAGTTTCTCCAAGGTATCCACACCAATGAAATTTCTCTTCTCTGGAAACACTTCCATGAGTCTTTTTTTTGCCCTCTCGTAAAACAGTAGCATCTTTCTGAATGTCTCATGTCCAGAACTGGGCACTGTACTCCAGTTGGGGTTGAACCACTGGACAGAATCTTAGCCAACTCCTGGGAAGAGACATTATCAATGAGTGTCATGGACAGTTTCTCTCCATGAGTCGCAGCAAGTTTTCTCTCATGCTATCATCCCATACTCACCACATTAGCTGTGCACTATGCCCCTACGGCACCCACTCATCAAACTCTATTGCTCGCCATAGGCAGAGGTACTCACCAATGTCAGATATCCCAAGATCCCTGATGCCAGCATCATACTTGAAAGACGTTCATGCACATGGTCAAACACAGGTAGTCTGGAGTTGCCCCGCACAGTTTGTACATTTGCATTGGACACAACAGACAAGAGGAAATCAGTGCCTCACATTGTGGACGTACTGGTGTATGGGGTGGTGTGGAGCTGGACTGTACTCTTGCCCCAAGCAGAACAGACCAGCATATCAGACCCTGCCAGCCTTGTCTGTGGCTGCCACCCACATCAATGCATTGTCAACAGACCCAAGAAACAGTGGCAATGCCACAAATTGATCAATGATCTCCTCTGCTCTGTCAGAGTAATTACTTCTATCAAATGCAAAATATTGCAGAAGCTGGAAATCTGAAACAGAGTGCCAAAGAAACTCAGCACGTCTGCCAGTATCTGCAGAGGAAGAAACAGAGTTGACATTTTGATTGGCATGACTTCTTCAGAAATAAAAGTCATTGGAAAATGATTTTTCTTAATATTTTGACAGAGGCAGAGAAGGGACAAAGAAATTGAATAGTGTCATCGCCCAATATAAAACACAAAGGGGTTGTTAATTGTAGTGAAAAAGTAAAACAGATGCAAAATAAGTGTAAAGAACATAGAACAGTACAGCACAGTACAGGCCCTTCGGCCAACGATGTTGTGCTGACCTATTACCCTACTAAGATCAATCTACCCTGCATACCCTACATTTAAGTAATATGTGAAAGGGAGTGAGATGGTCACTATGACAGTAAAGTGTAAAAAAAAACTGAGGCTTGGGTGTGGAGGGGTGAGCGGGTGTGTAGTTGAATGTAAGAAAATTGGAGAACAGACATCATGCGGTCATTTCCTGAAGTTATGGAAATCAATATTGAGACTGTAAAGGCTGTGAGGTGACTAAGTGGAGGATGGAGCATTGTTCTTCAAGTTCACATTGTATTTCATTGGAATATTTCAACTCCAAGACAGAAAAGTTAGCATGACAGCAAGATACTTTATTGAAATGGCAAGCAACCGGAAGGTCAAGGTAATCTTTTTTTAAAGAGTGGAGGTGTTCCAAAAAGCGTTCACCCAGACTTTGTTTGATTGTAAAAGGAGTTCACATTGTGAGCCATGAATACAGTAGACTAGATTGAAAGAAATGTAAGTAAAATGCTGCTTCTGCTTATCCCACACTCTCTACTGTACATAACATCTTCCTTCACTCTAACTCAATCACCACAATATCACTTTCCCAGCATAGCATCTGCATTGCCTACTCACTCACTTAGACTCTCACTCCTTTGACCATCCAACTGTTCTTCTGTCTCTTTGGGCTCTATTCCCACCAATCATTTACTCCTAACCCCCTCCCACCACTCTATGTTCCACATAAAAAAAAACTTTTGCTAGCTACCATCAGTTCTGAAGAAAGGGTCACTGGACCCAAAATGTTAACACTGATTTCTGTCCACAAGACCTGGTGAAATTTTCCAGCATTTTTTGTTTTTGTTTCTGATTTCCAGTATCTACAGTTCTTTCCATTTTAAAAAAAATGTATCCAATTGACTAGCTCTCCCTGGATCACATGTGATTTAATCTTACTAACCAGTCTATGCCGAACCTTGTTGAAAGCCTTGCTAAAGTCCATATCGACAATGTCTACTGCTCTGCCTTCATCTGTCATCTTGGTCACCTCTTTACAAAACTCAATCAAATTCTAGAGATACAATTTCTGATGCACAAAGTATGCTAACTATCCCTAATCAATCCTTGCCTTTCCAAATGTGTGTAGATCCTGTCTCTCAGAATCCCCTCCAACAACTTACCTACCACTGACATTATGCGCACTGGTCTGTAGTTCCCTGGCTTTTCTTTACAGCCTTTCTTAAATAATGGTCCAACATTAGCCACCCTCCAATCTTCCAATACCTCACCCGTGGTGATAATACAAATATCCCTGCTAGGGGCCCTGCAATTTCTTCTCTAGCTTCCCACAATGTCCTCGGATACACTTGATTCAGCTCATAGGGATTTACCTACTTTTATGCATTTTAAGACCTCCAGCACCTCTTCTTCCATAATGTGAACACTTTTCAAGACATCACTATTTATTTCCCTGAGTTCTCTAGCGTCTATGTCTTTCTCCACGGTACATACAGACGTGTAATATTCGTTTAGCATCTCACCCATCTCCTGTGGTTCCACATATAGAAAACCTTCAATGATCTTTAAGGGGTCCTATTCTCTCCCTGGTTATTCTTTTGCTCTTTATATACTTGTAGAATCCCTTTGGATTCCCCTTAACCTTATTTGTCAAAGCTCTCTTATGTTCCCTTTTTGCCCTCCTGATTATGTTCAAGTGTACTCCTACACTCCCAAATTCCTCAAGGGATTTGCTTGATCCCAGCTGTCTATACCTGACATATCCCTCCTCCTTTTCTTGATCAGACAGTCAATATTTCTAGTCATCCAGTGTTTCCGCTACCTGCTAGCCTTGCCCTTCACACTAATAGCAACACATTGGCCCTAAACTCTTGCTATTTTCCTTCTGAAGGCCTTCCACTTACCAGATGGCCCTTTACCTGAGAACAGCCTCCCCTAATCAACTTTTGAAGTTCCTGTTAATACCATCAAGATTGGCCTTGCTCCAATTTAGAACTTTAACTTGTGGACCAGGTCTACCCTTTTCCATAACTATTTTAAAACTAATACAGTAATGGTCACTGATCCCCAAAGTGCTCCCCCATTGACAACTCAGTCGCCTGCCCTGAAGTATTTGCCTAGAGGTTGAGTTTTGCCCCTTCTCTTGTAGGTCATTTACATATTGATTGAGAGCAGTTTTTTTTTTTACACATTTAAATTCCTCCCCATCCAAGCCTTTAACACTATGGCAGTCTCAGTCTATGCTTAGAGAATTAAAATCCCCTGTTACAAACCTATTATTCCTACAGCTATCTGCGATCTCCATACATTATTGACTATTTGTAGGGTGCCTATCATTCTTATTTCTCAGATTCACCCATATAGCTTCACTGGACGACCCCTCAGGAAGTCTTGCTGTGATGATTTCCCTAATCAAAAATGTCAGTCTGCCTCCTCCCATGCCTCCCCTTCTACCTATAGCATATGTAGCCCGAAACATTGAGCTGCCAGTCCTGTCCCTCCCTCAGCCATGTTCCTGGAATAGCTATGATATCCTAGTCCCACATTCCCATTCATGCCCAGGGTTCATCTGCCTTCCCTGTCAGGCGTCTTGCATTGAAATAAATGGAGTTTAATTCATCAGTCTTCCCTCATTCCCTGTCGCGCTCTTGCCTGCCTTATCTATTTAATTGCTTTCTTTAACTTCTATATCAGCCTCAACCATTTCTCTTGTCTTACTACCGTTTAGGGTACCCCCACCACCGCCCTGTCAGACTAGTTTGAAACCTCTCAATTAGCTCTAGCAAATCTCCCCACCAGGATATTGGTCCCCTACCAGTTCAGGTGCAACCCATCCCTTTTGGCCTGGTCACTTCTGTCCCAGAAGAGATTCCAATGATCCGAAAAATCTGAATGCCTGATCCTTGCGCCAACTCCTGACAATCCTCCTATTCCGACTCTCACTACATGTGAGATTAGCTGACATTATGTAATAATCTATTAATGTATGCAAATAGTTTGAGTTTGATTTATTGTTGTCAGTTGTACTCAGGTTCAGTAAAAAGTTCTGTTTCGTGCGCTATACAGGCTGATTGTTCCGTACAAAGTGCATCAGGGTAGCAGAATAGAGAGCAGAATATAGTGTTACAGCAGCAGAGAAGGTGCAGAGAGAGAGAGAGAGAGATCAGAATTAACATTTGAGAAGTCTGTTCGAAAGTTTGATAACAGCAGGGAAGAAGCAGCTCTTGAATCTATTCGTATGTGTATTCAAAACTTTATATCTTCTGCCTGATGGGAAGAGTGTGGAAGGGAGTATAACCAGGGTGGGAGGGGTCTTTGATTAGTTGTTTGCTTTCCAGCGGCAACAGGAAATATAGATGGAATCAATGTGTGGAAGGCTGGTTTGTGTGATGGACTAAGCTGTGTTCACAACTCTCTGTACTTCCTTGCGATCTTAGGAATAGCAGTTACCATACCAAGCTGTGATGTATCCAGATAGGATGCTTTCTATGGTGCATCTATAGAGATTGGTAAAAGTCCTTGAGGACATGCCAAAATTCCAAAATAGGCATTTCACTACTGAGAATCTTGTTCAATACTAGTCAGACAAATGGTTATTTTGCTCTCGATATTGACAGGCTCCTTGCTGGCCACCTCACACAATTCTCTCAACTTCCTCACCAATGCCCAAATTGTTCAGAGGCGTGAGAGATCCAGTGACCCTATTCTGACCCTCTTAATGAAGCCAATATTGCTTAAATTGACAGCTTTTTCAATCCTGTCCTGTCACCTTCAATAATTAGTTTACAGGTCTGCTCCTGCCTGTCTTTAGAATTATAGTTTGTACAATTTAATCTGCCACTTGTTTGCTTATTCCACCATCCTCCCTATGTCCTCTTAAAGTGCATCACTATCCTCCTTCTAATTCAAATTACTTCTAAGGTTTGTGCATTTGCAAACTTTGAAATTGTACTCGAGACATCCATGTCAAGGTCATGAGTATATATCAAGAAATGTTGTTGTAATAACACTGTGGAACCATTCAGCACTACCGTTTCCTATCATTCAGCCAATGTTACATCCATGCTGCTACTGTCCCTTTTATTGCATGAGTGCTGACAAACCTAATGTAAGGCACTTTATCAAATGTCTTTGGAAATTCACGTATGCCGGATCAACCACATCCTCCCCAGTCAATCCTTTGTGTTACCTCATAAAAAGTTCAAACAGCTTAGTTAAATACAATTTGCCATAATCAAATCTATGCCCGCTTTCCTTAATCTACATTCGTCTAAGTGTCATGCTTTTTGGCAAATTATCATTTCTAAAAGCTTTCCCACCATTGAAGTTAATCTAACTACCCTAGTATTGCTCCAACTGTCAATTATGCTTAAGCCCCTTTGATTGAACAAAGGCATAACATTTGCAGTTGTTCAGTTTTCTGGCACCACCTTGCATCGAAAGAAGATCAAAGGATTACCGCCAGTGTCTCCATAACTTCTATCCCTACTTTAGGATGCATGCCATCTGACTCTAATGATTAATCAGAGTACAGCAAGTCAATTGAATACATCCTCTGTCAATATTTAGTTTACTTGACATCTCAATTTCTTCCTCTTTAACCATGACTCACTTATCATCATCTTCTTCAGTAAAGACTGATGCAAAGTACTCATTCAGCACCTCAGCAATGGCGCTTGCCACCACGCATCATAAATCAAGGGCAACTAGGGGCAGGCAAGAAATGCTGGCCAGACAGCGACACCCACATCCCACAAACGGTTAGAAAAAAACAGTCCTTTCAAGGTCCTGAATCACTTCAACCTCCATTCTAGAAAAGACTCCAGGTCAACTTATGTTAACTACAAATTTCTTTGTAGACTCTTTTTTCCTTTTGCTTTTTTTATTTCCCTTTTGGATATTCTATATTGAGCCTGGTTCTTAATTTTGTTATCCACCTGACATTTATCATGTACACTCCTTTCCTGCTTTACCTTGCTCTCTATCTCTTGTGTCATCCAGGAAGGTCCAAATCTCTTTGTCCTACTTCTTCGCCTTTACTGGGCATGAAACTTTCTTTAGAAGCCCCCATTGCTCATGATGGAAGACAATGAATCATTGTGAAAGGAAGTAATTATGTGGCTATGGGCCATGACGCACTTGGATTCAATTACCCAAAAATGTGGTGGTGTGGACTTGCATTGGGTCCTTATTCAGGTTAGTTACAATGAAAAGGCTTGTTTACAAGTGTGATGATGCTGTGGCTTTTTTGATGGGAAGTTTTATGACAGAGGTGGTGAGCTTTATACTTGGCAAGCCAGTAAAGTAAGCAGCTTGTGAGACCTTGGGTGTTTTTTTTAAAGTTGGAATATTAGAACCATCCTGGATGGGTGTGGCCAGCTCTCACAGAACAGGATTTCTAGTTTCTTTTTAGTGTTTACCTAGTCTTGAGCAATTGCTATTGGAGTCACAATAGGGCAGAAACTGCTTAAGTTTTGAAGAAACAGAAGCTATCTTTTCCCTCTCTGTTGGTTACAGCTAGAAACTGGGGTTTCTCCCTGCTGCTGGGTTATCTGTGAGACAAATCTATTTTTCTGAATTTGCCTTTTTGCCAAGAGTTTTTTTAATGGGATGTTACTATATTCGAACAGTTAATAAATAATAGCTCCTGCATCTATTGTCTGGTTAAGTTTTCCAATAGAATTAAGTTATTCTAAGTTCTTCTTTCTTTCGTCGTATTTTAACTGTAGTCAAAATAGATTGTGCTTTGCTTACCATCAAGTAGTTTGACCAGTCGCACTGCATCTGGAACACAGTACATTACGTGTGCCTTTAAAATAAGAAAAAGACAGGATCCAAGCTACTTGCTTAAAATATTTTCAATGGGTCTGGTCTGGTCCATAACACAAGTCAGAGACAAGCTGAAAGTGTGTTCGTCTTCATAAAATTCTGATTCACATAATTTATTTTTTGAAACCGTTGCAGGACAATTCCAAGTCTAATGGGCAAGCATGGTCTACCCTTTTCCCCTACTACCCAGGCCACAGCTGAAGTACCCCATGCTTAATGGGTTGACCTATCAATTGATTTCAGGTCAGCCGAGACAAGCAGAAATCATTAGGGTGTATGGTTTTTGTTCAGCATAATGACAAAAGTGGGCTGGGAGAAATAGCCCTATAATTATGACCATACCTCAGTGGAAGGTTGAAACAATTACTTAGCAGCAAAGAAGTTGAATATTCAAGAAAAGAAAGATACGTTGCTGAAGCTTTGCATCTTACACTCATCAGAATAAATGGAAGAATGCCAAATTTCAAACAAACTCAACAATTTAAACCACAAGGCAAGGTTGGCCAAGGCCATCAGACCATTTGACATAGGAGCAGAAATTAGGCCATTTGGCCCATCGTGTCTGCTCTACCTTCCAATCATGGCTGATGAGTTTCTCAACCCCATTCTTCCACATTCTCCCTGTAACCTTTGATCCCTTTGACAGTCAGGAACCTATCTACTTCTGTCTTAAATATATTCAATGACCTGGCCTCCATAGCATTCTGTGGCAATAAATTCCATAGATTCAGTGCTCTTTCATTGAAGAAGTTTCTCCTTATGGCAGTGCCATAATGCAAGGAAATGGAAACTATAGGCTCCCAAATTCCCAGCTAATTAAACAAAAAATGCATGATTTGAACAATTTCCTTTCCTTTGCAAAGAACAAGTTGCTGCGTACAACTGCATCTAATTTCTAGCCAGTGTAAACAAGCCATATTATGAGCTTAACTGATTATCTTAAGATTGGTTATCAGTGTACTTATTGGCGTACCCAGGAATGCTTAGCAAGCGCTGTCCAACTTCAGAATCGCATATTAGATGGATTGTTGGGGTTTTTCCTTCTGCAGGCTGTGTACTCACTGTATTCTCTCTATAATGAAAAAAAATCTTATTTGGTTTCATCAGCCAATCATTGGAGCATGTGGCTTATTTACCTGGGATTACACCAGCACTGCAATGGACGCACGAAGTTTTCAACTGTGTAGTGGGCAGAGCTCTTTTTTGGACTGGCATTGTCATTTTGTTAGTAGAAGATTCCATTTGCATAACCTCTGAGTAGTAGGTGGATAAAATAGGTTGCTTTTTGAACATATGAACTTCATCTGAACTTCAGTGCCGGTGCTGCTTCAGTCTGTTCTTTTTTTTTGAAAAAGGGCACAAGTGAACCACCAGTTAATGCTCATCATGCTGATATGATTAATTACAATTAATTACAAGTAACATTCACACTACACAAATGCCCAGCTATGACCATCACCAATAAGAGACAGTATAACCACTGCCTCTTGACATTCAATGGTGTTACCATCACTGAACCCCCCACTATCAACATCCTGGTGGTTATCATTGACTAGAAACTCAACTGGACTCATCGCATAAACATATTGGCTACAACAGCAGGTCAGAAGCTAGGAATACTGCAGTGAGTAACTCACCTCCTGACTCCCCAGAGCCTGTTCACGATCTACTTCATAAAAGTCAGGAGAGTGATGGAATGCTCCCCACTTACGTGGATGAGTGCAGCTCCAACAAGACTTTGGAAGCTTGACACCATCCAGGGCAAAGCAGCTTACTTGATTGGCACCACATCCACATGCATCCACACTCTCCACCACCGACGCTCAGTAGCACCAGTGTGTACTATCTACAAGATGCACTGCAGAAATTCACCAAAGATCCTCAGACAGCACCTTCCAAACCCACAACCATTTCCTTAAAGGACAAGGACAGCAGATATATGGGAACACCACCATCTTCAAGTTCCCCTCCAAGCTATTCACCATCCTGACTTGGAAATACATCACTGTTCCTTCACTGGCACTGGGTCAAAATCCTGGAATTCTGTCCCTAATGGCATTGTGGGTCAACCCACAGCAAGTGGACTGCTGCGGTTCAAGAAGGTAATTCACCACCACCTTCTCAAGGGCAGCTAGGGACGGGCAAGAAATGCTGGCCATCCAGCGATGCCTACATCCCACAAGTGAATAATTAAAAGAAATTAGCAAGTTTGCTTTACTCTTGAAATACAAATTAAATATTGTACTTACAAGCAAAATTTCAAAACACATTAAATCAAACAGCTTCATGTTCTGCACAAAGCATTACACTTCATGATATGAGTCCTCTACAACCATGCAAAAATATGGTCACGTTGCTTTTTGTGAAACTATCCAATAGTTGATAACTTGCATCCAGTCATTTAATTTTCAAGGTTATCTTTCTCCCCAGCAGATGTGTCAAATCAGCTAGGTCAATCTATAACCAATCCTCACTTACACCTTTTGAAACGTGCGCATTATCCCACAAAGAACGATTACCTACACAACATGTAAAAAGAACACTATTGTCAATATGCTCATTACATGGGATATTAGTAAAACTGTATGCATGTTGAATGCCTATTCAATGCCTCCACAAGGCTCTGTATTTTGGCAGCTGACATTCTTTCAACTACTGTGTTTTAATTTTCTTAGCTACTCAATTTAAACAACACTTCCAAATCTCATCTATCAGAATTATTATTAAGCTAACCGTACCTAGAATATGGATAAGATTACCATATCAGGCACGACTAAAAATGATCAGTAACCAGGCAGACCATGGAAGGACAGAAACCTAAGTATGTATTTAAAAATACTTAACTTTCTTACTGCTTTAACCAACCTTGAAATTTTCTCAAATTTAAGATAATTAATCAAAGTGTTTAAGCTTAAAATATCAGAACCAGCATTTGTGGCAGGATTTTCAATTATGAGGTTTTGTTTTAATTCACTCATGGGATGTGCGTCACTGGCTAGTCCAGGTGCAGTGATCTCCTTTCTTGAGCCCTTCATAGTTCCTGAGGTGTAGGGACATCCACAGTGATGTTAGAGAGTTCAAGGAGTTTGACTCTGCAACCGTTGGTGATATTATTCCAAGTCAGGATGGCGTCGGGCTTGGAGGGAATTTTCAGTGATGGTGCTCCCATGTATTTGCTGCATTTGTGCTTCTAGGTAGTAGAGAACATGGGTTTGGGAGGTCATGTCAGAGAAACCTTGGTGGGTTACTGCAAATGTGCCTTGTAGACAAAGCACACTGCTGATGGGAAGGGTTAGGAAGAGAATTTCAAAGACTCTCAACCCCCTGAGAGAAATCATTTTGTCGAGTCTCTGTTTTAAATAGGCAAGCCCTATTTTCTTTTTTCTTTAAACAGTGTCCTTTTGTTCAAAATTCTACAATAAGAAACTATATCCTCTCCACATTTACCTTGTCGATAGCCTTCAGGATCCTGTGTGTTTCAATCAAGTCACCTCTTAAACTCCAGCAGATGCGAACCCACCTGTCTAAGGATAGTGAAACTGTAGAATTCTTTACCACATAAAGCTGTCCAGGCTTGTTTGTTAGGTATAGTCAAGGCCAAGAAAGTCAGATTTTTAATCAGTTAGGGAATCAACAGTTATAGGGAAATGGGAGGAAAGCTGGCTTGAAAATTAACAGATCAGCCATGATCTCAATAGGCTGAATGACATACTTCTGCTCCTACAGCATTCCTTGGAAGACAACCAACATATTCCAAGTATTAGGTTAGTAAACCTTCTCTGAACTGCCTCTGATGCAATGACATATTTCCTAAATAAGGTGACCAATAAATAAGGTGTGCAAAGAAGTCAAGTTGCAATCTCATCTGTGCCCTGTAAAACTGAAGCATAACCTCCCAGTTTTGTATTCAATTCCCCTTACGATGAATGATAACACTCTATTAGCTTTCCTAATTTTTTCATACTTCTGCGATTCATGCATGAGGACCCCTGTATCTCAGCACTTTATAATGTCTTACCATTGAGATTTTTTTTTGTTCTCCATATCAAAATGGATAATTTCTCATTTTGCCACAATGCACTTCATTTCCCACACCTTTGCCTGTTCATTTAACCTAACTGTACCTTTTTGTAACCTCATGTCCTCTTCACAACTTACTTTCCCACATATTGTGTCATCAATAAATTTGTCAAATACATTTGCAGTCCCTTAATCTAAGTTGTATTAGTTAATACTAGCTGTAAACAGCTGAAGCCCCAGCAACATTTCCTATGGCACACCACTCGTTACATTTTGTCAATCCCAAACAGACCCCTTGTGTGTCATCTCTGCTTCCTGTTAGCCAGCCAATTTTCTATCCATGCCAATATGCCATCTCTGACACCAGCTTTTAGTTTCTGCAATAACCTTTGATATGGCACCTGATCAAACGCCTTCTGGAAATTTCAATTCAGTACATTCCTTTTACTCGTCTTGGTTCCTTCTATCCACAACATGTGTTATGTCCTCTAAGAACTCTAACAGATTAGTCAATCCTCTGGTGTGAAGGCCAGTACACAATAACTGTTCAAACCATCTGCCATTTTATCATATTCCATTATTAATTCTCCAGTTTCACTTTCTTAGGACAAACATAAACTTTTAAT
Source organism: Ginglymostoma cirratum (assembly GCA_024137785.1). Taxonomy (NCBI): domain Eukaryota; kingdom Metazoa; phylum Chordata; class Chondrichthyes; order Orectolobiformes; family Ginglymostomatidae; genus Ginglymostoma; species Ginglymostoma cirratum. Next base: position 43,963,507 of record JAHRHZ010000139.1, read on the forward strand.
GTTTTATTTTTCTGGCTAGCTTTCCTTAAGTATTCCCTCCTTATTAATTTTTGGTCATTCTGTCACCTGCCTTTACACAAATATATTTTTAAATTTAGGTTAGATACAATCTTTAACATATCTTGTTAACTATGTGTGGGAGATGTGTTTCCTGGAAATTTTGCTCTTTCAAATTATCTATTGTGTGTGTTCTGAAATACGTCCTTAAATATCTGCCCATTCCATCTCAGTTAGTTTTTCCTTTAATGTAATTTGCCAAGTCACCTAACCAGCTCTGTTTTCATGTCCTCATAATTGTCCTTTTCTTCCTTTACAAAGTCTCAGATCCATTCCTCTCTTCCTCAGACTGCATGTAAAATTCAATCTTATTATGGTTGCTGCAATCTCGGGGTGCCTTCACAATGAGATCATTAAATAATTTCATCTTTTTGCACAACACCATCTCTATCATAGCTTATATGCTGGTTGGCTCCAGAACTCTGTTCCAGTAAACTATTCTGAAAATGTTCTCTGAGCTCATCTGGGCTACCTTTGCCAATTTGACTTTTCCAGTCCATATGCAAATTAAATCTCTCATGATTATCATCATGTCTTTCTGGCAAGTTTGTATTATTTATTTCTTCATGCTCCACCATACCATGTAGTTTTTGTTTCCACACCTTGGTTTCCTGAGCTTAGCTCATCCTTCTTTATTGTGTTAATGCTACCAATATCCATCTGTAAGGCAGCCCATGTTTGAACGCCACAAAATGGCCAACAAGAGTTAAACTGAATGAGACAGCCTGCTCTAGCATTAAGACACAAACTGGCTGACAAGAAATAAATAGAATTAAACAGCCAGCTCCAGCATTTAAGTCAAACATAATGGTACCTTTGAACATGGCTACTCCAAGGTGAACAAGGGGCCCATAAAACAACCATCCAAGACATTTGATAAGAGGATGCCTAAGGATAGACAAGTGATTCCAGCCTTATTAATGAAAGGATGTTGTCCCATTAAGTGAACAGCAACAGTTAGAACAAGGGGTGTAAATCGCAGTCCATGAACCAGTTAGCCTAACTCTTTAAGTAGCAATGAAAACAACAGTTAAAGTTATTTTGTACTAATTAGTTATTCACAATATTAAGAAATAGGTTCTAGTTAAAGATTTTTCAGATAATCATAGAGATAGATTTCAACATAATTGTAGATACATGTATAATCAAATTACAATAGAAGCATTAGGGGAAAAACATTTAAACCTAGATGTGAAAGTTATTTAGTGTCAGGAAACACTTTCCTTATCTCTAAAAAGATGCCTGGTATGTCCGGAATGAAATAGGTTCTTCATAACTTATTAGTTGAAAAGTACAACTAACTTTATAATGGGAAATTAATACTACAATTCTCATAGCAGTCAGCTAAAACCAACTGTCTTTTGTATTTTTTTAATTACATAATTGGGACAGCGGAAAAAAAAGAGCAATAACAGAATTTGGTAGAGATAGCACATGGAATACAATGAATAACAGAATTCAAGCAGTCCTTAGAGACAAGAAAGTCTGGGATGGACCCGAAGGAGTGTAACCAGTAATTTTGGAATGCAAACTATTAGGATGCATAGAAAGATCCCAAGGCCTGGAGGTTACAATGTCTGTTAAACACCATGAGCTCATGGGAACCTGGTGCTGTCCACAGAATGCCCATCATTGATTAGGTGTTTCACAGGATTGGGTGTGTGGAATAAGGTAGAACGACACAGTGACCACACTGTGTGTGTGATTATTGTAACACAGAATGTATAAAAATGATGTATTTCACCGTAAAAATCAGAACGTGTCATTGATCACTCTTCCGATCTGATCCGTGGATAAAGAGAACGATTGGATTCTCACGTCGAGGCCAGATTCAGAGAAGTTCTTTGGCCCTCTCCCTGCATTAACCACTTGTTGCTTGAATAAAAGTCTGCCACTTGCCTGAATTCTGCCTGCCTCCTGAGTCTTTGTCCCCAGTCAGGGGTAACACTCCTACACCACCCCTCCACCTTTTCCTAGTTTCCTTTCATTCCTAAATGTCCTTTATCTTTCAAAATTCAAATCCCAATCCTTGTCAACATGCAGTTGTGTCTCTAAGGGCTATCAGATCATACTTGTTCATTTCCATTTGTGCTTTCAGTTCAGCTATATTGATTTGAATGCTATATGCATTCAGATACAGAGTCTTTAATAATTAGATAATAACCTGACAATTCTGACATTTAAGATTTTGCTTCTTAACATGGTACCTAGCTCTTCTTACCAAATATGCAGAACTTCCTTCTTTGCCATGAATGAGTCATTGGTACCTAAGCGGAACATGATGACTGGATTCTCCCTCTTCCAGTGGAAATCCCCTCCAGTCCTGAGTGTATGTCCCAGCCTCTGGCACTGGGCTGTTTTGATTTACACTCCTTGCTGCAGAAAATATTATCAATCCCTTTATTACACTGTCTCTTAAAACTGTGACATTCCTTCTTTCTCCACCATTCTTGAATGGATTCCTGTACCATAGTTCTATGCTCAGTTAGTTCGTCCATCCGTCCATTCCACATTGTCATCCAAAAATGCTAGAAGTACCACAAACCTGTTTCAATTTCAAAGGCGGAGGCTCCCGCGTTCATCCACTTTGGTTCACCTTACATGCCTCACTTGCAGTCAAGCTTTCCTGTGCCTGAACAATTACTAAATTGAACAATCCAACCTTAAAAGGTGTTCATGCCTCCTGATATAAAGCATCCAGGTAATTTTACCCCTCACTGATGTGTCGCTGTGTCTGTAGTTTAACTCCAGTTTATAAAGTCTGAGCTGAAACCTTTGAAATTCAAACACTTGCTGCAGATTTCTTTGCTCTAGGGTAAGTCAGCATCCAGGAGCTCCCAGATGCTGCAGCTGTGACACACCACCTGTTTTGCCATCCTCCATTTAACTCCCTTAATCACATTTTCTAGCACTCTAATGCAAATCATATTCAAAGTACATAGTCACATCAAGTCATTAGTTCTAATACACTCCTATGATGAAAAGAGCTGGCTGATTCACTTGATGCAAATCCAGTTTCAACTGTTTCTTAATTAAGCTCAATTGTTCTTCCATTATTTGCCATGTTATAATGCTGCTCAAGGCTGAGAACTACTGAAACTAAATTGTAGATTTCACTTAAGTATTAAATATAAAAAAAAACTGAATTTGTATAACATTTTCATTAAAATTTTGACTGTCGTGCCTCAACAGCAAGTACTCCTGGTATAAGGTAAATTAGGTTTTCTCCCTCACCATCTGCTACGTACATAGTCTGGCAGCTATGACCTTTAGGACTCAGCCAACTCAGTTAGCGGTGGTGCTGCCTTGCTACCACTCTTTGTGATACACATTGAAGCCCATTACCTACTGAATGTTTTGTACCCATGCCACCCTTAGTGCCCTTTCCAAATAATGTTCAGCGTAGAGTTGTATTGACTCATCATATGAGGGGGAGTGGTAGATGCTAATCAGCAGAAGGTTTTAATGCACATGAACAAAAACAGAAGTTGCTGGAAAAGCTCTGCAGATCTGGCAGCATCTGTGAAGGGAAATCACAGTTAATGTTTCAGGTCCGATGACCCTTCCTCAAAATGGTTTCCAGCAACTTCTGTTTTTGTTCCTGATTTACAGCATCCACAATTTTTTTTTTATTTCTGTTTCCATGTACATATTTCCCCTGAGCTATCAGACTTCATGGAGTCCAAAGTCAATAGTGAGGACTCCCAACTGCATACGACTGTGCCGTCACCTCTGTGCCGCCATCCTATTGGTGGAACTGGACATACAGGATAATGATGGGGCTCTCCAAATTTTCAAGAGAACACAAATTCATTGAATGACAGAGCAAGGTCAAAGGGCTGAATAGCCTACACCAGTTGCTATTTCCCATGAAATCCCTTCTCATTGCTAATAAAGCATTCAAACATGCAGAAAGGGACTACCTGTAGTGCTTTCTAGTCCAAGTTGGCTTTTGCACAGACCAGAAAGAAATTTGGAATTTTGTCCGAAATGAAATGATGGCGGCCAAACACTCCAATCACCTAGAGTAAATTATTTGTATAGCCGTTACATGCTCAGCAAGCTATAGTCCAATCAATCAGCTAGAGTTTTAAAAGAGATAACAAGGTGCAGAGCTGGATGAACACAGAAAGCCAAGTGTCCATCCAGCTCTACACCTTGTTATCTCAGATTCTCCAGCATCGGCAGTTCCTACTATCTCTCTAAAAAAGTTTTAGAAGACATTTTATTGGTCACCGTACAAGTTCTTTCACAGAGTCAGTTGCTGAAAGGACTTGCAATTGCAGTAATCATGACCAAGCTGTTCATATCTTAGCATGTCTCTGAACTCATCATTGACAAATGCCTCCCAGTATCAGAGATAACAAGGTGTAGAGCTAGATGAACACAGCAAGCCAAGCAGCATCAGAGGAGCAGGAAGGCTGACGTTTCAGGCCTAGACCCTTGGGGTTTCTCTATAATCCCCAATTTGGTACTTGAATGTGCTAATATAGAAGGACTAAATCTGGTTGCCATGTGTATAAAATGTTGAATGAAATTGTTTCTTTCTTTATTATATTACCTTTGAACCATGGCTGCCACCTGATTAAAGTCACTTGGAAAGAGGACGCTTACAATGGTGGCACTTGTCTTTCATAGAATCGATTTCACAGATTTCATTTACCTCTTCATATTAACCTCAATCATCAATAAGAGGAATTTGTCCGTGTAAACAAGTCAATTTGCTCATTTCTCTGACTTGACGTCATCAATATTTCCCTTATTGAGAAGAGAACACTGTAGCATCCTGACTGGGTAAATTGAATATCAACTGACTTTGCAAAAGTAGTAATTTTTCCTGCTCCCCATCAAGTTTTCTTTGATTCTTATTCATAAAAATGTTTACTCAAACAGTGTAGAAATCTCAGTGGAGACAACATCAATATCTATAAAATAGCTTTTTCTAGCTATTATACATGGAATTACAATTCTCTTTAGTGTGCTTAATGCATTTTCATTGTCAAACCTAAAACAAGTAACATCTTGATATTCCTTAATCTTGCATTGATCCTCATTACTTAGTGAATCAGGGTAATATTTTAGTGTTTCTGTTCCCCATTATATCAATGCAAATGCTATCTAATACTGCACAAGTGAAATAGACTACAATGAGAACATTCATCGCAGGATTGAACTCTTCATGTGAGTATGATGTATTTGGATTCATTGTTATCTTTATCCACTACCTCGAAATTCGCTTTGTCACGTATCATTTCAAAGACCCTGCCTCTTTGCTTTGCTGGACAATTCAGGCATACCTGAAGTTCCTATCAACTCTTTCCTTGGAAAATTCCTGGCATTAATTCACCTTTATTCGTATAATTTTTATTTTGTCATTTTATTTACTGTAACATGGTCACCTGTTTAAATTACTTTTAATCTCATTCTGCTTGTCTTTAATCCTTCTGTGTGCACCCCATATTTGATATCCGAATGATTTACCTATGCATATAAATATATATATAGTTTTATATTGTTTGCATCATTGCAGACCATCAAATTTGTTGCATGAAAACAAAAGGAAATGACTGGCATCTAATCCAATAGGCTGTAATTTGCTGTGAACTGACCAGAAGGTGGAACCAGTTGCGTGCCCATGAGACCGCTCAGTACAATTCAGTAAATTAAACACCAGGAGTGAGCCAGGTGTTTCAAAATTAGATTTTGTTCATTGTCATACAACCTCTTAAAATCCATTACATGTTTTTCCATCGGATGACCATGTTTGTCAAACTCCATCAAATTCTGACCATGCTTCGAGGGTATTTAACACTTTCTAAAAACTCCAATTGAATGTCCGAACCTTCATCATCATTCTTCCAACTGACATTCAACTGAAGGAAAGAACTTTACTTTTGATTTTTTTTCTTGTAGAATGTGGCAACACCATGAAATATCTTTGTTTATATCTTTGAAAGGGTTTTGACTGGTACCCACATTTCCACTTATTATAGAATTAGAGGAAATGAGAGGTAGTAGAAGATTCAGCCTATTGATTCTATTCCACCATTCAGTTGAATCGTGGCTAATCCTCTACCTCAACATCATTTTCCCACATTATCCCCAAGTCCCTTGATACCTGTTAAATTATAGAAATTTTATCAATCTCTGTCTTGAATACATTGATTTACTCAGCCTCCACAGCTCTCTGGGGTACAGGATTCCTAAGATTCATCAGATAGTTCAGAGTCTAAGAACGTAATGGTGTTTTCAGGACCTGACACTTTATAATTGTTTTTTGTCTAGTTTCATGATTGTCGTGAGAAAGTTATTTTCCTCCACTATTTTTAGTTATCAACCTTCACCTTCTGTCAACTATCCTCAGATACCATGTTATGCAAAAGGTAGGTGATGAAGGGCAGGATTGGAGTCAATCTATCCACACTTAAAAACATTAGATACAGAATGCAAATTATAAATAATCATTATTCTCCAACAACTGCAATTTCAAGTTGTTCCTTTGCGTAGCATGTCTCTCAATCACTGGACATCTCAAAGCAACTTACAGCCAATGAAGTACTTTTTGAAGTGCTTTTGTTATGTTGCAAAGACAGTAGGAAATTTACTCAAATTCCTGGATGGGACTTGAACACAGGACCATATAACATTGCAGCAAGAACTGAGCCACAACAAAACTGTTCTTTAGATATTTTCCAATCGTGCCTGTTCAGTGACACTATTACACATGACTGGAGCAGCTGGAGTAGAACCCAGGCCTCCTGGCTCAGAGGCAGGGTCACTTCCATTGCAACACAAGGACATTAAAACCATTCTTTTCTTAAAAGGCACAAGTTAAACTTTACCTACTGAGTCCTTTAATTTCAGGCACTATTCTCATGGCTCTTCTTCACTGCCTCCAGGGCTTGAACATCCTTTTTGTATCTTTGTTACCACAAATAGATACAATAATCAAGGTGATAAGGAAATGAAACAGTCCTTTTTCACCCCAAAACACTGGAAATCTAGAATGCATTGCAAGGATGCTTACTGAACCTCACAGCATGAATGTATTCACGATCTGACCTTCCTATCAAGTGACATAAAGGACCTCTGTATTTGCCATCACTACTCAACTGCAAAATACTGCACCACAGTATGGTACCAAACTGCCCAAACCAAACTTATCGATGGGCAACTCAAATCAACATTACACATCATTACAGGTACTCTTCAATCAGCTTACCCCACACCCCCCCCCACCACCACCACCCCTCCACCCCCAGGCTCCCAAGTTCTGTGAAACATTGCTTTCCCTCCCCTGTGGCCATCACCTCAGAGGGGTCACTGCAACAGGCAAGTTGTTGGAGAAGATCTACCCCAAACCCTTATTCAATTAGCTCCTCAATCCACCAGCAATATGGCTTGCCAATTCCAGCCAATGTTATTATATACACCACACCAAGTAGGAACAGCCAGGGACCTATGGCAGAATGACTGGCAGCAGAAGTCATCCACCATAAACCTTACTCTCTTCCTAATCCCTACCACTTTTACACTTGGCGTTGAATTCTCACAGCATCAGTGGGTGGCTTTAAACTATTCACACAAAAATAAGGTCTCTGCAGCTGGCCAGCTTCGGTGGGGTTGTGAAGTTTAACTATTCTTCAGCTGGAGTGAATGTTTCAGGTATGCACTCTGATGTGGGAATCCCATTGTAAAACTAATAAGTGGGACTCTCTATTGTAGAGTCATAGAGTAATACAGCACAGAAACAGACCCTTTGGTTCAACTAGTGTATGTCAAACATAATTCAAAACTAAACTAGTTCCACATGCCTGTTCCTAGACCATATCCCTCTAAACTTTACCTGTTTATGTACTTATCCAAATGTCTTTTAAACATTGTAACTGTGCCCACATCTACCACTTCCTCAGGAAGCTCATTTCACGTACGAACCATTCTTTTAAAAAATCCGCCCCTCATCTTCTTTTAAATCTCTCTCTTCTTACCTTAAAATATGCCCCTTAGTCTTAAAATCTCCCATCCCACAGAAAAGACACCTACTACTAGTCCAATTCAAACCCCTCATGATTTTTAAAACCTCTGTAAGGTCACCTCTCAACCTCCTACATTCCAGTGAAAGACATCCCAGCCCTTCTTTATAACTCAAACTTTCCATACCTGGCAACATCCTGCTAAATCTCTTCTTAGCCGTCACTGGCTTAATAATATCCTTCCTATAACAGGGCAAGCAGAACTGGACACAATGCTCTGGAAGAGACCTCACCAAAGTCCAGAGCAGTTGCCATACCAAGCTGTGATGCATCCGTACAGGACGATTTCTGTGGTGCATCTATAAAAATTGGTATGAGTCATTGCAGACATGCCAAATTTCCTTAGCCTTCTGAAGATAAAGCAAGATACCTGTTTCAGCAGTTCAACAAAAACATAATTAAAATGAATCCAACATAAAGGATGAATTATGTTTGTTTGAATGACGTACTGAACAGGTTTCTTGCTTTATCCTCAGAAGGCTATGGAAATTCGACATGTCCACAATGACTTGTAACAATTTTTAAGATACACCATAGAAAGCATCCTATCCAACGTATCACAACTTGGTATGGCAACTGCTCTGCCCAAGACTGGAAGAAATTACAGAGTATTGTGAACACAGCCCAGACCATCATACAAACCAAGATAACAAGGTGTGGAACTGGATGAACACAGCAGGCCAAGCAGCATCATAGGAGCAGGAAAGCTTGACGTTTCCGGCCTAGAGAAGGGTCTAGGCCCGAAACATCAAGCATTCCTGCTCCTATGATGCTGCTCGGCCTGCTGTGTTCATCCAGCTCCACACCTTGTTATCTCGGATTCTCCAGCATCTGTGGTACCTTTCATCTCTATCCATCATACAAACCAGTTTTTTCACCCATTAACTCCATCTATACCTCCCACTGCCTCGGGAAAGCACCTAATGTAATCAAAGACCCCTCCATCCTGGTTATACACCCTTCCACCAAGCAAAAGACACAAAGTTGAAAACACATACCAACAGATTCAAGAATAGCTTCTTCCCTGTTGTTATCAGGCTTTTGAACGGACATCTCATATATTGGAGTCGATCTTTCTCTGCACCTTCTCCGTAGCTGTAACACCATTTTCTGCATTCTGTTCCATTACCCTGATGTACTTATGTTAAGTATGACTTGCCTGGCTAGCATGCAACACAACACTTTTCAATGTATTTCGGTACATGTGTCAATAAATCAAATCAAAATATGTATTAATATGTCTATAAATAAATCAAGAGAAATGTTTTACTTTTCACACATTTGTGAAATAATGAAGCATTTCTCCATTTGGAATCGGGGGTGGTGTTAGTTTGTAATTTAGTGAGACCTGAATGTTACAGTAGGTTGGGAGGAGTGTGGAGACTGGATGAGGAGGAAACAGACGGAGGCAGTGAAGTTGTCTAGGTGTTTGAGTCATGATGTGCTGAAAAAATAGCTCAAGCAGGGCACGAATGAGAAATTGTATGAAAATATTTTAACAGATGTGATTTAGAGATGGGTTGGGGATGGAAATCCACATGAAAAAATAGGTTATAAAATTTTTCCCATCAACAAAGCAAAGAATAAACCTTTTTTTTTAACCCCCAGCCATATCCTTTCCATATACTAAATTCCAGAGAAATAATCACTCCTATCTTAACTCTAAGTTCTTACTTACTTCCAATGTTCCTCATGGACTGCTGGAAAATTTTTAATACTTCTTTTCAATTCGGATGGCCTGAATCATCTTTTTGTCCTGACAGCCAAAGTCTGGAAACTTTACAAAGCTAACGAACTGCTCTGCTGCCAGCATTGAAACTCAAATCAAACTAAACTTCCAGTGTTCCTTGATCATTTGATTTTCTGTATTTCACAAACTCAGCTGTGTAAACATTTCAATTAATACAACAGGTATCTGGAAAACAACTTACTTCAAGTAAACATGTGATTTAATGATGCTTTGAGGTCAATTTTCCAAAATACTTTCTGACCACTTTTCTTAAAGATATTATTTCAGTGATTTATGTTGTAAATAAAGTAAAACACTGATGTGTGTACCCCCTGTATTACACTTTTATTACTTAGTGTGTATTTTTCCACTGATTTTGTGAACCTCTTGATTATCTGGAATATTTGATCAGCCAGCACACTCCTGGTCCCATAGGTGTCAGCTAATAAGAAGTTTGCTGTATATCTTTATCACAAAAGGTGATTGACAAAAGAACCCGAAGAAATTAACAAAAAGGTTGAGTTCTTGAGGATCAACTAGTGATTTCACAATGATGAGAAGTTTTCAATGAATAAATATGGGAGAAAAAACCCCTCTGCATAGGTAAATAAAGTCAGTGGATTCAATACTATTGGACAAAAAGATCTAGAAGGGAAGGAAGGAATCTACTTTCTATTCAGAAATGTCAAGATCTGGAACACTACCCCTAACGGCAGTGGAAACTGTTTCCATAAGCAAGTTCTTACAAAGGAAGTTGGACCAGTAATTAAGAAGAAAGACCTCACAGGTTTACAGATAAAACAGGGATCCAGGATCAAATAAAACTGATCTCTTGGCACAACTCACTTAATGGTCTCAACAATTCAAGTAAAATATTTATAAATACAATCCCTGAAACAACACTCCCAGTGAAAAATAAAATGAGTAACCCTTGGAGATAAACATATCAGTTTACAGCTCATCCAATTTCATGTTTACAAAGGAGTCTCAGTATGCCTCATTTGTCAGTTGTATTGTCTTTTAACCTTCTGAGCTTGCATCACCTCCCACCGTTCCCAATTTCCCAACTGCCATCCTCCTTTTGCTGTCTTCCTTAGCCATTTGCAAATGCCAGTAGGATGGTAAAGTAACTTCAGGAAGCACTACAGGTTTCAGCTGTCATTATAGCCAATGAGATTGCACCCTCTACAGTAGCAGCAATTTCATATGATGGCCAGTGATGTGGTGTGACTATGGCATAATTAACCTTCAAATTAATAGCATTTTCATTTGAACTTTTAAACCATTAATAATTAGTTTGACAATACTTAATCAGACCATCAGTGCTGTAGCGCCCACAAGCTATTTCCGCTATGTAGTAATTTAGCAGTCTGCTCTAAATTCTCAAACTCTGCACAATAGCACAATCCTGATAGTTCTTTGTAATACATAAATCCACGTTTTCTTCATTCTTCCATGGAATATAGCTATTGCTGACAAGGTCAAAATTTGCAGCACATCCTAATTATCATTGAAACAAGTAGTGCACTAGTCCATTTCAGAGGGCTCTTTGGAGTCAACCACATTATTGTTGGTCTAGAGGGACATGAAAACCAAACCAGGTAGCACGTTAGCTTAGTGCTCTGAATTACTATTACCACAAAGCAACCATCTCCATAAATGTGTGATTAACATTGAAGCTATATTAGTTTAATCATGTTTGAAATAGTAAGTCAGTAGCTGGAAAATACGGCCCCATCGCACCTTCCTTTTGGAGCTATCAATGCCATTTTGAGACCAACATTGCAACTGCTCCATGGTCATACAGCATGGAAACAAACCTTTCAGTCCAACCAGTCCATACCAACCATGTTCCCAAACTAAACTAATCTCATCTGCCTGCGTTTGACCCATAGCCTATAAAAACTTTCCTAGTCAGGAACTTATCCAAACATCTTTTAAATGTTATAGCTGTACCTGCATCCACCACTTCTTCTGGCAGTTCATTCCACACATGAACCACTCTCTGTGCAAAAAGGTTGTCCCTCATATTCTATTCAAATGTTTCTCCTCTCACCTTATAAATATGCCCCCTGGTTTTGAACTCGCTCATCCTAGGGAAAAGACATTTGCTATTCACCTTATCTATGCTTCCTCATGATTTTGTAAACCTCGATAAGGTAATCCCTCAACCTCCCATGCACCAGTGAAAGAAGTTCCAGCCTAAGGAACGGGGTGGGGAAGGGGACGTGTGGTTTCATGGGAGAGTGACAGTAAGACAGCTGTTGCCGAGAGATTTCTACTATCAGCAGGTTTCTAATAATGATAGACCACTATTACTTAAAGTTGGTAGTGCCAATGGAAAATGGTAGTGTGCAGGGTGGAAGACTGGTTTCTTATTTTAAGGCATTCTGATCAGATAATTTACCCCAGTTATGGGTGCTGTGATTACCATACACTTGCAGCATGATAAAGAGATTGATCAGTGACAACAGAGGGAAGGACAAACTCTTCAAAGAGAGAGAAGCAAGGGAAGGCAAGCTTTTTGTAGGAGGCCATATCATTCAGGATCTTCAGTGAATAATTCTTATATCTCAACATTGATAAGAAGCAGCAAGTGCAGTGTCTCTATTTCATGAAGAAGATGTTCACTGAAATTCACCTGCTGCAGGCAGACCTGGGCCATCAGAACAGGGGACGGTCTTGTTAGCAATAACCATAAACGTGGCTCTGCCATGAATCTCTTTGACTTAGATCCTTCCAGAATGAAAAAGGGGCTGTTTCCTACATTTGGCACTTCACAGTCCACTGTTCTACAAAAGAGATCACTGATACACTGCATCTAAGGAGACGGAATAAATTGCATTCTTCCTTTGCAGAGAGAAGCAGACAGAGCATGCGTGTACTTTTGTTGGTTTACACATGGCCTAAGCTTTCAATGACTTGCAGCATGATGCTTTTAAAACACTTCATGAATTCCAAGATAAATGACATATCTCCTTTCAACTGAACTGTCCGATGATTCACACACTGCAGCACTACAGAGCAAACACCAGCTGTCATTCAGCAACGGGCTCACACTTTCCCTTCTGCCCTCTCTGTTGGTGACCATCACGACAGCCTGTTGACCAAATGCTGAAAGTCACAACAAAACAATTCACACTAACTTTTACCTAGAAACCAATCAACAGTCCTCACAAAAGTCAGTCAATCACCTCTGTGGATTCTCTTAATGCTTGTCTTATGTTGACCTAGTCCTCCTAAGAAGGGCTCCCTCACTGGCAACACAATGGCTGGCAGAAAGCCCTCAGTGACAGAGAAAGGAGATGGTCTTACAAGACAATCATGACCAGCTTAGGCCCTTGAAGGCCCAACATCAAGATGTCAGTGCCTTGGCATGCGGTCTGCTGGCTGGAATAAGATGCAACAACAAGAGCACTGGGGGAATGGCATTGGTGGGAGAATAAGTTTTCGTGCTGCAACAGACTGAGATATCAGCCGTTAACACTGCATCATTTCTGGGTCTGCAAGTGTCCCCATGACGTGTGTCACCATGTCAACACTGAAAAAAATGGACTCCAACCTTCTTGCAATGTCTTGTGCCAAGCTGTTGCTGGATGCCTTCATATGCCTTGATATTGACTGCAGATTTACAGGCAGACCTGCCAACGCAGCAAGTATATTTTCTGTGCAACCCCAAGACCACTTTCCTTTCCTGTATGCTGCCCTGTGTAAATCCATCTCAGCAGCTTGTCCATCAATGAGCTTTATCCCTTTACCCTCCGAGGCAGATCACTCTTGTCCAGTGTCTTATCAAATGCAGCTCCTGCTCTTATGCTACCCTCTGAAGGACATGTAGATCTAATATCTGAGCTGCTCACTGATTGTGAGCAAGAAAGAGATAGGCTTTTATCATAAGTTTTTTCTACTTCCTCTTTGTATTCCTGTTCCACAGCTTGGCCAGATTTCAGTTCTTAGATATGTAAATTGACAAAGGTGGACTGCTACTACGAGGAAAGGTGGAGAAAGTCAAAAGGTACACACTTGCAACATGTCAAGCACAGGAATCATAAATTATGTAGTAAAGGGGAAGTGGGATGTGAAAAGGATGGTTAAGCATGAGCACACTGGCATTTTCAATGGTGTCAGCCCCTTTCCTGACCACAGCCTCAGATACGATGCTTCAATAAAAGGTAAGATTTTCTTCCTCCTGCTGCTTAGATGCTGTGGTTATGCATACATTGTTCTGCAAGACAGAGATATACGTCTCAGAATGTTTTCTATTTTGGGGATTTAGGTGTCATAGTCATATAGCTGGTTGTGTGTGCAAACAGAGATATGGGTGTCAGATTTTCAGCACTGCTAAGTGTGTCAAGGTGAGTTCAGGCTTTGTATGTTAGGTATGAGTTGTAATTGATGTAAAGTTAGTAGGTGACTGATGGGGATGACGTATCGTGAGGACAGAGAGGCTAGAGATGCAGTTGGTGGAATTCGGTATTTGCAAATGCATTCACAACCTGGCCAGTCATGAGGTCATACCATCATATCCTCAGGGCTTCACACCTGACTTGAGCCTGTGTTACTAACTGTTCCCATTGCCTTCTCTGGGTTTGTCTAGAGGGTCTCTTGGGTCCTGTCAACCTTCAGCAACAAGACTGTCTGTGCAGCACTGGAGAACTTTGAAGCCCATTCTCTGCCATGTTATGCCATTCTTGTGTCTTTCACAAATCAAAGTCATTTGTGCAACAATTTACATAACCTGCTCAGGTCAAAATGCACACCCCTTTAGGAAGTGCAGGTTTGTTTTATATCGCATATTTAGCTTGAATTCATGCGATTTGCTCAGTTTTGCAGCTCTTACTTTAAAGTGCAGTCACTTAACAGCACACTGCAATCATGTAAATGAGCAAGCAATCGAGTTTGTGTGCGGAATAAACAGGCACAGATTTACTGTCCATTGCATTTCCCTTGTCAGTTTTTGTCCGATGTCCTCCTACATTTCTATTCAGGAGTAACTGGGAATTTATAAACAACAAAATAGAACATAACTATTCTGTAATTATTGTAACACAGCAATACAGGTACGCAGGAATTTCAATGGAAGTCTTGAACTTGAATCTCTATCCTTACTGACATTCACGTTCAGACTTCCCAATAGGCAACAGCTTAGTTATTCTTGGCCAGGTCCTCTGGGAGAGTGAAAGGGTTTTCAAATCCTGCAGACGTGTATTTTCTTTTGGATTGGCTGTAGAGTTGAACAGACACAGCCCAAGAGGATGTACCAAAAAATAAAATTTAACTTGGGTTCTGTCTGTTAGTTTGTCCTGTTTCACCCTCAATTCTTCCTGTCCAACATTGTATAACCATTTCCACTGGCTCATTACATTGCTATCAGTAAAATGGTCCTCACTAGTCATGTGAGCTTCATTATACTTCTCCTTTCCAGTCAAGTTCAAGTCCTCTGTTCTTTATGTCAGCGAAAGAGATTCCCACAAATGTGATGAAGAAATGAGTGGGTGTTCAATTGTGTATCTCACACAGCATAAAAAATCTGTTTACATCGTTCACTCAAACCAGTTAGATACTAGAAAGAATTACCATTACACAACTCTTTTCGAGAGGATATTGGTGGGTTTGCGTTCTAATACTCAGAGCAAACTTAAAACACAAGCTTTTATTTCTGAGTGCAGCCTAGAACTCAATAAGCTGAAAAGCATAGCATCAGGAACTGGTTAAACGTAAGCAGCATAACATTGCAAAACAGGATTAAAAGTCAGTTTGGATGAATAAATAGCATGCCAACATAAATCCAAGCAGCAGCAGTCATTATTCTCAGGGTCCAGTCAGAAATAAAATTTGTTAATAACAGTGGGTGGATGTGTGAGAACAGTAACGGACTAAATAACAGTGCCAAGATATCAGCGCTGTTGCTAATTTAGAGTAGTTACCTTGTAGCACATAGCATTTAATGAAAACTACATTTGAACTCTAGTGTTCTATTTCAGATGGGGACTAACACACTGACACATTCTAACAAATAAAATTTTAGTATTAGCATAAATTTGACAATATTACAATAATATCAAATTTTAATTGCATTTGTATTTTAGATTTTCAATCACAGGGTGAATTCTGGGGTCTATAGCAAAGCAAGGCCTTGACCTCAACTTTAGGCTGGCCGCAAAAACGTAGCAATCTCTGTGGTACAAATTTTCCCACTCCCGATGGCTTTGAAACACTGACTCACTCATACTAAGTTAATTCTTTCCATTTAACTTTGCACATGGTTAAACTCTCAAAGTTGCTGTCTGCTGCCACTGCTACCACAGCAGATGGTCAATACACCTAAGGCATTCAACAATACCCATTCTTCAGTTTAAGAGAAATAACTTATAAATACAATTCTCTGTCCACCATGTTAAGACACTATTACTTGACAATAACTTAGCAATTTATAAGCCGTTTATGCCACACAATTAATTATCCCCATGTTAAACATGCATGTAAAACCTGTAATAAATGTGGATCCAGCAGAATGCTTGTGATTTTTAATACGAATTTAAGTCTATTTATCAATCGCTTCCATAATTTTACCTCCCAAAGGCAAAATTCATCACAACCGTTCAGTAATTAAGCACCTAGCAATGAATAACATTTTCTTTCCTCGGAAATTAGATATTTTAAGCCCGTTTCATTTAATTTTAAATCCTAAATACGCACTGTAGCTACAAAAATACAATGCACCCATGCCAATCATGAAATAACCCTTTGGGAGAAGACAAGAAGTGTAGCAGATGCTTTCAGAATTAATTCAATCTTAATATAAGTTCTTCAGGGCATGTAACCAATTACCATCAACGGGATTTCAATGAGGATTCGGAAATGTCATTGTTCAAAATATTTGCTCAAAGCTACTCATCTTGAAAACATGTTTCAAAAAAGCCCTGACAGTCCATCACCTTTTGATCATTTTCAATAGAAGTGATTTGAAAATGAAATTGTTCCCTTAAATGCTGTTTGCTAACTAGTTACGGTCGTGACAGCACAAAGGAAAGCCATTTGGCCATTCAATTCCATGCCAGCCAACTCCCCATAGGGCAATCAAACAGTCCTATTCCCTGTTCTACCCTCATAACTCCAGAAGCTTATTTCTCTTAAGTGCCAAACTAATTTCCTCTTGAAATTAATAATCATCCCTGCTTCATTATGACATCTGTAAGCAGTGGATTCTAACTTATTAATCCTTCATGTGTTAAAATATGTCGTCTTCATATCCTTCCCTACATCTTATTCCCAAAACCTGGCGTCTTCATCCTTGAGTCCTTGTACCATCAGCTAATGGAAAAATATTTCCTTTGACTATCATGTCTAAATATGTTATTACATTATACCTTTAATCAAAATTCTCCTCAAACTCCTTCATTCCACGGAGAGCAATCCCAGCTCAGAGTCATGGAGTCATACAGCAGGGAAATAGACACTTTGGCCCAACTACTCCCTGCCAACTGGACATCCCAATGTGACCTCATCCCATTTTTCAGCTTTTAACCCATATCCGTCTGAACTCTTCCTATTCATATACCCATCCATGTGCATTTCAAATGGTGCATCGTACCAGCCTCCACCACTTCCTCTGGCAGCTCATTCCATGGATGTACCTCTCTCTGTGTGAGAAATGTATTCCTTAGGTCCCTTTGAAATCTTTCCCCTCTCACCTTAAACCTATGCCCTCTAGTGTTGGACTCCCCCACCTACAGAAAAAGACCTTGGCTATTCATTCTGTCCATGACCCTCATGATTTTACAAACCTCTATAATTTCACCCCTTAGGCTCCAACGCTCTAGAGAAAAAAGCCCCAGTCTATTCAGCCTCTCCTTATAACTCAACCCTTCCAGTCCTGACAACATCTTTGTAAATCTTTTCTGCACCCTCTCAAATTTAACATCTGATTTCCTATAGAAGGGCTACCATAATTGTACACAGTATTCTAAAAGTGGCCTCACCAATGTCCTGTAGAGCTGTAACATGACATCCCGACTCCTATACTCAATGTTCTGACCAATGAAGGCAATCTGTATCAAACATCTTCTTCACCACCCTGTATACCTGCAACTCCAATTTCAAGTAACTATGCACCTGCACCCCTTGATTTCTTTGTTTGGCAACACTCCTCTGGGCTCTACCAATAAGTGTACAAGTCCTGTCCTGATTTGCCTTACCAAAATGCAACACCTCATATTTATCTAAATTAAATTCCATCTGCCAGTCCTTAACCCATTGGCCCATCTGATCGAGGTCCCATTGTACTCTGAGATAACCTTCTTCACTGTCCACTACATCACCAATTTCGGTGGCTTCTCCAACTTAAACTTCATAGCTTAAATGTATCTGTGGTTTTTACCACCCATACCTGCGGTACCTGATTTTCCAGAATGCCTTTCAAGTGTGTGGCTGGTTAAGTCCGTGAGCTCACACTTGACCTCTTATTCTGGAGATAAGCATGGCAAACTCCTCAATAATTTACATAGAGACAGGCCAAAATTTTAAGGAATCATGGTTGATGATGCCTTAGAGTGCCATATGCCAAGCTATGTCCCACCAACCAGTCCATAGCCACTCATCTTCATGCTGGGTTATTGTATTTCAATGTCCATTCACGCACTACACAAATTTTAGAAGCAATGAACCCTTCTGTTGGTATTTTAAAAACAAACTTTAAAGAAGTAATTCTAAGATAGCTTTTCACTCTGTTGAAAATAAACATCCCTTCACTGAAAACTAATAAAAATAACAATAATTCAATCCATTAAAAATTGCAGCAACTGAAACTGAAAGCACTTGTAACCTCTTAACCTTGTGTAAAGAAATATTGTGAAATTGACAGTAGAAATCAGACAACAAGAGCTATCAAAGAAGCGGGGACTCTTTTTCAAGAGAGCAATAGGTGCATGGGCACTCAGCCTATAA
This sequence comes from Ginglymostoma cirratum, assembly GCA_024137785.1. Classification (NCBI taxonomy): domain Eukaryota; kingdom Metazoa; phylum Chordata; class Chondrichthyes; order Orectolobiformes; family Ginglymostomatidae; genus Ginglymostoma; species Ginglymostoma cirratum. The sequence continues at coordinate 43,982,272 of JAHRHZ010000139.1, forward strand.
TATAGACTAATAGTCTGGTCATCCATTATTTTCTTGAAACACCTGAGCCACTGCTTGACTAACAGCTTGGTCATGAGGAGCCAGGTGGCTGCAGGCTGAACCACCATTAGAGGTGGTTGCAAAGACTGCTGAACACCAAGGCTGAGTTTAAACGGCTCATCTTCATTCTCATTGTATAGCAAAACATTCCTTACCCTCATCCTTTACTTCCCATCAGCTTCCCAACCACTTGGTATGCCCTTAAGTGCCAATTCATGCCTCCCATCTGCCGCCCTTCACTTTTAGATCCTCCATGCAAACCTTGTACTCTTTCTCCCACCCTCGGCCCCAATATGCAAATAGAATTCCTACACTGGGCTGAATGACCTGCTTCCACATTGAGTCCACACCGACCCTCCGCAGAGTATCCCACCTAGCCCCCCACACCCTTACCTTATCCCTGTAACCCTGGATTTGCCATGGCTAATCCACTGAGCCTGCACATCTTTGAACGTGGGAGGAAACTAGAGCACCCAGAGGAAACCGGACCATATGGAGGAAACCAACACAGACATGGGGAGAATGTACAAATTCCACACAGACAGATAGTTGTCCAATGGTGGAATCAAACCTGGGTCCCTGGTGCAGTGAGGCAGCAGTACTAACCACTGGAACCACCATGCCGTCCCAAGTGGATGATGAACTTCTTGACCTACTTTTCACTCTTCATTTTGTAAGTTCTCTGGAGTCTCCTTAAAAATTCAGGTCACTATTTCAAAGATAAGCAGTGAACAATCCCCTGGTACGCTGATCACTATTTATTGTTCACCTAATTTCACTAAAAGAGCTAATTTGGTCATTATTATGGTACTGCTTGTGGGAGTTTGCCACGTGAAAACTGACTGCTTCATTTGCTTTGTTTCTGACTTTAGAAGAATAACCACAATTCTATATTTTTATTAATTGTTAAGCCTTTTAGAACATCATGAAAAGGACTATATAGAAATTTTGGCTTTCATTTTAAAAAATCCTATTTTCCTGCAAGGACAAAATTGGAGTTTGATTGGCCACAGGCCACCAGTCAATAATGGATGGATCACTAGCTAGCAAGTAAGTTACAGGAACACCAGTTAGGGAGGATCTCCCTTAAAAGAAGAGGAGGGAGTAATTGGAAAAGGGAGCTGCTAATATACTTGAGCTAATACAAATACTCCTCCTGATTTTTCTGGCTATTCCTACCCACTTAAAGGAAAGATTTTGACTTGCCTCATCGGGTTTCTTTGCTGGACAACCTGGTGGGAAAGCCCCAGCAACATTAATCCGTATTAAAATCCAATCACTGACTTTGAGTTGCATAACTTTACGAGGTCCCTAGCTAGCTAATATCTGGGAGCAGTAAAAATGCCAACTCAGAGGATTCCAGCAGGGATACAGTTCAGCAAACTTTCCAAATTAAAGGGCCTCTTGTAACAATCCCACTGAACTTTGTGGGTTAAATTTCCCACAAGTGGTTTCATTTTGAATGACAAAAACAGGTCTTAAATATATAACCGAACAGATTATGAAACCTAATATCCCAAGCAGACATAATGAAACTTTAAAACCACACTCCAAAAACAAAGTATTTTAATGTACTAGACTATCAAATCACAAAGTCAAGCTGAAGAACTTGCATTGTGGAAACTTGGAGGAAAGCTGGCAATAATTGTCTACATAAATTTAGCAAAATATGCAGCAGAGGTAAAAGACAGATCTGAGAGAAAAATATTGGAACTTCCTTCTTAGAAGAAACCAATGCCAATTATAATCACCTTAACCATAACAATAACCTGGGTAGACACTGAAGTAGAAAAGACCGAAAGAGGAGATGAAGGAAAAGAAAGAGGGTGACAACTGGCTATTTCTTTTAGATGTGAGCACAGATATCTCACCAGTGCCACCTTGGGGTAGTTCACTTGAATGCTCACAATTGTTTTAAGCCTTAATGGAGGGCAATGGAAGTAATCAGACTCACAATTAGCAAAGTGAGATTTGTACAGAATTTCATAAGCTTTCTGGTGCAACATGAAGCGATACCCAGTTTACTGGCAAAAATTTGTTACCCTCAATATTGAAAACAAGCCAGCAAAACAATGACCAACTTGTTAATTTTATGAAGAAAACATCACAACTTTTTTTTTTGTTTTGTTCATATTTTACGAAAATTGTTAGATTATGAATGAAATTATTTGTTATCATTGGGCAAAAAAGAATTAATGCTTCAAATCGTTTGAAAGCCTGATGTGACAACCTCCGATACTTATTGTATTTTAATTAAACCAAAGGTAAAAGTACATGTTCATAGGAAAACAGGATTAACTTATTCATTTTTGACATTTGTATTTTAAACAGTTATAGTTCACATACTCTTTCATTTTCTATTAACTAGTCTTTTTGTTAAAATCTGTCCATCTTGTCAATTATTCTTCCCCACTTTACACATTTTAAATATTGCTCATTTTTGTTGCAGTTTTTCCTAATCAATTTGCCTTAACCTCCTCATGGAAGATGTTTAATGCTCTCGAACATTTTACTATTCCTTTCTTTTCCTGTACTTTTTACTGACAGTTGTAGCATCATTAGTTGAGGTTAGTATGTCAGTATGTCTGTATGCCTTCAAAAGACGTTCTCATGTTATTGACATCACAGACATCATAGCATATGACCTAGGGTATAAAGATCTCAGACTCCATCTTAACCTAGAATAATTTAAAAGCGTGACATGTGACTGGTCAAGCATTCCGTCTTTTGCTATCTAATGCCTGTGCGTAATAATGAGCTGTAGTAAATGTCTTTCACTTCCTTCAATATCAGAAAATTGAAGTCTAAATTCTTAAGTTAGAAGGGATAACATTACCATTTCCATATCAGATTAAATACACCACTGAAGGCAAGCGCACATCAGCTATTTGTAACTTTAAGTGCCAAAATTGCTGTTGACGTGGTTGTATTTCAGAGCTAACTGTGGGTTAGAACTATCTGTAAAATTGGTGTTTTTAAAAAAATATTCACTGCTTAATAATTCCTTCTAAATTTCACAAGGAGGACCAAAAGATAAATGCAACATCCAAACAACAGGCTGAACAATGGAGAGATAGAATTCATAAATATCAGGAATGAGGAGCTGCGAAATGCTTTAGGAATGTCTCTAATATCGACCTTTGTATGGCTGAATGTAGGCGAGTTATTCACTTAAGCTTCCCATAAAATGTAGGTTTCCAGGACTCTCAAGAGGTGTTTTGAAGTTGAGACCTAAATCACTGATACCTGAATTAAGGACTGTACTGTGTGAACTTGAGGGTATGCTCACCAAAAGTATCTGATACAACTGTCTTGGAATCTGATGCATAAGAGAGGACCTGGCACCATGCAAGGAAGAAAATGGTCGACATTTGGTAAGGTTAACATGCAGTTCACAGAATCTGTCTCAAATTGGAGTACACTATACCTTATTGTGTAGGCCAACACTTTAGGCATAGAGCCTTGGAAAACTTTTCAATCAATGACTAAAGTTCTTTAGGAATCACAAAAATTCAATAGAATTGAGCAGCACCGTTGCATTGCTGTTGCTAATTGAGAAAAGGTCAAATGAGTGTTGGCCGTTCTGAATAAAATATGCACATTTTTAAGGCATCAACAGATTTACATTGGCTGATATCTCATGCTAGCAACAACTGGTACACATTATAATTGTTTAACATTTAGCGTTAGACTTTGCCATCTGGGCCTTTCGATACAATGCAAAGCAAAATGTCGGGACAGTATGTAAACTTTTGGAGACACTTGATATCTCTGGCAGGCACGTTGCAATCTTTGTTTATGCCCCGCTGTTCAGTCAAATGTCAGGGAACACTGAGATCCATTCCCAATGCAATAAATGCTCTGTCAACAGAAAACTCAGTGAAACAACAGCTCCTTTCAAAACCTTGTCACTACAGAACATCTCTAACACCTTCTGCACACAGGCAATAGTAATGAATGTAATGCATGGTTTAACCTTGGTGGCAAATACCCACTTAGAAACCCTAACAGTACATTGGGCAAACAAATTGAAGACACAATTTTCCTCTACAGCAAGTTTAAACTAATAAGGGTTTATAGGCTGATATCTCTAAAGCATACATGTTTCCTAATATTTGATTAATAGAGTGCCAAGATCAAAACCTTATCAATGGCAATATTAAGCCAAGGTAGAATGATAGATTTAGGCGGGGGACGAAATGGAAGGTGATGAAAGTACATGATTGTACAGAAATGCAAAAACAGCCTGGAGAGGGCTAAATAAGAGGGTAAATTAAGTTAAATTGCAAATAAATAAATATTGCTACTTTAAAACAAGACTGCAGCAAATTATTCTTGTGCTTGTGCTGGGGCAATTGCCTTTTTCCAATTGTATTAAATAACAATAAAGTTGTAACAGAATCATTTAACTTTCAGGGACTTCAGAACTTCTGTTTCATTGCTATAGTTATAGACGTCAAATTAAATCTGAATGAAAACATTTTGACAGTCATGAAACTTTGGAAAAGAACTACCTGTTTATAACTTCCACTATTGCAGTCCTGCACTTCTTTTCTAAATTTAATTGCTGCAAACTCATATCATACCTTGATCATTGGCGAAATATAGCAGAAGGGGCACCACCGAATTTTATCTGGAAAACAAAAACATATTATTTAGGAAAATACTTAATAATCTGATTGCCTTCAGGCCTAAGGGCTACTGATATGTACGTTCACATTATAACTTCAAATGCAAAGCACAGCGATTTATGGGTTTCAGACACTGCTCAAGTTGGATCTGCTCCCTCTGGATCAGCTGTGATATATCTGATCAAATATGGCTGGTTCTTTGGTTGAAGGAGACATTATTCGCAACACATGTATTAAACTTGTAGCATACAGAATGAATAAATATTCCAGATCAAAAGGCTCCTGAACCTAATTTAAACTACCATCCCAAAACTTGATTTTTTACAAATCTACATTAGAGACAAGAATTCAAGCAGAGTAGAATGAGGTGGATTTTGCATCAGCTCTTGGCTGATGTATTCAAAGCTTTGTGAATATAATATCCTTTTGCTTGCAATCCTTTCTTTTGAAGATTTCTACCAGTTATAGTGAGTCATGGAAAATGTTACCTTTGTACTAGAGAATTAAGTTCCCTCTTTTTATGAAAAAGAATAGGAAGAATTAATGGGCGAAGCTAGACTGAGGAAATCAGAATAAAACGGCTCCAGAGAAGATGTTTACTTTCTCCACGGAACCTGAGAGCAAGAAATGTATACCGTCCAATTCTGCAGAGTGACACTTTCCTCAAAGATGCATAAAGCAAATGATGAAACTCAAGATGCACTGAATGTTCCACATGACAATCTCAAGTTCATTCCTGCAGATTATCTGCAATAGCACTTGCCTTTTGTTAAACAGTATGTCCATTGCCATGGAAGTTGTCATGTTGCTTTCATCATGCACCTTCTATCATTCAGGTCCTTCTCACTCAAAATAATTATCAGGTATGGTTGATTGTGGATCAGTGTTAGCACCTGAAGTCCTTGTTGTATAAGGTAACAGTTCTGAAGGGGTTAACATTCATGTTACATTCTACTGACAGCACAGACAGTATGAATGGAAGCAAGGAGTTCAACTCTAGCTCTGAAGGAGCTGTATCTCTACCAGCACCCTATAGTCGTAGGAATTATGCCTGACCAAATGTATTTGTCCTTACGCCAATCGGCAAATAAACCCATTAACTGGAAACAGTGTCTCTTTGTAAATACTCTACAGTGATGTATTCTCTACAGTAAAATCATACAAAACCTACAGTGCAGGAAGAGGCCATCCAGCCCATTGAGTCTGCATCAGCCCTCCAAACAGCATCCCACCCAGACCCGTCTCCCCAGCCCTATCCTCATAACTCTGCATTTACCCTGGCTAACCCACCTAGCCTGTACATCCCTGGACATTACACGCAATTTAGCATGGCTAATCTGTCAAACCTGCATAAAAATTGCAAATAAAGTTCAATCTGGATAATGCGATGTATTGCATTATGGTAGAACAAACAAGGGTAGGGCTTTTATAGTTAATGGTAGGGCCTTGGGTATTGTTATCGAACAGAGGGACCTAAAGGTGCAGGTATATAATTCTTTGAAGTTTGCATCACATATAGACAGGGTGGTTAAAGAGACATTTGGCATGCTTGCCTTCATTGCTCAGTCCTTTGAGTATTAGAGCTGGAAAGGTATGTTCAGGTTGTGCAGGACATTGGTGAGACCTCTCCTCGGATACTCTGTCCAGTTCTGGTCATCCAGTTATAGGAAGGATATTATTAAGCTGGAGAGGGTTCAGAAGAGATTTATCAGGATGTTGTCAGGTATGGAAGGTTTGAGTGAGAAAGAAAGGCTGGAGAAGCTGGGACTTTTATCACTGGAGCATAGGAGATTGAGAAGTGACTTTTTGAACATTACAAAATAATGAGGGGTATAGTGAGAGTTAATTGTAGTTGCCTTTTCCCCCAGATGGGAGATTTCAAGAGTAAGAGACACATTTTTAAGGTGAGAGGAGAAAGATTTAAAAAAGATATGAGGGGCAATTTTTTTTAACATAGATGGTTGCTGAACTTCCTGAGGAAGTGGTAGGTTACAACATTTAAAAAACATTTGGATAAGTACATGAATAGGAAAGGTTTGGAGGGGTGTGAGCCAGCAGCAGACGGGTAAGACTAGTTTAGTTTGGGGATTATTTTCAGCATGGACTGGTTAGACCAAAGGGTCTGTTTCTACACAGTCTTTGGACTGTACGCAGAAACTAAAGCATCAGGAGGAAATCCACACAGACATGTGAGAATGTGCAAACACCACACAGACAGTCACCTGAGGCTGGAAATGAACCTAGGTTTCTGGCATTAAGAGGCAGTGGTGCTAACCACTGAGCCACCAGTACTAGGGCATATTGTTATAGTCCCGTACCATTAAACACTAGTTGGTTGAAGATAAAGCAATGATAAAAAGGTTGAGGCAGTGAATAATCTCTAAAGACCCTTATCTAGTCCCACGTACTGACAGAAATGCAAATTCCAAAACATACCAATGATAGTACTCTGGGATGTTATGACTTATGATTCCAGTATGCCATGTAAATTGATGGATTATATGAAGCATGATTGAGAAAACAAGCGGCATTCTGAAATCTTATTTTAAAGTGTTTGGATAAATCCCAGGGAGAACTGCAGTAATTTCAGCTTCAGTCTCTAGAATAACAGCAACTTTGTGAATCTTTCAAAATATCACAGTTGAAAAGGGTTACTGGTTCCTGACACTGAAGGAAATGGCAAGGGTGAAGGGATTCCATCTTCACATCATGAGGTACTTTCAAAGGCCAGAGAGGTTGTGCAGCAAAAAGAACAATCAACCTACAGCCAGAGAAAAGAATAAATGTTCAAAACCCAAGAAAGGCTCTCTCACCTGCCAGAATATCTAACATGCCTTTTGTATCATCAGGACTTTAACTCCAAGGACCTTAAATGCACACCTCCACAATACAGAAAACATATTACCACGAAAGTCACTTTCCTGCAGACATGAATTCTACAGCGTGCACAGCAAAATCTTTTTATTCATCTACAAACAAAATTCAAAAAATTCCAATAATTTCATGTGCTCTAACAGAAACTATGTCTCTCTACCATGTTTCTACTTTATTTCAGTTACCTTGCTTACTCAAGTTCCTCATCTGAAAATCTCATAAAGTGTTGCCTGAATGATGCAAAGTTGAAATTGTGTGATATAATGGCTCTGAAAGGGTTAACAGAGACTGTATTAGGTCCCATTTATTTTGATGATGTCACAGAGTGTTGGGTGGAGAACTGAAAAGCAAGCTCTTGAGGATGGAGTCAGATGTATCAATGTCTAACTAGCCAATGCAACATGCACCTCACACTATCAACTGCATTCTGTTGTTAAGTCAAGTGCCTCTTGGTGTTAAGACAAGTGGTTTACCCTCCACAACACACCCTTAGATGTGGTGTAGAAGGGAGGATTGATGGTTATATTCTACGTCAAACACAAGCGGTCAGTGCTAGGTACCACAACCTAGGACATGGAGATGCTGGTGAAATGGTTGTTACCTGGATTTATGTAACGATAGAAATAATCCATTCAAATCAGAAGGCGAAAGAAAAATGAGTTTAACAGTAATAATTCACAGGAAGTCAGCCTGAAAACGGTTGAGCAAAGTAGTTGTCTACAGAGTAGGTACAGCAGCACAGAAGTACTAGCCATTATAAAAATTTCACTATAGGACTAGTACAGGTCTAGGAAAAACTGTACAGGAGAATAAAAGAACTAGTCATATCTGACAGTTACAGAGTCCTTGGGAAAGAAGGATCTTTAGGGACAGTCGTGATTCAAGGTTTGGCTGGGAAGCAACTGGTTGGAGCTCAGGGAGTAAAGTTAAAATAAAAACCGAAAGAACTGCGGATGCTGTAAATCAGGAACAAAAACAAAACTGTTGGAAAAGCTCAGCAGGTCTGACAGCATCTGTGAAGGAAAAAACAGAGTTAATGTTTCAGATCCGGCGACCCTTCCTCAGAACTGAGGAAGGATCACCAGACCCGCATCATAACTCTGATTTATTTTCTTCATCAATAAAGTTAAAATAAAATTAAAATCCCTGCATGTAAAAGATGAAAAAATCCCATCAAAATAATGATGCAAAAGACCAGGCTGGCAAGGTAAAAAAGAGCACGCTGTATTCATAATAAGCATCACTGCCACAGCAAACCATTCAACAAGGTACAGCTACAGAGCAAAGTCAAGGGCAATTAAGTCAATTTACAATGAGGCCACAGCATCATAAATGTCACGGAGTAGATTTATAGCAACACAAGGTCAAGTAAAAAGATTTACAAGACAGACTCTGACAGAAGAAATGACTTAGAAGAACTTCACAAATTTAACAATATTGCGATATACATAATTTAAAGTCATGGATTTGGTGGGAAGATTTATTGAAGCTGCAGCTACTGAAAATTATTTGTAAAATTTTGGAATGGACCAACATTGCTATTTTTAGGCTAGTAAGCTGTGACAGGAAGGAAAACATCTATTTTGCCTGTGAAGAAGGGGGAAATCTCCATAATATCCTAGAGAAGAGTAAAACTTCCATTTTACTAGCAGAAATCACAAAACCACCATTTTGACTGACGAAAGAGTAGGAAACTCCCAGTACACAGTACAGAGATACAGCTTTGTAGATTTAGCAGAATTTGAAATTTTAAAAGTAAAACACTACAGCTTTACCTCAATCCAGAATTTAAAGCTTAATTGGAAGAAAGGAATACATTTGGTCAGATGGGCAGATCATTGGCCAATGGAATTTAACCCTGATAAGTCTGAGGTAATGCACTTTAGAAGAAGTAACAAGACAAGGGACTCTATAAATGAATGGCAGAACACTAGGAAACTCAGAAGAACAGAGGGATCTTTGGTTGGGGGATATGGGGTAGGGGGGTTGCTTGTCCATAGCTCCCTGATGATGGCAGAACAGGTTGTTTAGGTATTTAAGAAGGCATACAGACTGATTGCCTTTATCAGTTGTAGCAAAGATGATAAGAGCAAGAGAGGTTATGTTGGAGCCACACAAAAAACTTTGGTTAGGCCATAGTTAGAGTACCATGTGCAGTTCTTGTAACTGCATTGCAGGAAAGATTCACTGGAAGAGGTGGAGGGCAGATTTACCAAGATGTCGCCTGGGCTGGAGCTTTTCAGCTATGAAGACATGCTGAATAATCTCATGTTGTTTCCTTTCAAGCAGAGAAGGCTAAGGGGGGAGCTGGTCAAGGTACATAAGATAATGAGAGGTATGGACAGGGTGGAGAGAAAGCAGCTGGTCCTGTTCATTGAAGGGCTAATAATGAGGGATCATAATAATAAGGTCTAGAGATGATTTGAGGCATTCATTTTTCACCAAAAGTGTGCTGGGAATCTGAAATGCGCAGGCTGGGAGGGTAGTCAAACCTCACAACCTTTAAAAAGTTCTTGGATGAGCACTTGAAATATCACAACATTTAAGGCTGTTGGTGAAGTGCTGGAAAGTGGGACTAGTGGAGATTTAGAGTTGTTTTTGTCAGTGCGGACTCTATAGGCCAAACCGCCTCTTCTATACCTCGTGAACATATGATTAATTCTTAATCATTTAAGAGCTTGAAGAAACTTTAAAACAAGTATATTTCAAATAAGAGTGAAGTGTTGAAAATTTAAAACCGGTTGGAGAAATCAGCTCTTAAGATGCAGAACTGTATTGAAATTAAATAATAAGTCTACAGCAGAACAGGTGAATATATGGACCTACAGCAAAAAGCATTCTAACTTGTCAAAACACAAAATAAAGTTTCAGATACTTTTGAAGTACCAACATCTTGTTTGTAATTACTTGAATCCGAGAACAAATAACATTCTCAGAAGGTCAAGAGCAAACAAAAGAGGTTAGTATCCAGGGGAAACTGTAAATAATTCCATTGATGAATTCCAAAGATTAGTGGAGGACATAATTGTGGAGCTTTGAAAACAACATTCATAACAGGCAAAATTGTTGCTGGAATTATTGATCTGTTTTTGTCACATTGACCACAGTCCAAAAAAGATTTTTTATTTTGGAGAAAGCTATTAAAATTGTGCTGCAAGCAGAAACCTAGAAGATTCACAGACAAATTCTGAGGAAAAAGACAACAGGAGACCGATGGAACCTATCCACTTCATAAATCATAAATACCATACAGACACAAGTAACATGCCAACACAGAAGGCCAAACGACTGGTACTAATAGTCAGTGTCAGCACTGTAGAACAAAAATGTCTCCAGCACAAGCAGTATCCAGTTATGAGAAAAGAATGCTCTACCTGTAAAACCACAGGTCATTTCCAGTGGGACACAGCTTCAGACCAGCAGGAAGGTAAATGTCTACTTATCCAAAGAGTTTAATGAGCTGGTAACTTCAACACTAGCCGAGATAGAGGTATTCTTAAGAAAAATTGGAAATTCACCTTACCAGAGTTTGACCAACCATATGTATTTCAACGAACATCTCATGAATTGTGAGCTTGATACAGGGACAAGTGTGACTGCTTCATCAGAATAAATACCATGGCTGAGAAAAGTACCGATGTGAAGCTGCAAGGTGCAGGAGGCATAACTTTCACCATTAGAAGGTAAGCAACAAGTAAGACTGCAACATAAAGAGTGCCAGATAGTAGAGAATGCGCTACGTAATTCGCAATCTCATTCGTGAAAAGAGGTGTGTTTTATCCTCAAATTTAGTCAAAACATCAATGAACTGGAACAGCACAGGAGCAAAAGGTAGTTTTGAGAAAGGATGCTCTCATTTATTCACAGGATTAGGCAATATCAAATATAGCATCACATTAAAGATGAATGCTTAACCGTTGTGTCTCCACATACACAAGAAGATTCCGAATCCTTTAATGAATGAAGTTCAGAAATAACTTCAGCAAATGATCAGAATGGATGCCATTTCTCTGGTGACCAAAACACCAAATTCATCAGGCCCATCAGGATTTATGTTGATGTGACACAGCTCAGCAAGGCATTAGCGAGGAAAGTCTACCCTGTGTGTACCACTGATGAGTGTTTAACCAAATTATTTAAAAGTGAAATTCTATTACCAAACCCGATGTCATCAGTATATTCTAGCAGCAATGTTTCCTCTAAGCTTCATGATCATGCAGCTGCTCAGAGGTTTCATGTATACCAATTGGTGTGTAGTCACCATTCTAATCATTGGCTTCCAGTTTCCAAAGCTGCTGCTGCGCACACATGTTGGAGATCCAGACAGAAGAATCAATAATTAGAGGGAATGTTGTCTAGTAGAGCCACAAATGAACAATAAATACTGATTACCACTGTTATTCCACCATTTAGCAGATTTTGCTTAAACAGACTGCTGCTGGCGATTTCCACAGCCTCAGAGTTTTCATTGGACTATGTTCAACAACAATGGCTAGAAGATATTATATGTCAAATGGATAACATATGGATACATGGGGACACAGTGAAGGAAAGTGACCAGAGGGTCCATGCATGTTTAAATCATAGAGTCATACAGCACGGAAATACACCTTTCAGTCCAACCAGTCCATGCTGAATATAATCTTCAACTAAACTAGTTCCACCTGCCTGCTCGTGGCCCATATCCCACCAAACCTCTCCTATTCATGTACTTATCCAAATGAGTTTTAAATGTTGTAACTGTGCCCACACTCGCCACTTCGCCAGGAAGTCCATTCCACGTACGAACCACACTTTGTACAAAAATTTACCCCTCGTGTCTTTTTTAAATCTCTCTTCTCTCACCTTAAATATGTATCACCTGGTGTTGAAATCCCCCATGCTAGGGAAAAGACACCTACCATTAACTCTGTCTATATCCCTCACGTTTCATAAACTTTAACAAGGTCACCTTTCAACCTCCTACGCTCCAGTGAAAGAAGTCCCATCCTATCCAGCCTTTTTTTTTTTACTCAAACCTTCCATACCCAGCAACATCCTGGTAAATATCTTCTGAACCCTCTCCTTAATATCTTTCCTATAACTGGGTGACCAGAATGGGACACAGTACTCCAGAAGAAGCCTCACCAATGTCCTGCACAACCACAACATGACTTTCCAACTCCTATACTCAAAGGACTGAGCAATGAAGGGGAGCATGCTAATCACCTTTTTTCTACAAGCTGAAGGGCTTACCCGTCCTATGATTGGTTCCACAAGAAGTGGATGAGTGTGAAGATTTCTCTGGAACCTTCAATGACTGTAGAGAACATTGCCTGAATGAAACTGCTGCTCCAGAGGAACTTGCTTCTGGTTATCATAAGATGTCATAAGTTGTGATAATATGCTGGGCTCATGTCGAAAGCTCTTTCAGTTGTTAACGTTTAAAGAGATCTCTTCAAACTATGGAAAGAAAACATCTGTTACAGCTCCCAGCGATATGCAGTTATGCTATTCATCTGTATTGTTCCAGAATAAGTTGTCTTAATCAAGTCTTAAAAGGTGCAAGTGCGATTTTCAGCCTGTCCTTCAAAGCATCTGACAAGCACCAGTAAACATTACCAACATGTTTATTCCAACCTTCTCACAGCATGTTGTTCGAGAAAATTTCAGGGATTTCCTGCTTAGACCAAACCGTATGTCATGGGAAATCTCCTACCATGCATTGCAAATTTTTAATTCATTCATTAGATTGTCCATTATATTACTCTAGAGAAGGTGCTGTTGCCCTGCCTTCTTACACTACTACAATCCTTGGAGTGTAGGGACATCCACTGTGCTGTTAGGAACAGAGTTGTAGGTTTTTGACTCAGCAATAGTGAAGTAACAGCAATATAGTTCCAAGACAGAATGGTGTGGGGCTCAGAAGGGATCTTGAAGATGGCATTTGGTACACTCGCTATGCTTGACTTTCCAGATGGTAGAGATTCTGGGTTTGGAAGGTGTCACCACAGGAGGTGGTGCAATGCGTCCTGTAGATGGTGCACAATGCTGATACCATGTGTACAGTAAAGTCTTCAACAATTCTGCGTATTCACCTTGCTAGTGAACATTTGACTCAGGAAATTGATGAGCGCGTTGTAGCCCACACAGAGGAAGAAACAGCCATAATGGTGAGATTTCCATTCTGGTGTGGGTTTGTGGGACAGGTGCAAGATATAGTTGGCCATTCTCAGATGCAGATTGCAGGCAGCCTTTGGGGCTGCATGAGACAAGACCATTAAGAAATTGCTTTGGTTCTATGGGATTTGGTCACAGCCATTTTACTGAACATTAGATCCTCTCAGCCTCAAATCTCACCCAGTCCCCATGCCCAGACATATCAAATGATATCATCCACTGACACCCATGGCTCCCTTATCATCCACATACCAACTTAGTACCAACTCATACTGCCACCATTCTTTGCCCTTATACTTTAATGCCAAGTCACTCAGTATCCATCAAAGGAAGACCTCAGGCCGCATGTTGAATTGAAGCAATAGATGAGGCGGTGGCATGAATGCAGAATTAGTAATACCCAGAATCTGGGTTTAATTCTCACCATGGCAGACGCTGAAATTTGGGTCACTGGAAACTAGGGATAAAACTTTCTACTGGCTGTGGTCAAACTTGGCACAAGGGAAGTTATTCATGTTTGTTGCAAGTCAAACAACTCAGCCACAAGACATCATTGCAGGAGTTCATCAGGTCAGTGCCCTCACCCACCCAGCCTTAGGAGCTTCATTAATGGCTTTCCATCCATCATAAATTCGGATTGGGAATGTTAACTGATGATTATATAATGTTCAATACCATGCACATCTTCTCAGATATTGAAGCAGTCACGTACCACCAAGACAACATCCAGGCTTCAGCTGATAAATGACAAATAACATTTGTGTTACACAACTGTCAATGACTGACTATCTCCAAGACAGACTTTAAACAACATTCCTTGACATTCATCGGCAATACCATTACTGAGTCTCCCAATATTTACACACTAGGGGTTACCATTTTGGTATTATTAACTAGATTCCAGACCAGATAAGTAGTGCACCTCAAAGACGGTTGGATGACCTTCTGATATGTGATGCTCCAGCACAAAAGGCATGCACCACACTGTCAATAGCTGTTGTTGCAGCTACAGTAAGTGCCATACCCAGACTGTACGTGTGTCTGAGAGCTTTACAGCAGTGTACATAGTTTGTGTAGTTAATAAACTCCAAGACATTTGTCTCAATGAGAACTTAGTCTTTGTGATCTATGTTATGAAGGCTAACATATAGAGAATACTCAGATCATATTATACTGGCAGTGGCGTTTCACCCAACAACTGTGCCAACCATTGAACAGAAACTGAACTGGACTAGCCATAAAAATTCTGTCTGTCTACCAGAGTAGGTCAGAAGCTGGGAATTTTGCAGCAAGAGACTCATCTTCTCATTATCCAAAGTCTATCTATAAAAGGCACAGGTCAGGAATGTGATACAATATTTATTACTTGCCTGGATGAACGCAATTCCAATTACACTAAAGAAGTTTGACACCTTCTAGTCCAAAGCAGCCCACTTGATTGGCACTCCATCTTCCATATTTATTCCCTCCACAATTACACAGAATGGCAAGAGTATGAGAAGTACAACTCCTCACCAAGACTCCTTAGACAGGACTTTCCAAATCTGCAATCTCTACCATCTGGAAGGACAAGGGCAGTAAACATATGGAAGCGTAACAATCTGTAAGTTTCCTTGCAAGCCACACTGTTCTGAATTGGAACATTATTATAATTCATTGTTGCAAGGTCAAAGACTTGGAACTTTCTGCCTTATAGCATTTTGGTTATACATATACCACAGGTACTGCATCATTTTCTAAAGGTATATAGAGATGTGCAATAAATGGTGTCCTAGCAATGGCTGCAGCTCATGAACAAATAAGAAAATAATTTTCTAACTCTCTATTACGAACTTCACCATACAACAAAAGAACATTCTCGTTCAGGAAAGCCCATACAATATACTTATACCTCTTCAAATATTTAACTCCTTCGAAAAACAAGTAACCAAATATTGACATGAACAAATCCTTAAATAAAGTCTTGGAGCTCTCAATCAAACTGAGAGGTTACAGCCTCCCTTTCCTCTCCCAACCTCAGTGATAATGATGGGTTATGGAAGCAGTCATTTGTAATAATGCAATAATGATAGCACTTATGGTGATGTCAACAACAAATATTGAAACTGGAAGGACAGATTTTCAGGTTTATTTTTCAAATCACAGATATAGAGACTTTCTTCTATCAACTTGAAAAAACTGCTGGCTTAACAGGTCCACAGACCTTATCTACTCTTTATGAGCATTTACATCTACTAACGAGCATTTGTAACTTGTACAGTGCAGGATAAAGCATCTGCTTCAGAGGAATTGGTCCCGACGACTTCACGAATTACGCATTTGTCAGACAATTTCGTTGTGTCCATATATATCCTGTGTCATGCTTGGAATCCTTCTCCAAACTTCAGAATAATATGGGCGAAGGCTGCTTACCTTATATTCCCTCCAACCCATTGTGACATTCTTTTGTTATTGCAAATGTACCAATCATAAAAAAAGGCTTGGTAAGACTTGAAGATAAGTCTACACATGTCCACAATGACTCTTACCAATTTTTATAGATGCACCATAGAAAGCATCCTATCCGGATGCCTTGCAGTTTAGCATGGTAACTGCTCTGCCCAAAGCCGCAAGAAATTAAAGAGTTGTGAACATAGCCCATTCCATCATGAAAAGCAGCCTTCCTTCCATTGACTCTGTCTACACTTCCTGCTGCCTTGGGAAAGCAGCCACCATAATCAAAAACCCTTCCCACCGCGGTTATACTCTCTTTCATGCTTTTCTGTCAGACAAAAGATACAAAAGTTTGAAAACATGTACAAACAGATTCAAGAACACCTTCTTCCCTGCTGTTATCAGATTTATGAACTGACCTCTCACATTAGAGTTGATCTCTCTCTGCACCTTGTCTGTAGCTGTAACACTATATTCTGCATTCTGTTCTATTACCCTGATACACTTATGTCAGGTATGATTTGCCTGGATAGCATGCAAAACAATACTTTTCACTGTATCTCGGTACATAAATTGACATTAATTCGGAGGTTATGAAGACATTTCACAGAATCACAGAAAGTAATGGTACAGAGGGGGGCTTTTCAGTCACGTCTGCATTGGTTCTTCGAATGACCAACATGGCTTAGTGCCATTTTCTCACCCTGTCCATGTAACATTGTCTATTATTTCCATTTAAATCAATATCTATTGTTTCTTTGTTTGTCTTGACTGAACCTACCTCCACGACGCTTCCAGGCAGCGCATTTCAAGCCAAAGCTGTTTTATTTTCCCTCACATCACATTTACTCCTTTTGCAAATCACTTTACATCTGTGGCCTCTCATTACTGATCCTTTTTTGAATGAGAATAGTTTATCCCGTCCAGATCACTCATGATTTTGAAAACTTCAATAAAATCTTCCCTTGTTTCTCTTCTCCATGGAAAACTGTCTCAACGTCTGCATCCATCTTCATAACTGAAGTTTCTCAACCCTGAAAACATTCTCATAAACCTCCTTTGCACTCTGTCCAATGCATTCACATCCTCCCTAATATGTTGTGCCCAAGCTGGATATTCCAACTCAGGTCTTATTCAGATTCAGCATAACCTCCCTGCTCTTGTACTCTATACCAGTGTAAATAAACTCCAAGGTACTGCATGTTTTATTAATAGCTTTGTCTACCTACCCTGCTTCCTTTAATAATCCTGCACATATCCATTTAGGTCTCTCTGTTTTCTGCTTTTAGTGTTTTGGCTTTTATTTTATACTGTTTCTCCTTGCTCTCTTTTTCAAAATGTGCCACCTCACACTTCTCTGCATTGAACATCATCTGCCACCTAACTGCTCACTACACCAACTTGTCAATGTACGTTTGAAATTCTACACCATTCTCTTCACAGTCTGCAATGCTTCCAAGTTTTGCATCATCTAAAGACGTTGAATTGTCACCCCTGCACCAAAATCTAGATTGTTAAAATGAATCAGGGAAAGTAGTTGTCCCAAAAACTGAAATCTAGGAACTCCATTACATACTTTGCTCCAATCTTAAAAATATCCATCCACAAATACTCTGTTTTTTACCACTTAATTTGAACTCTCCTTTGCTAGTGTCTTTCTTATTCCATAACGTAAACTTGTGTGAAAGGGTATGTTGTGTCACGCTTATTCAATACCTTTTCGAAATACAAGTTAACAAGACCAGTGGCTTCACAGTCATCAACTGCTCTTCAAAAAAAAACTCCAGCAAGTTAATTACGCATGAATTTTCCTTCAGAAATCCTTAAGAAATGCAATTAACCCACATTTATCCACTAGACCACTAATCCTATTCTGAATTAGTGTTTCTAGATGTTTGCCATTACCAAGCATAGACAGACTGGTGTGCAGTTGGTGCGTTAATACTCACAGTACTTTTGGAACAATGGTGTTTTGCTTCCAATTCTCCAACCCTCTAGTACCACTCCAGAGTCCAAGAAAGATTGAAAGACTATGGTCAGTGCCTCTGCAATTTCCACACTTTATTCCTTCAATATTGTTGGATGCATTTCATTTTTCAACTCTGAAGTACCAGCAGCTTATTCAATAGCACAATTTTGAACACGGCTGACTACTCTGCTCAGTCATGGGATTTGACTTCATTTCTTGTTTCATGGTGGTAAGCATAGCACATCACAACACTTGTCATTACCAACCTTCTTTCTCCTCTTTATACCCTAACCTGGGGCTTGCAAGATGCAGAGGGATGTGGTTCAGAAAAAGTTTAAGCACAGTAGGCTCATTCTTCAAACTGAGCTGACCTCCAGTAAGGAAGATATAGTAACTGGCCCATGTGTTCCACTAGCCAGGCATTTAATAGTTAAGGTTTCCTTCCTCCCTCCAGTCCTCGCTCCTAAGTGAAAACATTTCTTTTCACTTGGAGATAAAATTTTGACAAGGCAATTTGCTAAGAAAAAAGATTCAGATAGATATGACAAGGAAGACTGATGAGTCCCAAAACTGTCCTTTCCGTTTGCCAAAAAAAATCAAGTGCATCCAACAACACTGTCAACATCATGAACTAAACTTTTGTGTGTGACCTCCGCCAAACATGTGCAATTTTGCCATGTCCATAACTCAAAGTCAATGTTGCTTCACAGTTGTAGAAAGATCAACCGTTCTAAAACAATCAAGTAAATTCAACTATTCTGTCAACACATGAACCAGAATTTCATGTGTGATCTGTCTCAATTTTGTAAAACAGTGTACAATTTTGCATTGTGCATGACACAACATAAATGTTGCCCCATGTTTTATAAAGTGGTTAACAAAGTAGAAGTTGCAATGGAGGACATAACCCATAGGTATTATAAATGTTTAAAGACTTTTTGAAGAACTAAAATCCAATCTTCAAATCGCAGTAATTTCAGGAACAAAAAGCTACACCTTTTTCAAGCAGTTTCTCTGAAATGTTCCCCAACAACTCTTCCCCTCAAAATCAGAAATTAGATAGCAAGATGAGGCTAAAATGTAATTCTTCTGTTCTCAGATTTAGGGATCAAAATCTGCATTCTGCAAACCCTTGTCCCATTGAGCCTGGCAACAAATAAATCTTTTTGCAGCCTCCTCATTTACATGGCTGCAACACACACAACTGGCTGGCTGAATACTCACCAAACGTGCACACATTAAAAGCAGCCTGGTCTTCTTAAAAGGGGAGTTACTGACATCAAAAGGACGCTCTTACTAACTGACCACACAGATTGAAAGGGAAAAGAAAAATCACACCAACTGGAACCACAAAGAAGTGAAAAGGGTCCGGATCCATAGAAGCAGCACTGGAGGGCTACAGTGATGGATGTTGTAGAGTCATGGTCATACAGCACAGAAACAGACCCTTCGGTCCAACTAGCCCATGCTGACCATAACCCCAAACTAAACGAGTCCCACCTGCCTGCACTTGGCTCATATCTCTCCAAACATTTCTTATTCATGAGCTTAGCCAAATGTCTTTTAAATGTCGTAACAGAGATGAAATGTTTCTACAGGGGACCAGATGCCTGTGTAAACACCTCAAAAGAGAATGAGTAAAGGAGTCCAGAGCCTGGAGCTCAAAAGAATCTAGAATCAGTGCCATATGAAGTTCAATGTCCTTGTGAGAGTGATCAAAGACTGTAAATGCATCTTCAAACCATATCTCCTACTAACTGCACCACTATTCTTTTCTTACACTTCAAAATGCATGCAGCCCCATCACCTGCCAATCAGAATTTGGGACTCGACCTCTGGTTTCCTAAACATTGGACTAGGTGACCCTCACAGTAAGTCCATGTTGGAATGTGGGGTTCAGAATGCCTCCTCCTCTCTTCAAGATGGCTTCCAGAGGCCAGGGGTAATTGCCCCACTCATACTAGTGTTATAACCCCATCCGTTCTTTTAAACTTTTCCTTCTATAACTAACTTCTAATGTTGATTTTTAAAATTAATCAAAAAAGACTGGTTCATGATTGTCTCCAGAGACTACTGTCGAACTGTTCTGTATGTATCCAGGTAGAGACACTCTTGGTAAGCAACACAATGGTCAGCTCCACAAAGCTTTTGGTTCCGATTATACATCAATGGACATCAGCCATGTTGTTTCATGGGTGCCAACATTCTAATCGTCCTTCAACTGAGTGACTCACTAAACCATTTCAGAGAGCAGTAAAAGTCAACTACATTAAATGTAAGCCAGCCTGAGTAACGATAGCAGATTTCCTTCCCTAAAGGGTATTAATGAACCAGGTTTCTTTTTAAAACAATTGATGATAGTTAACATGATCAACATCATTGAGATAAAGTTTCTCCTTTTTAAGATGTTATTGTATCTAAGTTCCACCCACCATCATCATGATGAGATTCCAGTCCATGTCTTGAAAGCATTAGCCTGGACCTCAGAATTACTAGTACAATGATATCACAAAACCACTCCCACTCCAACAGAGATCGCTCCTAGCTCCAGCCAACCACCTTCTCAATCTTTAAGGTAGCCTGAAAATGTCTGAATTGTAGCCTCCATCAAGATGAAAGCAACCTGCATTGACAGGATGGCTTATGCCTCGTGCCTCGTGCCACACCAACATGACTTGAGTGGGAACTCTACAATTTCAGCGCCTCTCCCATTGAGAAGAGAGACCTGCACAGTCACACGTGTGCAGTTAATACCTTTCAGAGCCATTAGAATACCCACCATCCTGAAAAAGCAAAAAGGTATATCAGGTCTCCATCACCTCCTTGAGCTAATGATGAATGTTAAACTGTCCCCAATGTCATCTGCTCCTGCCTGTAAAGATCTGTTTGAGTAGAAGTTCGGTGATGCTGATCTTGACTACCATTGACTGTTCTTCTATCACCAAGGTGTGAGGCTACTGTTCATGTTATAGTGATTTGGGGTTAAGATGTTTTCAAACAGTCTTTAATTTAAGATTTAATTGAAGGGGAGGTTGTGTGACCTCTTCATATAGCAGCAAGCCTGAGTGCTTTGCCTGTTAGAGACTAAAGAGATCCCAGATTGTTTTACCACGAAGAATGTGCAAGGTATTTACACTGGATTTGATTTGATTTATTACATGGAGCAGCAACTAATGTTTACAGTGGTTAGACTGAGAGTCACCAAATTCCCAGGAAAGTGATGAGAATGTCAGGTTGCAAACAGTATTCAAACAATAGTGTCTTTCATCTTTCGTAATATTAAAAGTCTTAAACATCCAGTTAGGAGCTGAAATGATCACACAGGACGAAGATTCCATATTTTGAATTGCTTATAGAAGTTCAGTTTTACAGAGATTATAATTGTGAATGGTCGCACAGCTTCTACTTGGTGAATTTCAAGTCCATCAGGCATTTCACTTGGTTGAGTTAAAGTTAGGAAAAATGATCCCTGGTGGTATGATAGGGCTTTCTATGGAGAACACCCTCTCCTCCAGGCCTTGTGTAGAGCTTTCCTTCCTTGCAGCCTCTTCTCTATTTTGTCTCTCAGGTTTCAGACCCAGAGGCACTGCTATTACAGTTCTCAGCATTTGTAGGTATTACAAACATTAATATATCGAAGCATTAGATGCAATAATATATAAAGAGATTTCAGGCAGTACTAGGCATACAGATCTTAGGCATACAGATCCACAGTTCACTGAGAGTGGCAACACAAGTGGATAAAATGGTCAAGAAGGCGTATGGCATGCTTACCTTCATGAGTCAGGGCATAGAGTATAAAAATTGATAAGACAATTGTAGCTGTATAGAACTTTAGTTAGGCCACATTTGGAGTATTGCATACCGTTCTGATCGCCACACTATAGGAAGGATGTGGAGACTTTGGAGAAGATTCAGAAAAGGTTGACCAGGATATTCCTGGTTTGGAGGGAATTTTCTGTGAGGAGAGATTGATTTGTCTTCACTTGAACATCAGAGGCCGAGAGGGGTGACCGGATATAAGTTTACAAAGTTATTAAAGGGATGGATAGAATGGATAGTTGGAGTCTTTTTCACAGACAGAAATGTCCATTACTATGGGACATAAGTTTAAATGTAAAAGGAGATGTGAGAGGCAAGTTTATTTTTAAAAATAGGGTGGTAAGTGCCTGGAATGCATTGCCAGAGGCAGTGGTGGAAGCAGCTACAATAATGACATTTAAGAAGCACCTTGACAGATATATGAAAAGTGAGGGAATAGACGGATATGGGCCACATAGAGGAGAAAGGGTTTTAGTTTAGAAAGACATCATGTGTTAGCACAGACTTGTTGGGAGGAAGGGCCTGCTCCCATGCTGTACTGTTCTTTGGTTTTTGTCGCAACCTTTGGCCCTCCTGGATGGATGCCCCAACACTCTGCTTAATCTAGCAACTCAACGAAACCTTTTACTGAACACACTACACTATTCACAAACTTTACCAAAGCAAAAGTAAATCAAAAGTGCCTCATCTGCTGGGTAGGTACCTAAGTTTTTAAATAGTGCTGGTGGAAGGTCCCTTGTGCCACTGAGAATATTTCAATTTTTGTGATTAGTGCAGCCACTTGTTTGGACATCTTCGCCCAAGTTATAAAAACAGATGTAAAATTAACTAGACCAGGTTGATTTCAAGCAATAATTGGTTTACATCAGAAGTTTCCAGCAACTGCAATGGCACACCTATCTTCCTAATATTGTGAGCAAAGCAGACCCTGTTGCAAGTGTCCAGAAGCACAGCCCAAGTCACGTTTCTGACTTCTATTGTGCTTCTGTCTTCTGGTGGCCCTCCACTACATGGCTACATAGACTTTCAACAAATTCAGAAAAGGGTAGCAGCAGTTGCGTGTATTATTCTGTATAAATATTTTACCACTAAAACGTTTGAAACTATAGCGCCGTTATCGCTGAGCTAACACCTATACGATTTCTAGGTGGGTTTGGATGCCTGTAAGATGGTCAATAATGTAGCATCATCTGCTGTGCATTTCATCCTTTTAAATACATAAGTTTCTTAACAGTCATAACATTAAGTGAGATCACTGACACCTGCATCATCAAACCTAATTGTCCATCCAAGCCAGAAGTCTTTTTCCACACAAGCACTTTACAAATTAGATTGACTGCCAAAAGAATCAGGAGTCATATCATGAGATAACAAGGTGTGGAGCTGGATGAACACAGCAGGCCAAGCAGCATCATAGTAGCTTGACGTTTCAGGTCTAGACCCTTCATCAGAAAGGGTCAGGCCCAAAATGTCAAGCTTTCCTGCTCCTATGATGCTGCTTGGCCTGCTGTGTTCATCCAGCTCCACACCTTGTTATCTCGGATTCTTCATCATCTGCAGTTCCTATTATCTCTAGGAGTCATATCATCCTTAGCCAGAATAGGATCAGAGGAATGATCATAGGTTCCTTCAGTTTATGGATAGATTTACTTAGATTTCACATCAAGTGTGTGAAATAGTTAAACTCGTCATGAACTCAGCTGATCATGGCTTAGAACCAAAGACAATCACTTCAGACGAGTGCCTTGTAAAGCAACACTCATTCCTAACAGGTCCATTGATTAACTTGGTTAGCATAAATATCACTGGAATATTTAACAGGCACACACAGTTACCTATTTCAACATCTTTGGTCAATAATCCATCTCCCAATAGGGCTCTGGCTGGATTTGGAAGCAAGTTCCTTTTGATAATCTGGCCCATAATCTGCATTATTAAAAGCAGGCCAACAACATGTTGTCAGTGTTCCAGATGCTATTGTGTTTAAGTGATTTTCATAATTCAACAGGTCATTATTCAGTTCCTCCCAAATTACTCTCCAAAAACATTCAGCTTGTAAGTCAAATTTTCTTGACCTCAATAAATTTCGCAAATATGGCTTAACTGTCCTTATTCTTACCGCTGTTTATTGATCACAATAATCTGTTATCGTAGACCTGGCTATGATCTAGCTGGCATACTTCTCAACAATGGGGTTTAGATCATTTCAAACATATGGAGGGCAGCGTCCCTGTTGTATGATTCAAGGTTTCTTTAAACTAAATTGCATTATGTGTGTTAATTGGCCATTTTCCTCTAAGCTTATGAGAAGAATTTCCAAGTTAGAACGAAAAGTTGTCCTTGACCAACAGTCGAAAAGCATTGCTCGTGGGTTTTTATGTCATCTCCCTGAATATGGCCATAAATATTTGGCCTCACTGTTGTATTTGTCCTGGATGTGCATGGCTGGCTTTAAACAGTGCAAGGGAAATAAAGAAACAAATTATGGTGAATATAAAATATAAGGAAAGAAGTTAAAATTTAAACATGGTCCTTTCATGAACTCAGGACCACCCAAAGCACATATGAGTCAATAAAGTACTTTTGCTAAGACTCTAGAGTGGAGCTTCAAAACACAGGCATCTAATTCCATTTATTTCCACACTAGAAAGAGCAATGATACATTACTACAGAGATGCTAGTGAATAAAACTTTTTCCCTAAGTTGTTCAATTTTCATTTTCTCACAAAAATTTGTATAATTTTTGGAGTCTCCTGACACATTATCTGCATTCAACATGCAGCAAGAATATGCAAATTATATGTCTCCAGTTTGTTTTAAGAATCCTACTTAACATAATAATATGGATGCTACCATGTGATGCTGAAAATTATGCAAAGATCTGTGAACAGTTGAGTGGTAAAAATTATGTAAATATGTTTTTTTTAATGAAACGTATTGGTGCTATAGGTTTCAGGGAATAAAACCCAAATTGAGCTGAAATTAGAGACATGCGCTCAGTCAGAAAGCTGCCATGAGCCTGAGACTTCATCTCGAAAGGGGAGACCTCCTTTCTTTCTTCTGTGGTTTTGGATACGTGGATGTCTATTTGAGAATCAGGTATATGGTCAAATTTTCTGCTGGGGTCTGGCACTCCATCCTTTAGTATAAATGCTGGTAGCAACCCTACCTGTGCTTGGCCTGCAAACATTTAATGGGGATCAGTTCTTTAACTGGCTTAAAGCAAACTTTCATCATCATCAGGGGAAGTCTCACCTCAAAAGGTTCTCTTGCCCCTGGAGCAGTAGGCACTGCTGGGCCAGCTGGTAGTCCCCCAGTGACAAGCAGCATGCCGTCCAGACTTTCAGACAAGTCCAGGGCCTTGACACATCCTGGCTGGTAGGTACCAGTGAAGGGAAGGACAGGTGAAATATCTTCAGGGCACAAAGTTCACTAGGTTCTATTGGAGGGTACTATTTGGCCAATTAAAAAGCCTAAACTGGGTGAGAGGTGAGCATTTCCACCCATTCCCTCCCCACCGTCAAATATCTGCAGAGGTGACAGCAATGTCACCAATTTTCAATGGATGCCAATTTTCAACCCCCATGCACCCCAAATCTGCCAACTGCAACCTGCCCCACCACCACCGCCTGGAGAGTCTAAAACACTGGCTGTGAACTTGAGTCTTGGACAAATAAGCCAGGATAACACCGGGAGATTCTTGTGAACATGGTAGGGATGAAACTGGTCTGCCAGGGCTAGGCTTGGGTCTAGGCCCAGTGTTGTATGGAAAAGCATTGCTTAGGTCGGTGCTATGTCAATAGAACCAGGCATGTGATGAAAGTACCCTTCAACATACTAGAATTTTGTACCAAAGAATTCCCTCTAATCAGCTTCCTGAGTGATGTGCTGTGCATTTGTTGTTTAAATACATGTGGCTATTGAACAGAGGAACCTGAAAACAAGATGCTCACTTGCGCTGTTTTTTACTATCAAAGTTGGATATGATCAACACCAGAATCAAATCTAATGTAAATAGGTCAGACAACATTTATTAGAAGAAGTGCAGCAATAGTATTCAAAACATGTGATGCCCAGGGACTCAGACACTTTTGACATTGATAACAGACAGCAATAAGCTGATAACAAAACCCAGAGATGCATGGTGCCAGAAACTGGTCCTGGTTTTCTTTTTTCTGACCCTGATACTGACCCAGGTGGAAATAGTCACAACTCCTAAATTTTTGAGAAAATACATGAATGGGATATGGATGTTGTTTACTGGCTGGTATTTATTGCCCATCCCAGATTTCCCCAAAGAGTATTCAGGTGTCAATCAATTTCAGTGGATCTGATGTCATTTACAGTCCTGGGCAGAGCGGTTTCCATACCAGGCTGCCATGGACCCGGATAGTACGCTTTCAATGGTGTATTTGTTGAAGTTGGTGAGGGGTCTTATGGACATGCCAAATTTCCTGAGCTGCCTGATGAAGAAGAGGTTTTGTTGTGCCTTCTTGACTGTCATATCGACGTGGAAAGTCCAGGATGGGTTGTCAGTTTTTGCCACTCCAAGGAGCTTGATGCTGTTCACCTTTTTAACCTCAGCTCTGTTGATGTAAATGGGGGTGTGTTCTCCTTTTTTCTTTCTGAAGTCGATGATCAGTTCTTTAGTTTTGCCGACATTGAAAGTCAAGATTGTTTTCATTGCACCACGTCACCAAGCCCTCCATCTCCCTTCTGTAGTTTGACTCATCGTTGTTAGATATCTGTCCCACTACGGTGGTGTCGTCAGCGAACTTGTAGATGACGTTCGTTCAGAATTTGATTACATAGTCATAGATGTAAAGGGAGTACAGTACAGGCTGACAACTAATCCCTGGGAGGAGGGGACGCCAGTGTTGAGTGTTATTGTGGAGTCGGTGCAGGTACCTATCCTCACTGATTGTGGCCTGTGGGTCAGAAAGCTGAGGGTCCAGCTGCAGAGGGTGGAGCCGAGAGCAAGGTCACGGAGTTTTGAGATCAGTCTGGAAGGGATAATGGTGTTGAAGGCGAAGCTGTAATCAACGAACAGGATTCTGACGTAGATATCTTTGATGTCCAGATGTTCCAGGGATGAGTGCAGGGCTAGGGATCTGCTGTGGACCTGTTACATCAATAGGCAAAATGCAGGGGATCGAGGCGGGCTAGGAGACTGGAGCTGATGTGGACCATGACCAGCGTCTCGAAGCACTTCACGATTATGGAGGTCAGTGCTACTGGGCGGTAGTTATTAAGGCCACACTGCATGTGCTTTCTTAGGTACGGGGATGGTGGTGGTCTTCTTGAAACCGGTGGGGAGCGGCTCGTAGGACATCCTCCTTGAGGCGGAAAGAGAAAGACAGGTTGCTCTCATTGCAGAGGGCAGCAAAAAGGTTACCTTCCTAAACCAAACTGACAAGAATTGAAGATGTTGAAACTGTTGGCAGCTGAAGTGTGATCAGGTGGAACTGGATCCATGCCTAGAAAAATTTCAGTACCTTATTATCTCTCTGGCTACCAGAACCTCAAAACTGGCCTCTGCTCATTCATTCAATCTTGAGCTGAGGGGCTATTCGTGCTCCTGAACATGTGATGTTGAGTGTGTGCCTGGAGCAGTTTTGGATTCCTCAGAATGGCTCAGAGCCATAGAATCGCTGAGAACTTGCTAGCAATGGTATATACAGCTTTCAAATCAATGGACTCCTGGCATAGGCCATAGAAACCAGCAGTGCCTTATCATCCTCCTTCCTCCTAGAGGGGAAATGTCACGGATAGTAAGAAATAGGAGCACGCTCGTAAGGCTGAGCTACTATTTAGTAAGTCATGGTTGATCTGGAACAAAAACACAAATTGCTGGAAAACGTCAGCAGGCCTGGCAATATCCGTGGAGTTCTGAACTCCTGTTCTGAAGAAGGGTCACTGGACCCAAAACATTCACTCTGATTTCTCACCACAGATGCTGCCAGACCCTCGGAGCTTTTCCAACAATTTTTGTTTTAGTTTCCAATTTGCAGCATCTGCAGTTCTTTTGTTTTTTTTTTTGTCATGGTTGATCTGATTGTGGCTTCAACTCCACTTTCCTATGTAACCTTCATAACTCTCGGTTCCTTTGTAGATTAAAACACTTTCCAACTTAGCCTTGAATGAATCCTATGACCCAATCACCACTGATATCTAGGGAAGGGAATTCTTGCAATCCTGCGAAAGAAGAAATTTATCAACTCAGTCTAAAATAGAAGACCTCTTATTATTAAACTGCACCCACTAGTTCTGGATTTCCCCACTAAAGGAAACACCCTCCCAGCATCCCTGTGTCATGCTCCTCAGAATCTTTTATATCAATCAGATCACTCATTTTTCTCAAGTCCAGTGGCTATAAGCTCAACCTCTCTCCATATTACAATCCTTTCTTCCTAAGAATTCATCTAGTCTACCTCCGCACAACTGTTTCCCAGTACAAGATATTCCTTCAGAGATAAAAGGTACTGCAGATGCTGGAGAATCCGAGATAACAAGGTGTGGGGTTGGATGAACACAGCAGGCCAAGCAGCATCACAGGAGCAGGAAAGCTTGACGTTTCGGGCCTAGACCCTTCATCAGAAATCTTTTCTGATGAAGGGTCTAGGCCTGAAACGTCAAGCTTTCCTGCTCCTGTGATGCTGCTTGGCCTGCTGTGTTCATCCAGCCCCACACCTTGTTATCTCTATTACAAGATATTCCTTCTTGCCTAAGGATAACAAAACTTACACAACCTCACCAATGTCGCCTACAATTGCAGCAAAACTTCTTACGTTCAAACTTTATCTACCTTGCAGCTCGTAAAGGTCATCGCAATTTCTCCCACTTACTTAACCTGTGCACATTCCTCTTGTATCCTCCTCACAACTGCTTTACACCTGTCTTTGTATATCAGTAAATTTGCCAACAATACAGTTGGTGCCTTATTCATGATCATAGACTGTAAAAGCTTCAGAAATCACAGTTTGTGAAGTTTAAAATGACTGATTTATTCTAAATCTTCCCTCCCTGTAAGCTTGCCAACTTAGATCCATGTTAGTGTAATATCCCCAATACCATCAGCTCTTGTCTTCACGCAAACCTTCTCTTTTTCAACTGTGGTAATATTACAGAATTTTTTTTGGAAATCCAAATGGATTACATGTACTGTTTCCCTTTATCCAATCTGCTGACTACATCCTCAAAAGAACTTGAATAAACCTGTCAAACATTACTTTCCTTTTGCAAACCATGTTTGCTTTGCTTGATTCCATTATGACTTTCCAAATGCCCAATGGTTAGCCTAAAGTTCCATTATTTTTCCCATACTTTTCCTATTAGAGAATGGGAAAACTACAGCAATTGTTACTGTTTTTAACTTTAACATTTTGGCTTCTTGATTTTCTAGTATCCCTGGGAGGGATTTTTTAAGTCTTCAACTACAAAGCCAAATAAAAAAAAACTTGTTCACATTCTTTGCAAATTTTCTTGTTCTTCAAGTGCACTACCTTTGTAGTTAATATTTTCTTTTTATTTCTTGTTAGATATCTCCCATTCTGTCGATTCAACTTTTATGACATTATGTCAATATTGAAGTACTGGACACCAATTATCCCTAAGCTCACTGGAATTTGGTGAACGCTCAGGGATTTAAATGCAGCTGTCCACTGCTTCCCAAAGGCCAAAAGGACAGCTCTCAGTTTCAACCGTTGCTGTGTGTGTGTGCTGGGGGGTGGGGGGAGGGGTGAGTGTGGTAAGCTATGAAAGGTATCCCTCATTGATTGGCACTTTGCCTGGCATTGAGGAACCTGGCAGTGGGGGGAAAGGGGGGGAAATTGTTAAGTCACTCTTATTCTACTGTCCTTGCCTCAGAAATCTGTGCCCAGGAGTCCAGCGATGATCCTTAGGCTGGACTTGTGCTTCACCCACAACAGACCACAGATCTGGTGGCACTACCTTCAATAAAAGGAAGGTTAAGTGGGAATTCTGTCCAACTGGGGACTCGACAATAGAAATCCTGCTGTTGGTCCGTTAAATATTGAGGGATCCTAAATTCGTTCAGGCCTCTGCCACTGAAGTGATGAGGCATTCTACTGGGAGACCCCTACTGCATGATGTAAATCCCAGCTCAAGTTCATCTTCAGCCCCAAGGAAATTTCCTCAAACCTTGCACCAGGCAAGCAAGTCTTTGGGACTCACTTCTGGTTACAAAAACAAAAAACAGCATCTGTGCCCCCAACTATATCATCCCCTAATACAATGATACTCCTTTTTAACCCCCACCTCCACTGCAACCCTACCTCCTCCACTAGAAATCACAGTGCCATGGTCAGTTTGGTAATGTTACCTGTTGTCCCTGCACTTGACTATACAAAGTTGCAAGAATGTTAAATCTCCTAGACAGGTGCAAGGGCTGAGACACTTGAGTGGCTCCTTTGGGTCTTAACCTTACTGCCCCTAACCATAGGGCAAGTCCAAAATATCTAGCATTGATAAGTGTAACTGCCTCCTGGAGCCAAGTGCCCATGTAACATTCGCTGGCTCATTGCCACATCCAAAATTTGGACTCGAGCTCATCAACACTGAGCCAATGCTCTTTAAATTACAGACACTGTAGACATAGTTGCTGTGGATCTCACAGACATTCACCAGTTACCATGTGCTGAAGCTGCAATGCATCCCTTGTTCTGCAAAGTTTGATTGTTTTATTTAACTAAATCGCCTTTGAAATATCATTCACTGATTATTTGTAGTTATAGAAAGTAACCGAAGTAGATAAACTATGAATTTAATTCAATACTTGTATGTCCTCAATAATGCTATAAACTACTGCACCTTTTTATAAAAATTAGAATCCTTAAAACTCATTTGCTAATCATCTACCAGTTTAATCAATTAATGTATTTGGTTTTCAGCTCTCAGGTGTTTACAATTGACTGGTTTAGATTCAAATACATTTTAGCAGCAAACTCATCACATTTAGCTGCTTATTCTATGAGCTCACAACATTTCCAAAACAACTGAATTCTACGCAGTTCTGATCGTTCAGCTCCTGCTGCGTTTTTTAAGTAATCAGCTAATCACTTAGAAAGAGACTGAATAGGCTGGGTCTACTTCCTCAGGAGTGTTGGAGGCTGAGGGATGACCTTATAGAGGTTTATAAAATCAGGAGGGGCATGGATAGGGTAAATAGACGAGGTCTTTTTTTTCCCAGGGAGGGGAGTCAAAAACTAGATGGCATAGATTTAAGAGGAGAGGGGAAGATTTAAAAGGGATGCAAAGGGCAATATTTTCACACAGAGTGGTGCATGTATGGAATGAGCTGCCAGAGGAGTTGATAGAGGCTGGTACATTTAAAAGGCATCTGGATGGATACATGAAAGGATTTAGAAGGTTATGGGCCAAATGCTGGCAAATGGGACTATGTTAATTTAAGAGATCTGGTCAGCATGGATGAGTTGGACCGAAGGGTCTGTTTCTGTGTTGTACAACTCAATGACTTAACTTGCTTCCCAATTATGTCAAATTCTGAATTTGACTGAAGGGACAGAAGTAACTGCTCTATTTACCACTGCTGCTGTGTTTCCCATTCCCTTGGCTGCAGGGGAAACCTCAGCTTCTCCCTCCAAGGCCAGATTCCAAGATCTCTTCTTCTGTCATCTGCAGTTTCTAACATGGAAGGGCAATGATGGGAGGGCTGAGATGCCATCAGGGAAAGCACTGGAAGCACAGAGCAAATACGAGAACATCTTACAGGCTCATCTTCCACCAGTGCACATAGTCTTGTGATTTGATTAAGTAGGCAGCAGGTGAAACAGACAGTCCTGATATACAGGAGGGGATGAGAAAACCGAAGTGACAGTAAACAGTATTCTGCAGAGGATGGAGGGCATGAACGGCCATTCTCAGCTGGGTGTGTATGTGGCATTCTATGAGCCATAAGAAAACCATAAAGATCACATTATCTTTGCCTGTAAAAGTGACTAGGCTCATGAAATTAAGAAAGTCTGAACACATCCAGGCATCACCTAGAGATAAAAGGTACTGCAGATGCTGGAGAATCCGAGATAACAAGGCGTGGGGCTGGATGAACACAGCAGGCCGAGCAGCATCATAGGAGCAGGAAAGCTTGACGTTTCGGGCCTAGACCCTTCATCACCTAGAGATATTTGCAACATCTCGCAGTTCACTGCCAACTGTTGCATATGAGTGGTCAGTCACACTCTCTCTATTCAATGAAAGCTAATAGTACTTCAGTCTTTTTGGAAGAAGCAATGACAGCAAACATGCAATTAGCTATATGTTCACGCTGGTCCGTGGTAATCCATTGACTGTGTAATCACTGCTTTGTGGAAGCTGCATCTCAAATCTGTCCATCCTGGAAGTAAAAGAGCTTCCAATTCTTAGAAGAAAAGCATTTTATGACGGATACCAGGAATCCAAATAAAAATCTACAGATGCTGCCTGACTTGGATATTTTGCAGCATTTTTGAGAGAGTCTAAAACCTTGCACAAAGACGAAGAAAATTAAGTCACCCACACTGTACAAAGTTCTTTTCTTGATTCTCCTTCATAACACATTGTCTGTGCCTATTCACTTTCATGCACTATTTCAGTATCTAACACAGAGCCTCAACACAACCAATAATCCCATAAATCTTCTTTATCTCAAACGAATTTATCCTGTTGCACTGATTTAGGATCTGTAGAACTGCACCAAATATAAACAGAAAATGGTTAAAATACGCAGCAGATCCAGAAGAATCTGTGGAGATATAGAGTTAACGTTTCAGGCTAATGACATTTCTTCAGGTTTCCAGCATCTGCAGTATTTTCATTCTTTAGCCACCAAGAATAATCTATCAGACCCAAAAAACTGAAATAGGACAATCCAGTAATTACAAATATAATTGAGTTTACATTTTAGATTGATAGCCCTCCATCAGAACTGACTGCATTTCTGTGGCAATCTTCTGTTTCACAAGACCCAGTGACACATCAACAGTTATACCTCCAATGCTACTGACTGACTAGTGAACATGTGCAGCTCTGCACCTGGTCCCATGCATCATGAACATATCCTCCTAAAGCGAAAACCAAAAGAACTGCAGATACTGTAAATCAGGAACAAAAACAGAAGTTGCTGGAAATGTTCAGCAGGTCTGGCAGCATCAACGAAGAAAAAACTAGAGTTAACGTTTCAGGCACGGTGACCCTTCCTCAGAACCACAGGAAGGGTCATGAAATCTGAAACATAAACTCTGATTTCTTCTTCACAGATGCTGCCGGACCTGCTGAGCTTTTCCAGAAACTTCTGTTTTTGTTCCTCCTAAAGCGATATTACAACACCTGGTGTAGTTCGGTCCCTACTCTGATATGGTAGTCTTATAGAATCATAGAATCCCTACAGTGTGGAAACAGGCCCTTTGGCCCAACAAGTCTATGCCGAACCTCAGAGCATCCCACCCAGACCTGTCCCCCTATAAACCCACCTAATCTACACATCCCTGAACACTACGGGCAATTTAGCACAGCCAATCCACCTAACTTGCACATCTTTGGACTGTGGGAGGGAACCGGAGCACCCGGTGGAAACCTACGCAGACACGGGGAGAGTGTGCAAACTCCACACAGACAGTCGCCTGAGGGTGGAATCAATCCCAGGTTCCTGGCACTGTGAGGCAGCAGTGCTAATCACAAAAGACAGAGGGTTAAAAAGTTGCATTATTCACTGGCTTATGTTTTTTTTTCTCGGCCCCCTTTTGGCCAGCTGAGCTTTTTGTTTCTTCTTGCATGGTCCAATGCCCTTCTAAACAGACTGTTTCCAATGGTCAATGACAGTCATGACCATATTCCGGTTGTCAGTGTCAACACCTGCCATCTTCATATCTCACTTCCTTTATCATCCATCTGAGGAACATGATAAAGCCGTGTAAATGTCATTGGTTTAGCAATTGTTCTTAGGAATTAATACACTCCAGGACCTCTGGGTTTGTGACTTTGTCTAGCCAAGAATTGTTAAGGAAATGAATGAGCCAGCAGTGGGAATTGTTCGTCCTTTTCTCCTGCCTAGTTCAGGTCTTATCAATATACAGGAAAACGCTGAGGATGCTGGTTTGATAGATCCACAGTGTGGTATTCCCAGTCAGTTTGCCACTGTTTCTCACTCACTTACTCAGCTTGGACGTAACTGCAGCTTTTATGATGCACGTGTTGATTTCAGCAGTATGTAACAAATTACTAGTGATATGTGAAGCTATCGTCCACCTTCAACATCACCTTGTCAATGCTGATAGATGGAAGCACGACAAAATGCTGGACAATGACATTTGTCTTCCTGATGCTGGTGGTTAAACCAAACTCGTTATGGGCAGGAGAGAATGTATCTATTTTCCACAACAGATGTTTCTCTGTATGCAACTCGATCAACACAAAATCTTAAAATGTTTCTCTTTTCTCTCCAGTGATGCACTGCTGAGTTAGTTACCAACAGATTTTTGTTTTTATTTCAGTCTTGAATCCACAATATTTTCCTTCTGTTTAAATATAACTCAGCTCGCTGAGCTTCATACAACAAATTACCAGGATTCAAGAAGTTTGGAAATAGCCTATATACTATAGTTTGGACTCTGGGTTGACTAGATAAAGTATACGTGAAGAAGGATGATATTTAGAGTTACTAACTGAAATGCAAATGGTTTTCAATTAAAGTACTTTAACATTTTAAAAGATTCATCATGACAGAAAGACTAAACAGGTAAAAGGGAGCAGCACGGTGTCTCAGTGGTTAGCACTGTTGCCTCACAGTGCCAAGGACCTAGGTTCAATTCTGCCCTCAGGCAACTGTCTGTGTGGAGTTCGCATATTCTCACCGTGTCTGCATGGGTTTCCTCCCACAGTCCAAGAAATGCAGGTTACATGGATTGGCCAAGCTAAATTGCCCGTACTATCCAGGTATATATAGGTTAGGTGGGTCATGGGAAATGCAAGGTTGCAGGGACGGAGTGGAGTTGCGGGGGGGATGCTCTTCATAGGGCCAGTGTGAACTCAATGGGCTGAATGGTCTGCTTCCACATTGCAAGAATTCTATGATTCTACAATGTTAATGCTGGAAACAGTAATAATAGGAAAAGCTCCAAGTAAACATGAGAACCATTGTGCATACAGAGACAGAAGCTAAATTGTACATTCAGGTTTTACAAAGCCTGATTAGAACTCCACATCATTCTGGGAAAATATCTACACCTGAAATATGATTCAACCCTTTTCATAGATGCTGATGAATTTGCTGAATATTTCAACACCTTCTGTTTTCAAATACCGCTAATAAACATAGCACAATAGTTACAAAAAGCACTCACTGTTTGCTGAATTGGATACTTATCTCCTGCTCGTACAGAATAAAGGTATTAAATAAATTGTCCAGCAACATTTTCCTCGGTAAAGGCTGTATTATTTTTGGACTAAAATAAATAACTCCTGACACAATTTGGACTGTCTACCATACTGCAAAAAATCATTAATTTCACACTTTGCAATATCATAAATTATTGCCATTTGAGATGAATTTGATGTATAACCTGACAGTTTTACTGCTGGTACAGGTTAGAGGAGTGAGGGATGATTTGATTAGAGTTTATAAGGTCCTAAATGGTCTTGGCAAGGTGGATTTGGAAAGGATCTTTTCTCTTACTTCTTGAACTAGGAGTTACTGTTTGAAACATAATGTTTTAGGTGAAAGTCTTCCACAACAGAGGTGAGAGGATTTCTTTATTCCCTCTCAGAAGGTTGTGCCACTTTGGAACACACTTTTTCACAAGGCAGTAGAGGCAGGGTATAGATTTTTGTTAGGTAGTGAATCAAAAGCTGCAGGGGAGAATGGATAGATGGCAATGTGGAATGATCCGAAAACAGCTATTATCTTATTGAATGGCAGAGCAGGTACGAAGGGTTGAATGGTCTACTTCTTCGCCCATTTCCTGTGTTTATATCTTGACGTCACTCAAGGATTTAATAATGCATGCAACAACTATGGCTCCGCGCAGGGAGAATCCAAAAGAAATGGGAAAATTGGTGCCTCACTTTGCATTAGGCACTTGGAGGTCCTGATGAACAGGATGGTGGAGATCATGAATGCCCTCTTCACTCCTAGGGAGAACCGCGATACCTATTGATGAAAATTATTGCTTGTGGTCACCCACTAACTGCAAATCTCACCTCATTAATAAGCTACTTCCAATCCCACTATACTCTGTGAGGAAAACAGACGTCGACATTTCCTGGCACGAAAATCAGAGTGAAACCTGGGGGCTTCAGCTCATGCTTTGACCTCTAGACTGCCACCTTGGACACCCAGCAACAGCACGACAGGGCACACACAAGGCACCTCCACAATCACCCCCTGCCCAGTCCATGGATGCTGGCATCTTACACCTGCCAGCCTCTCACGACCCTCATGACACTTTGCTGACTCACACGTCACTCCCACACTTTAAGCTGCCAACAGCACTGAATTGTTGCTGCAGGGACACTTTGCTTACCTATAGGGCGACACATCCAATTCACACACTAGACCAGGCTCTAGCTCATGGCTCTTACTGCCCTCTCACCTTGAACTTAGCTTCAGTTGGTCTGTGAACAGGCATGATGTGATAAGAGTGGTGGCTTGCCAGAGCCAAATTGCATGGATGAAGGTTCAAGGAGGGTGGTGGCTATGGAACATGCAGGAAGTTGTTCAGAAAAAGCTGTTGCATTATGGCTGGGACAGGCATTTGGCAAGCTGCAGCTGCCAGGTACCTGCTCTGCTTTCCCTGTTGGGAATTTGTAACATCTAGTTTTTCAGTGGTTAAGAGAATTTGAAGTGGGATGTAAAGGTAAACAATTGTGGCCTTACTAAGGTGCAGACTCGGAAATAAGGTAGTCACCACAAGATTCTGAAGTTTCCTTTTAAGGAATATCAGAGAATATCAGGATATTTTTTTCTCAACGTCAAAATCGGATTTTTTTTCATTCTCTATTCAAACCCGATATTGTTACCATACTCAGCATTACTTTCACTACACCACAAACAGAAAAAGTTCTCCCATAGCCTCTAGGTATTTAGTGCATGAGAACATAAGTAATATCAATTATGATGGATGGTACTTGCTGCATACCTACCTTTGCCAAACTTAGGACGGTATTTAAAAAATAAAACTAAAAGGAATTTTAAGAAATATATAGTCATATGTCGACTTTCAAATGATTTTGTATCGTAAAATCTGGATTCAAGGGACACACAGTAGAGAGGTAGCAAACTGGACACAGAACAGAATATAATGAGTATGGCTTAAAGGCATTTACTCAAACTCATGAAAAGTGGGAAAGTGTTGCTTCACAGTGATGACTACCAGGTCAACTGGTATTTACATAAATAACATGGATTCAAGAATCAGTAGTCTCATACCAAAATTCACCTTTGACTGTGTTGGATGTTATCATAATAATACAAGACGGCAATTCCAAGAGATGGGGAAAAGTGGTTGGGAGGGCAAGGGCACATGGCATTTGTCTTTAGGATGACATGGGACTTCTTATGCTCACTTCTATAGTAAGCTGTACATTCGTAATGTCGAATGTGGTATGTACACCATCCAGGATATGATACTGCCTATTTTGTATCTGTAAAATAAACAGGGATTCAAACAATATCCTCGCCCTCAGTATAAAAGGAATCCAACAATAGAAAAGTTGAGGAATATGGACAAAAAAAAATTGACAATAGCCCAAGTGGAATTGTTCAACAAAATTTGACAATTAGTACACTTTGCACCAACACAACTGAGAACAAACTTCTGTTTAAGTGAACTAATTACACACAAAGGTCTTACAGTATTTTTGCACAATATAATATATATACTGCAGACATATCACTTTAAAGAGATAAATATTACCTTTTAGTGAATTAAAATTCAGTGCAAGTCTAGGAAATAACATAACTGGCCCAGGTCATAAACATGCTTTGAGCTGTAATTCTGGAAGGAAGTTGATGCAAAAGAGATCCACAGATATTTAAGCTTTCCTTAATCGTGATAATCATTCTAGTAACATAACCTTGCAGGATCTGACAACCTTTTCTGCATCAGACCAATCACTTTCATGGTGACTGTCTGAATGCTCATGTGTAACAACCATTTTGTTTTTTAAAAAAACAATCACAGGAACCTGTATCCTTTTTACGACCGCAGAAACAAACAAGGTGCTTCCTACCTTATTTGATCATTTCTCTGTTAGCGACGGCGAAGTGACAGCAGCATCGATTGCACTCTTGTGAATTATGCCATCATCTTCCTGCAAGACAGTGCTACTGATTAGTATTACTTCATCACCTTTACATCAAGTGCAGAATTAGGATTTATTTGTTTTTTCCCTTTTGAAACTGATAGCATTTACTCTTAAATTACACAGATTTCTATTAGTAAATTTGGTAAATTTAATAAACAAAATTAATAATGTCTTATAGACAATCAGAGCATTGTTTGTCATAAACTTTTGAGTATCAACTGCAGTTTAAGCTTTAAGTGTATTACTTAATTCTTCTAAGTCACTTTGTGAATGGCTGGATTCATAGTTCTAAGAATTTGATAAAATATTAGATTTATTGTCATAAGTACTCAAATAGAGGGTACAAGAGTACAGTGAAGAATGTACAATGTTGCCGCACATGGCGCCATCTTAGGTACAAAGTACATAGATACAAAATCTTTGTTACAGATAGAAAAATAAAGACATAAGCTAAACAGTTCAGCACTACACCGTTTTCTTAGCATAAATGTAGGAAAATAAAAGAAGTAAAGTTAAACGTGTGTACAGCAGTCCTCCCCTGACATCAGCACATACTGAAATAACACAGTCCATCAGAAAACACAGATTTAAACAAAATTTGTTTCTCCAGATTTCAAAACCAGAAAAGTTTTAATGAAAGCAATTACATTCTAATTTTAATGACTTGTACATCAAAAGAATTTTCTAGATTTTGACAATGGAAGGTTTATTTCTAGTTATTTATTTAATTTGGAAAGAAAACAGTTGGTACATCTTAAATTTTGGAGAAATAAATAAGTCATGCTATTTTATTTATTAAAGCTGCACCAGTGGTTTTCACCTCATGAGCTGCCCAGTCTGTTTCTTTCTCCTGCTGTTTGTACCCTTTTAAATGTTATTCCTTTTCACACAAGAATCTAATTTCTTGTGAAAAGAACTTAAGGATTCTGTTCTGACAATGTTCTTTGACAGAGTAATTTATGATTGGAAGAGGTACAATAAAGCTGTGGCGTGATCCAGGTTTTCCTCAACACTTCATTTGCACATATTTCAATTATATAGTGACAAAATAGACAAGGTCATAATAACCAACAACCTGTTCAGCCTACTTCAATGTCTACAAACCAGCCTGCAGACACAGTAAGGTATAAGGTGATGAAAAGAAGGATATAACCTTTAGTTGCGTACAGCACATTCTTTTGCCGCTCATGTCTTTAATTTGAAAGAAATTTCATTTATATAATGCCTTTTGAGACCTCAGGATGCCCCAACATGCTCTTTAGCTAATTAACTGCTTTTAAATGTAACTTGAAGATATGGCAGCGAATTTGTGCACAGCAGGTTACCATGTACACCAGCAAATAGTTAACATATTCCTTTTAATTCTGTTGGCGCAAGGGACAGCACGGCAGCACCTTCTTAAGGGTCCCGACCTGAAACGTCAGCTTTCCTGCTCATCTGACGCTGCCTGGCCTGAGGTGTTCCTTCAGCTCCACACGGTGCTATCTCTAACTCTAGCATTGGCAGCTCTTACTATCTCTACTCAGGAATTAGACTAGGTTTTGATTTGGCTAACATTTCGTGAGTAACTATTCAGGTAAGTACTGCAGAACTGTATGGAATCTGTACAAAGAAAGACGATCCTGAGAAGCAGGGGAAATGCCTGTGGAAGTTCAAACATCTTATCGAAGTCAGCACATTGCAGTCCCAGCATGCATTTTGGGTCATATTTCTGGTTTCTGACAATCCAGGATATCTGAAGCACCGTCTCATTCGAAAAACTGCACCTCTGACAGCGCAGCACTCATGGAGTCATACGGTAATACAGCATGGAAACAGAACCTTCTGCCCAAATTGGTCTGTGCTGACCATGGTGCCCACTCAGCTAGTTCCAATTGCCAGCATTTGGTCCATATCCCTCTAAACCCTTCTCAAATATGTACCTATCCAAATGATTTTTTAAGTGTTGCTATTCTACCCCCCTCAACCACTTTCTCTAGCAGCCCATTCCATCTACGCAGCACTCTCTACGTAAAGTAGTTGCCCCTCAGGTCCTTAAATCTTTGTCCTCTTACTTTAAACCTATGCCCTCTAGTTGTCAATTCCCCATTCTTGGGAAAAAGACCAAATGCATTCATTCTATCCATGCCCCACAAATCCCTTTGTATCTCTTTGGCAGATGTAAGGAACAAATAAACTGACAAATTATATTTGGAACAAGACCTTCTTTTACCAGTTATTAAAAAAATGCTTATAAAAAAGTGTAATATGTTTACTAAAAAACAATAAAGAAACTACATTTTGCAAAATCTTTAAATTGTTCTTTTAAGACTGCATCGATTCCAGTGATTGGTAAATACATTAAACTCAAATCTTTTAGCAAAGTAATTATAAATGAAATTTGTTAATTCATATGTATCACCAGATTAAAATTAATAAAACAATGTAAAAAGATTGTCTACAAAATAGATATTTTCCTGTGTAATCTTGTTTTATCTTCCAGTTTAGATAGATTACCCATTGTACTGCATTCCTGACAGAACAATAACAATTATTTTAAATGCTTTCTCTTTTGACAACCTGCATACCCATCAATTAACTACTGATATGCCTACTTACCAGTTGTGAAGAACTTAAAATCTAACTCAGTCATATTTACAATGATCACTTTCATGCACTATAAAACCAGAAGGCCAAAGCATCGTAACACCATCAACTATTTGTCGCAGGCAATCAACAAATTCAGAGAGGCACAGTTAAATGTAACTGCAGGACTCAGAAAATGTTGCAATTCTTAAAGTTGTTACCAAAATATCCAAACTAAAAGTACTGTGTTCTTTATTCTTGCGCATTAAAGTACTGAATGTGAATATCATGATATTTAAAAATGCAAAGACTAAAGGATGCCATGATAGAATCAGTATATATATTTTTTGGGGCAGATCTTCCCAGATTCTTAGGGAACACAAACTGAAACTGAGATTGGGAACCAAAACTTTTGGACAGACTAAAACTGGTTGAGGGAATAACAAGGGAAGCACAGCTAGAAACGCACAGTATTATAGTTGAATAATCCAAATGGTGCAGCATAAGCAAACTGAAGAAGATAGGAGGTGAGATTAAACAGTAGCAATTCAGTGTCACAGCTCTTTTACTTGAAGATAACATTGACAAATCTACAGCATCAGGCTGAGTTGAGGTGGTTTTGATACATATGCCATTTTTTAGATGATCATGCTGGTAGATTTCAGGTTGGTTGTGCACTGCTGTTGGCTGATGATAATGGCTAGCTCCTAGAAGGACAGAAGCTGAAATTCTTTGCAAGGAGTACAACAAGTATTAAAGGATATTTGACTGAGGTTTTCAACCTGCTTGCTGAGTGAACCACAAAGCCAATTCTAAAGACTGATCTTGGTTTATCTGCCACTTCATGTATAATTTACAGTCAATAATCATGTAACAACGTGCCTGGTAATTTGTGTTCAACTTGTTGATTTTGGATTTTAGAATGTAGATTGTTACGCAAGATAATATTGTGTTTCGTTGATTCTTGTATTGTAAAAACTTCTTCTATTTCAAACCAAGAAATATAGTGGCTTAATTTTTTTTAGTAGATGAATGGGGTTTTGGACTTCTCACTAAAAATATAACTGATCTCCACCGCAATCATAACATCCATCAGGAAATAACTATGGTTCTTAATTTTGAAAAGGCAAACAACTTACAATTACCTAGCGCACGAGTTGCCACTTAATGTGCAATTTACAGTTTATAATTGGGTAATAAATTGCCAGGGAATTCACATTTAACGTGTTGATTCTGGATCTCAGAATACAGGTTTTTTTTGAAAGATAATATTTTGTTTTGTCTGATTCTTGTGCAGTAAAAATTGTTCTGTTTTAAACTAAGACATATTGTGGTTTAATTATTTTTATCAAACAAATGAGATTTTGGACTTCTCATGAAAAATAATGCTGGTATCTACCATGATCATAACATCCATTAGATGTGCGACTATGGTTCTTAATTTTGAAAAGGCAAACAACTTACACTTACGTAGTACGTGGGTTCTACTCTTATGAACAACAGTACAAATCACTTCAATCCTGCACAGAATTGTAAAGGAATTACTGTTACTGCATTTTAAGCTCTTGGTAAGATGGATCAGTGGAAAGGTTTCAATATTGCTTTAAGTCTTATTAAAATAAAATGCACATCTGTAGTGGAAATACTATAAAAATAGTACTTTCCTTATTCGCCTTCTGGCATCATAAATTTAACAGATGGCTGTGTGAAAACACACCTAAAAGCATTTATTCTGGTGATTCATTTTTATTGCCAATAAAACTGAAACTTTACCTAAAGGTAACCTTACAATTGAATACTCCAATGTGACATTGCAGGTCAGCAGCGAGCCAAGCTCACTTGTCAGCGATGCGCAGTGCACTGTATTAGCTATTCACATCTATTTAATGTTTTGGGCCCACTACAAGCCTGGCACGCCATAGATGCTGGGAAAGTATCCAACCTGCTTGTAGATCAGGAACCATGCTGATTGCTTCAAAATTCATAATAAGAAAAAACATTCTCTAGCTCACACAACACATTTCATTCCATCTCAAAAATGATGTGTTAATTTTAGAAAAAGAGACAAACTGTATCCCTGTAAAATATAGCAGTGACTGAGTTCAGATACCACGCCATTTTTTTGTCTAATGCAGCTGCTGCTAATCCCACTTTTCTCAACAGCAAACCCTCTTCCCAACAATGCCACAGATTCAGTATATGACCATTGACTACTTTTAATGCATCTGAAGATTATTCCTCCATGATAGTTCTGCTGCACAACCTCACATTTAACTTAGGGTGGTCATTGGGATTGCCTGGAGGCAGTTCAGTGTGACACATTTGCATTGCATTTGCTCACTGGGCTCTGAGGTTGTATCAGGTGATGACACTGGTCTTCTCATTCAAGAATGTACATTCTTGGCCAAGCAAAGAACCTTTTAAATATTTAGCAGTAACTCCCAAAATAAAAGTCCTTCAACATTAAGTGATATGATGCAATGAATTCTATAACATTCGCTCCTTCTAAATATATGACTTTCAATCCTAACACCAGTTCGCCAATAACATGAACTATGCCAAGACAGGATATTTGTGTAACTTTTTTGAAGATGCTAGTATGAAGTTAAATGTAGCTCTCAACAAAATAAGCCTCCAAAACTGGGAAGATTAAATTTGCATTCAACCAAAAGGAATTCTTTTGTTCATGAAAGTTACAGGTTCCTAACAAAGGCTCTCATCTGTTGATATAAGGATTCTTTCCAACGATGTGAGCTGAGAAATTTCCTGAAGAACGAAAGTGTTTGGTTGATAAGTATGTTGCCAAATCCCTGAATAAGCAAGTACTGAAGGTCCATTGATTCCATTTTCTTGAATACACAGAGGAAAACTCATTCTTGAACAGTTAATCAGGTTTCAAACAACAGACTGTGGGGCATCATTCTGGGATTTGG
Source organism: Ginglymostoma cirratum (assembly GCA_024137785.1). Lineage (NCBI taxonomy): Eukaryota > Metazoa > Chordata > Chondrichthyes > Orectolobiformes > Ginglymostomatidae > Ginglymostoma > Ginglymostoma cirratum. The sequence goes on from JAHRHZ010000139.1 coordinate 44,026,014, forward strand.
AGTTAGACATCTATCTGATGAGGAATCCTTGCAAATCCAATTCCAGGATATGCCATCCTGTCTCAGGTCAGCAACCCCAGCAGTGAAGCACTAGTCACTGTCCACGATATGCAATGGGCAGGCCACATCATCCACATGGATGACACAAGACTTCCAAAGCAAAATCTGTATTCGAACCTTCATCATAGAAGTAGTCACCAGGATGGCAGAGAAAACATTCAAGGGCCCCTTCAATGTCTCTGTGAAAAAATGCAACATTCCCACTGGCGCATGAGAATCTTGTGCCCAAGACTGCTTAAACTGAGGAAGGAACATCTCCAAAAGGTGCCATCCATCTTCAGCACCTCTAACTGGCCCAGAAGCAGCTAAGCAAAAACAATGGAAGGAGGGAGCAAGAACTTACTCATCCTCCTCATCTACCTCTTTAAACTCAACATGTCCCACCAACAATAGGTTGTGGATTCAACATTAAGACAGCTTAGTCAGTCCAGGACACACAACTCTGGAGTGGAAGAAAGTTATCTTCAGTCTCGAGGGATAGCCTAAGAAGAAAGTAACCTTAGTGCTGCGAGAGGAAACTTGTGTAACTGAAGCCTGGACCTTATCAGACTCAGAAGCATCACTAGGGAAAGTAAAGTAAGTATACTAGCAGCATAGTCTACATTTTATTACAGTGTTGTTCTTGAGGGTTTTCTGGTAGTTGCTTATTGAGTCAAGTTGATTTAAATTATTCATCTTTTATGTCCTCTTGCTGACTGCAAAGTAAAGCAGCTTAACTTAACTCACTTTCCTCACTAAAGTGTTTCAGCCACCCTTTGGGGAAAAAAAAAATTCGACATGTCCATTATAGAAATGTGTGGAAGATCCAAAATCTCTTTTAGATCCCAAAGGAGTCTTATTGTGGCATCTCCATATTTTGAGGCCATATAGCTAGATGCTGTGCAGTAACGGCACAATTGTTAATGGAACAGCCTTAAGATTATTTGTAGTATTTAGCAGCATGTTATATCTAAGCAAATGCCCATGATTTGTAACAACAGAATTTAATTTTATATATATTTTCCTGGTATGAAGACATTATGCTACATTAAAGTGTGGACTGTCAGTTTTCGCTCAGTGTAGAACTGTAGTCTCTAATTTAAAAGACTTCAGTTCAGGGTTTAATCCTGGGATTTGAACACAATGTAGTTTAGCGAGTACTATATTGTCAAAAGTGTTTTGTTTCAATTTGAGCTGTTAATCAATTTTCCCTCTGAAATGAAAGTAATTCCAATAACTCCCAATCCAAAATTCCAAGAATAGCATGGTGTCCTCACCAATATCATCCCTTAACCCAGATCTCAAACAGATTCTCATTATTTATTTAATTGCTGTTTGTGAGATCTTATCCTGCACACTTGACTATGTGTGCATTGTTGCAGCGTATAAACAATATTGAAAAATGGTACTTAATTTGCAATGTAGCGTTTTGGGAAATTCAGAGATCATAAAAAGTGCTACAGAAATACAAGTCTTTCTTTTACTGTCTAACAGAGTGCATGTACAGAGTGTATATCTATAATTAATGACATCAGCCTGTTTGTTAATATTTAATTGCCGAATCTACAAGATTCCTGAAGGCAAACCCTTTTTAAAACTTTCACTGTCATCAATTCATTTTGTGAAATTTGCATTTAGGTCAATTTTATCTCAATTGTTCCACAAGTACTCAAGGATTACATCAATCTGATATTTTGCTCACTACTCTCAAGGTTAACACTGTTTTACCTGTCAATTCAAGTGCATACCAAGACTATTTTTCCTGTTCCTCTGCCTCTTCCTTGCTCAGATGGATGTTATATTGCTGCTCCTTTCTCATCAAACTGGCACCATCATTCTTTTTCTTTAGCTTAATGTCAATATAACTCCTTTTCCTTTTCACAAACAGTCAAAAAAAATTCAATCCCACGTCAGCAGTGAATCCTCTGCCACTAGTCTAGTCAATTCCAATCCTTTCCTTCTTGTAATGCTCCTTGTACTAAAAATACCACATTTTTGTTTCTCTTGGTCTTAATTTAAGCAGGTACGCTTGCTTTGTACTTAATAGAAATTCAATTTTAATTGCCACCAATTGTTGCATATCCAGCTTTTTTCCCCATCATCTTGCTGTCACACAAATAGCCTGGCAAGTTTCCTTGAACAGACTGTGTCTCCTACATTAAAACCTGTGCTATTTTCTCTCCACCCTATTGAATTACTGTAGTAAAATGCTACGACATTGTTATTGACTCTCAATTACAACAGTTGTATTGATATAGCTCTTTTAACATTGTAAAGTATCCTAAGGTGTTTCACAGGAGCTTTATCAAATCAGAGTTGACATTGAATCATGTAAAGTGATGATATCGAAGCAGGTGACCAAAAGGTTGGCCGAAGAGGTCAGTTTTAAGGTGTGCCTTAAAGAATAAGGGAAGCCAGGTAAAACTGTGGAAAGATAGAGGCAGCAGAAGGCTCAGCTGCCAATCAAATTCAGGGTTACTCAAAAGTCCAAAATTGGAGGATGAATTAAGATTCATGCAACAGGATTTTGTAAGTCCTTAACTTTAAATTTAATGTAAAAGGAAGCAAAATTAAGACCAAAACTTTAAGATTTTAAACCTGTCTGCTGGTAGAAATTAAACACGTAAACATCAAAAATTACCAACTGTATTACCACTCTTGCCTCACAGTCACCATTTTTATATATCTTTGCTCCAGTATCATGTAGCAAATTTATGTTGTACCCTGTCCAAAGGCAGAATATTTCTCCTCAGCTTTGAAGCCCAAAGTTCAAAGAAGTACTCCAAAGGGCTTGGCAAAGATTCTCTACAAGTGAAGCACTTACAATGTTTAATTTCAACCATTCTTAAATAAAAACCAACATTGTTTACTGAAGTAAAGGGTATAGCAGAGGTACTAAATGCATTAGAATTAATAAATGAATTCTACCTTTACCAAATTAGAAAATTGTGACAATTGCCCAGCTTGATTGCTCCAATTGCTCCAAGCGTCGGTGTGGACTTGGGCTGAAGGGCCTGTTTCCACACTGTAGGGATTCTATGATTCAATGCTTGATATGCGCATGGAAAGCAACTGAGCAATATACTGATGAAGAGATGCTGAAGAGGCTGGCAGCACTCCGCATAGAGAAGTTAGAAAACATCCCCAACATTGAGCCATTGACGACCCCTGATCGGCTGTGATGGGTTGAACATGTTGTCCACATGACTGACACAAGACTCCTCAAGCAGATGCTCTAGTCCCAACTCCTAAAAGGCAAGCGAGTCCCAGGTGGACAGAGGAAGCACTTCAGGGATACTCTCAAGGCCTCACTTGCAAAGTGTGGCATTCCCACAGACACATGGGAATCACTGGCCCAAGACCATCCAATGTGGAGGAGGACAATCTGGGAAGGCAGTGAGCACCTCGAGACTTGCCGTCGGAAAAATGCGAAAGACAGGCAGAAACAGCGTAAAGAGCACCCTGCCACACCAACACTCCAACCACTCCTTCCCGAGAGCACCTACTGCCCCAAGCGTAACAAAGCCTGTGGAAGCTGCATCAGTCTGTACAGCCACCTACGACCTCAGCCTGAGAGTGGAAGAGAAGCATTCTCGTCTGCAAGGGATCGCCAATGATGATGATGATGAGAGAGTTATCAGGCTGGGATGGGATACATCCTAGATTCCTGAGAGAGATGAAGGAGCAAATTGCATTGTCGTTGACAGAAATTTTCCAGGCCTCTGAACACAGGATTAATACTGGGGGACTGGAGGATTGCAAACACGACGCTGTTGTTTATGAAAGGAACAAAGAATAACCCAAAAATTACAGACCTGTCAGCTTGAAATAAATCCTTGGAAAGCTGATGGAGGCTGAAATTTGGATATAATAAATATACATTTAGAGAAGAATAAGTTAATGCTAGACAGTCAACAAGGCTTTGTCAAGGGCGGGTCATGTTTGACAAGTTTAATAGAGTTCTTTGACAAGGTGACACAGACAGTGGATGAGGGTAGTGTTGTGGATGTTCTATATTTGGACTTTGAGAAAGCATTTGATATGGTGCCACGTGGCAGGTTGGTTAGCAAATTAGAAATGTTTGTGGGATTGATGGGGGATTCTTGACAACATGCATTAGAAATTGTCTAAAAGATAAGAAACAAAGGGTAGGTATAAGTGGGCATTTGTCAGACTAAAATGATTGAAATGCTGTTTTCCAGGGATTGGTTTTGGACCCTTGTTTAAATAAATCAGGAAAAAGCAATTTGGAGATGAGTGTGGAGGGCAAAATCTCTAAATTTGCAGATGACACAAAGCCAGGGAAAATAGTGAAACGTGAGGATAACACTGAGTAACTTCAGAGGGATACTGACAAGCTGGCCAAATGGGCAGATATCTGGCAGTTGAATTTTGCAGAGAAATGTGAGGTAAGGAATTTTGGTAGAAGAAACACAGAGAGGCAATACAGGCTCAGTGGTATAACTTTGAGTGGAGTACAGGAACAGGGGGACCTCAGAGTTCACAAGCATTATTCTCCAAAGCTGGCCAGGCATATTGAAACAGTTGTTTAAGAAGGAGGCTTATAGGGTCCTTGCGTTTATAAATAGAGGCATAGGGTATAAAAATAAGAAAGTGATGCTATACCTCTGCAAATCATTGGCCAGACCACATTTGGTGGGTTGTGTTCAGTCTGGGCACATATGTTAGGGAGAATGTTGAAGCCCTGGAATGAGTGCAAAGGAGTTTACAATGCTACCAGGAATGAGCAATTTTAGATATAAGATTAGAGAATTGAGTTAATTCCCTTTGGAGTAGAAAAGATTAAGAGGTAACCTTATTGAGGTCTTCAAATTATGAACAATTTTGACAGGGTAAAAAATGATATTCTGCTTCCATTCGTTGGTATGTCAGTAACTAGGGATCACAAGTTCAAGACTGTCAGCAAGAGCTAGGAGTCAGAGGAGGAGAAACTTCTTTATTCAGAGGGTTGTCAGGATTTGAAATGCACTGCCTGTAAGAGTGGTGGAGACAGATTCCAAGAGGATTCAAAACAGAGCTGAATGCTGTGACGATGCTGTCACTTTAAAAAGGTCATTTTGTCCTCGGTTTTATTGAAGAGAGGTTGTAAAGGCAGAGGTCTCAAAGAGTCTAGGGAGTTACAGTTTAACAATAGAAGGCCAGTGCCAGTACTCCCAGTTCAGGTTTTTTCTAGGTTTTTTTTGCTGTAGCAGTTACAAGACGTTTCCAATACGACAAGTGTTGCGAGCTTCAGTCAAGGATTCCTCTGACTTTTTCTGAAATCTCTCCTTGGTAGAAGAAACACAGAGAGGCAATACAGGCTCAGTGGTATAACTTTGAGGGGAGTACAGGAACAAGGGGCCCTCAGAGTTCACAAGCATTATTCTCCAAAGCTGGCCAGGCATATTGAAACAGTTGATGTTGATCCCTCCTGCCTGTAAAAATTTATGTTTGAATTCACCATTTTATCATGGGATGCCTTTATGGGATGTTATTATATTGGAACAGTTAAATAGTTAAGTGACTCTATCAGGTTTTCGGTTCAGTTTTCCAATGGTTAAGTTATTCTAAATTCCGCTTTTTTTTATTTGCCTTTTGACTGTAGTGTTTAAATAAATTTTGTTTTGCTTAAAGCTGATTGGTTTGACCAGTTGCATCATGCCTGGAACACCCACTTCACACCTGCCTTTAAAATAAGAAAAGGTTTGGGTCTAGGCTACCTTCTTTAAATATTTTGAAGGTCTGGCCTGATCTATAACAATATACATTTGAAGATGATTATTTAGAGGGTTACAGAGATAGGGCTGGAGAATGGGACTAGCTTGGTAGCTCTCTTGGGAGCCTGTGTAGATATGATGTATCAAATGGCCTCCTTCTGTACTGTAAAATTCTATGATTCTATGATTTCATTGCTTTCTTAATTAGTTTTTGTACTGTGACTATTTTCCACTGATGTACATGGATACATGGGCCATTTTGTACTTCCATCGAACTACATTATTAACGATTAAATAACATTCAGATCAGTTTTTCCCAGATGTAAAATTGGCAAACCCATACAATCCCATATAATAATTTATCTAATCTAATTTTGACCACACACTGTCTACGGCCCTTTCTAACCTCCCCATTCCATTCACTGAAATTAACATGCCTCTCAACCGTATGTTCTGCAAATTTGGATATAGAATTCTATTCCTTCATCCAAATCATTGATAAGTAGAGCTTTTTCCCTCAAAATAAATCAGTGGAGCAATGGAATCTACCTCTTGTCACATCTTGGCAGAGAATGATCCCTTTACCTCCATTTTCAATGGCCTACATCTCAACCAACCAATGATCATTCCAAATCACAAGGCTAGCTCAAATTTTGTGTACTTTCTTTATTTTGGATAATCTATTGTGTGGAATCTTATCAAGTGCTTTATAAATGTCCATATAGACAACATCAACAGAACATTTACTATCCACCATTAGATTGTCCTCAACAGATAACCAAAATGGATTAATCAGACATGATCTATACTGAAAACAAATCCACTCAAAATACAAACACAAAAAAGGCGAACCTTCATTTTTTAAAAAAACATAACCATCAAATCTCTTATTTATCAATATAATATTTTCAGACGTCCTTGAATGAACTTGATAGGTTGAATGGCTTCTTTCTCTGCTGTAAGAATGCTCTCACTGTATACCAATTAGCTTTACCCACATCACTATATATGCTTAATTGAATTGGCCATTGAGAAATGATGATTTTATGTGGATGAAATCATGTTGCTTAATATTGTCATGCATATAAAAAATTCTTCACTGATTTTAAATTGAATTAGTTAATGCTATTATTAAAATACGAGGGGTTCTTCTCTAATGCGTGATCCGGCAATGCACATCGGCTATAACACAATTGACAAATAGGGGGACAGTATGTGTAAAATGCAAACTTTGTGTTGGCTATAATGTGATTCTAACGTCAGCATCGCATGATTGCTTCATGGGCTTTGTCTTGAACACAAGCCAAAAGAGTGCTCGTACTGGCACGAAGGATTCTTGCGCTCTGAGTGAGAGGTACTGTACAATTCTGCCTTGTTACCCAAAAAATGCAAGGAAAAAGTGGCAAGAACGATAACAAGAAGCATCCTGGTGATAAAACCGTGGATGGGGTACGTATAACGCTGGAAGAGAAGCTAGATGTTGTAAAGTGTTTTGAGCGTAATGTGAGAAGATGTGATATTGCTCGTAGGACAGGAATGAAGGAGTCTGCCTTACACACCATTAGATACAATGCAGAAATGATTAAAGCAAGCTACATTGCAGGAGCAAGTGCTAGCAAATCTGTGAGGTCATGGACAAAGGAACTTGAGGGGATGGAGCAGCTTCTAGCATTGCCAGATCACATGTTATAGGAGAACCCGCATTATTTTAATTATGGCATTAACTAATTCACTTTAAAATCAGTGAAGAGCAAACAAAGAAGCAATCTGGGACCACCCTTCCCACCATAAAAGAGAAAGCTATAACAAGTTATGAAAATCGAACAAAACAAGCTGAAAATCCTGCAGATGTGCCTGCCTTCAGTGCTAGCAGTGACTGGTTTGCTGGTTTTAAAAACCTTTACACTTTTCATAGCTTAAAGTTATTTGTTGAAGCTGCCAGTGCAGATGAGGAGCATGTGATGGCATTTCCTCCCATAGTAAAAAAATTAATTGACAAAGAAGGCTACAACTTAGATCAAACTTTGAATTTGGATGAGACAGGTTTATACCAGAAGCGAATGCCATCAAGAACCTACATTTCCGTAAATGAAATACACGCTCCAGGTTTTAAGGTGTAAAGGTCGTATTACTGTGCTGCTGGGTGCCAATGCCAGTGCAGAATTAAAGCTTAAGCCTGTGGTGATGTGCCACTCTGCTAACCTACAAGCCTTGAAAGGTTACCTTAAGTCTACTCTACACATCTACTTCAGGTTAAGCAAACAAGGTTGGATGACTGGGAAATTTTTTACTTACCTTATTGTTGATGCTTTCAAAGATGCATTTAGAAAACATTGCAGGAAAAAAGAATGTGGACTTCAAGATTCTCCCCACCCTGGATAATGCACCAAGCCATCCTCAGACCATTGGTGAGCTTTCTGAAAACACCAAAGTGCTATTTCCACCCCCAAACACAACTTTTCTCCTTCAATCCGTGGACCAGGTGCAATAGCAGCTTTTAAAGCTTATTATTTAAGGTGCACATTTAAGAGGTTGATTGCAGCCACTGAGGAGGATAAGGACAGTGTTCTTCAATTTTGGAAGAGCTTTAACATCAAGAATGCAATTGGCATTATCGTGGAGGCCTAGGGTGGTGTCAGTGAGAATTTCTTGCATGCAGTTTGGCAGAAGCTTCTCCCAGATTTTTTTCAAGATTTAAAAAGCTTTGATCTATCAGAGAAGCTCCTAAGAATCAAAGAACATTGTGTTGCTCTTGCAAAGCAAATTGGATTTGAAGAAGTGGAGACTGAGGATGTTGAAGAGCTGCTTGAGTCCCACTGAGACTCTCTACAGCTGATCTACAACAACTTGTCACGAAGGGGGAAGGGGACACAGGAGATGAAGAAGATGAAGTTCAGGATGCAGCACCATGAGAGCTTTCCACTTCTGTTTTGCCTTCTATCCTGAGGGAAATTGAGAAACAGTTGTAATGATTAGAGGACAATGATTAGAATGCAGAATGCAGCCCGGCTGCAGTTCATGAAGTAAGATCTTCTTTGGCACCCTACAAACTGCTTCTTCATGAATGAAGAAAAAAGGAAAAGCAGCAAAAGCTGGATGTCTTTTTTAAGCCAACCCCCAAAAAACAGTCAGAAGACAATGAACCACAGCCATCCACTTCTGGATTAACTATTTTTCGCCCTAACCCTGCAAACAAAACTGCACCTGAAGGGGGTGACGATGACGACCCTCAGTCCCTGCATTAACAACAGAGCAACCTCAAAACCTCCTCCCCCATCAAGTCATCTTGACACTTTTTCAAGATAAGGTGAAAAATTCAGTTATTTCATTACTACATGTGAATTAAACATTTGTTCAAACTGTGCTATCCTTTGTTATGCTTTTGAGTGATTTTTGAGCAATTTTGGGAGATTCTTTTTGTTGGTCTGCCCCTAACTCGCCTCCCCCCTTTTCCCATGGGCCCTGTTATTTCTATAGTGCAATTTTCTATAACGCATCATTTCACAGGAACGTATCTGTCGCATTATAGCAGAACCTCCTATATTGTAATTCTCCTCTATCAACGTCATACATAATTTACAAAACAACTGAAATAAAAATTACCCCTGGAATATGGTTCAGGAGAAGGGTGATTGCCTGCAAGTCAGAAAATTGTGGTCTTGAATCTCACTCCAGAGATCAGAAAATGTGAACAAGGCTGACAATTCACTGCAATACTGAGAGAATTTTGCATTGTTGAAGATGTATAACATGCAGGAAATAGTAACCTGAAATCCTGTCAACAATCTTGGGTCGATATAAAAAGATGCCACTTCAGTTTCTGAAGAAATCCAGGGTAAATTTTCCTGATGTCCAGGTCCAACAATTACCTCACAAATGCTCACTAAAACAGAATACCTGGTTACTGAATTAATAGCTGTCTTCAGGACCATGTGTGAATTGGCTGTTGTGTTTTTGCAAACTATAACAGTGACTGCACTGCAGAAATGAACAATGGCATTATGAGCATGGATCGAAGACCACGATACCAAGGACAGTGTTAACTTTTAACTCCAAAATAGTAAAAATCACTACAGACATAAATTCATTCACTGTCTGGCAAAGTCCAGTGTGTTTTGGCCTTCAAAGAATAATCAAATAAAGGGTAAGAAACAAGCTGTAGCACTAGTCTGTGAATGTCAGTAGCCTGACAGGTATGCTATGAGGGCCACAACTATGAAAACATCCATTTAAAAACCTTCCACTGCAGCTAAGGAAAAAGACTCACTCTCACAAAGTGTGCCAGTCAACCGGTGACAAAAGGAACCTAGACAGAAGTGCCTGAATCAATCTACTAAGCCAAGAATATCAAAAATAACTCCTCAATTACCAACATCAAAATGACCAGTACTATCCACTGCAATACCTGCAACATTCATAGTCATAGAGGCTGAGGTTTATAACATCATGACGGGCACGGATAGGGTGAATACTCAAGCTCTTTTCCCCAGGGCAGGGGAGTCCAAAACAAGAGGGCACAGGTTTAAGAAGAGGGGGAAAGATTTAAAAGGGACCTGAGGGGTGACTTTTCCATGCACAGCGTGGTGTACTTAAAACATTGTTGTAACAGAAACAGACCCTTCAGTCCTACTCGACCATGCCAAACAGACATTGTAAATTAATCGAGTCCCATTTACCAGCATTTGGTCCATATCCCTCTAAAACCCTTCCTATTCATGTACCAATTTCAGATGCCTTTTAAATGTTGTAATTACACCAGCCTCCACCAATTCCTCTGGCAGCTTATCCCATACATGCACGATCCTCTGCGTGAAAAATTTTTCCCTCAGGTCCTTCTTAAGTCTTTCCCCTCTCACGTTAAACCTGTGCCCTCTTGTTTTGGACTTCCTTACCCTGGGATAAAAACCTTGGCTTTTCACCCTATCCATGCCCCTCATTATTTTCTAAACCTCTACAAGGTCAGCCCTCAGACTCCCATACTCCGGGGAAGTTAGCCCCAGCCTATTCAGCCTCTCCCTACAGCTCAAACCTCCAACTCCAGCAACATCTTGTTAATCTTTTCCGCACCCTCGCAAGTTTACAATGTCTTTCTTATAGCAGAGAGACCAGAACTGAACGCAGTATTCCAAAAGTGGCCTAACCGAAGTCCTGTGAAGCAGCAATATGACATCCCAACTCCTATATTCAATGCATGATCAATAAAGGCAAGCACATTAAATGGTTTCTTCACTTGACTGTCAACCTGTGACTCCACTTTGAAAGGAACAATGAATACATTCTTCGCAATCAATTCAGGAACTGATCCTGTTTGTAATTTTTCTCTTGTAATTTTTCTCGCTTTGGACTCACCCCCTTTCTAATCTCTGCGCAAGTGTGTTGTGTTACTATTTCTTCTTGCATTTAGTAATTAGTAAACTCACTCTTTTTGATAATACAAAAAAGCCTGGTTAAGTTGGCTTTCCTTAAAAATAAAACCAAATTCACTGGGTCTCGGAGAAAAGGTATCCACAATAGACAATAGGCAATAGACAACAGGTGCAGGAGTAGGCCATTCGGCCCTTCGAGCCAGCACCGCCATTCATTATGATCATGGCTGATCATCCACAATCAGTATCCTGTTCCTGCCTTATCCCCATAACCCTTGATTCCATTATCTATAAGAGCTCTATCCATCTCTTTCTTGAAAGTATCCAGAGACTTGGCCTCCACTGCCTTCTGGGGCAGAGCATTCCATATATCCACCACTCTCTGGGTGAAGAAGTTTTTCCTCAACTCTGTTCTAAATGGCCTACCCCTTATTTTTAAACTGTGTCCTCTGGTTCTGGACTCACCCATCAGCGGAAACATGCTCCCTGCCTCCAGAGTGTCCAATCCCTTAATAATCTTATACGTCTCAAACAGATCCCCTCTCATCCTTCTAAACTCAAGTGTATACAAGCCCAGTCGCTCCAATCTTTCAACATATTATAGTCCCGCCATTCCGGGAATTAACCTCGTGAACCTACGCTGCACTCCCTCAATAGCAAGAACGTCCTTCCTCAAATTTGGAGACCAAAACTGCATACAATACTCCAGATGCAGTCTCACCAGGGCCCTGTACAGCTGCAGAAGGACCTCTTTGCTCCTATACTCAATTCCTCTTGTTATGAAGGCCATCATGCCATTAGCTTTCTTCACTGTCTGCTGTACCTGCATGCTTGCTTTCATTGACTGATGTACAAGAACACCTAGATCTCGTTGTACTTCCCCTTTACCTAACTTGACTCCATTTAGATAGTAATCTGCCTTCCTGTTCTTGCCACCAAAGTGGATAACCTCACATTTGTCCACATTAATCTGCATCTGCCATGCATCCGTCCACTCACCTTGCCTGTCCAAGTCACCTTGTATTCTCATAACATCCTCCTCACATTTCACACTGCCACCCAGCTTTGTGTCATCAGCAAATGTGCTAATATTACTTTTAATGCCTTCATCTATATCATTAATGTATATTGCAAACAGCTGTGGTCCCAGCACCGAATCTTGTGGTACCCCACTAGTCACCGCCTGTCATTCTGAAACGGACCCGTTTATCACTACTCTTTGCTTCCTGTCAGCCAGCCAATTTTCAATCCAAGTCAGTATTTTTCCCCCAATACCATGTGCCCTAATTTTGCTCACTAATCTCCTATGTGGGACTTTATCAAAGGCTTTCTGAAAGTCCAGGTACATTACATCCACTGACTCTCCCTTGTCCATCTTCATAGTTACATCCTCAAAAAATTCCAGAAGATTAGTCAAGCACGATTTCTCCTTCGTAAGTCCATGCTGACTCTGACCTATCCTGTTACTGCTATCCAAATGAGTCGTAATTTCATCTTTTATAATTGACTCCAGCATCTTTCCCACCACTGACGTCAGGCTAACCGATCTATAGTTCCCTGTTTTCTCTCTCCCTCCTTTCTTGAAAAGTGGGACAACATTAGCCACCCTCCAATCCGCAGGAACTGATCCTGAATCTATAGAACATTGGAAAATAATTACCAACGCGTCCACCATTTCTAGAGCCACCTCCTTAAGTACCCTAGGATGCAGACCATCAGGTCCTGGGGACTTATCAGCCTTCAGACCTAACAGTCTGTTCAACTCCATTTCCTGCCTAATATAAATTCCCTTCAGTTCATCCATTACCCTCGGACCTTCAGCCACTATTACATCTGGGAGATTGTTTGTGTCTTCCCTAGTGAAGACAGATCAAAAGTACCTATTCAACTCTTCTGCCATTTCCTTGTTCCCCATAATAAATTCACCCGTTTCTGTCTTCAAGGGCCCAATTTTAGTCTTAACCATTTTATTTCTTTTCACATACCTAAAAAAGCTTTTACTATCCTCCTTTATATTTTTGGCTAGTTTGCCTTCGTACCTCATTTTTTCTCTTTCAAGGAATGAGTTTATTTTAAAATTAACCTTGTTGCAACAAACCATCAGGCCAGGTAAATGACCGAGGTGCGCGTTGAAGATTTTCTTTTGGTATGTTTGAAAATGAAAAGATATTTTGAGGGAGAGCATTTGATCAATACTTCCATTAATACAACATAAATGATATAAGCCAAACACCAAGTGAGGAAAACATCTCTTTCAAAGCAGAATTCCATGTGAAAAGATTGTTCATCACCTAGCTATTAGTTCACCCCTCTTCACCTGGGATCTTTACCATTTTTGGCATCCCGTCTGGAAACACAGCAAATTGGAAAAGCTTGCTGGGGGTTTACATGTAAAAGTGATTAGTTGTGAGGCATTTTAAACAGTTTCAGATAGCATCAGAGATAAAAGGTACTGCAGATGCTGGAGAATCCGAGATAACAAGCATGGGGCTGGATGAACACAGCAGGTCAAGCAGCATCATAGGAGCAGGAAAACTTGACGTTTCGGGCCTAAACCCTTCATCAGAAATGCATGAAGGGTGCTTTATAAATGCAAGTTCTTTCTTTTCTGGCAGATTCTGATGGAATAGCGACATACTTCCCTTTTCCCACATTTTGTGTTAGCATTCCAATTTCCAGCGCCAACTGTTTCCATTGTCAACTTTCACAGGACCCGAAAATTCATCTCGTAAGATCATGTAAGTGAGGTATTAAACAAACGTGTTGCCTGTCCACTAGTGCCATGGGTCCTTTACATGCATCAATGTGAAGAACAGTGAGATATCCTCACGACTTGGCCAGTCCTTTCTTCTGTAGTGATTGTGATGAGGTCAACCAGGTGATCTCATAGAATATGAGTTCCCTGATTGGTGCTGTTAACCTGATCCAATTAGGGAGCCCTGGCTGAAAGAGATAAACAGAAGTGTCAGACATCCTGTTCACTGAGAACTGGGTCTAAGGAAGCCAGACCAGTGTCAATTACTATGCATGTGCAAATAAAGCATGACTTGCTGACAGGATACCGGCCTCTGTGGAGTTATTTCACCTTCCACCAGAAACAAATTAAACACAGAATTGTTTAATTTTCTTTATATAGAATATTTCTGTCCACAAAATGGCTGCTGTACTTTCAAAATAATCACTACTCAAGAAGTAATTCAAAGTACATGACGTGCTTTGGGAATGCTTTGAATTCTATGATTCTGTGGAAGTTAGACAGTGCTATTTAAAAGATGCTGGGGATTACTTTAGGGAAAAAGTGAAAATAGATATTAATGTGCTACTGGGACATGTCTTTTAAAAGGTCTAGCTGTAGCTTACAATTTGACGGCTAATTGCTAATTGCTATAATTTAAATATGTCAGGTGCCTTAAAGGCAGAAACTTGGATGTTTAGCAAATCACGCATTCAAAGACTTGAGGGTTATTAGAGAAAGCGCTGAATATCCCAGTGGAGGGTTATAATGGAGGAGGAACAGAGAGGTCACTGAGGCAAATAAAGTGTCATGTACGGGAAGCTAGGGAAGAGCATCACAGACAGGATCTTTGTCGTCGGGGCATGTCTCTCATCTGGTAAGTAATTTCACAAGAATGGTCAAGACCCCACTGCAAAATATGATAATACTTTTGTGAATAAATAACTATTTTTGGATTTGGATCAGGCAGATAGATTTTGGTCAGTTCAGTGAAAGCATTTTTTAAAAATCTGTAAAAAGTCATTTGGAACGGTGACCTAAATAGATCACTTACAAAAAGGTATGTGATCCAGTCATGGATCTAGCAGGGCATCTATGGTGTTTGTGGATGGGATGTTAATACTGTTAAATTTACATCACACACAAAAAACAGATCAAAGAACATGAGTTTTGTTCTTGATTTGAGTTCAGAATAATTAGGGAGAACAGTCGCCTCCTAATAGGTGAATCTAGTTTTCAGTTCAGAAGAAACAGCCACCCTAGCAGAAGTGCTTTTAGTTTCATGGAATTTCCAAGCTGGGAGATTTTGTATAGAAGTCCTACAGTTGTCTGAACTGAGAAAAAGATCAAGACCATCAGAACTAAAAAAGGTTTCATGTCAACAGACATGGAAAAAAAATCACAAGACCAAGGAGGAAAGTTAAAATAGGACATGAAAGAGTTATGATGGGACTGATATTTCTCTGGGATTGAGTATCTGTAAAAGAGGATGTTGAGAAACAGGTTGAAACTTTGTTTTATTCTTTTCAGTAAAATCTTTCAAAATTGTCTTAAATGTGCTTTACTCTCTCTAAGTATTAAACTTATGTTCCTCTGCAAGAAAAACACTGGCGGCTTTGTGTGATTATTTTTCAGTGACTAACCACCATGGAAACCAACTGCAAAAATTAAATTTATGATCTTCCAAGCCAGGTGTCACTCTGGACCATCAGGAGGATCATAACAACAAACACATACCTCAGTACTTGTATCACCACTATGACCACAACCTCAAACACACTCCATCCACCATCCAACTACATCTCATACCTACATGATTACATCTTTCACAGATTCTACACTTCCCTCAGAATAAAACACACACACACACACACACACAGGTTTAACACCAAAAGGACCCAATGGGAACATAAATGCCATGAGCTCCCTAAGAAAACAGTGTCGGTTGTAATCAGGAACAATGTAGTCAAGAGGTCATCTTGCCTCAAGCCTGTGGCCACTCCTGCTTCCAAATCTATTGCTGATTCCTTGTACCTTAACCATATCCTCACACACAGAACGACAAGTAGGAGTGAAATTTGCAAGCAGTCAAGAGATCTCAATACCGGAGCAGAAGCTGAGTTATGCCAGCAGAGGAAGTGTAAGTGTTGACAGGACCATCATGCAATTGAGGAGAGTGGTAACCTCCTACAGCTGCCAGCTCAATCAGAAAATTTTCTGAAGAAGGGTCCCAACCCGAAACGTCAGCCTACCTGCTCCTCTGATGCTGCTTGGTCTGCTATGTTCCTCCAGCTCCACACTGTGTTATCTCAGACTCCAGCATCAGCAGTTCTTACTATTTCTATTGCATCAATCACATCAGTTCAGAAAGTGGCGTTAAGCTTAACCCCAAGTGTTATGGAATTGCACAACTTTTCATAGTGGCGCACACTGGCTCTAGTGAGCAGCAGCCATGCCAGATGGAAAGAATGTTTGACTGGGTAGACAAGCTCACATACTAGAAACGTTTTTTAGGAGGGGCAACAGTTAGAAGAGATGCATTTGACAACCATTTGACGGATGTAATGAATGGTCTGCCTCAAAGTTTATGGGTTGTCGTTAGAGTAATGAAAGAAGTCATCACCTGTTGTTTGACATGAGGCCTCAAACCAATCCACTTCAGTGAGAGGTTTCCCACTGCAACCAGCAGCTTGTGGAGCCCAATATTTTAGTAACATCTCATTATTAAGGTCGCGGTTTCAATGAAAGTCATAGCTTTCATGGAGTGACAAACCTCTTGCAAGAAAGGACAGGGTGCAGCAATGCAAGTTAGAAGTAACTTTCCTGGTGAACCTGGACTCCTCAGTTGAAAGGGATTTACAGACTGTTTCAGTTGTTCAAAATGGACAGTGATAGCTGAGAATGCCATTAATTTCCACTCACAATCCTCATCAAAAAGGAAGGTTTATTCCTGTTCAGCTGATCATAGTTTGGACAGGTCATTAAACAAAACAGGAGCCAGCAAAATAGCATGCAGCGTCTTGAAAAGAGCATTAGGAAGCAGTTTAACTGGCTTTCAGAGCCTGAATCATCCTCAGGTCTGCAGTACTTGTATACACTTAAAGTCCTTTGCCAAAGATGGTATTTCAGGCTATAACCATGTGTTTCAGCTGAAGACAACATCTTGGTTGTTTTATAGGACATTTAATATCTAACTGACATTACATCTAGTCCTCTTTATCTTGATGGCCACTGCTTATTATTCAGCGGAGCTAACCAGAATCCAAGTAGTGTGTTGCAGTGTTTGGTTTTAATTGTTCTTGTGCTGAGTCAATTTGGGTAACAGTCGTGTGAATCTAGTCTAATGTTCAGCCTGATGTTTCAAAAGCCCGTCATGTATCTTAGGGTTAATGCAACTAAACTTTTTTTTTGGTCACTCATAGGGTGAGGCTGTCAGTAGCTAGGCCAGCAATAATTGCCCATCCCCAATTGCCCAAAGGGCAGTTAAGAGTCAACCACATTGCTGTGGGTCTGAAGTCACACACAGGCCAAATCTGGCAAGGATAGCCATTTTCCTCCCTAAAGGGAAATGAGTGAACCAGATGGGTTTATCCAACAATCAACAATGGATTCATGTACTATGTTGTCAACCTTTATTTCCTACCAAAATTGAGCTCAGGTTCTACTGAAAATCTTGTGCAGGCATCATCCTTCCCCACTTGGTACCAGTAGTTTACCCTAATACCAATAAGAAAGATTGGTGGCAGCAAATCTACCCAAGGCATTCCAGATGGCTTAAAGTGACCAGAGAAAAGATGGGGGTAATGCGGGCATCTGATAGTACAGTATGGTGATGGTGCTGAGGATTTAGCTAATTATAAAATTGGCCACCTCATAAACTCTTCAGCACCTAAAGTATACAGGGAACATAGATCCCACTTTTTTTTTGTATGTATTCTTCCTCTCTCTTTCTCTCCCTCCCTGTTAGCCTGGGAGTAAAAGAGATACCTGGCAATTTTTCGAACAGAACAATTAATCTTTTCTCTCCTCCGCAAGCAGCTTTCTCCTTTGTGATATCTTGTGCATTTCATCAGCAATGACATCAGTGACTTGGATCAGACAGGATCCTCTCTCGAGTCCCGATGACACTCAATCACAAAATTACAATAAAAATAGCAAGGCAGCTCATTTTTTGTTAACCTGTTCAGCGTACTGCTAAAAAAAAATTAAAACATGCAAATTAATACAACTGCTAGACTGTTTTACATAGCTTTTATGCATCATGATCACTATAGTGCTAATACATGATGGTGGAACATTAATAACAATGGAATCATTTGAGACATTTTGACAAAATTACTTTCCCTTTTATAGCTCCTTCCTTGGTATTCTAGTGTAACAATTTAAGAGTTACTTATATCTTGCTGGTAATGAATAACATCCATCCTTCAAAACGTAGTCACAACTGGGAACTGAAAAGCTTGACAGGATTTAAAAGTAAACCAATCTGACCACAAGGAGAAACTAAAGCTAACATATATTTGATGTCAATTGAAATTACTCTAATTAGCCAAATAAAAGCAATTAGCCAGAACCTGTGACAAGAAACAAAAGTTATAGTGCTGTAACAGTGAAGAATGAAACACAACAGGGCCAGCACACTAAACCAGTATTGTCTGCAATAAGACTGTTGAATGGCTAAATTGCCATTGTCTAAAAGGTCGGTAAACTTTCTGCAGAGATGATAAATGAAGGAGACATCAGAAATTGTATCAATGATGCAGTGCAGATTTTTCTGCCCCACGCAATTTCTTAGGTGCATATCTGAGTGCAAGCAAACTCTCCCTATGAACTGAATTCTGAATTCCAGATTTTGACCACATGTACAAACACAATACTTTCCCTGTCGACGTCCGCCCCTTGGTAAGGGTCACAACAAGAAAGTAACGTACGACTGCTCCAATGTAGGTCTACTGCATTAAACACCTTATGAGGGCTATTTGCTCCCTCAGATCACATGAGTTTAGAAGCAAAAGCAAAGTAATTGTGGTTGATACATTCAGCCAGAGACCTGGATAAAAAGAAAATGACAATCACGTCCACCCTTATTGGCATACTATGATGCTTGCACCTATTGCAATTGCAAGGTTTCAGCTGTGTCTAGTGGAAATTCCTAAAAATATATGAACAAAAAAGAAACAGCGAACCAATGGTCCTGATATTTGCTTTGAACTGAGGAGCAAACAGGTTGTGGGTGGTGTTTTGAAATCAGAAACACCTGGAAGCGTTTATTTTCCTCAGATCATGCCAAATTCAACAACAAGACCTGATTAACATTTCTTTGCTCCATTTCCAGCTGGGGTCAGGTTAGGAGACCTGCTATTTAGTGAACAGGCACTAAGATCCTTCTGGAAGCAAAGAGGAATGAGAGAGGATCCAAAAGGTTGGTGGTTGGGGAAGCAGATACGAGATTGGGAGGGCCTCTGGGATGGCAGGAGGGAATAAAAAGGGTTGATGAAGGAGATTGTGGCTTTGGGGAGATGATACAGTGAGGGCCTCAGTAGGGAAATCTCATGATGTAGATCATAAGGATCAGTGGCAGAGGTCAGGCCTGTTGATAAATAGGAACAAGCTCAACATTAGGAATTTCTGCAAAGAAGACAGAAGGGTAAGGGTAGAGATGAGAAAAGTCAAAGGATCTAATGGTGCAGATCCAATCAACCAGGTAAAATAGATCAACAGGTCAAAAGGCTAGATGCAACAATCCTCACTTCCCATCAGCCCTTTATTATTGACCACAAACCAGGTTAAAGTGCTGCTAGTTTCCGAAGGATGGATAATTTATATTTAAATTATAATAACCAAACTCTTGCGAACAGGTTGGTTGGATCAGGTTGGTTGCGTCTGAACACCCACACCCACCTCTGTTAAAACGAGAAATTACTGTATTGGGATTGAATTTCAGATTTTACGCACTACTCAAAGGAATCCACTCATTTTTGGGGCAAGTTTTCCCCGAAATCCTTTGGTCTGGCCCATTTCACAATACCTTTCCAACCTCCCATTAGTAATAAGCAGGATGAATTGTTCTAAAACATCTACTAGAAGGCAAAGAACAGAAATAAATGTTGCCATAAGAATTCTGCAATATTGGACTCTGGCAGGCTTAATAACAGGAATTGAGCTATCACTTAACTTTTGATTATATTAAGTTTCATCTCTTTTCTGGAAATCATTTACCATAGCATTAATCTACTGACAGAATGACTGTAATTCCACCAGGAATACTCATGATAGACATCAACACCATCCTTAATTCTCAAACCCTAAAAATACAGCTGATGAGAGCACACTGATGATTCCAGCCAAGAGAACTAGTTTTGCAATTCTTCGAAAAAAAATACTTTATTTTTTCCTACTAAACTTGTTCTTGAATTGCCAGAAACAAGATTGAAGGGGGAAAACACGCAGCTCACAAAGAAGCATGTCAATAGATAGTTATCGCTTAGAACAGCTAGTTTTATTGTAAAAGTTTGCACGAGATTTAGGTTTCCATGACTCACAACACAGTTGCCAAGAGCATTAACCAAACAACCTTAAAAATCTGTCATTGAGAATAATTGATTACCCATTTGATATTGATGACTAGCTGTTTGATACAACATAGCCATAAGAAATTGAGTTACTTGTCCTTTATTTCTGTATACTTCAGAGGAGCAGATCTCGTTCTTCTGTTGTTATGTTTGAAACACTTGGATCACTAAGTTTCACAGTTGACTTGGATTTCCAATGCTAATCCATTCTCTGTATTAGAACAAAGAAGAATATAAACCTAAAAAAGTATCTTTAAAAGAACCCTAGGATGTCCCAAAGTGCTTTGCAGACAATTTTTACAACGTGTTCATTGCTGTACTGGAAGAAGTGAGGCCCTTGCACTGACATGCATCTAAACAAAGACAAGGAATTTGCCATCATCCTCGACCAACAGTGCTGAGTGATCCATCACGCCCTCCTGCCGTGGTCTCAGTCTTCAGGCAATTTGATCCACTCCACATGATATAAATAAATGGTTGAATGTACTGGACACAAAGGTTATGGGTTGCAACAATATTGTGGCTATAATACAGAAAGAAATGGTGGTCCATTTCTGCAAAATTGGAATCCACCTGAGAATGTGAAAAATTGCCTAGCTTTATTCCATTCAGAAAAATGAATTATCACACATTCAGTCTACTTTCAACTTTCAGAGTCTTATGGAAGAAGTCATTGATAGCATTATCAATGAGCACTTCCTGAGCAACAATCTGCTTATTAATGCTCATCTGGGGTTTCCTAAAGATTACTCACTCTAGACCACATTCTTTACGTAGTTGGATTAAGGCTTCAAAGAGCTAAATTTAAGAGATAGTGAGAGAGAGACAGAGTACTCCTGATATCGAAAGAGAAATTAATTGAGCGTAGCATCAAGGATGTCTAGGTAAATGTCCAAGCAAGCAGTATATTGGAAATGGAACCAAATCTTCACAGACCACAGTCATATCCAGTACAAAAGGAAGATTGGCCCTAACTACTACGACAATCACCCCAGCCCCAGGAACATCACTCCAGGACTGACTCAAGATACTCTCAGCTCAACAATCTTCATCTGCTTCATCAATGGCTATCCTTCTGGAATAAGGTTAGAGGTGGGGATGTTCTTTGATGATAAAGCAGCATTCAGTATTATTTGCAACTTCTGAAATAATGTATCAGTGCCTACATGCAATTAGACCTGAACAACACTCAGGGTAGGCCTGGTATCTGCAATTAAAAATCACAACACAAATGTCTGGCAATGATCATCACCAACAACAGACAATCTAACTATTTCACAATTACCATTTCTGAAAGCACTAGCATCAATATCCTGAGGTAGAGTGAACTTACATTGACTGGAAACTTAACTGGGCCAGTCCTATAAATGCTACAGTTTCGATAGCTAGTCAGAGGCGGGGAATTCTGCAGTAAATATAGAGATGGACAGTTAAACAAACAAACACGTTGGAGATGAAAGCTCCACAAATAGTCCCAACCTCAATGCTGAGGGAGCCCAGCAAAAGACAAGGCTGAAGCATTTGCTAGCATCTACAGCCAGAAGTGACAAACAGATGATCCATTTCCGTCCATTCCCAAGGATACAGTATCACAGATGTCAGCTTTGCTCCTATTTGATTCACTCCACATGATATCAAGAAATGGTAAAAAGCAATAGATACTGCAAAGGCTATGGGTCCTGACAACATTCAATCGATGGTACTGAAGATTTGTTCTCTGGAACTTGCCATAACCCTAGCCAAGCTCCCTCAGAGTAGTTACAAGACTGGCATCTACCTAACAATGCAAAAAAATGCCCAGATATGTCCTGCCTAGTAAAAAGCAGGACAAATCCAACCAACTCCAATACTGCTGTACTGTTCTGTTCTTAATTAACAACAAAGCAGTAGAAGGTGTTGTCAACAGTGCTATTAAATTGCATTCTATCAACAATAACCTGCTAACTAAAGCTCAGTCTGGGTTCCACAATATCCAGTCATATCCTGAATTCATTACAGTCTTGATCCAATCATGGATAAAAGAGCTGAACCCAAGAGGTCAGGTAAAGGTTACTGCCCTTGACATCAGTGCGGCAGTTGATCAAGTGTGGAATCATGCAGCCCAAGCAAAACTGTAATCGATGGGAATGAAAAGGAAAATATCTCTATCAGTTTGAGTCATGTCTGGCACAAACGAAGATGGATATGGTTGCTGGAGGTAAAACATCTCAATGACAGGACACCAATGCAAGAATTCCTCAGGGTAATGTCCCAGGCCCAACCATCTTCAGGTGCTTCATTAATGACCTTCCCTCCATTATAAGGTCAGAAGTGGAGATGCTCGCTGATGATTGCATAATGTTCAGCACCTCTCAGGACTCCGCATATACTGAAACAATTGTATTGAAGTGTAGCACTATCCAGGCTCGGGTTGAGAACTTACAGGTAACATCCAGGCCACACAAGCACCAAGCAATGATCGTCCCCGGTGAGAGAGAAACTGACCATCTACAAGGATGATGCTGGTGGGAGGAAAATGTCAAAGGGTATTTGCAGTGCAGTATGAGGACATGGTAAGCTATGAGAGACAGCTATTGTCCATGACCACTGTTAGGGCAAAAAAAAATGAAGTTTGATGCCGGATTGTCAGCACTTGGCCTTTTGCGCAGTGGGCTCTTAAAGACAGCACTGATGCCAGGAATGCATGTCTACTGAGGCAGATAATTCGTGAGTGGCAAGTTCTGCTGAGCACAGCAAGTGGTTGAAACAGACTAGAAACAGAAGAGACGAGCATCATAGGGCAGGGTTGGTATCTGAAGTGAGGTGATTTTGGTAAAATGCAGCAAGAAAGCCTGTTGGCCCTCACAAAGACAAATCAACTGTAAAGCTCAACACAACTGACACATGGCCAAAGAAGTGTCAAAATCAGGCCTGTGCATTAAATTTGACTACTACATCATTCTGCAAATTATTTTATTTAAGGCTACACAGAACAAACAATATTCTAGTGATGCCTATTCAGGCCTCATAATTTGATCAATCTCTTGGAAAGTGTGTTAATACCCCTTCGTACTTGCATGAAAACATGTAATCTTTGCAGCAGCTTCTGCAACAAATCAAACCCAATATAAGAACTGTGAGCTCCAAAAAGATGAAAGGCTTGAAATCCCACTGCAGAAAAATAATATTTCACTTTAAAATCAATTTGAAAAGAGGCCAATATAGCTCTTTGAAAAATCATTGGTGGAGGAACTGAAGTTTGAACAATTGCATGCTTTTCCTAATAAATATCACCTAACATGATTCAAAGTCCAAAATGTCAATTTTGGAGTTTTATGGATGAGCAGCGAGAAATCAAAGTGTTCAGACAGACACATGGACAGCACACATTGCTCAACAACAGTCTGATGTTTCACAAGAACCCTTTACGTAACTGCAGGCGACAACTTAATACTCCACTGTAATAGAGCAAAAGATGATCTCAGTAAATCTTTTCCAACTCATGAAATAAACAGACATGTGCCTTCAGCAATATGGCACATAGTTCTGTCAGATACAGGAGAAAGGCTCCCTGTAAGAGCATGGGGAAGCAAGTGAGAACAACTTTCTGTACTGGAGGGACCAATCTTATCATAGCTTCACCACAGAATGCTCCTACTAGCATCTTGATATTAACAGCAAAAAGAAATATCAACAACAAGGTAATACTGAATTATTACATAACCGATTCTGTTAACACCCATAATCTGTCAAAAAAAGTACAGCATTTTGGACGTTTATGAACTCAGTGTATAGTATTTGCACATTAAAAAAAGTACCATCAGGAAACTGTGAACAAAACTGGATTTTAATAGATTTAACCATGAATAATTTTTTTTATTTTTCCCTAAATTGATCTATTTCATTACCGTAAATGTTACAAGCTTGACATTAATTAACTTTGGACAGAATAAAGTTTTCCAGCCTGTAGTTCATAATTTAGGAACCATAAAACCTGGGACCAACACGAAAACAATTTGCGATTTCCTTTCTTGTGTGACCTTGTGCTATAGAAAATCACATTATACCTGTACAGCAGAAAGTTCGCGTTATCCAAACAGCATCCACTATTCATCAATCATGTTACAGCCAATTCATGTTAACAAAACACGCATTATAGCAGAACTACCTGCAGATGTTCATTTGCAAGGCTATGTGTCAGGTGCTAGAAAATGGGAATAGAATAGTTAGGTTGTATCAGAGATAAAAGGTACTGCAGATGCTGGAGAATCCGAGATAACAAGCGTGGGGCTGGATGAACACAGCAGGTCAAGCAGCATCATAGGAGCAGGAAAACTTGACGTTTCGGGCCTAAACCCTTCATCAGAAATGGGGGAGGGGAAGAGGGTTCTGAAATAAATAGGGAGAGAGGGGGAGGCGGATAGAGGATGGATAGAGGAGAGGATAGGTGGAGAGGAGACAGACAAGTCGAAGAGGCGGGGATGGAGCCAGTAAAGGTGACTGTAGGTAGGAGGGTAGGGAGGAGGTAGGTCAGTCCAGGGAGGACGGACAGGTCAAGGGGGCAGGATGATGTTAGTAGATAGGAGATGGGGGTGTGGCTTGCGGTGGGAGGAGGGGATAGGTGAGAGGAAGAACAGGTTAGGGAGGTGGAGATGAGCTGGGCTGGTTTTGGGATGCGGTTGGGGGAGGGGAGATTTTGAAGCTTGTGAAATCCACATTGATGCCATTGGGCTGCAGGGTTCCAGGCAGGCTCAGTTTGCAACAAACAACTGCACCTCCCAGTCACGAACCATTTCAACTCCCCCTCCCATTCCTCAGATGACATGTCCACCCTGGGCCTCCTGCAATGCCACAGTGATGCCACCCGAAGGCTGCAGGAACAGCAAATCATATTCAGCCTGGGAACCCTGCAGCCCAATGGCATCAATGTGGATTTCACAAGCTTCAAAATCTCCCCTCCCCCAACCGCATCCCAAAACCAGCCCAGCTCATCTCCACGTCCCTAACCTGTTCTTCCTCTCACCTATCCCCTCCTCCCACCTCAAGCCACACCCCCATCTCCGATCTACTAACATCATCCCGCCCCCTTGACCTGTCCGTCCTCCCTGGACTGACCTATCTCCTCCCTCCCCCCCAACCTACACTCACCTTTACTGGCTCCATCCCCGCCTCTTCGACTTGTCTGCCTCCTCTCCACCTATTCTCTCCTCTATCCATCCTCTATCCGCCTCCCTCTCTCTCCCTATTTATTCCAGAACCCTCTTCCCCTCCCCCATTTCTGATGAAGGGTCTAGGCCCGAAACGTCAAGCTTTCCTGCTCCTATGATGCTGCTTGACCTGCTGTGTTCATCCAGCCCTTGTTATCTACACCTTGTTATCATAGAATAGTTAGGTGTTGCTTTTGACCAACAAAGATGCAATGGACTAAAGGGCTTTTTCTGTGCTATAGGTCTCTATGACTCCATGGTATATTTACTTATGCAGTTTATTATGTATTATAATGCTTCTGTGAAATGTGTTGGGTAGTTATATCACATTAAAGGCACCACGTGAATGAAAGTTGTATTGCATTTAATTAGTGCACAATTGGACCAATCTCATTGACATCATTTCAACACATGTCTTATGAAAACATAATTGCCAAAGTTTTTAAACATGTAATTTGAACAAAACTGGAGTGTTTTAAGGCTTCCCATTCAATGCTGAAGGGCGGAAAGAATTTGAAAATATATTGTCAGGTATTATGCTTGCTCAATTAGTTTAAATTTTTTAAAAATGGGTAATAATCCCAATGTGCTTTTCAAGTATTTCAACCAGAAAATGTATATGATAGAAGGGAAAAAAGATACAATTTTTGTCATGGTCTTTAAAGAACAGGGAAAACTTGGAAACAAAGACCTCAACACACAGGGGTCAGTAAGGACCCATGGCCATAGTAATGCATGATTAACCGGCACCCATTGCTGCTAATCCAGGTCACTTGCAAATGTTGTCTTCCACGCCAAGCAGTGTGCTAATTGGCTGCAAATCTGAGCAGGGGTTAAAATTGCAAGTAACAACACAACTCTAAGCTAGCTTTCCCATCTTAAAGGGCCAATGCATCTTGACTGCAATAGGTGCTGGATGATGCGAGTCTGACCTGTATAAAGAGTGATATTGATGCAAAGCGGGAAAGACCACACTCCACAATATTCTCTAAAATTACACTGGAGGTGATGGACCTGTAGGTGGATAGATGGAGACGGGACCTCAACCCATAATAGATCTGGAGATCCTCTACATTGATCCCCCTGAACTGGAATTCAGAGAAGAGTTATATTGGATTCAAAATATTAACGTTGTTGTTTCACTCTCCATAGATGCTGTCTGGCTGCTGAGTTTTTCCAGTACTTTCTGCTTTTAGACCATAAAACTATAAGACATACAAGGTGAATTAGGCTATTTGGCCTTGAGTCTGCTTGATGAGTAAAATCAACAACTCAGTCTATACAGCCCTCTGTGGTAAAGACTCTTTGAGATAAAGAAAATTCTCTCACATATGATTTATTTATTTTCACTGTATTTTGTAACAAAATACAGATGACAAGTTTTATATTGCGTTGCGACTCTCCAGTGCCATCTTAAAACACAAAAATAAGCCAAAACATAGAATATAAAGACAGAAAAGTGAATGAAAGTGTTCAACTTCACAGACCTTCTTGTTAAGTGCTCTGCCATAGCCCACGGACCTGGTAGTCAGGCACAAGTCCCCTTCACTGCGCAGCGATGAAAGTCACCACTCTTCACTGTCATCTCGCCCTCACCTACACCCTCACCAATGCAGACACCACCAGGTCTCGTAGTGGGCCTGTACTCGCCTCTGCCTCTATGAATCTGCGCCGGATGAAGATGCCACTGCAAAGCCAAACCCATCTCCACTGCAGCAGTCATGAGCCAGTGCTAGGACCACTTCATCAATGCAGAAGATTCTGGGCTTCAACTCTCTCATAGTTGGTTATTCCAAGATTGTGCCCTCTGGTCCTTGATTCTCTCGCAAGGTGAAACAACCCCTCAGCATCTACCCTGTCAAACCCCTTAACAGCCTTTTATGTTGTTAGAAAAGTAATCTCTCATTCTTTAAAATACCAGTAAGTACAGGCCCAACTAGTCAAGATCTCCTTGTATGAAATTTCATCATACCATGATCAACCTTTTCTGGACTGTCTCCAATGCCAGTGATCTTCGCTTAGATAAGAGGGAACAAAACTGTTCAC
Organism: Ginglymostoma cirratum; assembly: GCA_024137785.1. Taxonomy (NCBI): domain Eukaryota; kingdom Metazoa; phylum Chordata; class Chondrichthyes; order Orectolobiformes; family Ginglymostomatidae; genus Ginglymostoma; species Ginglymostoma cirratum. Next base: position 44,053,674 of record JAHRHZ010000139.1, read on the forward strand.
AATATTCAATGTATCGTTCCTCTAACATCTTGTATAGATTTAGCAAGACTTCACTATTTTTTATTTTCTGTTTCAAAGTAAAAGCCAACATTCCATTTGTTTTCTCTACTTTGTTTCAGATCTCCAGGGCCTGCAGTATTTTTCACTGGTCATGTAAACACAGCTTGCTAATAAAAATACACAACCTCTTGCCTTCACAGTTGTGGATACTAGTGTTCGAAGGCGTTCCAGGGCCTTACACACCATCTTCTAAAACATTGTTTGGGTGGTTGAACTACTTCTTGGGGAGCGGCAGCACCTTCAGGAAGCACAAAACCATTGTTCTCTCATTACTTCCATTAAAAGTACCTTTACGTCTTTTTAAAAAAGGTATGATTTCGCAGGAGACTGTAAGAACTGCCGATGCTGGAGTCTGAGCCTGGCCTGCTGTGATCCTCCAGCTCTACACTGTGTTATCTTACGATTTCACAGGATGTGCATCACAGGCTAGGTCTGCATTTGCTGTGCATCCTGAACTACAGATGAGCTGCCTTCTTGAACTACCGCAGTCTATGTAGTGTACGTACACCCACAGTGCTGTTAGGGAGGGGTCTCTAGGACTTTGAGACAGTGAAGGATTTGTGTTTTAATTGAAAGTCAGGATGGTGTGTGGGGCTTGTTGCTTGTCAACCAACCATCCAAAGTGCTACAGTCCGAAGTCAAACCCTCTAGGTGCAGATCTGTGTGAATACAGGCTGTGCAGTCTCTGCCAGTGAAATACAGCAGCCTTCCACTAGCTATGCTGTAACATTGGGGTTTACAGAATACCAGCTCTACAACAAGTAAAAAAAAAGGTAAAGTCAAATACAAGTAAAGGCACACTGGACAGTAGTTAACTTTTGTAAGAATGGTGTCTTTTTATTTTTGTGTCTTTAAAAACTGGACTGCAAGGAAAACAAACATTTTAAAAACAGAGATAACAAGCGTGGGGCTGGATGAACACAGCAGGCCAAGCAGCATCGAGTTTTGCCAGGACTCCTGCGGCACTCCACTAGTTTTGGGTTGTTATCTTAAAATGCAAATGAAAATCTGTTTCATTATATTATGTAAATCTAAATTTTTTGCTACTACGTTCTTTAAAATAGACTCTTAACATTTTCCTTATTAACAGAACCTGAGGGAAAATTAGAACTACTTTTCACTCAGTGTACCATCATCATCATTTGGAATGTAGCTGGAAGACCAAGAAGTCCAATTGTTAATTTACAAAAGGAAATGGGTATAGAATTTACAAAAGAAACATGTAAAGCAATGATGAAAGGGCAGCAGAGTGGGACTGGCTGTATAACACCTATGCAACTAAGTTGTAAATCTGACCATTCAGAAGTGATGAGTGACAGGTGCTTAGGCCTTGTGTTAGTTTTACATCTTAAGGAATCCAATTTCTTTTTACACTTCTGAGGAAGGGTCACAGGACCCAAAACGTTAACTCTGATTTCTCTCCACAGGTGCTGCCAGACTTGCTGAGCTTTTCCAGCAATTTCTGTTTTTGTTTCTGATTTACAGCATCTGCAGTTCTTTCGGTTTCTGTTTGCGCTTGTCTGGTCAATGCAGTGTGAAGGTGAACAATGTGTTGTTTTTCATCCAGTATCTAGGCTCAATGCGGGAGTTTTAGTTTTCAAAGTTAGCAGCTAGTTTCAGATCCTTATTCTCTACAGCATGCTGATTCAACCATGATATTACCAAAACTTTCAACTGAGACCGGTATTATGCATGAAGAAGAAAAATACTAAAAATATTTTGCGGTTTGGGCAGCTTCAGTAGAGAAACAGTGGTAAAGTTTTAGGCTGACTTAAGCATTTCCAAAATGTACTCCCTTTTATTTCATATTTTCAGCGTCTACAGTATATCCATGGAATTTTGTTTGTTTTTCTTACCTATCACCTACTGTGATTAAAATGAATTAGTAGTCAGGTACTAGAAAACCATGGCATTGGCTAGCCTTTGATAGCAGGGAAATATATGCAAATTCCTCCTCAATTCAGGTACCTTTTAATAAAAGAGCATAATTTCCAAAAGGTTGACCATCATGGAAACATACAACACAGTGTAGGCCGTTTGCCCCATCATGTCACTGCTGGCAAGAGTGAGATAAATGTTCTTACGAATAAAAAGTTTTCTGACAAGGTCCCAGCTTTGCTGTTTTTATTTATGCAAATTGGAAACTTGCGATCATAGTTTAGTATAGTGGAATATGCATTTCTCTACACCTCAGTTATTTAAAAAGGCATAACTTTTAATGTCTCTATATGCGGACCTTTAAACAGAAGTCCACTTATCGTAAGTTTACTCTCATCTAACTCCAAACAGCCTTGCAGGTGCACAGGTTGAAAGCTGAAGATTAGTTGTGGCCTACCAAAGTATTTTTCCACAAACATCTCAACAGATAGCTCAGCTCTCATATCAGAATGTCTCAGACATAATATTAACCAAACCATAAAACCAAGCTGAAATGCAAGCTTTGGTCATGAACAACTCCAGAGGAACTGCGCATCGCAGTATGCAACTAAACCTCTGAAATAATTAGAAAGGTCTGCTGGATCAGTGGAGGCGATGGGGTATTATTGCTGGATTGTTAATCCAAAGACACAGGTAATGTCATGGGGACCCAGGTTCAAATCTTGCCATAGCAGATGGTGGAATTTGAATTTGATAAAAATCTGGAATTGAGAGCCTACTGATGATCATGAATCCATTGCTGTTTGTTGGAAAAAATGCATCTGGTTCATTAATGTCCTTTAACGAAGGAAGATGCCATCCTTACTTGGTCTGGGATACATGTGACTCCAGACCCACAACAATGCGGTTCACCTTTAAACTGCTTTCTGGGCAATTAGGGATGGGCACGAGCCTACCAGTGACAACATCCCATGAAAGAATAAAAACAACATTGTTTTCAGTCATCCTTAGCAAAGTGGTTGAAGTAATCATTGACAATGCCATCAAGCAGTGCTTCCTTAGCAACAATTATGCTTATTGTTTCAGCTCCAGACCTCATTAAAGCCTTGGCCTTAACAGATAAAACCCAGAGGTACTAATGGCTACCCTTAATATGTAGATAAATCAAATGTACACAACAAAAAAATTGAAGACAATGAGAATTAGGGGAAACTCTTCAGTTGAATTCATGCCAACCCAAAAGAAATGAGCTGCCATTGTTGGGGGGGGGGAGGGGGAATCAATCATCTCAGCCCCTACACAATCACTGCAGGAGCTCCTTAAGGTAGTGTCTCCAAACCTGTTCAACCCTACATCACAAAGTCAGAAGTGAGGATTGTTGTTGATAGTGTTAAGTACTATTCACAACTCATCAGATACGGAAGTAGCCCATCAACATATGCAGTAACACTTGGATAATATTTAGATTTGAGCTAATAAATGGCAAGGAACATGTGCATTATGCAATGCAAGCCAATGATCATCTCCAGCAAGAGATAATCTAATCTTCTCTTAATTTTCAACAGTATTGACCCCAGTATCAACATCCTGCGAGGATATTGATCTGTATATTGTTTGCCATTGACAACCACCTTCTCTATGGCTCCTAGATCGAAGCCTAGGAAATCTGGGCAAGTAACTCATTATTCTGACTTCCCTAAGTCTGGTCACTTCTTACAAAGTGTATGTTACAGCATAATGAAATACTCTTCACTTGCCTGGCTGTGTACCATTCCAAGAATACTCAAGGAGATCAACATAATCAGAGTTAAAGCAACCCATACTTGATTGGCACTCCACCTTAAATATTTACTCTCGCTAATCACTGGCACATAGTGCACAGCGCTGCCACTATACACAAGATGCACAGCAGTAAATTACCAAGCTTCTTCCAGTTTATTTTCCAAATCCCTAAATTAAAATATGTCAAAGGGCAATGACAGCAGACACACTGCAATACAAACACCTTCAAGTTCCTCTCCCCACTTTACAGAGTTGGAACTATATTACTGTCACTGGATCAAAATCCTGGAATTCCCTACAAACAGTGTATGTACAGGACATAGGTTGCGAAAGTTTGAGAATACAACTCACCACCATTTTCTGAAAGACAATTAGGAATGGCAATAATTGTTTGAGTTGTCAATGACGCTCAATTCCATTATTTGTTATTTTCTGAAAAAGAAAGTTCTCAATCTGTGACCAGGATGCAAAGTACTTGTACTTGTCACTCAATGTGACAACTCCAGCCAATGTGTTTGCCTTTAAGAAATGTATTTCGCATTTCTGTCTTAGCTTTTACAAACAGAAACATGTAATACAAGTTAAAAGATTCAGCGCAGACCTAAAAGTGCACCATTGTCAGACACAATGACAGCTATGTCCGATAAGGAAGTGTGAAGTAAGCATGCAAATTTAGGTAAATTTTGAGGAGCTGAGCTGATGATAGGTTTTCATACAATAAAGAAACTAGTACATACCTGTAAAAAGCAAGTTGTATAGTTATGCAGCCCTAATAGATAAACAATGTAAAAGGAAAAGCACACACAAATAAGAGGAAAAGCAGACATTTGGTATATTGGAACAGCTATAAAAAATACAAAAATTGTAACTGGTTAAAAAAGATAACTAAAAATACAATGGGATATTGAAGCTTACTGTAATGGTTTATTGAAATCATTAAGAGAGAGAATAATAGAGGAATTGATCCCATTAAAATACTGATGCTGGAGATACAATTATGGATAAAAGAAAATAACCAACTTTGTTAAATTATTAGTGAATTGATTTTTACAGTGGAGAAAGAGGACATTACCAGCCATACAAGGGAATATCAAACTAAGTCAAGGGGAAATAAAATTATTGAATATAATAAAAGTAAAATCAAAAGACAATGGACAAAATAATGGAACTTAAGACAGACAAGTCTTTAAGACTTGATTATCACCTTCAAATAAAAGATCGGGTGTGGGAATTGCAGATGCATTTATCTTAATTTTCCACAGCTCTCTGGATTTGGGAAATGAGTTTTTGGGTTGAAATATTAATAATGTCATACCATCATTTGAGAAAGGAAGATAAAAGAAACCACATCTATCATCGTAAGACGAGCATTAGAACAACTATGAATTAATCAAAAAGAGACTAAGTGCAGATTTGTGAAGAGTAGTTCATGCCTGCAATCAAATTGACACTTTTGAAGTATTTGCTCCAAAAAGTGCATTTTTTATGGATACTGTCTACATGGACATCAAGGAAGCATTTGATAAAATAGCAAACATAAAACTGTATGGCATGGGAAGGTAACCTTGTGACATGAAAGATTGCTCACTGATTGTGGAATTTGGAGACAAAAGCCAGGATTTACTGCACTAAGCATTTCTGGAAACCAGGATAATTTCTTGATTGCGACCCTAACAGAACATTCCACTGCAATGGAGAATGTCAGCCCTCAATAACTGAGCAGCGGATGAAGCTGCTGAGGCCCAAGCAGTAGGGGCTACAAGGAAGCAAAGGAGACACCAACAGTATCAGAGGAAGTGACTGAGACTTCACAAAGCCCCTGATGATTGCAGACATCCACCTCCAGGAATTCTACACTCAACAGCAAGAAAGTGTGAAGTACATTAACTCTAAACTTGTCATTTTTCACCTATATCATTCATCTGTACACCACCTCCATGTCTCATTCTGTGGAATTCAATCCAGATACAAGTGAGGTGATGCGCTTGAGTAGGACAGACAAGAGAATACACGATGAATAGTTGGGCCCTGGGAAGCACTGAGGATCAAAGGTGTGCATGCCCATTAGTCCCTTCACATACAGGTGAGGTAGATGAGGTGGCTAAGGAAAGATGCAGGATACCTGCTTTCGTTAGTCGACTCAGAGATTTTAAGACGAAAGAGGTTATGCTGAAAATGGATAAAATACTGATTAGGTTGGAGTACTGTTTGCAGTTCTGGAATCCACATTTTGGGAGGAATGTGATTTCACTGAAGAGGATGCAGAGGAGATCTGCCAGGATGTTGCCTGGGCTGGAGGGTTTGTGTTATGGAGAGATTTAGGTTGGGTGGTTTTCCTTGGAGCAGAGGAATCTGAGGGGAGGTCACGATTGAGATGTATAAAATTGAGCGCATAGACAGAAAGAACACGAGAACCAGGAGCAGGAGTAGGCAATTCAGCCCCTAAAGCCTGCTCCGTCATTCAACAAGATCATGGTTGATCTCATCTTGTTCTCAACTCCACTTTGATGGTTGCAGACACAACAGATATTGCACATGACATCAGAAAAATTGCTATAGAACTTCCATTATTGCTGTTAATGGCTCCTCAGTTGTGTTGGGTACATTAATTCCACTGTTAGGTAAGTAAACAGCATTTCGTTGAAGAAGCCAGCAAGGAAAAACAGCAAGGAGACAGCAGTACATCAGACAAACAGCAGTCCATCATGGGATGAGAGTTTACCAATCCCCAAAGCAGCGTCTAACTCTCAAGGAAGGTTCCACAGAAAGCAAAGGCAAAGAGAATGTGCACTGACTAGCGAAGTGTGTCAGGTGGTGTTCTCCAAGAATGTGCAAGTGGCTCCCAATGTCTGACTGTATAATATCAATGCCTTACCTGAAAATAAATCAATGATTTGAAATTCATTGTGCCCTCAATTTTCGGTCCCGGGATCCCATTTGTGTTGTGGCCATGCTCAGCCAGATCAAATGGGCAGCACACAAAATTAGTCTACCCCTGTCGTTTGAACGATTCCAATGTTAATCAGTGTATATCTAGTGTATATCAAGTCCTTAACAATGCACTTAACAAGGGATCCTGGCAGTGTTGTTGCCAACATCATGTTACTGGCAGGGAGCTCTTTCTTAGAGGCAGGCAACCTCTCAGAGCAGCTACAGATAAAGGATTACTGCCACTGAAATTCTTGTAAACTGAACACCAGAAGAGATGAAAATCATCCAGACATTTGAGGTGAAGGTGGCCAGGAAGAGAGATGCTTTGGGGGGCAGTGATTTCCTCAAAAGACAAGGCCCAGAAGAGATGGAGGCAGATGATCAGCAAGGTGACTTGAGTATCTGGCAGCATCTAATGAACTCACACAAGTGATCAATGTTGGGTTATGCATCTCCACATGATGTCTCCTATGTACCACACTACCCATCTGTCACCCTGCTCAAAGCAATACATCCCCATCACTCACTTAGCAGCATCCTAGACTGACGTCTAAAATCTAGATATTCCACCTCATCAACATGGCCATGTCACACTCACCTCCCACTGTTCTACATACAAACAGCCATTCCACTATGGCAGCCACATCACGTAAGCACGACACAACACAACCGCTGACCTTCGGTCCTGTCTCATGCAGGGCAATTTAGAAAACAACAGAAGGAAGCAGAGCTGATGACAGTCTAGGAATTTCCTGCACTGTACAGTGAACATGCCTCTTAGCATCAGGGGCTTAGGGTAACTACACCAAATGGATTGTGATGGTTCAAGAATCAGCTCACCACCACCTTCTCAAGGTTAAATCAGAATGGGCAATAAATGCCGACCTAGCAAAACCACAGAATGATTAAAAAAGTGTCCTATTACTGTTAAGGGGACACAAAGTAGTCTAGCTCCAAACTGGCTGCAGGCAAGGCACGGAATTTGCATTCTTCACTATCTCTGATCCAGCTGGTCATATTGCAGAACAAGAGAGTCTATTGCAGCCTTTTTGTGGACAAGTTACTACTCCTCTTCCAACCTCATGAAATTTTGGTAACACCGTCTGTCAAATGCACGAACTCAACAAACAAATGTTCAAACACCACAGAATACTTGCAGAAAATTTCAAAACAGAAAATGTTCCAAAAGTTTAAAGTTGCCCGCAATTAGGCTGCATGGCTCTTCAAGTAACCTTGGATTACAGACCTCATCCTGTGATTTGCGGTTTCTCTTGTGAGGAGTTCACAGCGCAGTCATTAGATAAACCAGTGTTTGAGTGTCGTCCAAATTTGGAATCTTGGAGTCAGATCAGCTGTGTGGTGTGACATCAGGAGAGCACCAATTTGACATGCTTGTGCATGTATATCCTTGGAAAATGTCACAATGTGCTGTGAGGTTGAATTTTGTCCCCATGGTTGTCATTTGTAAACTTGAATATTCTATTGTCAGGAGGCACATCAAGTTTTGTTGATGGGAGCACAAAATTACAAAGACACCTGATAGGTCAAAAACATCAACAGAACTCGGAGATGGAAATCAATGTGAGGAATTATGAAATCATCTATATTGGATCTAAGACAGACATTTCGGAATAATTTGATTTTGTTTTCTTACTGGTGAGATAGGGAGACATGCAGGAGCAAAAGAAATTGAATACGCAGGTACGCAATTAAATCAAAATGGTAAGCATCAAAGAGGCATTCTATGCTATCCGCACACAAAAGAAAAACGATAATCAAAACTGTTAGAGATTTTTCATGTAAAAACTTTCTCTCTCATCTCATTACAACAGAGCCTGTCATGATGTTGATTAATGGGCTAATCATGCATCATTACATAGTAACAGCAGATATTCATTTCAACTGCTTACTTACAATTAAAATGTCTTCAAGCATAAATTAATAAACCGCACTGTTTGTAACTACAGGCAATTTATTTAAACTATTGCTTACAGAAAATTAGTGCATAAACTTAATGTGAGAAGCTATATGTACATGATAAAAATCAAAGTGTTGATCTCTCAACAAAGTGTGGCTCCAATATAATAAGATGTAGCCGAAAATAAAGATAGCATTTTCCGCTTATTCTATTTTCTAATTGATGCTACATCTATGTATACTTTTTCCTAAACTCAAGGCTTATAACCTCCAGTCAGATGTCTGTCCCATCACAGCAAAACTGCTCTTATCAAAATAATTAAATTTTAGGCTGTCTGATTCTACTTCTACTAGATCTTCGTCCTTCTTCAGTCTGGTCTATGCTACAAGTAGGTTTATTGAATGACTTCTCCGTTTTCCATGTGCCTGCAAAATGTCAGCCAAGTCCTTGCAAAGTTCTGTCAGACCACTATAATTCTGGTCATCCTAGTCAGCACATTTCAGAAATTATATTAGGCAAATTCGCACCACCAGTAGACTTTTACAACTTCACCTTTGTTGTGAACCGTCAGACTTATTCTCTTGTAAATCACAGATCTATTCTTTAGCATTGCAGGATGTTCCAGATGTCAGCCAATGCAGAAGAACCACAAGAAGAACTTCATCTTAGAAGTAAAAATGTTTACATTTTGGCTTTGGTGCCGATATGACTGAGTTTTGTGCCATGGATTTCAACTGTCATCATAAAAGCTCTGGGTTATGGATAATGCTGAAGTGTTCTAGCTCTTGGCAATTTTTTTTGTGATCTACTCTGATTTGTTTCCTGTGGTTTCAGTTGCTCTTCATTATGCTTTAGTGGGTATTCATTAAAACTCATAAATCAAAGGTTTGTCACATTGTACCAAGAAAACACTCTGATATTTTAATACGCAAGCAGCATTTTGAAAGTGAACAAAGTGAAATTAGAAAGTGTCACAAATACTCCATGAATCAGGTATTCTACGTGGAGAAAGAAGCAGCATTAATATTTAGAGTTGAATATGGCTCTTGCTCAAATCAGTTATTTGTTTTCTCCACACACAGGCAGCCAGACCCACTGAATATTTTTGGCACTTGTGTTTATTTCAGACTTCCAGCATCTGCAATACTTTACAACACTGCAAGACTACTTGCTGCAATGGTTTTCCAACTGCTAAAAACTTCTTAAAAGCAAACCAAGAATGGTTTTGTCTAATATGGATTTTATACAAAACAATTTTATTGGCAATCAACAAACACTCCTCATTGACTTTAACATAATGATTAGGATGTTCCTTGTAAGTAATGCATTCCATCACTTTAAATACATTGGAGATATATTAGATGTGCTTTTTCCAAATTAAGTGTTTCCATGTCCAACAGAACTATGGTGGCAAAGCAGGAACCATTTTAGGGAAATTCCCAACAAAATACAAACATGTAGGAAACAGAATAACAATGCTAGACAATAGTTATGTTTATTGTTTGAAGCAAAAATAATTTTCATTCTCCTGAAGACAAAGTAGAGAAGCCTTATTTGATTGGTTGCAGATTAGAGGATCAGCATCACACTAACTTTTACAAGATGAGATATTTCAACTTTTCTGTCCATGCTATTACAAAGAAAAGGCTACCCACTGAGTCTCATATTCCTTCTGTAATTCTTTTCTCCTTGAAATATTCATTTTATTTTAACTTGAAATGGCAAATAGTGTACATGTGTATGAAGATATGTTCTAAAGCTGAAACTGCATTGCTTATAAATGGCAACATTGGCACGTACTTGCTATTGAAGATGTGAAAAATTGGGGCAGTGCCCTATGCACCGTTTTGGGTCAAGCCAAATATTTTGCTGGGACTACAGTGAGAGCAAAAGTGGTTTGCACTGCTCCATGAAACAAACCTCAGAATTATATACATTTAAGGCATTCTGGAGGCCATGTCATGACTATTAGGAGGGGGCATGATTTTAAGGTGATTGGAGGAAGGTATAGGGGAGATGTCAGAGGTAGGTTCTTTACACACAGAGATGTGGGTGTGTGGAATGCACTGCCAGCAGTGGTAGTGGAGTCTGATACTTCAGAGACTTTTAAGCAACTCTTGGATAGGCACATGGAGGATAGTAAAATGTAGGGTATGCAGGGTAGATTGACCTTAGTAGGATAATAGGTCAGCACAACATCATGGGCCGAAGGGCCTGTACTGTGCTGTACTGCTCTATGTTCTATGTCAAGTGTGCCTCGGAAATTGTCTTCCTTTTCTTCAGTGGAGGTAACTCATTCTAAGAGTGTGACCAACAGGTCATGTGAAAAAGACTACCAGTGGGGTGGGCAAGCCTTCCAAACTATTCTTCGCCTCCGAGAGTTGGATTGGCCAGGAAGATGCTACCGCAGTTATTAGATTAATGTCCACCTACATCAGAGGCAGGTAACACAGACATTTCATTTCTGAAGTAGGTTGACCTACAGATTTTGACAGACCAACTGCAGCCAGGTCACAGGACATCTGACCTGGGAAACTGTTATCAAGGTAACGTCAATTTATTTTCACAGAGAAGTTGCCAAGTAGCTGGAAGGTGAAGTCATACAAACCTAATTTCTGTATGAATATACATGAGACACAAAGAATAAGCCACAATGTTGCATGAATACTTTTCAACACTGATCACTATAGATTGAAAAGACAACACTTTGTAATGGGGAGTATTTGGGTCAACCACAAAATACATAATAAACTTGGCTACAGCTTCTCTGCCAAATTTATTTAGACTTCATGGTCAGACATAACACTAATGAAGCCCATATAACACAGCAAGTGCAAAGGAAGAAATCTAGGTTAGCAGGTAAAACACAATTATTCTAAAGGGGATAACAAGCATGGGGCTGGATGAACACAGCAGGTCAAGCAGCATCATAGGAGCAGGAAAACTAGACGTTTCGGGCCTAAACCCTTCATCAGCAATGGGGGAGGGGAAGAGGGTTCTGAAATAAATAGGGAGAGAGGGGGAGGCGGATAGAGGATGGATAGAGGAGAGGATAGGTGGAGAGGAGGCAGACAAGTCGAAGAGGCGGGGATGGAGCCAGTAAAGGTGAGTGTAGGTAGGGGGGTAGGGAGGAGATAGGTCAGTCCAGGGAGGACGGACAGGTCAAGGGGGCGGGATGATGTTAGTAGATAGGAGATGGGGGTGGGGCTTGAGGTGAGAGGAAAAACAGGTTAGGGAGGTGGAGATGAGCTGGGCTGGTTTTGGGATGCGGTTGGGGGAGGGGAGATTTTGAAACTTGTGAAATCCACATTGATGCCATTGGGCTGCAGGGTTCCCAGGCTGAATATGATTTGCTGTTCCTGCAGCCTTCGGGTGGCATCACTGTGGCATTGTAGGAGGCCAAGGATGGACATGTCATCTGAGGAATGGGAAGGGGAGTTGAAATGGTTCGCGACTGGGAGGTGCAGTTGTTTGTTGCGAACTGAGCGCAGGTGTTCTGCAAAGCGGTCCCACCCAACTTGAAGTTCACCTGGACCATCTCCAACACTTCTCTCTCCTTCCTGGACCTCTCTGTCTCCATCTCGGGCAACCACCTAGAGACAGATGTCCATTTCAAGCCCACTGACTCCCACAGCTACCTGGAATACACCTCCTCCCACCCACCCTCCTGCAAAAATGCCATCCCCTATTCCCAA
>JAHRHZ010000139.1:44066337-44088506 GCA_024137785.1 Ginglymostoma cirratum
CCCCGCCTCTTCGACTTGTCTGCCTCCTCTCCACCTATCCTCTCCTCTATCCATCCTCTATCCGCCTCCCCCTCTCTCCCTATTTATTTCAGAACCCTCTTCCCCTCCCCCATTTCTGATGAAGGGTTTAGGCCCGAAACGTCAAGTTTTCCTGCTCCTATGATGCTGCTTGACCTGCTGTGTTCATCCAGCCCCATGCTTGTTATCTCGGATTCTCCAGCATCTGCAGTACCTTTTATCTCTATTCTAAAGGGGAACCCAGATTTTGCACAGTCGATGCAATTCTACACAGTTTGTGCTAGATATGCGGCGCCAAAGCATTAATGAAGTCAGGAACAATTTCTGCATGGACACCAAGAAGAGTCTTACCACTTTGCAACTCAACTGGATTTTATCCCCAGGTTGATAAACAATTGGAATTAAAACAGTAATCAAGATGCAGAAAGTAAAACTACTGATTAATCAAATAACATGGTAAAATACCACTTAAACTACACACAGTCATATTAGTTTAGTATGCTTCCAGAGAAGTGAAGCAAAGGGATTCAGGTAACATCAAATTAATTCCTGGTAGCCTTTTAAAAGCACATAAAAAGACTGCACACATTGCACAAATATTGTTAAAGACTAGCCTCGTCAAATCATGGATATGGAGAGTACTCTCCATGTCTCTAACAACTACCATAAGGTAACTTATGTTCAACTAACTTTTTTTTCTGCTTCAAACAATGCACTGCTTAGTAGTAATATCTAAACAGGATAAACACTGACTTACTATTTTCAAGACAAATTAATAACTGTTTTCAGTCAGAAGAATGAATTGTGAAGCAGGTTGGACACAGCAGCTTTGAAACTCAACAAGCAATTTGTTGACTGTGGTACAATTCCCACGGTTATTCTCATTAGAGATTTTAGTGAGTTTCTAAATTTGCATTAATGTTCTTTCTTTGTGAAGTAGGGTATGCTAAACGACTGCAGGATTGAGAGGGCAGTAATTCTACCTTAAAGGATAGTGATATGGGGTGCATTTTTCTTGCTTTAAATTATCATATTGATGAATTCAAAAGGTCAAGATGAACTAAATGCACCCAAGTTCAATGAGAGCCAAAAGTGAACGGTCTTAAAATGACTGCATCACTGCTTCTATGAACTTCCTAAAGTACACAAACCAGGCATCCCCTTCAGACCCATCGTTTCCCTACCAGGTACACCTTCACACAAACTGGGCACACACAACAGGGCTTGAAACACCAAGTTGATGGATCACCCCATTCCTGCCACTCAACCCAAGAATTCCTCACTACCCTCAAGAACATAAAAATCAGTGACAACGAGATTATGGTATCCTTTGATGACACAGCTTTATTCACATAAATCAACATCCCACTAGCCAAAGAAACACTGGCCACATCACTAGAGGAAGCAACAACATAGACCAGCAGCTCCATCAGCAATGACAACATACTCAAACTACTAGACCTGTGCCTCACCACACACTTCATCTTTAATGGCCAACTATTCAAACAGATCAATGGCACACCCATAGAGTGTGCCATTGGCACACCCATCTCAGGACTCATCACAGAAGCAGTCGTGCAAAGACTAGAACACACCACCTTCCCCCGCATTCAACCTAAACTGTGGATGCGGAACGTAGATGATACAATATTAAATGCAACAATGACCAAACTATAAGAGACCCACCACCTCATCAACAATGTATTTGCTGGGATTAAATTCACAAGAGAAGAAGAAACCAACAATCAGCTTCCGTTTCTGGATGTCAGAGTTGAGCGTATGACCAACAGGGAGTTCCAAACCTCAGTACACAGGAAAGTAACCCACACTGATCAAATCCTCAACTTCCACTGCAATCATCCCAACATCCACAAACAAAGCTGTATTGGGACACTATTTAAATGGGCCACCACTCACTGCAACACTCCAGAACGATACAGGAAAGAGGAAGAGCACCTGTAAAAAATCTTCGCTATGAACAAATATCCCTGCAAATTCATCCGCAGATGCCTACTAAACAGACAACAACAGGACAACACAGTATGCCCTAACACACTAGCACACTGCCCTACATCAAGAACATATCAGAATTGACAACGAGACCCCCAAGACCACTAGGAATCATGGAAGCACACAAGCCCACAGCCACGCTACGACAAACACACACAAGGATTAAAGACCCTATTCCCAGAACATGCAGAACCAATATGATTTACAAACTACCATGCAATGGTTGGGGCAGCACGGTGTAACTGTGGTTAACATTGCTGCCTCACAGCACCAGGGACCTGGGTTTGATTCCACCCTCGGGCGACTGTCTGTATGGAGTTTGCACATTCTCCCCGTGTCTGCGTGGGTTTCCTCTGGGTGCTCCAGTTTCCTCCCACAGTCCAAAGATGTTAGGTGGATTGTCCATGCTAAATTTCCCGTAGTGCTCAGGGATGTGTAGGTTAGGTGGGTTATAGAGGGAGGGGTCTGGGTGGGATGCTCCAAGGTTCGCTGTGGTTTGTTGGGCCAAAGGGCCTGTTTCCACACTTAGGGATTCTATTCTATGACTGCCACAAACATTACATCAGACAGACAGTAAGGAAACTAACCATCAGAATGCATCAACATCAGCTAGCAGCAAAACAACAACACGACAAACTTTCCCTAATATCAGTACACGTGGACAACGAAGGCCATCAGGTTAACTGGGACAACATAACTTATAATAGCCCAAGCCAAACACAGACACGCATGGGAATTCCTAGAGGCATGATTCTCAACCTGTAATGCAATAAACAAACACGGAGAATTGGACCCCATATACAAACACATACAGATCAAAACCGGAAATAATGCTACTCACTATAACAGACCGGACAGTATAAATTCCAAGCTGATTAGAATAACATCGATTCATCAGAGGCCTCACTGATGATGTCACCTGGCATGGTGATGAAACATCTGAACAAAAACAAGCCAGCTCGGCGAGAAAGTCAACAGCCTCATGACTGCATCACATCAGGCATAGCTTTGTATTAACGGGTGCTGATGGTCACAGAATTTAAATGCTGATGGACTGGCTGCTTTGAATGTCTAGCCATTTTACAAAGACAATAGAGACTGTATGACAGTCAGCTCAATTGGAGCAATCTAGTTTCCAATTCTGAAATTAGTGGCTTCAAGTCCCCTTGCAGCAGTCAGGTACAAGACTCGAGACTGGCACGCAGCTGAACTCATGAATGATGCATTCTAGGACATGTTGATACATAGGACAAGATAGGTCATTCAGCCCTTCAAAACGGTTCTGTCATTCAGTGTAGGAATGGCCAATACGTAGCCTAACTCTACATACCTGCCTTTGGCCCATATCAATTAATACCTTTGTTTAACAAAATTTTAAATTTGAGAAATCAAATTTAACATCTGAACCAGGCCCACTGCTGTTTGTGGAAGAGAGTTCCAAAATGTCAATCATCCTTTGGGTGTAGAAGTGCTTCCTAATATCCCTTCTAAACAAGCGTGGCTTGTTGGTCTCGGGGTACAATTCTCGCTTAGGGTACTGTGTAGTGGTGACATGTGAGAGGTCCTGCGTTCAACTGCCGGAGGAGCCCTGGTTTCTTGTCAAGTATCAGAAATAAGGCTGATGAACTTACAGCATGGGTCAGTACTTGGCACTACGATGTTGTAGCCATTACAGAAACTTGGGTAACTCAGAGACAGGAATGGCTGTTGGAAGTTCTGGGATTTAGATGCTTTAAAAGAAATAGGGAAGGTGGAAAAAGAGGTGGGGGAGTGGCATTGCTAGTCAAGGTTAGTATAGCAGCTACTGAAAGGCAGTTCGAGAATGATATCTCTACACAGTCAATTTGGGTTGAGGTCAGGAACAAGAAAGGAGCAGTCATTTTGTTGGGGGATTTTTTACAGACCCCCTAATAGTTGCAGGGAAGCGGAGGAGCGGATTGGGAGGCTGATACTGGAAAGGTGCAGAAGTCACAGGGTTGTAGTCATGGGTGACTTCAACTCTCCAAATATTGATTGGAAACATTTTAGTTCTAATAGTTTAGATGGAGCAGATTTTGTCCAGTGTGTTCAGGAAGTGTTCCTGACACAGTATGTAGATGGACCAACATGAGGAGAGGCCACTTTGGATTTGGGGCTTGCCAAGTGTTAGACCTGTTGGTCGGAGAGCATTTTGGCAATAGCGAACTTAACTCTGTTACTTTTACAATATTCATGGAAAAGGATAGGTACATACAGCAAGATAAGGTTTATAACTGGGGGAAGGGTAATTACAATTCTGTTAGACAAGAACTGGGTAACATAAAATGGGAACAGATGCTGTCAGGGAAGAGCACTATTGAAATGTGGAGATTGTTTAAGGAATGCATACTGCATGTGCTCGATATGTTTGTCCCTAGCAGGCAGGGAAGATGCGGTCAAGTGAGGGAGCCTTAGTTCTCAAGACAGGTCGAATGACTGGTTAAGAGGAAGAAAGATGCTATATAAGGTTTAGGAAACAAGGAACGGAAAAGGGTTGAGGAGGATACAAGTTATCCAGGAAGGAGCTGAAAAAAGGGCTTAGGAGAGCTATAAGGGGGCATGAGAAAACCTTGGCAGATAGGATCAAGGAAAACTCCAAAGCTTTTGACACGTACATGAGGAATAAGAGAATGACCAGAGAAAGGGTAGGGCCGATCAAGAATTGTAAAGGGAATTTGTGCACGGAGCCTAAAGAGATGGGAGAGGTCCTTAATGAATACTTTTCTTCGGTATTCTTCAGACCTAGTTGTAGACGAAGATTAGTGTGAAACAGGCTGGTCGGCTAGAGGAGGTCGATGTTAGTAAGGAAGATGTACTAGGAATTTTGACGAACTTGAAGATAGATAAGTCCCCTGGGCCTGATGGGATTTATCCAAGGATTCTATGGGAAGCTCGGGAAGAGATCGCAGGGCCTTTGGCGATGATTTTCTCGTCCTCACTGTTCACAGGTATAGTGCCGGAAGATTGGAGAGAGGCAAACGTCATTCCCCTGTTCAAAAAAGGGAATAGGGATAACGCCGGAAATTACAGGCCAGTTAGTCTTACATCAGTGGTGGGCAAATTATTGGAAAGAGCTCTGAGAGATAGGATTTATGATCAGTTGGAAGGGCACAGTTTGATTCGTGATAGTCAGCACGGATTTGTGAGGGGTAGATCGTGCCTCACAAACCTTACTGTATTCTTTGAAGAGGTGACCAAACATGTGGATGAAGGTAGTGCACTGGATGTGGTATACATGGATTTAAGTAAGGCGTTTGATAAGGTTCCCCATGGTAGGCTCATACAGAAGGTAAAGAGGCATGGGATAGGGGGAAATGTGGCAGATTGGATTCAGAATTGGCTGACCCTAAGAAGACAAAGGGTGATAGTGGATGGAAAATATTCAACATGGTGCTCAGTTACGAGTGGTGTACCACAAGGATCTGTTCTGGGTCCTCTTCTATTTGTGATTTTTGTAAGTGATTTGGATGAAGGAGTGGAAGGGTGGATTAGTAAGTCTGCGGACGATACGAAGGTGGGTTGTGTTGTGCACAGTGCAGAGGGCTGTTCTAGGTTACAAAGCGGCATTGATAGGATGCAGAGCTGGGCTCAGAAGTGGCAGATGGAGTTTAACCCTGAAAAGTGTGAGGTGATTCATTTTGGAAGGACAAACTTGAAAGCAGAATACAGGTTAACGGAAAGATTCTTGGCAGTGTGGAGGAGCAGAGGGATCTTGGGGTTCATGTCCACAGTTCCCTTACAGCTGCCACCCAGGTAGATCGAGTTGTTAAGAAGGCATATGGTGTGTTAGCTTTCATTAATAGAGGGATTGAATTCAAGAGCCATGAAGCTATGCTCTAGCTATACAAAAGCCTGGTTCGGCCACATCTAGAGTATTGTGTCCAGTTCTGGTTGCCTCATTACAGGAAACATGTGGAAGCATTGGAAAAGGTGCAGACGAGATTTACCAGGGTGTTGCCTGGAATGGAGGGAAGGTCTTACGAGGAAGGGTTGAGCGAGCTAGGGCTTTTCTCTTTAGAACGACGAAGGATGAGTAGTGACTTGATAAAGGTGTACAAAATGATCAGACGTATAGATAGAGTAGACTGCCAGAGTCTTTTTCCTAGGGTGGAGGTAGCTATTAAGAGGGGGCATAGTTTTAAAGTGAGTGGAGGTAGATATAGGGGAGATGTCAGAGGTAGGTCCTTTACTCAGAGTGGTCAGGGCGTGGAATGCATTGCAGGAGAGGGTAGTGGAGTCGGCCGCATTAGGGGCATTTAAGCGGCTATTAGATAGGCATATAGATGATAGTATATGGTAGGGGTGGAGGTTAGATGGACCTTAGGATTAGGGTAAAAGTTTGGCACAACATCGTGGGCCAAAGGGCCTGTACTGTGCTGTACTGTTCTATGTTCTATGTTTTAACTGGTTTGGCCATACATCTCAGACTTTGACCCCTGGTTCTAGAATCTCCAACAGCTGGAATAGTTTATCTTTATCTATCCAGTCTTTTCCTGTTAATATCTTGAAGACTTCAATCAGATCACCCCTTAACCTTATAAATTCTAGTGAAAAATCAGCCTAATTTGTATAATCTCTCCTCGTGGCTTAACTCCTGATGTCTGGGTATCATACTTTCAAATATATATTGCATTCCCTCTAAGGCCAATACATTGGAAAATGTTTGGTTCATTTCACAGAAGGCCTTGCTGGGGTCAGACGCAAGAACAGTTCCTCCTGGAGAGATAAATTAGTTCAGAATAGGTTACTTCAGTGCAAGTATTTTAGTTTGAAAATTCCAGACCAGAAAATGTTCAAATAGAAACCTGAAGGAGCTATTTGAAACCAAGAAAAATTAAAGCTCATTTTTTGAAGTATCAAAGAAGTGGCCATCTGTAGTGATTGAAACGAGGTCAGCCAGGTGGACCTCATAGAACATGATTTCCCCAGTTGGACCAGGTTAACAACCCCAATCATGGAGCCCTGGCTGACAGATTATTCAGGAGTGTCAGAGGTTCTGCTCACTCAGAACTGATGCTGAGGAAGCTAGACCAGTGTCAACCATTATGTACGTGTAAATAAAGGGTGACTTGGTGACATGATACTAGCCTTCATGGAGTTATTTCATCAAATTCTCGAGCTTGGAAATTGAAGGAAACGGTTAAGTCAAAAGGTGATAGGGAAATGAACTCTTTGCTATTCAGATATTATAAAGTGGTGGTGTTATGAACAGGTGAAATATTGTTAAATCATATGTTTTACAATCTTTCAAATTATGTTATTTGTAAATACCTTTTTTCATTATGTCTTCATTCCTTTTGTGCTGTAATCTTCTGTTTTGTTGTCAAAGCCAAATATGCAGCATTGCTACCATGTTATTTTAAAAAATGATCTATCAAGTCAGATTTCAGTACAGGATCTGACTTGTCCAGTCATATCAGCTGTAACCACAAAACTAACATTTTGAATTTGCTTCTTTGGCTAAAAAAGTGCTTTGGAGCATCCTGTGGCCATGAAAAGTATGATATAAATGCAAGACTTTCTTTTTCATTTCAAAAACAACTGCATTGTACAACTGAGCTATTGCCAAGTTGGAGGAAGCTAGACATCAGTCATCTGCTTGATAAATCTGTGCATAGCAGATTGATCAGTATTCCTGATGTATTGATTAGCATTTTGAAATGGATGTGTGGTACAAAAGCTGAATGTTGTAGTGACCTTCAGAATAACTAGCAGTATCTTCCCATTTTGGAATTCAATGGGGAGGAGGTTACAACAGGTGGAATCTTAATCTACACCAATACACAAGAATGCCTCGTGCCTGTTGTTCAGGCTAAACCAAATGCAAACCAAACCAATTTAGCAACAGGACAGCCGAAGACCACTCCTCTGAGGCATTGGTCCCACCGTTAAACTAAGAGTCTATTCTTTAAGCATTTCAGATACCAATTAAAACAAGTGTTAGGCTCCTTGAAGCAGGGGACCAATTGAAAGACTCAGTTCAGAAACTGTGCCACACTGAGTAGGAATACATGGCCTGCCTAATGCTGAGTCAGAATCCAGGAGAGGACAGAACTAAATTTCTAATCCAGTGTTCCTCGGACAACTCTAGAAATCACCTTCTGCTTCTTTCTTGTTCTAAGCACACATCACACTTTGTGAATGTCTCTCCTGAAACGTCACTGTGACATCTGTCCTATATGAAACAGAAAGTTCTTACCCTGATTCAACTCAACTAGTAAATCACATAGAGGCAATATTGACTGTTTTAATAGGCTTTAACAATTAAATGGGCTTTCCTATCTTAAGTCACGGTTATTCTCCTCAAATGTCCTGCTTTTGGTCTTAGTCAAAAAAAAGTCACTATCCGAAGTTTATTTTGCCCCTGCAACTCTCCCTTTAGTTCTCAGATTCTTCTGCCCTGTGACCTCTTATCTTCCACCAAATCACAGACATTCCTTCTGTCCTTATCCATCACACCTGTTGTTCAAATCCTACCACGACTGAATGTTTCCAATTTTGATGAGGGGCTATCGACCTGAAATGCTTACTTTTTTTTCCCTTAAATGCTGAAACCTCAAAAAGGGAAATAACAGATATAAATGCAATCATGCAACAAGGTACAACATAGAAGCATTGTATGATCTGAAATGAAGTATGGGAAGATTGCAATCGTGAGGCAAGAGATTGCCAGAATCTATGTGATGAAGCACAGCTTTAAAAGCATGAATTTCTCATGAAAACAGATGCTCCAAATGCTCAGCAGGTAAGGCAGCAACTATGGACTGAGAAACAGAATGAACATTTCAGATCAATGATCTTTCATCATGACAGATATTATACCTAGTCACTTTCAGCAAATGACAAAAGACCGCATGGAAGCCACTTTCAATTCATCGTTTAGTCATTGAATGGGAGCACCAAAGCAGTTCATGAAATAATCTTTTATAAATATGAAGACTAGCTGACTTTTCAGTACTCAACATTCCGAAAGCCAAGATCACTTTCAAGAAACTGAGATCATTACATCAAGTCTGCACTCAGCAAATGCATTCACAACAATCAACAGAAAAGGCAAAGGTTGGTGCTTAGGGATTCATTTGTTAGTAATGTTTTTTTTTTAACGAGTTTCAAAACCAAAACCTTACACTGCAGAAGTCACAGCTGGGATTAGTCAGATCATGGAAGACTACAAGTCAAAGTAATAATTAAAGAAGAAGTAGGACACAGATAATGTCAACAATTGTCACTAACTTGCATGATCCAATGATGAGCAAAAATCCATCTATAATATGGTAGGAAACCCAAGGGACAGGATAGAACACATTGTTCAACTCTGCATAATATTGGAGTCCAATGAATAAAAATAGTGGAGGAATGGTAGAGCAAGGGGGAGGTAGAAACCCACCTTGCATCCAAATCTGTCAATTTTACCATGGGCTGCTTTGATTAAGATTGCCCCAAAATATTTTCACCAGTCATAATACCTGAATGAAATTTAAACATGGTTCTCATCAAATTGTCATGTCACACATAATCGTGAGTATTAAAAAAATTATGAACATCACAAGAGTGAAATGAATTGCAAGCATTAGCAGTCCTATGGCAGAATAAAAACTATAAAATGAATTCAAAGTACCTTGAACAAAGCATCACTCCTATAATTCAAAACCTCACAGGAGTGGATTAAAACTGGTATTTAACAGATGACTGATGAACAGCAATTAAATCGTTTCTGCTGCAGGAAACAATGGAAAGCATTTGCTGTTGAAGACGAATAAAGGCAAACCCCGAAATGAGGTAAAAAGCAACATACTACTGTTGCTGGAAATCAAACGAAATTTAGGTGAAAAGGTGAAAATCAACATCTGTTGAGTTCCTTTTACATCCTTGAAACAAGTGCTGCGCAGAACATGCCTACTTAGAAGAAGCAGGGTTAACTGCACAAAATGTATACAGGAGCTGGTCTCAATGCCGGATTTGAGAAAAACAAATGCCTGTTCAGAACATGATCAGCATATATGAATCAATTGTATTCTACCGCACATCTAGGGTGATCTTGAAGAGCTATCCATTTATTCTATCCCTTGTTAGCCCTTAGTCTTGATTTCACCCCCTCAAAAATTTGTCTCATTCAGCTTTGGAGAGTTAAATTTACTTCCTGCATCCTTGCATGCACTGCATTCATTTATATAATGACTAGCAACGTAATGATTGATGTAATTTTCCCATTTTCTGTTAAAGTGTTTTGTCGAGTGAGACTCATGGCATGCAGTTCCCCCATGACTCACAGCAAAATTTCTCATGTAATCATGTTCTGCTCTTGACATCATCAATTATGCAATTTTTTTTTGGTGCCCTTCCTTTGGAATCATATGGCAGGAGTGGCAGAAGTGCTTGCTGCTGTCACTGAGACTCTCCAGTGTTTTCACAGCCGGTACTATATTGAATACGTGGCTGTGCACCGCTTCGAATGTCACAAGCCAGGGGCTACCTCAGTTTTTTAAAGCAAACACATACACATGGTCCAAGAAGGAAATCTCTTTGGGCTTTGCAGACAGGGATCTGGAAAAACCGCCCCAATAGGTTTCTCTCTGCACAGATGCTTCCGGACTCGCTCAGTTTCTCCTAGCACATTGTTTCATCTGTGAACAAACTTAATTTTGCAAACAGGATTTCGTTTGCACTCACAATACCTGCTCTGTCTTTTTCAGTGTCAGGTGTGGTTAAGTTGCATCCACGTGAGAAATGAGACATGAGCAATTCGAAGAAAAGTGCAATAGTCAAGCACGACAGCTCATTCTCACAACCTAATTACTATTTGACCACAGACAGGATTAGGCGACAATACCCTTTAACTGTGACATTCAGCAGTAGTCAAGCATGAGATGGAATACTTCCCACTGGCCTCAATGAGTGCAGCTCCAGCACTCAAGAAGCTGAACACTATCCAGGGCAAAGCCGCCCAATTGACTGGCACCACATCCATTCCTTACACTCAGTGGTAGCAGTGTGTCCCATCTACAAAATGCAGTGCAGGAATTCACCGAAGATTCTTAGTTAGCTCCTTCCAAACCCACAATCACTGCTATCTAGAAGGACAAAGGCAGTAGGTACATGGGAACACCACCACTTACAAATTTCCTCCCCAGCCAATCACCATATAAGATTTGGAAATATCTCACCGTTCCCTCACTGTCGCTGAATCAAAATGCTGGAACCCCCTCCCTAATGACATTGTAGGACTACCCACAGCATATAGGCTGCAGCAGTTCACCACTATCTTCTTAAGGACAAATAGGGACACGCAATAAATATTGGCCAGCCAGCAATGCCCATGTTCCATGAGTGAATTAAAACAAAAACTGCTTGGATAGTGGCACTGCTGCTGAGACACTCTTGGTAGTGGACGATGAAGTCACCCTCCCAGAGGACATTCTGCACACTTGCCATCCTCGGTGCTTCCTCCAAGTGGTGTTCAGTATGGAGAAGTACCGACTTATTTGCCGTGGGAGGGTTACATAACAATCAGCAGAAAGTTTCTTTGCCTATATTTGAGGCCATGAGACTTCATGAGGTTGAGGGTCAATGTAAGGAGGACTTTGCAGGGTCAAATGAGCTGAAATTTTCATTGTAGATTCCAGAGCCTCAGCTGATGCCACGTAGTCTGTCTAGTTTCATGCCCTTCTCTAGGCTTTTAGCAGTTGATACAACTGGAGTAGTTCACTAGTTCATTTCAGTGGGCATTAGTGAACAAAATGTTTTTTTTTTAAGTGACAATTGATTCACGGTCATCATTAGAATTTTAATTCCAGATTTATATTGAATTCAAATTCCTGAATCTGATTGGACTCAAACCTTGGTCCCCAGAAAACTTCCTAGGTCTCTGGATTACTAAACCAATGAGAATACCACTACGCCACAACTTCCTACTAATGGTAACACTATTAAATGGCAGCGTGCAATGGTTAGATCTTCTCTTATTGGAGACTACTCATTGTCGGGCACTAGCGCGTCATTAATGTTACTTTCCATTTGTCATCCCAAACCTAGGTATTATCCAGGTCTTCCTGAATTTTCACATGGACTGCTTCGTTATCAGAGTAGTCATGAATGGTGCTGAACTTTTAATGGTCATATAATTGCACAATGTTTTCACTTTACTCCACAACCCTCAATGGCGCTATACCATCCCAACGTAGAGGCCAGAAAGACTGTGACCCCTATTGCTGGAACACTGAGACCTTTTCTATTGTCCAGAAGGTTCCACACTTAAATCCAAAATCACCTATTACAGTTTTCATTCCATCAGCAAGACATTGCAACACCTTGTCCACTTTTAGATTATGTCTTGGTGAGCCTCTGACCTTTACTGGCCAATCCCCACTCCCTCTACTGTGTTGGCAGTATAGGTCCAACGAAGCACTGGACACCAACCAGGCTGGTGCTTTAATTGTATTCTGACTGATCTACCTGCAATCCTTGCACTCAAAGCAGGACGTTGTGGCTCAATCATTGAACAACAAGGAGGATCCCCAGACCCAAGTACCTGACTTTCCAGGGCCAACCAGCCAGATTAAGATCAGAGAAGACCTTCTCATGTTCTTTTGTCAATCATCTAGATGCATTGCCCACTGGTTACCAACCTTCCCTGCAGTTTCTTGTTACTTGTCCCAACTAAATAGTCCATGATTCTAAACAATACTGGAAAACCTCCTCTTAACCAGCCCTGCTCCAAGGACAAACTCCAGCTTCTCGACTCTCTCCATAACTATAGGCTGCGCTATTTTCCCTGGAGCATCGGGGGCTGAGGGGTGACCTAATAGAAGTTTATAAAGTCATGAGAGCCATGAATAGGATGAATAGCCAAGGTCTTTTCCACAGGGTAGGGGAGTCCAAAACTAGAGGGCATAGGTTTTAGGTGAGAGGGGAAAGATTTAAAAGAAACCTAAGGAGCAACTTTTTCATGCAGAGAGTGGCGCACATATGGAATGAGCTGCCAGAGGAGATGGTGAAGGCTGGTACAATTACAACATTGAAAAGGCATCTAGGAGGTTTAACAATAGGAAGGGTTTTAGAGGGATATGGGCCAAAAGCTGGAAAATGGGAGGAGATTAATTTAGGTTATCTGGTCAGCATGAACGAGTTGGACCAAAGGGTCTGTTTCCGTGCTGTACATCTCTATGACTGTAACTGAAGTTGCTCATTCCAGGTAGCACCCTGGAAAATCTCTTCTGCATGCCTTTGATATCCCCTGCATACATTAGTGGTAGACTGGAAGATTGGGAGCATTTCAGAAATGAGCACAGGATGATGAGAAAAGGGATAAATTAAGTGGGATAAAATAATAAATGTAAAATTATGAGTGAAAGCTCCTAGAAGTACATGAAAAGAAAGGTTGCTCATGTTATCATTGGACATTGAGGAGGTGACTTCAGAAAATGAGGAAAATGCTTGGGACTATGAACAATTATTTTGTATCTGTCCTCACATTCAAAAGGTATACAAAGCATCCAATAAAGAGAAAATGGGAGGAAAGAAATCAAAACAATCGCTAGGGACAAAGACAAAGGTACTTTAAAATGGGTCTTAAGGCCAAACTGTCCCTTGATCTGATGGCTTACATCCTCAGATGTTAAGTGGCTGCAGAGACAGTCTGCACATTGGTTGTAATCTTCCAAAGTTCCAGAAAGGTCCCAATGGATTGTAAAACTGTGAATGAAAAACCTCTATTCAAGAGTGTAGGAAAGCAGAAAGCAGGAAACTACAGTCAATTAGTGTTACATCAAGTGGAGAAATGGAAACTTGTATAATCAGGCAGAGCGAGGATAGTTTTGTGAAGAAGTTGCATAATCTGTGTTTGACAGATTTGTTAGAGTCCTTTGATGATAAACAGATGAATAAAAGAGGAACCAGTAGATCCAGTGCATTCGTATTTCTAAAAGTCATTTGATAAGATGTCACATTAAAAGTTATTGCACAAGGTAAGAGGTAATGGTGTATGAGATGAAATATTAACAAGGATAGAAAACTGGGTAACAAACAAAGAGAGTCAGTATTAAAAAAAAAGTAATTTTCAGGTTGCCAAACCATAACTAGTAGAGCGCTTCATGGATCATTGCTGAAACCTCAATTAGTTATGGTCTATTTCAACGACTTGGAATGAAGGGATTTGCTATTATAATCAATATTTCTGACTTCAAAATTGGATTGGTAAGCAAGTTGTGAGGAGATTATAAAGTGTTTGCAAAGGAATATCATTAGGTTAAATAAGCAGACAAAAAAGGCAGATTAGGTATCATGTGAAAAAGTGAGAGAGTTCCATTTCAGCAGAAAAGTCGAAAAGCAGAATATTAGTTAAATTGAGCGAGCCTGCAGAATGCCACAGTGCAGTTGAATCTGGGTAAATCATCATTGTACATTAATCACAATCAGGTAACAATCGGGTAATCACAGCAAGAATAGAATTAGAAATATTGACTTTTATTGCAAGGGAGTTGGAGTGTAGAGTTGCTGAAGTCTTGGTACAACTGCACAGCACATTGGGGAGAATGCAAATACTGTCTTCAGTTTGGTCTCCCAAATTTGAGGGATATATTGTATTGGAAGCAGTTCAAAAAACTGATTCTTGCGATTAAGTGGCTGTCTTGTAAGGAAAGGCTGAGTAGATTTGCCCTATTCTCGTTGTGGTTGAGAAGAATGAAAGGCGCTTTTTATTGAAATTTAAAAGATTCTGAGGAGGTTTTATAAGATACATGTTAAGAGGATGTTTCCTCTCACGGGAGAAATCAAAAACTTGGCAGCATAGTTTTGAGAGAAAGTAGGAACTGCAGATGCTGGAGAATCTGAGATAACAAGGTGTACAGCTGGATGAACACACCAGGCCAAGCAGCGTCAGAAGAGCAGGAAGGCTGACAGTTCGGGCCTTCTTCTTTTCTGAAGAAGGGTCTAGCCCCGAAACGTCAAACTTCCTGCTCCTCTGATGCTGCTTGGCCTGCTGTGTTCATCCAGCTCTACGCCTTGTTATCTTAGCATAGTTTTGAAATAAGTTATCCTCCACTTAAAGGTGATAAGGACTAATCTATTCTCTCAGAAAGTCTTTGGTCTTTGGAATTTTCTTCTCTACAGAGCAATGAGGAGACTGAGTATTAAATCTATTCAAAGCTGGGTTTGACAAACTTTTCATCTACAAAGCAAGAAAGTTGCAGCTGGTAGGCTGGAAAGAGGAGTTAAAGATGTAATCAGACAAGCCATGATCTTACTGAAGGGCCAAGCAGACTTGAGGAAGTAAGTGGTCTGCTCATGTTCCTATTTCTTATGATCTAATATCAGACCATAAGAAGCTGGTCAGGCACTGCTCATTGAGATTGATTTAGCAACTGCAAGATGAATATTAGGTGCCCTTTATCTTCTTTCTAAACAATTTGCAGGAATGCAGCGAGCCTCCTGGGCAATCAGCCACAAATACCTTCACTGCCCACTCCATCACCAAAAAGTTAATTTTCTTCATTGTGCAAGCTGCCCTGGGAAAGTTTGCAGCCATCAGCAGCTTACCTCAATATTCAGACAAGGCCCATGGCCCAATTTAATTG
Source organism: Ginglymostoma cirratum (assembly GCA_024137785.1). NCBI lineage: Eukaryota > Metazoa > Chordata > Chondrichthyes > Orectolobiformes > Ginglymostomatidae > Ginglymostoma > Ginglymostoma cirratum. Next base: position 44,081,955 of record JAHRHZ010000139.1, read on the forward strand.
TGTTTCTCACCTCTCTTTTCAGATGTGCCGTATTCATCCAATGATTCTCCACCAAAAGATTCCAACACTGCGTCATTGAAATTTTTTTTAAAAATCCCAACAATTTTATTTGCTATCAGGCCCATCGAACATTTGTAAAATTTCCTGCTTTTACTCGCAATAAATAACTTTTTACAGTAACATGAAGGCAATTACTTGGCTGAACAGGCTTTACATGTTTCTTTTTTGAAAGAAAGAGATAGAGGGAAAGATTTTAACCATGGGCCTCAGATCCCTAAAATCAGGACCAAATGAGGGCCCCCAGACAATAATCACTGGGAGTCTGATTGTCACAACGATACTTCTGAATGCAGCTTCCTAAATGGCTATTGAGTCTGTAGCCTTAGAAAAGATAGCAGGGAGCATACTGTAACTCCAGAGCCTGGTCAGGAGAGGTAGGCACTGTTGAAGCAGCTTTTGGCATGCAAAGGATCTTCAAAAGTGGAGGCATCAGCCATGGGATGGATGTCGACTGCAGACTAATTTTAAAATATTGGATAACCAAAAGTGCAACAAGCTGAAAATGGGAGCAAAGAGTGAAACAAGCTGATAATGGATACGAAAATCCTACTTGTGGAATGCTTGGAGCACAGGGGTAAAGTTCTCTTCATCCAATGGCCCTTTGGACTGTTGCTGAGCAGCTGTCTGCATGAAGCTGGCAGTCCCTCTAAATCATCCCTACAGAGCTTTAGTTATTTATCTGGACCTAGCGTTGAAAACATTGCTAGCAGTGAGAAAGTACCAGAAAGCGGTCTTGACACAACAGCCCATGTTTCTTTTGTTTCCAGACAGCCTTGCCTTCAGTTTCAGAATGGAAAACCCTGTTCTTTTTCCCAGGAAATTCTTCTTCTCCCATGGCAAATTGAGCCCAAGTTCAGCAGCCTAAGTGCAAGTAGAATCAGCATTTTAATATTTAAAGTCATTGACCATTTAATCAGAACTGGAATACGTTGGAGATTTAATAGGATAATGGAATACAGAGGAAGGAGTAAAAAGCTGTGGTGTGAGGAAAGAACATGCAAAGTTGTGCGTTAAGTTGGAGAGCAATAACAATTAAATGACAAAAGGCACGATGATGGAAGGCAAAAAAGGGTGGTAGGTCTGACAGCATCTGTGGAGGAGAAAACAGAGTTAACATTTCGGGTCCCTCACTGCTTTCTCCTCCACAGATGCTGCCAGACCTGCTGAGCTTTTCCAGCAACTTTGTTTTTGTTCCTGATATACAGTATCGACAGTTCTTTTGGTTTTTAAAAAAGGGTGGTAACCGGACAAGAAAGAAATAATATTCGGCTTCAGAGAAAGTTTATCACACAAATAGCAGGAATAAGGGAGATGGTTGTCTTATGAACTCGGGTTGGACAAGTTAGGCTTGCATCTACTAGAGAGTAGAAAAGTAATTGTTTATTAGGTTGCAACACACAAGATCCTGATGGGTTTTGATCGGGGACATACGAACAGAATATTTCCTCTTATAGGAGAATCTAGAACTAGGATCTAGTTCTAGAATCTAGAACACTAAAAACCAGGGGTCCCCAGTTGAAAGAGAAATGATGTGTTTTTTTTCTCTTAGACCTTCATCGCCAAGATTCCCCAGGCTGCTCAGCTGCTTTGATGCTCTGCACACAACAATCGCCATGCCAATGTGGATTGCAGCATTGACTTCTGGTTCTGCAAGTCACTGCCGCACATGGACTTTGGAGGTTTGCACAGACAGAAAAAAAAATTACAAGGAACGTTCCTCATGAGTGGTTGGAACCCTCTTCCTGAAAAATTGTGCTGGAAGTATAGGCCGAGAGTATTGTTAAAGGCAGAGATGGATAGATTCTTGTTAAGCAAGGGAGCAGAAGTCTAAAATTGGGGTAGGCAGGAATACACACAGGGTTGCAATTAGATCAGCTACAATCAATGGTGAAGCAAGTTTGAGGGGCTCAATACCATACTTCTGCTGCTGATTCATAAGTTTGTAGCAGAATTGGAGTAGAATGGACCATACAAAAATTAGGAGTGAAGGCCTTGAGATTATGGGGAGAAAATGGTGAACTGACCCCAAGAATGCAGACCACCAGTGAGGATCCCACTCCAATTATGGCAAAAGTTCAAAGTTTTTAAATTCAGTGTTAAGACTGGATGTCTGTACTGTGACCAACAGAAAAATGTAGTACGGTTCCTAGAGCTTACAATGAGATACCAAGGCAAGAGAAATTAGTGACAATGGGATGGATAATTTAAATGGCCCAGAGTTCAGTGTTGCTTCCTTTTCCACAGATGCTCTCTGGCCCACTTGGCATTTACAGCATTTTTAATTTTCACTTCAGAATATTGCTTTGTTTTGAATATTGTTTTTTTTTCGCAAGTGGAAGTAGTAATCACTTACATTTGGCTTTCCTGGCAGCATTAATAAATTGACCGCACAGTGTGGAATCACTTGCTGGCTAGACCAGGTATGGATAGCATGTATCTTTCCTGAACAATGTTAATGAACCAGTTGAATTTTTCTAACAAGATGGTACCTTTCATGGAGTCAGCACACAAATTGACAGATTAATTGAATTCAGTTTCATGATTTGCAACACTAAGATTGCTCACTTGACATGTGGATTGCAGGTCCTGCACTAACAATCACTACACTTATTACGGCAGGGCACCATGAGTAGAAGTGGTAACAAAGGTGAAAGGTAAAATGCTTTGCATTGGGTAGTCTTTGTTACTCCCTTGAGTATTGACTTGTCAAGACAGTGTTCCAAGATCTAATGGAGTAAAAAATTGACAAGCTGTAATTAATTGTAAGGAAGTTAAATCAGACCAGCTGCTTTCTAATGCTGTCAATTTTGCCTGGAGTTCTGGGGAAAAAGACAGAAATCTACATAAATTATTTTGCTTATTATTTAAAATTTAGAGAGCTGCTGTTTGCTGTAATGTGAACTGATCACAACACACAAGTATTAATCTTGAGTTGTCACATTTATGGATTGCTGAAACACATTTTTAGCATAAGAATTTATTTAGATTACCAAAATCTTTCAGAAGAATTAACTGCTATGTTGTTTTCCTTTGATGTTTCACAGTCCTAAATTTATGTTTAAAACTCTTGCTGACACGGGAAATGACTGGTTTTCTTCAAAAGTAGTTCATATTATTGCCCAGAAATTAAACAGATCTTAAAAGTAAAACACACTTATCTGAACAAATACCTTTTCTCAATGTAGAATGTTATCTCCTCTACTCCTTTTCTGTTTCTTTGAAAAGTGTAAATGAATAAATCAGTGACCTTGAGAAAAACATAAGGCAATTTTACATGCAAACCCTATCCTCTCATGTCGCAATCTAGCAAAGAACAGATGTTAAACTGTTGCTGCAGAACATTCCATCTGCTTAAAAAGAAAGATACTGAACAGTCCTGCAAGCTACGGTTTAGTAACGTGCTTTAAGTATTTGCAAGGGGACTGTGTGGGAAATGAATGCAGATAAATTACTTACACATCAAATGCTGCACCTTCCAAGTTTCATATCCTGTTAGAATTCATGAGTGCGTTATGATGGTAATAGTAAGTTTTGCTCTATAATATTTCATTGTAGATTTAATTAGCAATAACTATTGGTAAATTTATTGATTTCATGCAGTAATTTCTGAGAAGCATTAAGGATACAATGAGGTCAAACAACATAACGGTGCTAAATCACTTTCAACAAAAACAAAGTTCTGGCAAAAATGCGATCATAGAAACTCCATAATAAAAACTAGAAATCTGACATTTTATATGGAACACCAGCTCAACTGAATCTATTTCATTCCTAACTTGATAATGGAAAGTTTGACCAGCAATATAACTGCTCTCTCAGTCAGCCACAGAAAAAGAATTAACCTTTCCTTAGTGATTGGAATTGTGTATTTGTGACTCAAGTGAAGTGAAGTACAAAAGTAGTTCTTTTCTAAAATTGCTAGGTTAAATTCTCTGATTCTGTGCCCCAAGCAGGAAGCCATGCTTAAAGTGAGTATGGGTCAAGTAAGCAACAATGTACTGCTGTTGCTCTCTCTCCAATACGCGCTGCTTCGGAGTGCAGATCCCCCTTGGCAATATGAGGTTGGTAAACTCATCCAATGCTCTAAACACACAAAGAAAGCCTTTTCCTTACCCAGTACAGGAACACAACAGTATTTTTTGGCTCTGATGTGGAAGCTGCCTTTCATCAGCACAGGCTCTCATCACTTTAGTTCTTACTTTGTTTCCCATACTCAAACTTGACTATGGTAATTGAACTAGCTGCACAGAGGCTGGTATGCCATCATCACGTCACCCTTTATTTATATGTGCACAGTACACTGGCTGTGCCCAGCCAGCTCGGAGTCAATCCCCAGGACTGAGGAGATTCTTTAATCTCCTGTTTGTATTGGTCAGCTAGGTCCTCCTAATTGGCCCAATCAAGGATCTTAGTCAATAAAGTCAACCTGGTTCCAATCACTACATCCCTCCTCACCTAAGTCTGGGGATGTAGGCCTGGACTTTCTCTTGTAGATTTTCCAGTGATATTTTCACCCCAGCTCTGGTTCCCCTGATTCAGACTCTGACATGGGTGGTGTGTACCAGACCAGAGCCCGTCTCTTGCATCTGCAGCGTCTCAGGAGAATCTCCTCCGCTCCTTCTGGCAGTAATGGTATAAAGGCTGCATCCATTGTGAACTCCCAACTTTCCTTGACACTAGATGGAGGGGGAGAACTCACGGTTTCTGACAGACCTTCTGGCTGTTGAGCGGCCAGGCTATGTTTTTCTCCTGCCCCGTTTGTGAGGTGACAGCTTTCAGATGATCCAAGCTTTTGTTCAGGACTGTATCACCTGCCTGAACTTTGTAAGTGACGGAACCTGACCTCGCATCAACCTCACGTCGTACTCATATTGAGCCATTTCCATGGTTCCAGCACAAAACTCTGTCTCGAATTAAATTGTTTCTCTCACTTAGAGATGGCATGTGGCATTCCTGCTGCCATTTCACCCTCCCCCCCAGCTCTAGGAGTATCAAGTTTAATCTGGTGCAAAGTCTTCTCCCCATCAATGACTCTGCTGGAGCTATCCCTGTTGTTGCATGTGGGGTGGTCCTATAATTGAACAGGAATGGGGACTGTTGGGTATTGAGTGACGCAGTAGGCTGCTTCTTTAATCCTGCCTTCAATGTATGGACCGCTCTTTCCGCCAGACCATCGGGCGATGGATGGTATGGAGCTATCCTTAAGTGCTGAATGTCATTTGACATTAGGAAATATTCAAATTCCCTGCTGGTAAATGACATCCCATTGTCCCCCCATTGTCTGAGACCAATACTTCTGGGAGTTGGTGTATCGCAAGCGATGCTCACATCATCTCAATTGTCATCTTCTCTGAGTTTGCCAAACAAACGTTATGCACGTCCAACTACTTTGAATGGGTGTCCATAATGACCAGGAGCATTCAGCCGAAACAAGGACCGGCAAAGATCGACACGTAACCGAGTACAGGATTTGTCCAGCCATTGTTTATTGACCCCTGTTTATATATTTTTTGAAGTATAGAAATATACAGCGTCATAAAAGTATGTGCCTTATCATAATTGATCGATCGCTTCTTGTTTATGTTGCTCTTTATATTCCTTAATACTGACCTCAAATGTATTCAGCACATGTTGACATATAGTTCATTGAGACCCTAACAAAAAGGCTCTACAAATGGAATTGCACCACTCCCAGGACAGATTTCTGCGTCCTTTCAATTGTTGCCTGTTTGTATTGGTCAGCCAGGGCTTCCTGATTGGCCCAGGTTAACAACCCTCTTCAAGGATCTCGTAGTCAACGAGGTGCACCTGGTTCCAATCATTACAATAATGTATAACTGAAAGCCTCATCAGACTCGCCTTCAGGGGCCTTCACACTTTAAATCATTACAGCACAACCTTATTGTAGAATTATTCATGTTCACTTAATGGCAGGAAAAATGATCAGAAATGGAAATAAGATCTGGAATTATAAATCCTCAGTTGCAGTGAATGTGGACAAATTAGCATGGAAGGACCTGAGGGAAAAGAAAAGGTGGTAACTACTCTGATATGAACATATTAGATTAAATGCAAGAGTAGGTAATGCCTCAATGTGTTCTGGCATTCGATGAAATCATGGCTGACTTAACTGTGGTCTGAACTCCACTTTAATCCCTGCTCTCAATACCCCCCCCACCCCACCACACACACACACACACACACACACACACACACACAGAGAAAGAGAGGGTTATATCACTAATCCATACTTACTTCTGGTTTGACTTTCATCCCTAAAATGAATGAAGTATACCACAAACAGATGGGATCTTGTCGCTCAAACGCTACTGAAGATATAATCTTACTGCCAGATTTCAACATTTGCTCCATGTCTGTCATTGTAAGTTTGGAACAAAAATAAAGTTGCTGGAAAAGCTCAGCAGGTCTGGCAGCAACTGTGAAGGTAAGAAACAGAGTTAACGTTTCGGGTCCGGTGACCCTTCCTCAGAA
>JAHRHZ010000139.1:44088906-44143162 GCA_024137785.1 Ginglymostoma cirratum
TTCTGAGGAAGGGTCACCGGACCCGAAACGTTAACTCTGTTTCTTACCTTCACAGTTGCTGCCAGACCTGCTGAGCTTTTCCAGCAACTTTGTTTTTGTTCCTGATTTATAGCATCTACAGTTCTTTTGTTTTTTATTGTAAGTTTGGAATTGGAACACAGTGGCACTACTAATGGTGCAGAATAGGACAGTACCTCACACACACTTATTCATGACCACTCGCACAAGTCCACATATCTGTGGCTTAAGAAGTGAATTCCCTCAAGTTACAGTGCACAATTGACACGGAGAAAGAAACAATGGCAGAAGACAAATGACAGCTTGCAATCCAAATGGCAAGAAAAGAGTCATCAACTTTTGGAAATTGGTAATATGCTGCCATTGCTGTACTGAGAGATAAACAATTTAAAATGCTGAAGGAGGCCATTTTGCCCATCATGTATATGTTAGCTCTTTGACATAATGAGCTAAATAGTCCAAATTTTCCATTCATTTACCATAGCCCTGCATGTATTTCCTTTTGATCAGACCGTGACCATCTGGCAGTTACCTTCAGTTTATGAATGTGAGAATGTCAACACATGGCAAATGTGAGGTAAAACTGAAATAATCACTGGCTACCACAATCATACCTCTCAGGCATTGGAGAAGCTTGATCTCTCGAAATTAGTGGGATTACAACACATGCCTTCATTTGCTCACCTGTTAGAAACTACTATTATTATGTGACTACCAGCAAATTTAGTGAATAAACTGGGAGCTTTTTCAAAGGACCTGCTTTCAGGGGAATTGAAGACTGTATCTGAGAGAGGCTTACCGTTTCACTACGGTGAGTCAGAATTTTGTGGGTGTATTGACATATATCTGCAAACATGATCACTAGATGACGCAACTGAAAGACGCTGAAAGAAGTGATTCAGTAATCCTTGGAATTTTGTCAATTTCAGGACACAACAAAATAGAAGTGTCTAATTTTAACACTTTTCTAGAGCATTTAACTGTGTTTTTCTTGAATGCCTATTAGAATGCTGTTCTAGCTTAGGTGGTCTACAAGTGTGATGATTTCTTCTTCAAGAGGACAGGAGCATCTGTGAGAAGCCAACATTAAATATAGTTCTTGGCTCCATGTCATGAAGAAGATATAGAAGCAATGAAGAAGGCACACAAAAGATTCTCTAGGTTGATACCAGAAATGAACTTTAGAATTATCTGAAAATTCTGAACAGATCATGCAAGCTCTGTTCTCTAAAAGATTGAAAAAGTGAAGTCTGAGGGATATCCTGATATCCTGATATAGGACTTTAACGATTATGAAAGTGTTTCTTACTGTAGACACTGAAATTAAATTCACTTTTGGCAGCCCAGAAGTGAGAGGTCACAAATGCAATATGATCTCTAACAAATCCTTTAAAAAAAAATTCTGTAGGCAAAGTGGTCAGTCGAGAATTTGCGTACTGTTCCCATTAAAAAAAAGAGACATGCTATACTTGTCTAAGCTTTGCGTCTTGTCTTTGTCAGGACAGAATTACAAGAATACTAAATCTCAACAGAAACCATTTATAACCACTTCTACTATACAAATTAAAAGTGCCGGAGAAGCTCAGCAGGTCTGGCAGCATCTCTGGAGAGATAAACAGTAAAACATTCGAGTCCAATATGATTTCTTCTGAAGCTGGCTCTGTTTCTCCAGCATTTGTCCCCCCACCCCCCACTTCCCCACAGATTTCCAATCACAATACTTCACCTTTATAAAGTTTTATGCTGGATGTGGAAAAGCTGCCGTTTGGTTGGTAAACTGACTGTTTACAGAATGCACCAGGCGTAGGTTAATACAGGTTTTTGTTTAAACTCAAACTAAGTGAACTGTTTCATCTGACTTACCAAGGGCAAAGCACCAAGGCACGGCCGTCCCCCAAGCTTTTGTTTAGTTAAAAAAGGTATAATTGTCGGAAGTCTTTAACCAACACTCTCTTCCCATGTAGTCCAAATTTGGTATACTTGCAACTGTTTTGGTGAGCGCAGGATAAAATGCTTAGACAGCTTATCACCTCTTTAGCAATGGTTAAGTATTTGGGACCCCATTATGTGTCTCTACTACACCCAACATAAAAGGAACAGTTAAAAAAGCACATGGGAATGAGATGAAGAGAATAGGTAAAAGTAATCATGGAGCGTAAAGTGATAGTTGGACCAAATGGGCTATTTCTGTGCAAAATGACACAAACTACAGAAAATGTTTTTGAGCAATGGTAATTTTTAGTTCTGTGGCCTGCAAATCCACTCACTTTTAAGCGCAACAAAAAAAAAATTGTTAGTCTGCCTAAGCAGTACTTTCTTTCCCTGAGAGTGAGAGTGATTAAAGAGAGCTTTGGCAGACAGCCAGATCATAAGAACATACTATCCTGAAAGCTGCAACATTTATTGCAACAATGAACAGTCTTTATTGCCAAGTGAAACTGCTATAAAGAACTAAATATTTCCCCACAGGAGATAACTGAAAACACTTGAGAGATTTAAAAAATACACTAAATTACTTTGATCCAGCAATCTTACCTTTAAGAAGGTTTGTAACACCGAGAAAATTGGCAGAAAATTACTTGTGCGGCTGCAAGAAATTCAGCGCAAGAATGAGATGGAAGAGTTGCAGTTTTATTTGCGACATGCTAGAATTGCGTCACATCATTTAAATATAAAAATCATTGTAACAGTTCTCAATCTACAAACAGTGAAGATTTAAATCAAATCTTTCAACTTTAAATTATAGAACTACTGTATAATGCGTGCCAAGATTATAAGCTTGTTCATAAGGAACATGGTTATCATCATAGTATACATTTCACACAACCATAAGTAATAGATTTCGATATAGACAGCAATAGATGTTGGGATGCTTGAAGTAAATTTAAAATAGCAGAAGGTGAGACTTTAAAATAAAATTTAGAAACCTGTAGTAGCGCTGAACTTAATTCTCAAACAATTTACTAGTGGATTAGAGTACAATGCAATATATGGCCTGAAATTTCTCAATTGAGTTAAGGCGCGGTGCCAAGTGAGATTCATGAGCGAGCCCACTCTGACATGGAGTGGGTCTGGGAGGTGGGTGGGGTGGAAATTCTCATACAGTCTTCCACTTTTCACCTTGTTACTTACGCAACTGAGATGTTAGGTGCATTTCTCAGAGCATTATATGTCAAGCGAGACAGAACGGCTGGCTACTGCCAGAACCTTCTGGCCTACATGTCTCCGGAATAAGGGAGCTCATCGGCCTCAAAAACAGAAGTTGCTGGAAAAGCTCAGCAGGTCTGGCAGCATCTGTGAAGAAAAAAATCAGAGTCCGGACCCGAAACGTTAACTCTGAGTTTTTCTTCACAGACGCTGCCAGCCCGCTGAGCTTTTCCAGCAACTTCTGTTTTTGTTTCTGATTTACAGCATCTGCAGTTCTTTCAGTTCTTATTGAGTTCATCAGCCTAGTGTTATTATGTCTGGACTGTTAATCCAGAGACCCAGGTAATGTTCTGGGGACCTGGGTTCGAATCTTGCCAATGAAAATCTGGAACGAATGATGACTATGAATCTATCTGGAAAGACCCACCTGGTTCACTAACATTTTTCAGGGAAAGAAACTGCCACCTTACCTGGTCTGCCCTATATGTGACTCCAGCTCCACAGCAATGTGGATAACTCTTAACTGCCCTCTGGACAGTTAGGGGTGGGCTATAGATGCAGGCCTAGCCAGTGATTACCACATCCTGTGAGTGAATTAATAAATACAAACCAAAGTTAATCCCTGACTGATCACCACTTCGGACTCTGCAAGGTAGGAACTGCACCTCACACTGTGATGTTTGACATGAATTGCAGAAGAAAAGTAAGCTGTCCACTTCCAGGGCAGGAATATATAGGTGGTGGTAGATCAGTTGGTGGAGACGAGGGCAGTTCATTTTCCTGCTGACCACCAAATAAGATACCAATACACATCATTTTGTCCGGACAAAAGCTGCAGCATGGGTCAGTGCAGTGTCCTGCGTCCAACTGGAATGCCCAGCAATGCTGCAAGGTCAGTGAACATTTGCACTCCACAAGGGTTATGGTCGCCATCTTCTCTTTGCTAGCAGCATTCAGCCTAACTCTACCACTACATGTACATCTCACCAATGCTCAGACTACAACCCTCAGTATTTCATGCATCATGTCAACAATAAGAGCACTCAACCACCTCCAAAATTACTAACCCTTTCTGCTTTCCAAACTTTGTACTCCCTCACTGGGGAGGGCTCATCATTTCTCCTGCTCATGCAAGACTACTAACTTCTCTTGCATCCACTACAAACATTCTCATCACCTCCTTTGTATCATTGCAGGAGAAACCAATTCCCAACCCAGACTGAGGTGATGTGTCACCTACACCGGCAACAAACACTCCCCATCGTCCCCTGAGTATTTGCACTTGACTGGCTGGACTGAGATAATCAACCTCCTGTAGTGTAATCAGGTGAGCCCCATGATTCGCTGACGGCAGCCTCTGATTGTGAGAAAGTCCGAGTCCAAGATCACAGTCAACCATTTATTTGAAGGAAATACAGTGTGTGTGCCACGCGAGCTGCTGGGTCATGCTGTGCTTTTGTTCATGGTGCTATACAGTGAGATGTCCAACCCTGCCCAACTGATAGATTAACTGTTCAATGCTTTCCATCATCACGAGTTGCCTGTCTCTTGCTTTGTGCTAAAATACAAGCTAAATAAGACAGAGGCTGGCTCAAGACCTGTGCACCAAGAAAGCATTGTGATCCATATAGAGGCTGGCAGCCTATAGCTCAGTGATAAAGCGAGTGAGTGCAAGGAAGCTAAAAGATGTAGATGTTTATGCAAGTAAGAGAACAATCGGTGTATTAGATGTGTAATTGTCTCTGTACGCAAAGCGACATGCCAGAAGCTTGCAAGACATAGGTATTCTTCAATTTCTAGGTAAACTGTTTAAGGCCTTAAATGATGTATATGTTGGTCTGAGAACAGGTGTGATGAGGAGATGAGTCTGATGGTTTGCTAGAGCCCAGTTGCATGGAGGAAAGATCAAGGAAGATGAGCCAAGGGAGCATGCGGGGACTTTGCATAGCAGGCATTTGGTGAGCTGCAACCTCCAACTACCCACTGTTTCATTTGGGGAATTTGTAGCAACTTGTTTCACAGTGGAGGCTGAGAGAATTGGAAAAATAGGAATGGCAACAGGACAACTTGAGGTTTCAATGAAAGAGAGAGATAAGGAAGTTTCTGTTCAAGCACGAGATTGTGAAGTTGCCATTTAAGGGTCAAGTAGAAAAGTGGGAGTAGTTTTCTTGAATTAAGAACCTGACCTTTTCATTCTCCCCTTTTTGCTATCATACTCATCACATTAAGGAGGAGAAAATTCTATCCTAAATCTTTGCTGAGATAATACAGATAAAGTTTATTGTACGCCATTGCTTCACTGGAAAAAGACTGCAAATTAGCTAAAATCTAACAAAACAAATCAGCAAGATGCTGAAATTGACATGAGATTAGTTGATTAAAAAGGAGAGGGATCATTTCCATCTAATTGTTGAATGGCGAGGACCTACTGTAGTGCCGTGGTAGTGTCCCTACCCCTAGATCAGGAGACTTGGGTTCAAGTCCCACCTACTCTTGAGATATATGTAATAATATCTCTGAACAGGTTGATTAGAAAAATAGGTTAAATTTAAAAATATAGAGTGGCAAATTATTTAGCAGAATTCCACAAAGGCCAGTGCTTTGATCTTGAAATTTCAACACTGTTTTTATAGCGTTTAAGCCAAAATGAGTGTCCTTGGGCGGAATATTTTCCTTTTGCTGATGCTGAGCTTGGGCATGGAAAAGGTATTTAATTAGTCAGAGCAGTGTTGTACCTCAACCCAGCCACCTTCCCATCTCCACCAGCCCACCCTACCATAAGGTGAAGGCTTCAAGTTGCCTTAAGGGACTCATCTTATCTGGGATAACCCCAGCTACAAGCGGGTCCATTGCCAGATGATATTGTATGAACCACTGATAGCCATGGGGGAGAATGTCACCTCAAAGTCAATCAGCGCCTGTCAAGGGATGAGGCTTTGGGAATACCAAGAAACATTTCCGCCTTTGCTACCAACTGTATTGTGACCTTCTGCCTGTGACCCTCCCACATTGAAAACTTGCATCTATTGCAGTACTAAGCTGTGAAATCTGTCCTCTGCAATTCCACGACTCCAGGTGGTGTCTTGATGGCAACAGCTACATCCTCCTCAGTAATGGGTAGGAAAATGGCCTAGTGGTGTTATCGCTAGACTATTAATCCAGAGACCCAGGAAATGTTTTGGGGTCCTGGATTCGAATCCTGCCATGGCAAATGGTGGAATTTGAATTCAATAGCAATCTGGAATTAAGAGTCTAATGATGACCATTGTCTATTGTTGGGAAAAGCCCATCTGGTTCACTAATGTCCTCTAGGGAAGGAAATCTGCTACCCTTACCTGGTCTGGCCTGCATGTGATGCCAGACAAGGTGGTTGGCTCTTAATTACCCTCTGGGCAATTAGGGGTCAGCAAAAAATGCTGTTCTCGCCAGTGCCACTCACATTCCATGAATTCAAAAAAAGCATTGCTGAGTTGAGCATGAGAGCTGTTCTCTTTGATTGGGTGGCTACTCTCAGTTCACTGGATTTCCATCATCAGAGAGCATTGGTTCCAGGGCAAGGGTTGCCATTGGTCTCACTACTGCCTGACTGACAGTGTCGTTCAGCAGGTACCGTGATGGATCACTAGACAAAAGGTGAACTCTAATGCTACAAGATAATTTCTCTCCTAATTTCTGCTTGTTGAACATATACATCACAACAATTACAATGCAGCAGGTAAAGCATTTTCAGATGTTTTGAGGCCATGAAAAGTGCTATACAAGAAAGCAAGCACATAAATGTAAGATTTAAGAACATAAGAACGGATTAGAGCACTTAACACCTCAAACCTTTTAATGAATATCATACTTGATTTGTTATTTCTCTCCATCTCCTGCCCCTTGGTGGATATTCCTGTATACCTTTGGTAGATTTTTGTTAACCGGAGTTCAAAAATTCTACTATCCATTTGTTTGCACATGTCCTAAATTCATTCATGGAAGATCAGTTGTCAAATTTTAGGCTTTGCTCCTAGATCTAGAATCTCCAGCTGATGGAATTAGTTTCTATACTGCCAGTTATTCTTAATTAGTACCTTAAACTTCAATCAAACAATCTAATATTTTAAATTCCAGGGAATATAATGCTATTCTGTAAAACAAAATACTGTAAAAAACCTCAGCAGATCCGGCAGCATCTGTGAAGAGTTAATTGAGCTAATCTTCTTCAGAACCACAGTTCTGACATAATGCCAACTCAGTTTCTCTCTCCACAAATGCTGCCAGACCTGCTGAGTTTTTTTCTCCCCCAGCACTGTGTTTGTGTTAGATTTCCGGAATCTGCAGCATTTTGCTTTTATTTGCCAGTTTGTGTAATCTCTCGGTATCATTCTGGTAAATCCACTCTGCATTTGCTCCAAGCCCAATGCATTCTTTCTGAAGTCTGGTATCCATGACTGCTCTTGGTATGGTCTAACCAGGGCTGTGTGTTGCTACAACATGACTCAAACCACTTTATATTCTAGACTTCTAGGAACATGGATTAAAATCCCATTAGCCCTTTTTCCGAGCAAATTCACGACATTCTAATGAGCAATGTATGAGCAGTGTAATGAGCAATGTAATGAGCAATGACCCCCAGGATCTCTTTGCTTCCACCATTTCATCATTTAGTATTTTCTGTGTTCTATCCTTTAAGATGGAAGGCCTTACATATGCCTACATTGAAATAGTTATTGCAACTTTACTCATTTACTTAATCTATCAATTGCAAATTGACATGTAAGTCTTCTATTTACGTTGTACTTTGCACCATCAGCAGAACTGCACACACAGCTTATTACCACAGAAACAGGAAAAGGTCACTCAACCTATTAAGCCCTCTCTGCCATTCAGTATGATCAATCACCTCAATGGCTTTTACTCACCACATCGCCATATCATTACCGGCAATCATGCGAGTCCAGTATGATTGTCCTCCATGAGGGCGCCTATTTCTTCAGGTGGCTGAAGAGGCCAATCTGGGATCCACAGATTCTATTGCAGCGTGGCATTGGTGGGTGGTTGGATGTGGTGGTGGGTGGATAGGTCTTTCTGATGTTCTGTCTCTTCTTGCACAAGAGTCACATCTGTTCGGTGGTGCGACAGAGATAGTTTTCATGAAGCATTTTTGGCCACCACGGGCACACTGACCCTCCTTCAGCTGGAATTACATGAGTGTTCTGTGACGCTCGAGTTGGGCTTTCAGTTGACATGACCGGTCCATCGAAGTTGCTGTTGAATTATGGTGGTGGTGATGCTGGCTATGCTGGTCTCTTCCAAGATGCTGGTGTTAATGTTCTTGTCTTCCCTGGTGATCTTTTAGTAGGGATCTCTGGTGATGTTGCCCTACTGTCTTAGGGGTGCCTACTGTAGGTAGTCCACATTTCAGCTCCATATATTGTGGGAAGGACACGCTTTGTAGACCAGAAGTTTAGTCTGACCTGTAGATCATAATCTTCAAACATTTACCTTCTGAGTCAGGCATAGGCTCCACTGGCACAGCTCAGATGGGGTTATATTTCTGCATTGATGTTGGCCTTGGAGGAGAGATGGCTGCCAAGGTATGAGAAGGAATCCACATTTTCAAGAGGTTGGCTGTTGACCCTTATTGTAGGAAGGGTGGTAGGACTGTTGGGTGGTGATTGATACAGTACTAGAGTCTTTTTGTTAAGGGGCATTTCCCCTTACTATTAAACAGTGCTCCCTGGTTTTGGATCTTCCAGGTTTGAGGAGCATCTTACCTCCATCTACCCTGTCTACACAATAAAGTGTTTTGTAGGTTTCAATGAGATCACTTCTCATTCTTTGAAACTCTGAAGAATAGGGGCCCAGATTGCCCTCTCTCTTCACAGTACAGTCATACCATCCCACAAAGCAGTCTAGTGAATCATCATTGCAGAGAGGTAGCACAATACTATATTTCCTGAGATAAGAAGATCAAAACTGCACACAGTACTCCAAGTACAATTTAACGAAGCTCCTACACAATTTAAGCAAAATCTCAGCATTTCTGTACTCAAATCATCTGGCAATAAAAACTTAACATTACATTAGCCTTCATAATAACTTGCTGAATCTGCATTTTAGCCTTTGGTGACTTACGATAAGGACACCTAGATCTCTATACATCCGTATTTAAGGTTCTTGAGTAGATTTGTAGCTTGGGTTGTGGATTCTGTGGTTGGTTCACTCGCCGAGCTGGTTCGTTAGTTCACAAACATTTCATTACCCTGTCTCCAATGAAGCGCTGTTGTGTTTTCTCGCCTGGTATTTAAACTCTGGGGTCCGTTGGATTTGATTACCTCATTTCCAGTTTTCCTTCACAGTGGTGTGTATATATGGTCCAGCTCTGTGTGTTTCTGGATGGCCTTCCTGGTGGAGAACCAGGTCTCTAGGAATTCCCGCGCTTGTCCCTGCTTGGCCTGTCCTAGGATCCTGATGTTGTCCCTATCGAACTGATAGTTCTCTTTATCCATGTGAATGGAGATAAGTGAATATTGGTCATGGTTTTTTGTTGCTATTTGGTGTTCATGGACACTTGTGGCCAATATTCAAAAAAATTCTAAGTTTGTCAAAAATGATTTCCCATTCACAAATCTATGTCAATCCTTTACAATAGATTGCAACATTTTATCTATTACCAATGCAAGGCTAGTTGATCTCTAAGTGTTGTTGGGTGCGTCCCTTCCTTCAATCGTAAAATAATGGGGTGACATTTACTACGTTCCAATCCTCAAGGATCATTCCAGAATCCATGGAATTGTGGAGGATAACTGCAAATGCATTACCTATTTCTATAGCTAGCTCCTTCAACACTGGGATGTCGGCTCAGGTCCTGACAATTTATCAACTCATTTCCCTAGTACAACCTTCTTATGGATGTAAATTTCATTCAACTCCTTATTCTTCCTAGTCACTTAGATCTTTAGTTCTGGGAGATTTGTTTGCATCTTAATCAGTGAAAAGAAGCGCAAATAATCGTTTAGCTTCACTGTTATTTCTCTGTTCCCCATTAGAAATTTTCTAGTCTCTGCCTTTAGTCTCACCACATGTTTAAGCCAAATGTTTGCCATTTTGTGTCATTACAGAACAAAGAATAATACTGCACAGGAACAGGCCCTTCGCTCCTCCAAGCCTGCACCAACACATTTTGCCCTTTCATACTAAAACTGTCTTCACTTACAGGATCTATATCCCTCTATTGCCATCCTATTCAAGTGTATGTCCAGGTGCTTTTTGAATGTTGCTATTGTGTCTGCTTCCAGCGTTTCCTCTTCAGCGTGTTCCAGGCACTCACAACCCTTTGTGTGAAAAATTTGCCTCATGCATCCTTTTCAAACTTCCCGCCTCACACCTTGAACCTGTGTCCCCTACTAATTGACCCCTCCGCTCTGGGAAAAAGCCTCATACTTTCCACTCTATCCATGCCATTCATAATCTTATAAACTTCTATCAGGTTACTCCTCAACCTCCTGCATTCCAGTGAAAACAAACCTAGTCTATCCAACCTTTCTTCATTGCTAAAACCCCCATACCAGGCACCAACCTGGTAAACGTTTTCTGTACCCTCTGCAAAGCATCTACATCCTTCTGGTAGTGTGGTGACCAGAACTGTACATAATATTCCAAGTGTGGCCAAACTAAAGTTCTATAAAACTGCAGCATAACTTGTCTATCTTTATACTCAATGTTCCTTCCAATGAAGGCAAGGATGCCATAAGCTTTTTTTTAAACTACCTTACCTATCTGCGCTGCCACCTTCAGTGATCAGTGGACCTGCACACCCAGATTCCTCTGCATATTAATAATCCTAAGGGTTCAGCCATTCACTCTATAATTTACACCTGTATTTGACCTTCCAAAATGCATCACCTCACCTTTGTTCGGATTAAACGCCATCTGCCATTTTTCTGCCCATGCCCCCAACTGTTGTATCCTCTGACAAGCCTCCTCACAATCAGCAACTCCACCAACCTTTGTATCGTCTGCAAACTTACTAATTAGACCAGCCATGTTTTTCTCCAAATCATTTATGTAGACCACGAACAGCAGAAGTCCTAGCACTGATCCCCATGGAACACCACTAGCCACAGCTCTCCATTCCAAAAAGCATCCTTTCACTGCCACCCTCCGTCTCCTATGACTAAGCCAGTTGCGTATCCAGCTCACCCCATACCATGTGACTTCACCTTTTGTACCAGTCAAATGAAGGACCTTGTCAAAGACTTTATGGAAGCTTTTACAGCCTGTTTTTAGTTTTTTGGCAGATTGCATTCATTTTTCGTTTTTCTCCTTTTCCAAATCTGTTTCTGGATCCTCCTTTTTGTATTCTGTAAACCCCCCAATCCTTAGAAAACTAGAAACTTTATAGCTTTAAATTTTATGCAATCCTGATCTTCACTGAATATCCACTGTTAAATTTACTTTTGAGCTTCTGAACCTTGAAAGAATGTGTAACTGTTATAAGTCATGCAATAGTTGTTTAAAGACCTTGCCTACCTACAATTATATCATTTAACATATTTCAATAATCCAGTCTCAGCCAATTGATGCATCATGCCTTCATAAATTGCCCTATTCAAATTAAAAACTCTTGTTTCAGAATGAACTTCACTTTAAACAATGTAAAATTCTGTCATATTGTGATCAATCACTCCTAAAATCTCTTTTAAAACACGAATGTTAATTAGCCTCTTCTCATTACACAGTATTTGGTCAAAAATAGCACATCCTTTAGTTCACTGCATGACATACTATTCTAGAAAAACATCCCTAACACATTCTAGAAAATGGTCCTCCAAAGTCTCATTGCTCAATTGGTTTACCACTCTATAGCATACTGATATCACCCGTGGTATCTGTACGACCATGTTATATGGTTCTCAACTCCTGATTAATACCATTTGGTATCCTGGTAGTGAATGATTGAGGCCCTAATGCATATCCTTGGTGCACAACACCAATCACATTTTGCCAATGTGAGTATCTGCCTATTATAGCTTCTCTTGCCTTCTGCAGTTTGGACATCAATAATTTGCTTCTAATTTCACAAGCGTCAGCTGTAGCTAACAGTTTGTGAGGAGTTTTATCACGTAATTCTGGAAGTCCATGAAAATATTCATAGAATTTCACCTTGCCACCACTTAAGTCACCTCTTCAAAAAGTTCGGTGTTTGTCAGACTTCACTTATCCTTTACAAGTCCATGCTGATACTCTCTAATCAGTTGAAAACACGAGGTGTTCATTCAATCCATCTTTAGAATTTACCAAAAATAGGTCTTAGGCTAACTGGTCTATAGCTCCCTGTTTAATTTCTTTTTGTTCTGGCATTTTTATGATGCAGCTGGAACCTCATTTGCATTTATTAAAGTAATGTGCAAAAGCATTGTGACATGCACTCCCATTATAAACACGAGTTATGTAAAATGAAATGTGCTTTATTTTGCTGCCTTGACCCAGAACTAATTTTCAAAAGGAATTGCCAGTTATAGAAAGACAGTTAAAAGAGTTTTTTTTTGCCTTGACTTGCAATTCAAAGAATAGAACTCCTTCCTCTGATAGTAACAGAATCCACGACACTATTGGGAAATCTTTTTGACTTGAACTGTAAAATGTGCCATTTATGTGAATGGCAACTCTCAAAGGAAATCCATCAAAGCTTAACCATCAGCAACATCACATCACAGTCAAGGTCTTAGGGAACAGATAACTATACAACCCTTTTAGTAATCCAATTGAACAAGTGGACATAAAATATCAACACTTTATCTTTATACTAATTATTCGCTTTTGTTTTTATTTCAAGGAATTCAAAAAATACAGTAAGCCAACATCCTCTTTTCTGAGTTGATACATTGTGGAGCCGGAGGAACACAGCAGGTCAGAACAGCATCAGAACAGCAGGAAAGTCGACATTTTGATACACTCAACGATTTTGCCTCCATAGCCTTCAGTGGCATGGAGTTCCATAGAGTCACCAACTTTGGCTAAAGAAATTCCTCCTGGCTCAAGTATAAAGTATGAGAGAAAGTAGATAAATCAATTTTGGAAAATGCTAATAGAACATTATGGTTTCTTCACAGCTACATCAAAAAGGACAAACCCAATAATGAAATATGTACTGAGCATCGGTTAAGTTTGTGTACTATGTGCATTTTCTTGATCCCTCTATAGAACATATAAAAACATACTGCCTACTGTGCAGATTCAGCAGTAGAATCTCAGGAAAGTGAAAACATTGTTACAAGTGTCTTAAAATACAAGGACTATTTTCACTGGAACAGAGAACATTAAAACTTAAGCAACCTCTATTAAATCTATGAAAATGTTTTGGTAAGACTATTTTTTGTAAAGACTTTTGAAAAGACGATTATCTGTAGTGAGGCAGTCATGATTTTAAAATTGTCGCTAAACATATGAGGAATGAAGTTTAGGTAAATGTGTTTATGCAGTCTGTTGATGGCGCATTAAATACTTTTCTAGAGGGTGTGATTGAGACTGAGTCCACTGCTTCTTTTTAAAAAAAATGATAAAATTGGAGGCAGGGGGTGATGCAGGGATTTTGGTAGACAGTGGGGCATATGATTAGTTTTGGACTGCTTAAACAAACTGCCAACACAGGCATTATGGACTCAATTCTCTACTTGCGTCATTAATATCTACGTAATTTCTCTTGTGTCCTAAAGCATTTGATCTGTCATCCTCCCCACTGACCTTCTTTCTATTTTGAACATAATTTCTTTCTATGTCTGTTATACATTTCATTTGCTGTACTAGATATCTGTCCTAACTCCCCAATATCTGGGCTAATCAATCCATAACCCTTCCAAACTGAACAGATATAGGATGTGGTATGAACATGCAAACAGGCAGCCAAACAGATGCAACAAAATGTTCAGATGAGAAAGCTGGGGCTGCATTTTAGGGAAAGCTGCATTTTCAAGCACATGGGTCTCGATCCTACAGCTGAAACGAAACAAAAAGGCTGCAAGTTAAGCATGGTTGGGAGAAGACAGACAGCTGAACCTGAACGAGAATGTGGAGCAAGTGTATGAAAAGTGTGAAGCCCTGGAAGAACTTTCAGATGGTTATACTTTGGTAATACCGATGGTGGATAGGATGGGCCCTGAAGAGCTCACAGCTGGAGTTATCTGGCCTGAAAGCAATACTGAGAGAGCAATTTTGCTGAGGGTAGTTGAGGGAGGGGGACAAAAAGACCAAGGGCAATCCAGAGAACAAGGAAGCTCAGGGTCTAGGAACATGAGTACATGCCAGAGTCAGAAGGCAACTAAAAAGCAACTACGGTAGTGGGATCATGGAACACTGGAAAGACAGCCTGGAAAATGTGTCCACTGTGGATGACAAAGATGTGTGATAAGTGAATGGGATATGATGTTGATCGTGATAAAAGGGTGTATTAAATGTTATCATTATCATTTGGGACTTAAAGAAGAGGTAGATAGATTTTGGTAAGCTCAATAGGGGTAATTTCTTGAAACAAAGATCAAGTCACTTGGAACAGGGACTTTAAGACAATATTTACTTTCAAGAAGTTGAAGGCAAAAATTCAGATTCCCAACAAAAGGTTAAAGTTTTGCATTAAGTTATAGAGTCATAGTGTTGTACAGCATGGAAACAGACCATTTGGTCCAACTCATCCATGTTGACCAGACATCCTAAATAAACCCAGCCCCATTTGCCAGTATTTGGTCTATAACCCTCTAAACCCTTCCTATCCATATAGCCATCCAGATGCCTTTTGAATGTTGTTAATTGTACCAGCCTCTGCCACTTCCTCCAACAGTACAGTCCATACACGCACCTGCGTGAAAAAGTTGCCTCCCAACTCCCCTTCAAATCCTTCCCCTCTCACCTTAAACCCATGCCCTCTAGTCCCAGACTCCCCTACCTTGGGGAAAAGACCCTGACCATTCACCCTATCTGTGTCCCCCCCATAATTCCATAAACTTCCATAAAGTCACCCCTCAGGCTCCGACACTCCAGGGAAAATGGCCCCAGCCCAACCAGCCTCTCCCCACAGCTCAAACTCTCCAACCCTGGTAACATCCTTCTAAATCTTTTCTGAACCCTGTCTTGTTTAACAACATTTTTCCTATGGCGGGGAGACCAGAATTGAACGCAGTATTCCAAAGGTGGCCTAACCAATATCCTGCACATCTGCAACTTGACCTCCCAACTCCTACTCTCAATGCACTGACCAACAAAGGCAGGCGTGCCAAAAACCTTCTTCACTACCCAGTCTTAAATTGGCTTAATTCTTAATTCTGAGATCATGCCCACTCACTTAACCTATCACTATCTCTGTATTTTGTTTCTATCCCTCTCGCAACTTGCTTTTCCACTTATTTTCATGCTGTCTGCAAATTTAGCTGTAATACATTTGTTTTCTTCGTCCAAGACATTGATATACATTGCAAACAGGTGCCGCCCGGAACTGGTTCCCATAGAACCCACTGGTGACAGGTCACTGACCTGAAAAGGAACACTGTATTCTTTTCACTGTTTCCCGCCCATGAACCAATTCTCTATCCATGCCATTTATTGCATCCAACACCATGGACTCACCTTTTGAAAGGTACCTTGTCGAACACCTTCTGGAGGTCTGGAATGTACTGGAGAGGATACAGAGGAGATATAGAGGAGATGTTGCCTGGGATGAGAAGTCTCTGTCACGAAGAGAGACCGGATAGGCTGGGTCCATCCCCCCTGGAGCTGTGGAGGCCAAGGGGGAGCTGACCAAGGGATACAAAATTACTCAAGGCATAGACAGGGTAGACCATAAGGATCCCTTGCCCATGGCAAACGCATCCAAGATCAGTAGGCACCAGGTCAAGGCAAGGTGCAGATGGTTCCAAGGAGGTCCAAGAATAAACGCACTCATCCAGAGGATGGGTAGACATGGAGCCTGATGACTAAGAGGGTGGAGGCAGCAAATACTAGCACAATACTAGCACGCCTTTGAAGTGGGTCAGCCTTCCTGAAATTAACGAACAGGATCACTTTTTACAGTCAACAGCATTAACATTGCAGCCCACTGGAATTATATACATGGACACAAACCTGTTTGGTAACAGCAAATACATTGGGTTCACCAACTCAGCTGTATATAAGAGTGTAAGGGGTGAAGCCTTCCCAAGTAAACCAGCTCGTGAGAGGTCTCAATAATACAGGGTCTTCCTTCTTCATAGGAAATGCTTTCACGCTAAGGAGGTCGAGCCTAAACAGGTCAACAAGCTCATTCAATATAGCGGCCACACTGCTTGATGCCAGCCAATCTGTCTGGGGGAAGCAACCAGGCTTAGCTCGAAAGGGGTCCAACCTTAAAAAGGTTCGGAGAAAAAGAAAGGAAGTGCTCAGGTGAATGGAAGACTGGGATATGGAAGGTTAAAAGCATGTTGTCAAGAGCAAAGGAAAGAGGGTAGAAACTGCGATGGACAGTAGGGAATCAGAGCAATGGGCGAGCAAGAGAGCGACTTGAGAAAAATGTTTGGCAGGTTGAGTAAAGAAAACCCCAAACTTTAACAGAGAAAACGTATGTGACTAATTAAGGAAATGGATGGGCCCCATTAGATGCCATCGGGGTAATCTGCGGTCTTCACAATGCAATCAAAAGGTCACTGCAGGTACAGGCATCAGGGTGTAGGTCTGTGAAATATTAGAAGAAATAGATAGACAGAAGGGGTACTAGAGGGCTTAGCAGTCTTAGAAAAGTAGACAAATCTGCTGGTCTTAATGGAGGTGCATCCCAGCCTGTTCAGGGAGGCAAGGGAGGAGATATCAGAGGCCCCAGCAATAATTTTTAAATAGTCTCTGACCACAGTTGTGGTGCTAGAAGACTTCAGGACTGCTAATGTTCATTAATTGTTAAAAATGGGAGAGAGGGACTGACTGGGAAATCACAAACCTGTCAGTTTAACCTCAGTGATGGAAAACTTAGAATTCTAAGGGAAACAATATATTTGCACCCAGAGGTTTATGGATTAATCAAAGATAGTCAGTATACATTTCTTAAGGGAAGATCACGTGTGACGAATATAACCAAAATTTTTGAGGAATTAACTGGAGCGTGGATGAAGGTGATATTTTTGATGTGACCTCAATGGACGTTAGCAAGATTTCTGATAAAGGTTCCCCTCAGCAGCCTGGTCAAGAAATTAACAGCCTTAGGCAGGAAGCAGAGGGTGATGGTAGAGGAATGTTTGTATGATTGGAAATCGGTTTCCAGTGCAGTTCCACAGGGCTTGGTGCTGGGACCCATGCCACTTGTGGTGGACCTTAATGATTTGAAAGTGAATGTAGAAAAGTTCACAATGGCATGGAAATTAATAGGATGGTAAATAGTTAACAGGATAGCCATACACTGGAGAAGGGTATCAATGGGCTGGTCAGAGCAATGGCAAATGCAATTCAACCTAGAGAGGAGTGAGGTAATGCACTTGGGGAGGAGTAACAAGGCAAGGGATTATACTATTCACCAGTTTTAAAATCTCTCCACCCCCGGCCTCATCCCATGTCCAACCCTCCCTCTCGTCCCCGCCTACTTGACCTGACACAACCTGTCCATCTTCTCTCCCACCTTTAAACCCCATCCTTCCCACTAACCAATCCCCACCACTATCTACCCGCACTCACCTATCACCATCCCACCCACCTTCCCCAAGTCCCACCCCTCCTCTCTATTTATTTCCCAGCTCCCGTCTCCCTCCCCATTTCTGAATAAGGATCCCGACCCAAAACATCAACTTTCCTGCCCCTCTGATGCTGGCTGGCCTGCTGTGTTCCTCCAGCTCCACACTGTTGTCTCTGACTCCAGCATCTGCAGTTCTTGCTATCTCTAAGGGATTATACTATTTGTGGTTGGACTCTGGAAAGTACTGAAGATTGAAAGAATCTTGGTGTGCATATCCACAGATCCTTAAGTTACCAGGGTAGGTCGATAAGACATATGAGGCATTTTCCTTTATTAGCCATGGTACAGAGTACAGCAACAAAAAGGTTGTACTGGAACTGTGTGAAAACACTGGTCAGGCCACAATCTAAGTATTCCATGCAGTTCTGGTTGCCACATTACTAGAAGGATGTGATTACACTAAAGAGGGTGTAGGATAATGCCAAAATCTCCAATATCTAAAATACTGAACAAAACCCCAGACTAATCAAAACTTTTAAAAGGCAAATGAACAATGGAATGAGTCTGCAGGAAATAGACAGACAGCAGGGCCTCGGAATGGAGATTCACTGTTTGGGACTGTTGTTCAGCCTGGAATCCCAATTCATAGCTCCTCTTCTAAAGAACAAAAAACCGAAACCAACAGAACCTAGCCCAAAACAGCTTTTATATCTTGGGCTACTCAGTGCAGACAATATGGGGTCTACAGAGATACTGGACATTCAACCTTGATCAAAACCCATTCACACATACTCTCACCATCAGAAAGCCAATTATCTTCAGAAGAGGACAGCAAGAGGATAACTGCCAGCCCTAATCTCAGCTGAGAGGAGCCTTTTTCAACAACAAGCTTCTGCACAAACAGCTTCCCCACAGGCTTCTACGCCCAACAAGCAGCTTCCGAAGCAAGACCCAAGAGAAGCCAAGTCGAGAGACTGAACTGAGAAGCTGAGATCAGGAAGCCGAACCAGGGGCATCATCGGAACAGAGTACACCCAAGAGTGGGGGTGCCAACCAAGCGCTATCCGAAGAGGAGCTTCTGGACACAGGCCTGTTCTGAACCAAGAGAACCGACAGCAAGAACCTCAGCAACTGGGTGCACTTTAAAATCGGATTTCTGAGTGGTGAGTATAAACTCCCGAGACCCCAGTTTTTCAATCTAACTAGCAGGGAGAAGGTTTTCTGTGTTTCAGTAGGATAAGATTCTAATAGTGTATTTAATAGTATTACTGTTCTCTGTATAATTAACTGTCAATTTCCTTATTTATTGCATTTATTTATTTCTTGTAATATATTTGCCTTTTATTATTTTAAATGCAGATATTCTTTTGTCCTGAAGCACATGTCTACTGCCTTCGTCTTTTCACATTCCCTCAACAAGTCCAGTGTCCAGAACTAGGGATCTGGGGGTGATTTAAACCACTTAAAAGTTAAGAAATAACTAATTGCAAACCAGAACACTACGAGGGTGCAGAGGAGATTTCCCAGGATGTTACCTGGGTTGGAGCATCTGAGCTACGAGGAAAGACTGAATAGCTGAGGTTGTTTCCCTTTGACCAGCAAAGAGTGAGATGCATAAGGTGGTTACGAAGACTCCCAACCCCGCCCCGCACCCCCACACCCCCACACCCCCACACCACCCCAACTCAACCCAACCCAACCCCCCCATTAGTTAAGTCAATAACCAGGGACATAGATTTAAGCTAAGTGGTAGGAGACTAGCTAGGGAGTTGCGGAGAACGTTTTTCACCAAATCCGGAACTCACTTCCTGAAAGGATGTTTGAAGCAGAAACTCGCGTATTAATTAAACAGTGCTTTGATATTCACTTGCATTGTCATTGCCTCCAGGGATACAGGCCGAAAAATTAGGAAACTGTTGTCTGACATTTGTTGACCAGCATAGACACAATGATCTTCTCCTACGCTGTAGACATCTGTAAGTCACAGGTCACCTAAAGCCTAACAAGGTACAAGTGAGGAATGTGATGGAATACTCTCTATTTGCAAGGATGGATGCAGTTCCAACACAAGAAGCTCAATATCATCCAGGACAAAGCAATTTGCTTGACTGGTACTCCATCCATACCTTTAGAATTTACTCCCGTCACCACTGAAGAAGTGGCAGTACTCTATACCATTTACTAGATGCCCTGCCACAGCTCATCCAGGTTCCTCTACCAGCCCCTACTAAAGCATAATCTCTAATTACCCAGTCAGAAGTCACACGACACCAGGCTACAGTCTCATGGATTTATTTGAAATCACGAGCTTTTGGAGCGTTGCTCCTTCATCAGGTGAAGGAGCAGCACTCAGAAAGCTTGTGATTTCAAATAAACCTGTTGGATTATAACCTGCTGTCATGTCACTTCAGACTTTGTACACCCCAGTCTGACACTGGCATCTCCACCTATGGCTCTAATCACCCAGAAAGACAAGAGCAGTAGATACATGGAATCACCAACAACACCTGCAGGTTCTGCTACAAACCATATGCCACATTAATTTGGAACCATATTGCTATTCCTTCGCTGTTGTTGGGTTAAAATCCTAGAACTCCCTTCCTAACAGCGCTGTGGCATACCTGCACTCAGAACGGCAGTAGCACAAGCGAGTGACTCACCACCGCCTTCAAATTAAATTAGGGTTGGCAATAAATGCTAACCTTGCTAGTGATGCCAAATTCCATGAAGGAATGAAGAAGGAACTGTTAAAGAATGAATAATCAGCTCAACTTTTGGCATGGATCAGAGTTGGGCATATATATTCTTTACATTTTACAATATAGAAATTGCTGTACTTAAAAATTAACAATGCAATACTTTGAGTATTTCAGAATTACAAAGTAAACTGATTGATAGATGTTACTAATTTCAGCAAGAATATGCTCGTGTGCACTCAAACACTTGCACCTGTAGCCGTTCAACAAAGTTAATTAATAATCAACCTTGAAATGCAATTAAGATCCATTTAAACAGCTGAAGTAGCATTGTGAATGCCAGAGTTGTTTTTAAACAGAAGATTTCTGAGAGAAAGAGGACATGCAGCATAAGGGAAACTGGGTTCACTAATCAGCCAATGGATATCCCTGTGGAGGCAGTCAGGGTTAAAGGGACATGCTGTACCAAATGATAATCAAATTTCCACCAAAACATGCCCGAAGCAGCAGTAAAAAGCAAAAGTGCATAAAGCATCAGTGAGAGATAGCAAGAACTGCCAATGCTGGAGTCAGAGATAACAGTGCGGAGCTGGAGGAACACAGCAGGCCAGGCAGCATCAGAGGAGCAGGAAAGCTGACGTTTCAGGTCAAATCCTTTTTCAGAAATGGGGAGGGGAAAGGAAGCTCAGAAATAAATAGAGAGGAGGGGTGGGGCTGGAAGGTAGGTGGGATGGCAATTGGCGAGTGCAGGTAGGTAACCACCTGCAAACTGGAGGACCAGCACTCACATTCCACCTCAGGAGCCCACAGCCAATGGTCTAAACACGGACTTCACCAGTTTCAAAAAAGCATCAGTACAGTGTTGATGCCATCAGAAAATATTTCATAAATTCAAAGAAAAACTGAAGTAAACCCATAATGCTGGTGTCCAAGTACAAAGTAACTGCAAAGTTTTTTTTTAGAAATAGCTCCTTTCACCTTTTCATACCGAAAGAGTACAAGGAAATGATCATAGATAACACAGCGTGGAGCTGGAGGAACACAGCAGGCCAGGCAACATCAGAGGAGTAGGAAAGCTGACGTTTCGGGTTGGGACCGTCTGAAGAAGCTGACCCGAGACATCAGCTTTCCTGCTCCTCTGATGCTGCCTGGCCTGCTGTGTTCCTCCAGCTCCACACTGTGTTATCTCTGACTCCAGCATCGGCAGTTCTTACTATCTGAAGGAGTATGATTACGGGTTTGACTTGAAATAATCTTTCCAAAATAGTTGCAAATCTGTTGGAATACATCAACGTTGGATATATTCTGTTTTTACAACTTAGAAGCACATAGTAGCAGCTTAATTTGAGGAATATACTACCCAATTTGTAATGCACGCTCCTGAAACTGTGCAGCTACTGACCATGTGATTGGGACAGATTGTCATATATCATAAAAAGGTATTTTTAGGGTGAGCTATTTATGAAAGCTAAGTGAGCTCTGACTTTGGGGATAAGTTAGAAAGCCATGGGAGAGTGACTAAATAAGATCTCATACCATATTGAAGTGGGGCCATTCAGCATCCAAGCCTGTTCCACCTTTCAGGTGAGGCATGGTTAAATCAGCATTTAACTCCCTTCTATATGCCTTGTATCTATAACTCAATACTTTTGACCAATGGAAATCTGCCAATCTCAGCTTTGAAATTTTCAGTTTAAAGCGGGATGCAGTCGAAGTAATAGGGGAAACAGCAGAACCAAAAGACACTGATTATAGATTTTGAGATTGAAGTCACAGAGGGTATATCACAATTGAGAGTCTTGAAGTATGTATTGACCCCTCCCGTCCCAACGATAGTGCAAGGCATAAATTAAAATGGCTAGTGACAGACAGAGAATTTATGAGCAGGACCAAGGTTATTTCAAGCCTGATCTGCCATTCAATAAGGTCATGGCTAATCTGGTTGCAATCTCAAATCTACTTTCCCATCTGCATCCCCAACAGCCTGGATCAAAATTTTGATAACCAGACCTCCACTGCTGTCTGGTGAATAGAATTCTACGTAGAAATCATCTTCTGACAGAAAAATCTCTTCATCTCCAATTTAAATGGGACAGCTCTTATTTTTACATTATATTTCATGGTTCTGGTCTCCTCTACAAGAGGGAACATTCCCTTGGGCTTCACCCTGTCCAATTCCCTCAAGATCTTAATTTGTTCCAATAAGATTACTTTTCATTCTGTTGAATTTCAAATCACCCAATCTGTTCAAGCTTTCTTCACCCTGTCCAATTCCCTCAAGGTCTTAATTTGTTCCAATAAGATTACTTTTCATTCTGTTGAGATTCAAATCACCCAACCTGTTTAAGCTTTCTTCACAAACTATGCCCTTCATCCCAGCAACTGATTGAGAGCAGATGAACTAGTTAATATAATACATTTCAGCGATATCGTGAGGAGGAAAACCTACCCAGGATGTATCAAGGTGTCAGGTGTTATATGAAAGAAACAGGAAATTAAGGGTTGTGATCCCAAGCCAGGTGTTAATAAACATAGGGAAAACTGATTAGGAAAGTGCATAAATGAAAGGCCAAGAGTAAGACAGGTCTCATTTATGGGACAAGATGACGTTTTAAATCTATTACTGGAGGTCTTTGAAGCAGCCTAGAAGCAAGATTCCAATGCAAAAGGTCAAGTCCAGCAGGAATATTAATAATAACCCAAACTAAAAGATAAGTAGGGCAAAATGCAAGATTCACAGTACGAAAAAAGAGATTAGGATAATATAAATACTCCAGCGACAGAAAAGATTACAGGAAGTAATAAAAGACCTGATTTAAAGAAATGTGCTAAAAATTAAAATAAAACCTAAATTGTCTGTGCAAAACATAGAACAGCAGCCACAGAAGTCTGACAAGGAAAAAATAGAGGGGTAGGGGGAATACTGCAGTGGGAAATATGACAGGGTCTGACTGTTACACAAATACAGGTAAAGTTGATGCAGAAGTTATGGCATAAAGTTATAATTGAGTTAAAAGCACAAGCTCAGGTTAACTGGCATGATGTAATAGCCATTACAGAGGTTTAGCTTTTGATTGGGCATGTTTTGGAGCTAAATATTGTAGTTGACATCTTGAGAAGAAGGAGAAGGAAATTTTACAGAGTAGATGCAGTTTCAATAATGGTCTTTATACATAAAAAAAAAATCAATCACAGCAGAGTAAAGAAAGCATATCAGTCAGGATGAATAGGCAATTGACAAAAGTGAAAAAAACAGTAAGTGACAGGACTGCTGGGATTTATCTACAGGTTCATAAATGCAGAGATCAGGAGAGCACGTAGCATAAACAATGTGGAAATAAAGTGAAAATTAATGTCACAAGAATTATTCTGCTTCTGCCAATCCCAAACTAATTTCTGGACTACATTAAAGGCAGTTTTCTGCCACAATAGGTTTAACTACTGACCATGAATAAAACCACAAATTTCATAAAAAACAAAACAGTTTTAGCTAACAATCTACAACAGTAATACAACACTTTCAGAAGAGTGACTGTAATATGATTAAAATTTGATATTAGGTTTTAGAAGAAGGAAATTCATAAAAAGTTTCAAATTTAGGTGAGATGAAGGGTTGAGTTAAAATTACCATGATAAGCTAGAGCTAATGGGTAAGTCTACAATCAAAAATATTCCAGAATGTTTTCGGTACAATAGAGAACCAAAATGCACCTGGGGCCAAAAGACCTGCTTATGTGCTAACATGACTAAGACTTGTACAATGTCAAATACCATAGATGCAGTTAAGTCATTGTGGTTAACAGACACGGCAAGGAAAAGTTTTAGGCAATGAAAATGGCTTGCACATAAATGCAAGAAAAAGTGGAAATCTACAGGTTTGAGTATGACAATACTCTTGCAAGGATAGTCAATGCAAGTGAAGAAATTGCAGATGAGTTCTTCATAATTTCCAAAGATCTGTAGAATTGAGAATGAGGCCTTTTGATCACTAAGTGGCTTGTGTGACCATTGCCTAAAGAATAAAGAAAGAATGAAGTCAAAGGTGTGCTAGTTTAACATCATTTGTGGGGAAAAGGTAGGCATTTATGAACGCTAATATGGTAAGAAATGAAAAGTGAGTTAGAACTTCGACTGAAGCTTAAAGAGTGTGATGTGGAACATTTCATCCTGGTGCCAGGGTGTAGACAACACAGAGAAAACAGAGGATATTCTCAATGGGAAAGCACAAAAGGCAGAATTTGTGGTCTACGTTGGAGCCAATGAAATATGAGAAGAAAAGAAGTGGAGATCTTGCTGTAAGAGCTTTTCAAAGCTTAACTTTATATTGCTCCAGTGTAAAGGGGGAGTGTGAAAGGGAAAAGCACAAACATGTCAGGTTAATGCATGGTGAGAAATGTGGTGAAAAGAGTTTCCACAAATACTGGGACCTATTCAAATGGATGTATTACACTGGAATGGATCTGAGACCACATTCTTATGGCTTGTTGGCAAGTGCTGTGGGGAAGGTTCAAATAAATTGAGCAGAACATTGGACACCAAGTGTAGAATTAAAATCGTGAAACAAGAGGAGGAGAATTAGAAATAATATGCATGTTCTATGTTATTGCCTATATAACTGGAAGGAGATAGGGCAGCAGATTTGCAAAGATATCGCGGAGAAGTGCATTAATTATGATATGAGAGGTTTGATAATGAGAGATTTCAACTATTCCAATACTGAACGGAGTAGTGATTATGTTAAAAGTAGAGAAGGAGCAAGATTTCTAAAGTGTATTGAAGGAAAAGAAACTTTCTTGATGAGTCCTTTCCCTACCCAACAAGGAAGGTGTTATTGTGGTGTATAGCTGGGGGAATGAAGTAGGTCAAGTGGAGGATGTCACAGCAGTGTGATGTCCATGACTGGAGAAGTGCAAAGGTTATTTTCTGGTTCAGAGGGAACAAATAAAGTTGGCAATTAAAGCCAGTCAGTTTAGTGATGTAGGTGCTCAGAAATAATGAGAAAATTAACCATCTCTTGAACAAACTTGGATTAGAGTTCAATTGGAGAGAGCACGCGAGAGACAGAATGCATGCAAGAGACAGAGAGAGAGCATGAGAGAGAGAGCACGAGAGAGAACGAGAGACAGCGCAAGAGACAGAGCGAGAGACAGTGCGCGAATTTATTAAAGGGCAAAATGTGCTTGACCGATGATGAATGAGGGAGATGCAATGCTGATACTGTGCAGACACCATCCATTGTACCAACAAATTAAGTACCAACTTCATACAGATACAATATTTGCTATTCAGTAGGAAAAGGATGCTTTAAACAGTTAAGCAATCCAACAACCAACGGATCAATCCTCTGCAGTCCTGCCACATCCAGCCATAAATGGTGATGGACAATAACATAACTAATCATAGGGGAGAGACTTCACAAATATCCCTGACCTCAAATAACAAGGGAGTCATACATATGTGAGAAAATCAAACCTGAAGC
The DNA here is from genome assembly GCA_024137785.1 of Ginglymostoma cirratum. Lineage (NCBI taxonomy): Eukaryota > Metazoa > Chordata > Chondrichthyes > Orectolobiformes > Ginglymostomatidae > Ginglymostoma > Ginglymostoma cirratum. The sequence continues at coordinate 44,114,915 of JAHRHZ010000139.1, forward strand.
ATTTGCAATCAACTTCATCCAGAAATACGAAGTAAAATCCATCTCAGCATCCTCCAGACATCCTCAGCAGGTGCAAAAATATACTTTTCTTTTCAAGGCCTCCGTTCAGACTTTTGGAGGAATACATTGATTTGAGAGCTACGTTTAGGATTTTGGGAGCTACTTTATCATTCTCATAGTAATAATACCTTCTGTACTTCTGTTAACCCGTGGAGAATTTAGACTCATAGACGAGAATTAGAATCCTCAATAATGGTTGACTTTCCATTACACCTAAAGCCAGAACACAGAAGAGAAAGCATCAACTTTCAACACCACAGTATTTGCGTTGGTACAAGATAGCAAGCATAAGGTAACAAAAGCTGTTTTTTTTTCAAAAACCAAAGAACTGACAGGTACTTCCACAGACGAAAAGCGGTCATCCCAAAAAACTCTTCTGCAGTTGGATGAGATCAAATTTAATGTGCTTCTATTGCACATGCACAAAGCTGAAACATTTTAACAAGACAGTCACAACCTATTTACAATAGCTCAGCTCTCAAGCACATTAAATTCAACAAGTTACAATATTCATTACAATAAAGAACTATTGCATTTTTCTAGGTATGATAGCTTTTGATATTACATAGCATTAAACTAGAGATTCCACATATATTTGCAAGAAATTCATTTAGCGATCTAAAATTTACTTGGATCACAGTTAGTTGCACATTGCTTTTTTTTTTGAGATTTAAAAGTTTCTTCTCTACTTTGCAGTTTCCTCCCCACCCCTCACAACACCACCCCCACCAAGTTTCCTTCTTTCACACTCCCTCTTCCAGCTCCATCTCCACCTGTTATATCACTTGCAGCCTCTTTCTCCCTTCCCTTTATAGTAGCTACCTAGTCTCAGTCATCTTCCAAATCACACCCAATGCAAGCCCTTTCTTCCTCATGGTTACATGGAAGCTTTTCACTTTATTATACGGTATTTTCCATTGTAAAATACACATGAGAATAAAATCATTCACATTCCTCTTGCTACTATCTTCTCCCACTCAACTCTGGCAGCCTCCTTCTCATTCAATCCCCAAGTATACCTCTTGCACACTCCTTCTACAGTCCCAAACACCCCTTCAGACTCCCTTTCACTCCCCATACTCTCCTATACCCTTCTGTATACCCTCCTCCTCCCTCTATACCCTACTCTTCTAGACCCAGGCAGATGGAATTCCCAGCTCCAGCAACCCCATCAAAAGGCATCTCCCAGTACCCCCACCAGGTATAACCTCCCTACTCAGATATTGGCATCTGCCCCTGGGTCTCAGCCCTCTGCTCAAGGCCTTTGGATCTCTGGTCTCGGTTAAGAGCTCCCACTTTCCAGATGTCATGTCTCAGCTCCCCGTCCTCCGAGTTCACATCTCAGCACTTGGTTCTCAACCACCGAAGGCAGCATGGTGGCTCAGTGGTTAGCGCTGCAGCCTCACAGCGCCAGGGACCCAGATTCAATTCCAGCCTCGGGCGACTGTCTGTGTGGAGTTTGCACATTCTCCCCATGTCTGCGTGGGTTTCCTCCAGGTGCTCCGGTTTCCTCCCACAGTCCAAAGATGTGCCGGGGCTAGGTGGATTGGCTATGCTAAATTGCCTGTAGTGTTCAGGGGTGTGTGGGTTATCGGGGGATGGGTCTGGGTGGGATGCTGCAAGGGTCGGTGTGAATTTGTTGAGCCAAAGGGCCTGTCTCCACACTGTAGGGATTCTATTGGCTTCCAGACCTAGATCCCTGGTCCTTGGCCCCAGGAAAAAAGTGATGCTTGCCATGCCAGCGCTGACCTTACCAACTCCTTACTGCTTGCCTCCAAGCAGTAGTTAGCCTATCAGTAGCAAATATGGTGGAAACCAGCCTAATTTTGGAAAGATACCACCTCACCATTTCCATCCATTCTGTTCTGACTGTTCTCCATCGGTTGACCCAATGAGTGAATTTTCCTGGATGACTTGCTGCCTTTGTGGTGGGTGTACCTGTTGCTCCTCTGTATTTTGAGTGCTGGTTCCTAGCCACTTTGATTCACACTGCATGGTGTCAAGATAAAGACATACCATAGTGATGCCTTGTGTGACAATGGAATGGCTTTAAGAGCTGCATATTATTATGTCCTTTTTTTTTTCCTGGTCCCAGCAAAGGCTATAGGTATGACATGATCCTGCCTGGAGTATTAGATAAATATTCCAGATCAGCTAGTTTTTTTTTTTAATTGGCTAACACTATCAAAGAACAGGAATCATTGGCAGATAAAGGAACTTCGAAAAGGGTATAATTAAGCCAGACTTAAGTAAATGGGAGAACATGGTCAAGGAGTCAAAATGGCCTTCTTGGGTTTATAAATACCTTTGATACAATTGATATGGACCAGAAAAAGCACCCTTCAAATTTATCAAGAAGATTACCTAGGCCCTAACTTTTAATCTTATTTAGAAGCAAGTGTGAGCTGTGTGTTCCAGCTGTCATTCGATTGGTTACACTACTTGGCTTTACACAGAACATACTTTATTGCTACTCCAAAATTAAAATACAAACAAAAGAAAGAAGGATTGGAATAATTTAACTCTATAGGAAAACTTAAATAATCTATTATTCTGTTAACAGCAACCACTCCAATACAGTGCCATAAATAAACCTCTGGAAAAGGCAAATTCAGTAAAATTGATTGTCTTACATGCAATTCTAGCAGCAAGAACAGAACCTAAGCTTTTAGCTGTAACAGACAGAAAGATGTAGCAGCTTTGACAACTAGCTTCAAAACCCCAACAACTGCTGAAAACTAAACTAAAACCCTGATTCTGTGGGAGTCTGACTCCACCCATTCATGCTGCTTCTAGTGTTCCAACTTTTAAAAGAAACCCAAGGCCTCACAAGCTGTTTAATTTATTAGCTTGGAGGTGACAGCTCAGCAACTATGGCTCAAAACCTCTTCAAGAGTGAAAAAACTAGGACATAATAATATACACCTCTTAAAGTCATACCATTGTCACACATGGTATCACCATGATATGTACTTCCATATCTTTGCAGTAAGCTTCTATTTTCAGGACAATATGGCTTCTTACTCACTGCAAGTTGGTACATACAAGAGGTCTCATTAATCATTCTCAAAGAAACCATAAATCAAAGGTGATAAAAGTGCCCATAAAATTGAGAAGCAAAAGCCAGAGGCTACACTGATACTGGTGTTAAGATTCCATTTGATGCTGCTGGACAAGTCAGATCCCAATGTCAGAGCTAGCTGACAAGATTACAAGTTTCTTTTCTCCTCACTTAGGTTACCAAGCAGATCTGGCACTGAGCAAGAGGCTAAATTACTTTCAACAAGACAACAATAAAAAAAGTTTATTACACGAAATAAAAACAAACTATTTAATTATACAAGAATATCTGAAATGGTCTAATTACAAATATCAAATTCAATCTTTTCACTCCAACAGAAATTTTACAGACAGCCAAACCTCAGCAAAAAGGTCACCTGTCTCTGCTTTAAAGTTCTTTATTCACTTGGCACAGCCGTAACTGGGTTATTTTCAGCAAATTTCTGCATTCATTCAATGCTATTGTCTTTAATGCCTCCTCCTAAAGACTCTTAAAACATACTTCAATTTAAACTCTCATATTCCTTAACATGGGTTCCTTGACATCAGGTCTTCAACAACTGTGCAGGATGCCTTCCCTTCTGACACCTCAACAATCTGTTTCTACAGCTGTTCTCCTACTGACTTCTAAGCTACTTAGGACTTCTTTTCAGCTCAGATTGCTCAGAGACTTAATAGCACCTTTGCTGATAGGCAACTTTTTCCCCACTCTGAAATAAGCTGCACACTGCCTTACCTCTTTTAGACTGTTCTGACTTTGTGTTACTAGACAACAGATGCCAGGCAACAGCATTATTTTTTCTCTCTTCTGCCCTTTCTCTTCTAATGCACTGAACTTTAGAAATCAAGCTCTCAAACAATAACGATATACCATGAACCACAACCTCAATAATATTTGGATTAGCCATATTTCCATCCTGAATGACCATCACAGAATTGAATTAAACTGTATCCATCTCTTCACCTTGGTGAAATTAAAATATAAATTTTGCAACCAATTGTAATTAGCTTTCAGACATTTAAAGTACAAAATTCCTTCCCAAAACTTTATCACTCCACTCCGATTCCATCTAAAAATCAACATACTTGACCAATTATTGACCATCTGGTTAAAGTCCTTAGGAAATGCCTTAGGCATATCATGATGTTAAAGTTGCAAAATAAATGCGGTCAGTGTTTTGTTCAAAGAGATAGCTATTTGAGTCCATATTTTCACATCCTGTTCTATATCTGTTTTCTTAGGAGAGGAAGAACAGAATGAAACCACAGCTGCTATCCTTCAGGGAGTGTACTCATCACAGCACTCCGCATCATATCAACTACTAGTCCAAAGCCCCAAAAGATCTAGATAGTGAGGTCCATGAAACAGTAAGAAATTCAAAGAGAGAAAAAGTACAAAGAAAATGAAGCAACTGTTGGACAAACATCTTGCAGATTTCCTGCCTGCACTGTTCACTCAATTCTGGAGATAATAGATCTGCTGATATTTGTAATGACTTATTTTCACTTCTTAATAATTATCCTTGGTGAAATAGGTGCAGAAATCATTGGTTCTGAGCCCTCCAATGCCAGTCATCTTCAAAAATAAATTTTAATGAGCTCTCAGCAGTATCTAAACCTACAGAATAAAATTGAAACATTATTAATTTCAGGTCCCAACTCACTTAAGTTATGCTGGAAATGCACTGAAAAAAGCATGTGTAACTTCAAGTTTTAATTTTCATGTTCTTTGAAAGACGTTTGAATAGGCAGAGAAACTCTGAAATATTCACAGGGAAACCCCTGTTAGCTCCCATCGCAGCAAGAATTTTATGCTGGAAAGCTCTAATTGCATATGTGCTGATATATGGCCTACAAAGACTGGTAAATCATACCAATGTGCATTTCCTTTTAGCTGTTCCGAACCAACAAAGTACTGATCATACCCAACAAGCCATGCTAACAAAACCCAAAGCATGAAGTCCGACATTAAAACTGTGTTTCCATCATCATATAACATTTGTTAAACATTTCCAAGTGAGGTAAGAATGTATGATGACAACCAATTTAGAACTGTCAGTCAGCCTCCCACTTGTGCATACTGGAAATTTTTGTTTCAATTCAACAAAACAGGTGACAGCCATTCCGGTTCATTTCCCAGGGCAATGTCTTGACCAAATCAGTCAGTCAAAATACCTGGTTTAACAAAACGTGTCAGTTAACTGCTCTCACCTCCTAACTGCTACATTCTCCATAACAATGCCTCTACCAGAATTCATTTGCCAACCAGTCAGCACTCTCCTCTCATACAATACAATGCTGTTTTTACTATCATATCGGTATTTCTTATGAATTGTTCTGATGAGTGATTGACAAAAAGCTTTTCACAAAATGTCTTTCAGCAATTCTCGACTTCCATTCTACCAAATGACTAATTATTTCAGTGTGGAAGATGGATTAAAAGTAGCTAGAAAAATAAAGTAGTTTTGATGCCTTTCATCATCAGTATTTCAAACGAAAATTAAACAGAAGCTGGTAGTGCTGTCATAGCAGAGATCCACGAACAAATTTACCACATTGAGAGCACAGCTAATGTAAAAATTGATATGCATGCAGCTCGCATGAATCAAATTAGGCTTTTAAAAAAAATGAGTCAAAGTGAAGCAAAGATAAAACTATCATGGTCAAGTAAAAGGAAAAGTAATGCAGTTAAGAATAAAATGTGAACAATGGAAATAGCCTAGAAAAATAACAATTGCTTCCCAAGGACAACAGGACAGACTCAAAGGAAGCAGGAACTGCAACTTGAGCCAACTCAAATGAGGCAATATGGTTTAATGCAGCTTATTTGTACAACCTTGGTAAATGTTGAGGTGTGATTAAAATTTCGTCGTTGCTTTGTCATTTATAAGGTCTTCTTACACTACCTTACTTATATTTGGAATTCTTGAAACCAGTGTCAGTGAAATGACTCCAATTGTTCGGATCAATCCAATTCTTAAATCAGGTAGTAAATTGTTATGCTTCAGACCAAACCCCTCAAAGTATATTAAGAAGATAGGGCCTAGAGCACAACGTTTTTGTTTTGTTTTTAATAAGACAAGTAAAGGCATTGAGTTCCGGATGCAATTCGAAACTACCAGGCTTTAAACAAAACACACTTTATTCATACATTATAATTAAAATACATATAAAATGAAAATAAATTCTTCACTCCCTACCACACATACAAGAGAAAAACATAATAGGCCCTTTTTGCTGTCCCTTACACCCTTCGCATCACTCACTCAACCACTCCTCCCACTCATTCACTCAATGCTCCTCTTCCAAACGCTGTTCCCAACGTGCCCAGTTATTCATCAGGCCATCTCCTTTTTGGGTCCAATTGTTTGCAGAGTCATTACTTTAGGTGAAAAAAGCCTTTACAAACAAGAGTAGAAACATTTTGAAGATGTCATACTCCAAGCTCAGATAGGGCCTCTCAATTATTCAGGCAGTTACCAAGTTATACTGGTCAGCTTCTGCCGATGACAATTTGGCACATAAACGTCCCGCGTCAACTACAAGTAATATCTGAGGTTAAAAGATGCTTTAATTCACAATCCCCTTTTTGGTCTGTCAGCAGCATTCAAATTTGGTCAGAGCAGACCCATCAAATTCTCTGGACTATGCGGTCTCCTTAGAACCTGTACACTGTGGAACCAAGCCATTTGGCCCAATAAGTCCACACAACTCTCTGAAGAACATCCCACCCAGACACATCCCCCTAACCTATCCCTGTAACCCTGCATTTCCCGTGGCTAATGCACCTAATCTACATATCCCTGGGCACTATGGGTAATTTAGCATAGCCAATCCACCTAACCTGAACACCTTTGGACTGTGGGAGAAAACCAGAGCAACCAGCAGAACCCCACACAGATACAAGGAGGACATGCAAACTCCACACAGCTGCCCAAGGGTGGCATCGAACTCAGGTCCCTGGCACTGCGAGGCAGCAATGCTAACCACTGATCCACCGTGCTGTCTCCTCTCCACAACTGCAATTGCTCTCTCATGGAAGAGGGGAGGAGGATTCATGACCTCTGCAATTCTGTTGGGAGTCACAACCCACCCTTTGGTAATCCTTTAGAACGCAACTTGGTGGTTACACTGAAATTGAGAAGACTACTGATCATAATGCAGGGGTGTCAGTCATATCATAGTGAGCTATTTAGAAGTTTAACATTTGGGGTTCAAAGGAAGCATCTGTTGCTCAGCCTGGCCCACAAGCAGTGCTGTAAAATCACTTTCATTATGGATGCAGCATCTGGTGCGTCATTTCATCTACTGGGTTTCTTGAGGCCAGAATACCAGGAAACAGCAGTTATAATTAAATTCTTACCAAAATTGAGAAATGCTGTCCCTTAAAAAAACATTTCCATAGTCACGCTACCTATCAAGACTGGATTGAATATCTAGCCCTCATTTCACCTGAACTTGGTGGGATCACGTTAAATTTTAGAAATTTTAACATCCCACTTGACCTAAACAGATATTTCTGCCAGCTTAGTTACCTCCAAGACTGAATTACGCATGGATCCAAGTGGGAACTTCCAACTCCCAATAACAGGGAGGCCATGTGGCCAGATAGGTAGTAAAATTCACTAAGGTTAGACTGTGGCTCAACTCAGCTCCAATACACTCACTTTCAGTTTCAGAGGCATTTTGAATACCTGCAAATAACATACAACAAATAACAAATGACAAAGTCAAGACCTTATTAGTGCAGGAAAGCAACCACTTATAACACGAATTAATGTCCTTCAGAGGTATTAGTAATGTATTTTAAATTTAAATTTGACTTGCCTTCATTTTGTGTCTGAAACAGCTGGTCCAGGCTCTGGGATCTTGGTAGCTGAACGATACAAAGAGCTGTACCCATCAGTTGAATCAAGTGGAATTTTGCGGCTGAGATTTGTGGAACAGTAATTTACGTAATGTGCAGAATACTGCAGACAGGTGTACAGAAATTGATCAAACATGCACTGTGCAGGCCAGAAGGCTTGGGGAGCTAAAATAACCCAATAAAAGCTGCAGGCATCTTTTCTCCCGCATTTAAAAATCATTGGTCTGTGATTAAAAAAACTTTGAAGCTATGAAATGTTTAGTACAAGTCCCAAATATCGTAAAATCACATTGAAGCCAATAAACACTTGGTGGTTGTTTTACTGCGCTGCCAATTTTGAACTTCGTTAAAATCTAATGTACACAATTAACATAGATGAATTTAGGTTAACTCAAGTATTTTGAAAACTGATTGAATGGTGATTTATTGACACTTGCACTCCACAATGAACAACACAGTAAAAAGAAAGCAAAAAGCTTCAACTGTTGCCACAATCCAGCACCACTTTGAATACCTTAAGAATCAACAGAATAAAAAGATAAAGAGTCCATCATTGGTCTTCCACCTCTGCCATGAGTCTTGAGTCCTGAGCCAGGTGACCAATGACACCTGTGCCAGACCCACCAACGTTAGAGTAGCCATTCTTCAGACACTATCTCTTCATCGCTGGGCCCACCTCACCAATGGGTCATCGAAGCCAGGCCCCAAGCTGCACCCACACTCTTCCTGCAAACTGGAGCTCCCAGCTCCACTGCCACCGCCACCTCGCCAATAACCAGGAGTTGCCGCTCTGGGCCTACTGAAACCAGGAGTTTCTAGCTCCACAGCTGCTGGCGCATCGCTAATACCTGGAGTCCACTCTCCAGGCATACCACACCATTGCTGCTTCAGCCACCACCTCGCCGATATCCCTGGAGACCCTGCTCCAGGCCTACCACAAACAGGAGTTCCAGGCTCCGCTGCCAGGCCAGGTCTTCACTGCTTTGCTAAGGGTCCTGGTTCAGCCACCCTCCTCTGCGATGTCACCTTCCCTACCATCGCCAACAGGAAGAAGATTAAGAAAAACGAAAAAAGACGAAAAGGTCAGGAAAGAAGGGGAGAAGTGGCCAGTAGAGAGGGAGTGGGCCCAGGAGCACAAAAGCTGCCTACTTTTCTGGTGCTGCCACCTTGGAATACTGCAGAAATTGGTACAAACTAAATATTTATCTATGATATCAGTTTACACTTTGAAATGTAGGCAAAGAATTTGATAGGAAGCTTCTTTTTTCCTCAAACTATACATTCATCAGATAAACATTATTTTAAATTCACCAGACAATAACATGTAGAAACTCAATCAATTTAAGTTCTCTAATTGTTCAATTATCCTGTGATGATAAAATATGAGAGACCAGGAAAAGAAGCTGTTCTTCTATCTTAAAAACATCTCCAGCGTCCAGGAGTGATGGAATTAAGGTAAAGCTGACACAGGCCCAGAGGAGCATAACGATGCTCCCTCACAAAAGATGAGTGACGGTGAGTTTAACCTAACGGTCACTGCGCCTCAGGCAAGGTTAAGAATGCAGGACCTTCAAGGTGACCTCAGCCAGTATGGGACTTGAACCCGCGCTAGTGGCGTTAATCTGTATTGCAAACCAGTCAACTCAGCTTAATGAGCTCCAGCTGAAGAAGCCTTAAAACAGATGTACAGTAGCAAGCAGGTCTCTAACACCAGAGCTTGAACAATGAATTAGATGTCTTATTCGGAAATTTTAGCATAATGTGTCTTTTGACAGGATTGTGCGTCTTGTCAAAATAACAAATATGTTGCTTACACTGGCATAAAAACTATTACAAAAAGTGATTCAATATTATACCAGGACAAGCTGGTCAGGTACTGAAGTGTACAACTGACAGCAGGTTGATTGCTCACAAAATGATCATGTGCATAACTTCTTGAAATGCTTTTCTGATTAATGGGTGTTTTACCAATGCGCTATTATATTGTTAGCCAGTTCCCCCTGCCAATTTACCAACTAGTAAAGACATTAGTGTCTGGGGTTGTCTCATTATTTTGCACAGATCTCATATCTGAACACGACAGTAACCAGACAGAAAGTTATATCTCACACTGTCTTTATAGTACCAGTGTTTTTTTTGTATTCAGTTGTGGGATATGGGCATTATCAGCATTTATTGCCCATCCTTAGTTGCCTTGGGAAGGTGGTGGTGAACTGGTGTGAGATTTACAGAGGGTGCTGCCATACAGTAAGATGTCCAACCCTTTAAATGCAAACTGTAGACCAGCAAGGCAATATGCCTGATTATGTGACTACTATAACTGGCACAGCATAGCAAGGCAATACAAGACAAGGACGATGCGAGCAGGCACATGCTAAGCGAGTGAACAATAAGAGAATAAGCCAACCAGCATGAGATAAAATTTGGTCCAATGTGCTGCGTGCCTGTCCTTGTTTGCAAAGTGCCTTTCCGCTGCCTTCCAAAGTTACATGCTGGTGCATCCTGCTGGGCAGGTCTGCTTCCTGAACATCCTGACAGTGGATCATTGGAAGACAGCTCAACTGAGGCGATTAAAGAAGTTAGATGGCAGTAAGAGTCACGAAACTTGCTGGTTTATCAGCATATTCAAGGAGAGAAAGCAACTGAGAAGTCAGAGAAGTGGGGGCCATTCCTGACACTGTACGAAGATTGGAAGAAACAGTGTTGCCTGGCAAAGTGGTCAGTGTGTGGCAAATGAACTCATCACTCCTCAGCTACCATGATTGTGTGACAAGTTGGGATGAGAAGTAAAAGTACTAACAACAAATCCTTACAGCAGACAGACAAAGAGGAAATACCTAGGTGCCATGGACAGCACAGAAGTGCTATGCTTAAAGTAGGGTTCACCACCAAAGAATCAGTTTCCTTGAAATGCCAGAGTCGCATTGTTTCCAGAAGCTGCACCCAGTGCAGCAGGTGGCTACAAGACCGTGCCTCATGGAAGTACAGTCCTTGCTAGTTACATGGGCGTACCCTGCCCATAGCTGTGAAAGTGACAACAGCCTCGAACCTGCATGGTGTATTACAGGGTGTTTTCCTCACAGGATCAAGCACGTTACAGAGGTCCTGAATGAGGGGGCATCAGAGAACAGAAAGTTCCAAACAAATGGGACCACTGAAAAACCATGGGGTCTGTCTCCATGTCAAAGCATGATTGAGTGCACCCAAGGCCCCACGAAGGCTCTCATGGGCAGCCATAAACATTTAAAATAGGAAGGCAATCCACTCCCTTAATATTCAACTGAATGTCTAAAGATTACCAATATTTTTAAGATATTTTTGCAAAGTTTCCTGGTGGCTTTCATGCTGCCTTCATCCTGAGGCCATCGCAGATTGCTGAAATGCGTCCTACACTGAACACTGGCCATACTGTGGCTACTGTCACTACCTGAGGCACTGTTATGATTCTGATTGATGGTACAAGTCAGATCTCAGAGTGACCAAAAACAGAAATTGCTGGAAAAACTCAGCAAGTCTGGCAGTATCTGTAGAGAGAAATCAGAGTTAACGTTTTGGGTTGAGTGACCCTTCCTCACATCTCAGAGTGAACTCAGACTGGCTTGATAGAACATAGTTTTTCAAGTTGGTCAGTTATGGCAGCTACTTGCTGAGTCAAATTCACACAAGTTGCAGAGCTTCCTTAACGGTAGAAAAAGAAAAAAAAAGCTAAATAAAGAAAACAGTTAGCAAGGTCTATAAAAAAAATCAGCAAGCAAAGTAGTTTCAACATTCTCTATCTGAAACAGAGATTTAATTCCAGACGAAATACTCATCTAATTCAACTCTAAGTTTGTGCTTCACTGCCATGTTACAATTTCTGGAGACAATTCAATGAGTCCTTTCCAAATCTGCTGACATGAGCTTTTCTACAAATATGAGAGGCTAATACTTCTCAATTCTAATAGCCTGTAGCGTTACAAACAAACTCTCCTGTTTCGAAAATTTCACGAAGTAAACCCTTCTGGTTCCTTGAACTGCCCTGAAAAGTTCCTTGTAGAAGAAGAGAAACTGTATTTGCAAAGAAAACTTCACAGAAATAACCAGCACCCATCTGTCTCTACTTTGAAATCCAAATTCCAAAAATAATTGATATAAATTACACACCTCAAATCACACTACCTCAATTCATACCTGCTTTTGCTGAATAGATGGTATTACCATGTTGCTCACCAGATAAAAACGAATTCCTGTAGCTTTTAATTGCACCTGTAAAGAAGGAATCTGCAAACTAAAGAACCACCCTTGCAATGGTGTGTACAATACTGCTTCTCCACTGTGTTTCAGCCTTTGTAAATTACATAGTATTCACGGTAATGGCTCCTAGCTGCGCTTTAAATTGATTGCACCATATCCCACCACCTCAATGAATCTACTGTTGTCCACAACTAGGCAGTGAATATGCCAGTGGGCTATTACCTTCATTAACTGATTAATTAATACTTTCAAATTAATAGTCATGGAGTCATACAGCACAAATGGCCAATATTCAGCAATGGTGCAGGTCTGGGACTCTAAAGTAATGCCAACCCTGAATTGCAATTTCAATCAGACAGGTGAGACTATTTAACTCAATGTAAAAGCTTGTGGTGGAATAAACTCCACACTTGCAAAAAATAATTTTCAGTCCCAGAGAGGATTTATGGAAGTAATTTAGACTTACTAAATCATTTACAGTGACATGACCAAGTCCTAATTCTTTTTTACAAATATGTAACTAGTATCTAGAACAAAGAACAAAGAAAATTACAGCACAGGAACAGGCCCTTCGGCCCTCCAAACCTGCGCCGATTGAGATCCTCTGTCTAAACCGGTCATCTATTTTCTAAGGGTCTGTATCCCTTTGCTCCCTGTCCATCCATGTACCTGTCCAGATACATCTTAAAAGACACTAACATGTCTGCGTCTACCACCTCCGCTCGCAACGTGTTCCAGGCAGCCACCACCCTCTGCGTAAAGAACTTTCCACGCATATCTCCCGTAAACTTTCCTCCTCTCACTTTGAACTCATGACCCCTAGTAATTGAGTCCCCCACTCTGGGAAAAAGCTCCTTGCTATCCACCTTGTCTATACCTCTCATGATTTTGTAGACCTCAATCAGGTCCCCCCTTAATCTCTGTTTTTCTAATGAAAATAATCCTAGTCTACTCAACATTTCTTCACAGTTAGCGCCCTCCATACCAGGCAACATCCTGGTGAACCTCCTCTGCACCCTCTCCAAAGCATCCACATCCTTTTGGTAATGTGGCGACCAGAATTGTACTCTAAATGTGGCCGAACCAAAGTCTTGTGCAACTGCAACATGACCTGCCAACTCTTGTACTCAATACCCCGTCCGATGAAGGAAAGCATGCTGTATGCCTTCTTGACCACTCTATTGACCTGCGTTGCCACCTTCAGGGAACAATGGACCTGAACACCCAGATCTCTCCTTACATCAATTTTCCCTAGGACTTTTCCATTTACTGTATAGTTTGTTCTTAAATTAGATATTCCAAAATGCATCAGCTCACATTTGCCCAGATTGAACTCCATCTGCCATTTATCTGCCCAACTATCCAATCTATCTATATTCTGCTGTAATCTCTGACACTGCCCTTCACTATCTGCTACTCCACCAATCTTCATGTCATCTGCAAGCTTGCTAACCAGACCACCTATACCTTCCTCCAAATCATTTACGTATATCACAAACAACAGTGGTCCCAGCACAGATCCCTGTGGAACACCACTGGTCACAGGTCTCCAATTTGAGAAACCCCCTTCCACTACTACTCTCTGTCTCCCGTTGCGTAGCCAGTTTTTTATCCATCTAGCTAGCACACCCTGGACCCCATGCGACTTCACTTTCTCCATCAGCCTGTCATGGGGAACTTTATCAAACGCCTTACTGAAGTCTATGTATATGACATCTACAGTCTGTCGCTCATCAATCAACTCTGTCACGTCCTCAAAGAATTCTATTAAGTTGGTAAGACATGACCTTCCCTGCACAAAACCATGTTGTCTATCACTGATAAGCCCATTTTCTTCCAAATGGGAATAGATCCTATCCCTCAGTATCTTCTCCAGCAGCTTCCCTACCACTGACATCAGGCTCACCGGTCGATAATTACCTGGGTTATCCCTGCTACCCTTCTTAAACAAGGGGACAACATTAGCAATTCCCCAGTCCTCCGGGACCTCACCTGTGTTTAAGGATGCTGCAAAGATATCTGTTAAGGCCCCGGCGATTTCCTCTCTCGCTTCCCTCAATAACCTGGGATAGATCCCATCAGGACCTGGGGACTTGTCCACCTTAATGCCTTTTAGGATACCCAACACTTCCTCCCTCCTTATGCCGACTTGACCTAGAGTAATCAAACATCTATCCCTAACCTCAACATCCGTCATGTCCGTCTCCTTGGTGAATACCGATGCAAAGTACTCGTTAAGAATGTCACCCATTTTCTCTGACTCAACGCATAACTTTCCTTCTTTGTCCTTAAGTGGGCCAATCCTTTCTCTAGTTACCCTCTTGCTCTTTATATATGAATAAAAGGCTTTGGGATTTTCCTTAACCATGTTTGCTAAAGATATCTCATGTCCCCTTTTAGCCCTCTTAACTCCTCGTTTCAGATTCACCCTACATTCCCGATATTCTTCCAAAGCTTCGTCTGTTTTCAGTCACCTAGACCTTATGTATGCTTCCTTTTCCTCTTAGCTAGTCTCACTATTTCACCTGTCTTCCATGGTTCCCTAATCTTGCCATTTCTATCCCTCATTTTCACAGGAACATGTCTCTCCTGCACGCTAATCAACCTCTCTTTAAAAGCCTCCCACATAGCACACGTGGATTTACCTTCAAACAGTTTCTCCTCATCTATATTCCCCAGATCCTGCCGAATTTTGGTATAGTTGACCTTCCCCCAGTTTAGAACTCTTCCTTTAGGACCACACTCATCTTTGTCCATGAGTATTGTAAAACTTACAGATTTGTGGTCACTATTTCCAAAGTAGTCCCCTACTGTAATTTCAACCACCTGGCCAGGCTCATTCCCCAACACCAGGTCCAGTATGGCCCCTTCCTGAGTTGAACTACATACATATTGCTCTAGAAAACCCTCCTGGATGCTCCTTACGAATTCTGCTCCATCTTGACCCTTAACACTAAGTGAATCTCAGTCAATGTTGGGAAAATTAAAATCTCCCATCACCACCACCCTGTTGCTCCGACACCTTTCCATAATCTGTTTACATATTTGTACCTCTATCTCACGCTCGCTGTTGGGAGGCCTGTAGTACAGCCCCAACGTTGTTACTGCACCCTTCCTATTTCGGGGTTCTACCCATATTGCCTCACTGCTCGAGTTCTCCATAGTGCCCTCCTTCAGTACAGCTGTGATATCATCTTTGACCAGTAATGCAACTCCTCCACTCCTTTTACCTCCCTCTCTATCTCGCCTGAAGCATCGTTATCCTGGGACATCTAGTTGCCAATCATGCCCTTCCCTCAACCAAGTCTCAGTAATAGCAATAACATCATACTCCCAGGTACCAATCCAAGCCCTAAGTTCATCTGCCTTATCTACTACACTTCTCACGTTAAAACAAATGCACCTCAGACCACCTGTCCCTTTGTGTTCATCATCTGCTCTCTGCCTACTCTTCCCTTTAGTCTCGCTGACTCCATTATCTAGTTCCTTACAGGCTTTAGTTACTACCTCCTTTCTGTCCAATAACCTGTCCAATATATGGTTCCCATCCCCCTGCCACATTAGTTTAAACCCTCCCCCACAGCGTTAGCAAAAGCACCCCCAAGGACATTGGTTCCAGTCTGGCCCAGGTGTAGACCGTCCAATTTGTAATAGTCCCACCTTCCCCAGAACCGGTCCCAATGTTCCAAAAATCTGAACCCCTCCCTCCTGCACCATCTCTCAAGCCACGCATTCATCCTGGCTATTCTGTCATTTCTGCTCTGACTAGCACGTGGCACTGGTAGCAATCCTGAGATTACTACCTTCGAGGTCCTACTTTTTAACTTGGCTCCTAACTCCCTAAATTCTGCTTGTAGGACCTCATCCCGTATTCTACCTATATCATTGGTGCCTATATGCACCACGACAACTGGCTGTTTGCCCTCCCCCTTCAGAATGTTCTGCAGCCGATTTGAGACATCCCTGACCCGTGCACTTGGGAGGCAACATACCATTCGGAAGTCTCATTTTCGACCACAGAACCACCTATCTACTCCCCTTACAATTGAATCCCCAATGACTATAGCCCTTCCACTCTTTTTCCTGCCCTTCTTACAGCAGAGCCAGCCACAGTGCCATGAACCTGGCTACTGCTGCCTTCCCCTGGTGAGCCATCTCCCCCAACAGTATCCAAAACGGTATACCTGTTTTGGAGGGAGATGACCGCAGGGGAAACCTGCACTGCCTTCCTGCTCTTTCTCTGCCTTTTGGTCACCCATTCCCTTTCTCCCTCAGCAATCCTAATCTGCGGTGTGACCAATTCGCTAAATGTGCTATCTACGACCCCCTCAGCATCGCAGATGCTCCAAAGTGAGTCCATCCACAGCTCCAGAGCCGTCATGCGGTCTAACAAGAACTGCAGCTAGACACACTTCCTGCACGTGAAGGAGTCAGGGACATCAGCCGTGTCCCTGAGCTCCCACATTGAGCAAGAGGAGCATAACACGTAGAGAATAGTCTACTTGTTAAACTTCTTGCCATTATTGTATTTTATATGCTGAATCTCTGATGCTCTGGTGTAGCAAAATTTCTCAGGTGACAGGGCAATGTCGACAGAAACTGTCTGATTTCTACAGTGAGCTGCACATGTCCAGATTCCAGCAATTCTTGTGTGTTTGACTCAATCATAGCAGTGCACTGATATCCACAGCAGTATTCCTGCTGTAAATCTAGCTCTATGTGATGTAACTGATGCTTGAGAATTAATTTTATGGTGAATTTCACTTATTAAGCATGGGGTATATAATTCCGGAGTTCTGTTCCCATTGTTTTATGTGTTTACATCATTAGTTGAAATACTTCACTTTTCAACTGAGTGCGAGTGGTTTTGTGAAACTGTTATTAAGCCAGTTATGCATGATTAGTTGAAACATAATGGAGTAATCGTTTTTCACAGGTGGACCTTTTTTTTTTACAGCAAGCAGTACATTCTGTTTATCCCTCCATTGGTAAAAAAATGTTTTTGTGGTGCAGTGGCAGTGCCTCTACATCTGGGTCAGAACGTCTAGGTTCAAATCTTACCTGCCCAGATGTTAGTCATAACATACCTGAGCACGTTCATTAAAAATATTTATCCTTCCACTACTTTGCTCAATTAAAAGTGTAGGTTCTACTCCAATGAACTGATATCCAACTATCCCCCCAACACATTGTCCCTTTTGACTTCTCTCGCCCATCCTGTGCAAAACAGCTTTTATAAATTATGGCCGTTTACTGCTTCAGTAACACTCATGATAATTGATTCGGATAATGATATAATAAAGTAAACAGAATGCAAAAGGAGCATGGTTAGCACCATTTCAAATTAAATGCTGAAAATAGGGTAAAGG
This sequence comes from Ginglymostoma cirratum, assembly GCA_024137785.1. Classification (NCBI taxonomy): domain Eukaryota; kingdom Metazoa; phylum Chordata; class Chondrichthyes; order Orectolobiformes; family Ginglymostomatidae; genus Ginglymostoma; species Ginglymostoma cirratum. The sequence continues at coordinate 44,132,504 of JAHRHZ010000139.1, forward strand.
ATCATTGATTCACTCACACAAAAGACCAAATGTACAAGTGATCTGAGGAATCACTTCACCCAAGAATTGAACAAAGGAAATGGACATCTGACTAGTCTAGGAAATTTCTGGTATCCATTTAACGAAAAAAGATGGACATTGAGATGTGGGCAGGATGACTGGGTAGTTGAAGAAGGGAATGGGGTGGTGAGATATTAAGTTGTGTTGTCACAAAAATAATTATTTGCAGGAGAGTGGTGCACCACCCCTTATGCTCTGCACATTATAAACTGGATTCAAGGCTTGAATGAAACTGAATTGATCCTTGTGACAGTAGAATTCTGAATCTCTCACTGACAGAAGACCAGTGCTTCATCTACAGACAGACAAAATGGAAGAGGTCATAGTACAGAAGAATGAACGGACAGGAAGAATGAGTAAAATACTTATAAGGTGTCTTATGATTTACAGCACTTTCCATACAATTAATTGTATATAGTGTCAGAGATAAAAGGTACTGCAGATGCTGGAGAATCCGAGATAACAAGGCGTGGGGCTGGATGAACACAGCAGGTCAAGCAGCATCATAGGAGCAGGAAAACTTGACGTTTCGGGCCTAAACCCTTCATCAGAAATGGGGGAGGGGAAGAGGGTTCTGAAATAAATAGGGAGAGGGGGGAGGCGGATAGAGGATGGATAGAGGAGAGAATAGGTGGAGAGGAGGCAGACAAGTCGAAGAGGCGGGGATGGAGCCAGTAAAGGTGAGTGTAGGTAGGGGGGTAGGGAGGAGATAGGTCAGTCCAGGGAGGACGGACAGGTCAAGGGGGCAGGATGATGTTAGTAGATAGGAGATGGGGGTGTGGCTTGAGGTGGGAGGAAGGAATAGGTGAGAGGAAGAACAGGTTAGGGAGGTGGAGAGGGGCTGGGCTGGTTTTGGGATGCGGCTGGGAGGGGAGATTTTGAAGCTTGTGAAATCCACATTGATGCCATTGGGCTGCAGGGTTCCCAGGCTGAATATGATTTGCTGTTCCTGCAGCCTTCGGGTGGCATCACTGTGGCACTGCAGGAGGCCCAGGATGGACATGTCATCTGAGGAATGGGAGGGGGAGTTCAAAGCAGCCACATAATGTGCAGTTTGATCTTAACAACAGCAATGAAAGGGATGAACCCATTACTGTGTTGGGTGAGGGAAAAGTCTTGGTCAGGGCAATTTTTTTTTTGCTTTTTTTGCCTCAAAACATATCATTTTAACATTTTACCTGACGAACAATTTCGCATTTTCTTATTTTGAATGTTAATCCTGTCTACATTCATGTTCTTAAGTAAGATTTGAATTCAAATCCATAATCTTTTGATGCAGAAGGAAGAGTTCTACCACATAACCTAAGTCAGCAAAGAACAAAATCTCTTTGCTATAAGACCAGGCTTTTCAAATGGACATTCGTTGTTGTGGTTCATCAGATATTCTACAATCTTTTCCAGTACATTGATAAAGTCTCTCTTTCTCATAACTAAACGTAGTTAAAAAGAAAAAACTCTATTCCTTCCTTGATTGCTTAAACAGTAGGTGGTCTTGACTGCATGAAGACATGATGACGCCATACACTTCATGTCTGTTGGTGAGTTGCTGATTTCCTCTGCTCTTTCCATCCATGTTCTGTTATTTAGGTCAAGAGGACTTTTTTATTCACTTTTGACCTCAGCATTCATTTGTACGTAGACCTGCCTTCTTTTCCTCAAGTTTTTGTGGTGTTTCCAATTCAGGAACGCACAGTGACTTGGTAACCATTGGATCTTCTGATCATTCTTGGCAAGCCAGGCTTGATGTTTCCTGGGAAATGAAATCCAAAGTCTCCTTGTTGGCACTGTATATGATGGATTCAAGTACAAACCAGGCACTTTTGGACACTCTGTGGTTCCTCTTCATTGATGTCACCAGGTTTACTGTGAGGTGCAACTGAGTAGGTCTTTTTTATCTGAAGTCCTTGAATCCATCAACATTGATGTTACTGCCTTGAGTGACAGAGGACAGACAGAGAAGCCAGCTCAGAGAACAAGGCGGCAAGTACACCTTCTTCTGGAAACGTAAACCAGAAGAATGCTGACTCAAGCGGGATTAAATTTACCTTACAAAAAACAAGCTAGTTGTCCATCTGAGCCTTTGTGTGATAAATGAACACACCATGATCCTTCGGTTCAACCTGATCACAGTCATCAATGCATACTCCCCAACCCTTGAAGCAACAGATGAAGCCAGAAAGAAATTCAATTGGATCCTTCATCAATTGTCTTGTATTCCAAAAGGGGACAAGCAGATTCTCCTTTGTGATTTCAATGCCAGAGTTTGGAGGTATGTAAATCTCTAGAAAGGCATGACTGACGAGGAAATGGCAGGGAAAGCTGACAGCAATAAAGTTTTCTTCCTGATTAAATACTTACAACGTGATCTGGTCATCTGAAGACACTATGGCTTTAAGAGGTGTATTTTGTCCTTTTTTTTGAAGATAGCTCTTACCTCTGTCTTAAAACCTATCTATTTGAATTTAATAAAGTAAACAGCTTGTGAGGCCGTTTTTTTAAAGTGGGAACAATAGAAGCAGCCTGAATGGGTGGGGTCAAGCTCCCACAGAACCAGCATTTTTAGTTTTAGTTTTTCAGTAGCAGTTGGACGTGGTCTTGAAGTTGGATGTGGAAGCTATTTTTTCTCTCCCGATTACAGCTAAAATCTGGGGTTTCTCCCTTTGCTGCTAGAATTGCATGTCAGCCTATCTATTTTACTGAATTTGCCTTTGCCAAAGGTGTGTTTATGGGATGCAACTATATTGAAGCAGTTACTGTTTAGTAGTTAAATAATTTAATTTCTCTTAAGTTTTCCAACAGAATTAAGTTATTCCAATTCCTTTGTTCATTGTATTTTAACTATTTTGGATGTTTCAAGGCTGGTAGTTTGACCAACTGAATTGCATTTGGAATGCAACACCTGGCACTTACCTCTAAAATAAGAAAAAGTTAGGGTCCAGGCTATCTTTTAAATATATTATGAGGGTGTTTAGTCTGATCCAATACAGTCATAATGAGCTCCTTATTTCATCAGTGAAACAAATACAAGGCTTCATTGCAAGACCCTTAGTCCAGACATTGGCAAATCACCCATGCCAGACTGGAGCTGGTCATACCAGGAGCTGACCATTCAGTATTCCAATCGATCTTCTTCCTCAACCTAGCCCAAAAATGTCAGCAGCAGCAGACATACTCCTGCAGGAATTTCTATTCAATACAAAAGGGATATCATCTTAAAGTATATTCTCCCATTTGAAATAGAAGGTGGATTTTCATTGGGTGGACCAGAATTTCAATTCTGCATTTTGTTCCATTTTAACTAAGCATTTCTACTATAGTTATCAGTGCTAAAAATGTCCTACCATAAGACATTTAAATTTCAGTACTCCTCATCCTTTTACTTGAATAAATGGCTCACTTTTTCCAGGATTTACCATCTTTCAGTTCCTCATTATTCTACACTTCTGGATTCTCTGTTCTCTTTCTGATGTGTGAATGGGACATTCAACCACATCCCCAACCACTCAGAATAAATCAAAAAGAGCAGTAGAAAATCATGTGAAAATCTTCACTTGTCAGATCGGCTTTAAAAGAAGCAGAAAGGTGTCAGAGACACAGACATCAAAGGCAAGTAGGATAACAATTATTCTGGATCAAATATAATAGTGAAGGAAAATGGGAGGAAATGAAAATGAACAAACAGACCCAACTGGCATGTAACACTACTGATAGAATCTCCATCTAGTCACATTTTGCAGAGGCTGATAACACCATTAACAATATAATTCTTCACTCAAGTTACTTCATTAGCTTCCAACTGAACCTTGAGATGGATTTCAAAGATAACCATTTTGTTGTTCTTGTTCTGGTACTTAATGTTTAAGTAGTTCTGCAATAATTTTTCACAAATTTCATGTTTTATATTTTGATTACTGCTGACGGACTAAGAAATCATTTCCTTTCACCATTGCTGTACACAAAAATCTGAAGTTCATAATTGTTAAAACAAAAGCTGCTTAAGGAGCTTATAGCTTGCTTATTGGTCCATCATTGTTTGATTTGGAAAAATAAAACTTCCATCTGTATCTCACTACAAATCATTTTGATACATGTGTTACTGAGGCCGAACTAACTCTCTACCAGACTTTGGCAATAGCCCACAGCATAAATGATGTGAAATTTAATTCTGTATCCACCAGCAGCAAAAATAACTTTCACTAACATATAACCATAACTTAAAATATGCTATAAAAATTGCAATTGAACATCAATGGATGCCAGACCAAATAATGAGGTATTAGGAGAAAGCAAAATTCGGTAAAACAGGTAATCAAAGGAGGGTTTTCAAGGAACTGATGATGCAAAGAGATTTACGTAAACAACTCAAGAGCACTGGACCAAGATGGCTGAAGGCGATTTAAAACCATACCCCTGTCAATGTTTTAAAATGCTTGCGGAGATTATCATCAGCACCCAGGAGATGCTGGATTGTCATTCACGCACCTGTCATGGATTCCTAGTGTCCCTCACTCATTATTGCATACAGTCTACCACACACAACGAATTTTACTGACCTTTTGCATTCATCAGTCAACAACCTAACAATGGAGTAAGGCGCCTGCTTTCTACTGAAGTTTGTAATTATGGAAAGTAGTTTAGCATTCTTTTGCTCAGGCAATAGATCTCATGAAATCCAGGTGACTGAAAAGAGACAGTGAACACCCATACCTCCACTCTGTTAGGGTCTCTGAGAACAAGCAATTAAGTTCCTCATAGAAAACTTCAAAAGAGACTAATAGATGAGGAATGCAGGAAGATAGTGACATTCTATCTCTTATTTATTCATATTTCAGACTTCCAAAAATCCACAAACAGGACTGTCCAGGTAGACCCGTTGTTTCAGCCTGCTTCTGCCCTACAGAACTCATCTCTTCATACCTTGACTCGGTCTTTTCTGCCCAGTCCAGTCCCTGCACACATACATCCATGATTCCTCCGACACTTTATGCCAGTTTCGGAATTTCCAACTTGCAGGCTCCAGCTGACTCCTCTCTACCATAGACGTGAATCCCATTACACGTCCACCCCCACCAGGATGGTCTCTGGGCTCTCCGCTTCTTCCTGGAGCAAAGGCCTGAACCGTCCCCACCCACCACCATGCTCTTCCACTTGGCCGAGCTCATCCTTATCCTCAACAACTGCTCTTTTAACTCCTCTCATTTTCTTCAGGTCAGAGGGATGGCCATGGGTACCCAAATGGGCCCCAGTTGTGCCTGTCTCTTTGTGGGGTATGTGGGACATTCCTTGTTCAAGTCCTATTCTGGCCCCCACCTACAACTCTTTCTCTGATATATCGATGATATTGCCAGTGCTGCTTCCCTCTCATCCAGAATTGGAAAAATTCATCAACTTGGCTTCCAATTTCCACCCGGCCCTCACTTTCACCTGGCCTATCTCTGACTCCTCCCTTCCCTTCATTGACAATTCTGTTTCCATTTCTGGGGATAGACTGGCCACTAATATCCATTATAAACACACCAACTCCCACAGCTACCTGGACTACACATTCTTGCATCCTGCTTCCTGTAAAGACTCCATTCCATTCTCTCAGTTCCTCCATCTCCGTCCCAAATGTTCCGATGAGGCCAACTTCGACAAGGGAGCCTCCAAATGTCCACCTTCTTCCTCAACCGAGGATTCCCTAGCACCGTTGTCGACAGGGTCCTCAACTGGTTCCGACCTATCTCCCGCACTCACGCCCTCCCTTCCCTCCTGCAACAGCAATAGGGTTCCCCTTATCCTCACCTACCATCCCACCAGCATCCACATCCAGAAGATCATCAGGCGCTATTTCCACCAGCAAGATGTTACTACCAAACACGTATTCCCCTCCCCTCCCCTGTCCGCCTTCTGCAGGCACCGTTCCCTCCGAGACACCATGGTCCACTCTTCCTTCACTCCCAAAACCCCTGCACAGCACCACGGCACCTTCCCCTGCAACTACTGGAGGTGTAACACCTGCCTGTTTACCTCCTCACTCCCCAGTATCGAAGGGCCCAAACACACCTTCCAAGTGAAGCAGCACTTTACCAGCACTTCCCACAATCTAGTCTACTGCATTTGCTGCTGACAATGTGGTCTCCTCTACATTGGAGAAACGAAGCATAGACTATGTGACTGCTTCGCAGAACATCTACGTTCTGCCCACAAAAATGACCCTCCTCTTCCAGTTGCCTGCTATTTTAACACACCACTCTGTTCCCTGGCTAACATCTCAGACTCAGGCTTGCTGCAGTGTTCCAGTGAAGCTCAGCGCAAGCTGGAAGAACAACACCTCATTTTCAACTTGGGGACACGGCAGCCCTCCGGACTTGATATTGAATTCAATAATTTTAGGGCCTGAACCCATGTCCCATGTCTTAGCCCCGTACCCTACATACCAGGCCTAGATATCACAGTCTTCCATTACATACTACCTATTGTTAGCCATCAACAGTCCCCTTTAACAGCTATTCACCCTCCTAGCCAAATCACTATCTGGACAATCCTTTGTCTGTCCAGTTGTTCTTCTCTCTCTTTGGGCTCTATCCCCACTTATCATTTACTGCTTACCCCTGCCCCCACCCTATCTTCTGCATCCAAACTGACATTTTCCTAGCTACCATTAGTACTGAGGAAGGATAACCAGACCCACAATATTAACTCTGATTTCTCTTCACAGATGCTGCCAGTCCTGCTGGGCTTTTTCCAGAAAATTCTATTTTTGTTTCTGATTTACAGCATCCACAGTTCTTTTGGTTTTTATTTAGATGTCAAGAATGCCTGACATTAAATTTACTGACCTCCAATAAAGTCCAAGACTCTATCTTGGACACCTCACACCAAAATCTCGGAGTATACCTTCAGGGGCTGCCACCACACACATCCCATGTCCGGGCCCTTCTTCAGACCCTTTTTCTGAAGAAGGGTCTAGACCCAAAACGTCAGCTTTCCTGCACCTCTGATGCTGCTTGGCCTGCTGTGTTCATCCAACTCTACACCTTGTTATCTCAGATTCTCCAGCATCAGCAGTTCCTCCTATCCATGTCCAAGGGCCTAGGTATTTGACCGTAAGCTTCTGTTGTTCAATGCTGCACTTTGGAGCACCACACACTGCAACGCTGCCGCAAGGACACTTTGCATGCAAGGACAGGACCAGGGCTGCTTGCTCATTCTGTCAGTGCTCACTCCGTTATTGCCTCCTTGGATGCTCACAGCATTCCTGCCTTGCCTGGATTTGTACTTTGCCCCCTTCGCCAGACCTAACGAGCTCACAGTACTTTTGACATGTCTTGCCTTTCATTACAGACACAAATTCAAGCAGCTTGTCATGGCAGTCGTTGGAGAAGGTAGTGGACAACTTGCTGTATGGCAGTATGTTATGTCAACATAGTACAATGTGCTAGGAGTGTAAGTGCCAAAGGTACCGCACATGCTTCAAGCAAATGGCATGCCTCAAAGTCTAATGGAAGTAATGCTCAGCAAGCTGACCTTCAGTTGGGGGGCCCTGTCACAGTAAGTCAAGGGCAGCTTTTGATAGCAATCCAGGACCTTGGGCATGGTCAGTCAGCTGGTCAGGATGGTCATGGTCAGGGAGTTCATACTTCTACAGTCCGGGGAGTGGGCATCAGTCAGCTCTGCAAATCCAGTGCTACCAGTCTGGAGCACTGTTTTCTTCCATCATGCTACAAACAAGTGTGCAATGGAAAAGCATGTGGTAAAACCAGTAGTGGAGCTGCACAGATATCAGTCGGGAGTCTGGTCATTCATCTTACAGAGCTGTGTGGCTAAGTCCCGAAAAGGGGAGGGCCTTGGTCAATCCTGGGAGCCCATAAAGGGGGATAATGAGGGGCCACTAGTGAGGGAGGGAAGCTGGAGAGCTTAATTCTGGGAATTGCAGGCAACATGCTGGGGTGCAGAGGGAATTACTTGTGAATGGGAGCAAAGGAGATGATTCATTGTATTGACTGGGAAGGGATAATGCAGGAAGGAATGTCATGAGATGTTAGCTTCCGTGACTTCCATGGGGCGGGGAGCGTTCTATCAAATCTGGCGTAATTACTCATTATGTCTTGGCCTGGGAACTAAAGTGGGGTATGAAGGTTTAGAGACAGAAACAGAAATTGCTAGCAAAACTCAGCAGATCTGGCAGCATCTGTGGGGATGAGAGGGGGTGCAGGTCTTGGGATGAGGTTGGGGGTGGGGAGATTTTGAAGCTAGTAAACTCCACATCCCAGGCCCCAAAAACACCTTCCACATCAAACAGATGTTCACCTGCACATCCGCAAATGTGGTCTATTGTATCCGCTGTTCCCCATGTGGCCTCTTCTACGTCGGTGAGACCAAGAGGAGGCTCATTGACCGCTTTTAGAGCACCTGCGCTTGGTTCGCAACAAACGATAACACCTTCCAGTCGCGAACCACTTCAACTCCCCCTCCCATTCCCTGGGCGACACGTCCATCCTGGGCCTCCTCCAGTGTCACAACGAAGCCACCTGGAAACTGGGAGAACAGCACCTCATGTTCCACCTTGGAAGCCTACAGCCCAATGGTCTCAATGTCGACTTTACTAGCTTCAAAATCTCCCCACCCCAACCTCATCCCAAGACCAGCACCTACGCACACCCCCATCCCCGCCTCATTGACCTGTCTGTCTTCTCTCCCACCTATCTGCTCCTCCCACCTCACTGACCAATCCCTACCACTACCTACCTGCTATCACTGCCCCACCCCTCTATTTATTTCAGAGCCCCCTTCCCCTCCCCCATTTCTGAAGAAGGATCCCGACCCGAAACATTAGCTTTCCTGCTTCTCTGATGCTGCCTGGCTTGCTGTGTTCCTCCAGCTCCAGACTCTGTTACAACATAAGGATAGTGAGGTTCTGTACCTTCAAGATGGCGGTTGTGGCTGGATAGATACTTGCACAAACAGATAATGAAGGAAAATGAACAAATATTTCCAAATGTGATAACTTATTTACAGTGTCATTGTAACGCATACACCAGTGTAACCTCAGAAGGTCTTCTCCTTCATTCCAACCCACTATGTCTCAGTACAGTCTCAGGGTGGATGAAGCCTGCCCTGAAGAAGACCTAATTGATTTCGGAATTTTGAGCAACTGACCTCCAGCAAACCTCCTCCCCAACCCACAGCAGTTGTGTTTAGAGGGCCCAAGCATGCTGAGTGTGTCCTGTCCAGGAACAGTCACACCCTCTTCAGACTGAACTCTCACAATGCCGAGAACGGCAAGCTGGATAGAGATGGAAGGTCAATTTCCCCTTTAAATGTCATGCCTGGAACACGTAAATTGCACTTTGCAGGGCAACTCTGGACTAACAACACTTGACTACGTTCACAAAAGCCTTTTACATCTGTTGCTGTCACCAGAAATCTCAGTCTATCCTGGCAGGGATGAATACTTGTGCTTAGGCCCATGGGAAATTCATTACCATCAGATAAGTGGGCTGTTACAGGGGTGTAGTAGACAGTTAATGAGGTGAGTTTGGGACAACACTGTGAGATAGTGTGATCAGCTTTGCAGAGAGAAACCATCCACAAAACTCAACAAAAATTACACTTACTAATTTCTGGTAAAATCCAGCCCATGAGCTTAGAGCGTTGATCAGCATAGGGAATATGATATGCTTGCAATCGCTGACACATGGTTGAAGAAACGGCAGGACTGGGAGCTCAACATTCTAGGGTGTTGAAGTTTCAGGTGCGATAGTGAGGGGGGATGTCAGAGAGATGAGGGAATTGCATTATTGATAAAGGAGACCATCACTTAAGTAGGGGGAGACAATAGCCCAATGGTATTACTGCTAGATTCTTAATCCAGAAATTTAACTCCTGTTCTGGGGACCCAAGTTTGAATCTGTTCCTACAGTTGGCGGAATTTGAATTCAATGAAAAACAAAACTCTGGACGGACATGATTGGCCTGGAGAAGGTGCAAAGGAGATTCACCAGGATGTTGCCCAAGATGGAAGATCTCAGTTATGGGGAGAGACTGGATAGGCTAGGTTTGTTTTTTTACCCTCCCGCCACCTCCTTAGCGGAGGTGGGATCTGACTGAGGTACGTAGAATTATGGGAAGCATAGACAGAGTAGTTCATGAGAATTCTTTCCCTGGGGCTAACATATCTAAGACCAGAGGGCATACGTTTAAGGTGAGGTGTAAGTGGTTTGAGGGAAAGATTTTCTGAGCAAATATATTTTTCACCTGGAGGGTGGCAGAAATATGAAATACGCTGTCTGAGAGGGAGGTGGAGGCAGGTACTCCTACAACATGAAAGAAGCATCCAGACAAGCACTTAAAATACCAGGGAATTGTAGGCTATGGACGAAGTGCAGGTAAATGGGTTAAGTACAGTTTGGTGTTTGTTGGTTGGCACAGACACAGTGGGCTGAAGGACCTGTTTCTACGCTGTATGAAACAAAATATTTAAATGTAGTACACATACTAAATATATCAATATCAGGATATAGAGATAACAAGGTGTAGAGCTGGATGAACACAGCAGGCCAAGCAGCATCAGAAGAGCAGGAAGGCTGACGTTTCGGGCCTAGACCCTTCTTCAGA
>JAHRHZ010000139.1:44143996-44229570 GCA_024137785.1 Ginglymostoma cirratum
TCTGAAGAAGGGTCTAGGCCCGAAACGTCAGCCTTCCTGCTCTTCTGATGCTGCTTGGCCTGCTGTGTTCATCCAGCTCTACACCTTGTTATCTCAGATTCTCCAGCATCTGCAGTTCCTACTATCTCTGAAACAATATCTGGATATATTTGGGTTTCGGTTGATAATTGGCAAGTAAGCTATGTGTTGTATAAACTGTCAGGCAATGACCATCTCCAACAAGTTTGAGTCTGATCACACCTCCTTCATAATCAATAGGTTCACCATCACTGAATCCCCTGAACCATCAACATCCAGGGTACTGACTGGAAACTTAACACACCAGCCAGTAGTATTTTGGCTGCAACAGCAGATCAGAGGCTGAGAATTCTACAGCAAGTAACTCATCTCCTAGCTTCCCAATACCTGTCCCCATCAACTAAGTAGAAGTCAAGAAGTTTAATGGAATAAACTCCACATACTTGGATCAGTACAGCCCTAACAACACTCGAAGCTCCACACCATCCAGGACAAAGCAACTTGTTTGATTTGCACCCTATCCACCACAGGTACACAGTAGGCACAGTGTGCACTATGTGCAAGCAGTTCACCAATGATCCATCAAAAGCACCTTCAAACCTTTTCCTTCCAAAGACCATGGTTAGCTGGTTCATAGGAGCACCAGAATATGCAAGTTCTCTCCAAGTCATACATCATGCTTACTTGTGAATAAATTGCCATTTTGTCAAGTCACTGCACTAATACTCTGGAACTGCCTTCCTGTCAGCACTGTTGATGTACCTCCACAATTTCAGCTCAAGCAGGAGGATCACCACCCCCTTCTCATGGACAATTCGGAATGGGCAAAAACAAAACAAATGGCCTTTCCAGTGACACCCATATTCCATGAACAAATATTTATTAGTTTGAAGAAGTAGCTGTCATATCATGGTGGAAGGAATTCAAAAATGATGTCCATCATGGAACATATGGTAACCAATGGAATGTCTACAGGAATTTTTTTTTTCTGAAGAAGGGTCTAGGCCTGAAACGTCAGCCTTCCTGCTCCTCTGATGCTGCTTGGCCTGCTGCGTTCATCCAGCTCTACGCCTTGTTATCTCTAAAGGCAGAGGGTTGAATTATAGTCTCTGTTAATCCCATTCACCTTCAATCTTGTGTCATAGAGATTTAGGGTACGTGAACTAAGAGAGTTGTCATCAGCAATTGTGCCAGAAACATCAAGTAACTCAACGGCCTTCACTGGTTTCATTGACAGAATGAGTGATTTTCTCTTATAAATCAGTGAGCATGCAGAGCCAGTGCCAGGGGTAAATGGAATAACAAGAGTACACAGGTAATGGTGGCAGAATGGATGTTAGACTTGTTTGAGATAGAATAACACAAGCAGATCCATTCAATATGTAAGGGCTACAATAAAAATCCCATGGCTCATACTGAAATACAGTAGCCACTCATCCATACCCCTTGTCTCCTAGTTTATCTCCAGATAAATTGGTTTATGACTTCACAAATGAAATGTTGGCAGTAATAAGAAGTATGGAAAGAAGTGAGTTGCAATTCCCATCTTTGGTTAATTGTTATTGAATGCACTGAGGCTATTTTGAATGCAAATACATTATTTCACAAGGATAGAAAGTGGCGTTTGTCAGTAGTTTTGAAAAGGAAGTACAGAGTTGAAATACACAAGATTTTTTTTATGGCTTGATCCCTGCTGCTTTCGAATGAATCCTCCTCAAGCACCTACAATTAAACATTGTTAAAGAGAAGCTGTATGGTAGGAGGCACAGAAGCATAATCCTTGAAAACATAGCCAGACTAGATCTAAAGTTTTCAAAACTGAAAACACTAGAAACGCTCAGCAGGTCAGTTAGCTTCTATAGAGACCACTGTAACTTTAACATTTTAGGTTAGGGCCGTGGAACAACAGAAACATTAACTGATCTGTTCTCTCCACCAACATTCCACGTCCTACGGTCTGGTTCCATTTCCTTTTACTGTTTTCAGATTTCCTGCATCTGTAGCATTTGCCTTTATTTATAATAACGTGTCCACAGACCATCAGAGGTCCTGACAACATTTCCACAATGATGATTTTGACAGCAAAATAAAAGAGCTACCAGTGGTGAAAAAAAAAAACATCAGTTCACACAATCTGCTTTGGATAATAAACTGTTTCTAGGCATTTCACAGAAGTGTTAAAAAGCAAAATTTAAAATGAATGTTCATTAAGGGGTATCAGGCAGATGATCATAAACTTGGTCAAAGATGTTGTTTTTAAAGGTGGATCAAAAGAAGAGGCAAAGAAATTGAAAGATTTAATGTGGTGAATTCCAGAGTTTACACCCTTGACAGCTGAAGGGACAGCCATCAATGAGGAAATTAATGCAGCCGCATTATCTTCATCGGTAATCCCTCATAGACTCTCTTCCACTCTCAGGGTGAGTCTATAGGTGGCTGTACAGTCTGATGCAGCTTCCGGAGGGTCTGCCACACTTGGGGCAGAAGGTGGCTGCAGGAAGGGGTGGGCAGGGCGTTGGTGTGGCATCACGTTCTTCAGTCTGTTTCGTCTGGCTTCCACTTTTTCCTGATAGCGAGTCTCAAAGTGCAGAGGGATGTGGCTGCATATGTGCGCAGAACACTGAAGTTGGCAGGGAAAGTTGTGACAGCAGTTAATAAAGCAAGCAGTATCCTTAGCTTTATTAATAGGGGCATAGAGTACAAGGTACGTTGACTTGTATACGACACTTGTTAGACCTCAGGTGGAGTATCACGTACAGCTCTGGGGGTCACATTATAGGAAGGATGTGAAAACACAGGGGAGAGTGCAGAAATGGTTCACAAGAGCGGTTCTCGGCATAAGGAACCTCAGTTACAAGAAGAGATTGAAGAAGTTGAGACTGCTGTCCTTGGAGACAAATAAGGCTGAGGAAATCTCAGAGGTTTTCAAAATCATGAATAGAATAGAATGGATACAGAAACTGTATCTGCTTGTAAAAGGAACATGAACAAGAGGTCACATATATATAAAGTGATGCATAAAAGAAGCAACAGCAATATGAGAAAAATCTTTTTCACCCAGTGAGTATGGAATGCACTGCCTGGAAATGCGACAGCAGCAGGTTCAATTGAGTCATTCAAGAGGGTATTAGATGATTATTTAGATAAAAATTATGTGCAAGGGGATGGGAAGAAAGCAGGAGATTGGTACGAGGTAATGATGCTCATTTGACAAGTTGGCACAGTCATAATGTATATGATGTGCATTGTTTGTAGATCTGGTCATGGCATGTGTCAAAGCCCACTGTTAGTTTCTTTTGTGAACAGCAGCTTCCCCAAGCATTGTTTTTGGACTAAATGGAGGCAGGGGCTTGTCAGACTATGCACATTGCTGCAATGATATTAGCTGGTGGGCAACATGCACCTCTGAAGTTTCATCCCCCTTGGTTCTCTTTATCATCCAAAGAAAAGGTACAAATGAACTCCCGATGGGAAGCCCATAATTCATGAATGACAGGGGCAGAGTCCAGAGCAGAAGTATGTAAATGTAAATTGTGATATGATTGTCAGCATTGAAAAACAAAGACGAAAATCACGACGAAAAACAAATTCCATGGGTAACTGAAGGCAGAGCCATCAATGAGGAAGCTAATGCAGCAGCATCATCATAATCGTTGGTAGTCCCTGGAAAGTAGTTGCTGAATCAGACATACCTCACACATTCTGCGAAATGTAATTACTCTAGGTGTCTATTTCATAAAGGCTTGATTGCATTTAAGGTAGCTGTGACGACTTGTATGATCTCACCATAACCCTAGGGATTGTTCCATCATCCATTGGAAATTTTGTTTTTAAATGCACATGGAATCTTCAATATCTCACCCGTAATCAAATCAAGCGGCCTAGTCAAAAACTCACATAACACAATTCACTATCAAAGTATGCCCTACAAGCACACTCTAAAGTTGAAAATATATCTATCAAAATGAACCATTTGTTAACTTATGTCTAAAGACATAATAAATCTTTATACCTACTCTATTGTTACAAAACCCTTGATTTCTCAAACTTGTTTTTTTTTCAACAACAGATTAATTTTTGTCAAACAGTAGGAGCTGAATAGAAGCACCCATTTTGTTTGACACTGCATGGAAACTAAAACCCTCAGAGGAAAAGTTTGCAAGAACAAATCTTGCGAGAAGCGTTTATGCATACGTGTCTAATCATACAGACATACAAACTAAGAGCAGCAATAAGCCATTTGATCCCCTTCAGCCTGTTTCACCATTCAATGTGATCACGGCCTTAACTCCACATTCGTACGTGCCTCTGATAACCCTCAAATGCCTTGTTAATCAAGAATCTACCTACCTCTGCTTTAAAAATATTCAATGACCTTAGCTCCACTACTTTCTGGGGAAGGGAGTTCCGAAGACTGAAGACCCTCAGAGAAAAATACATTCTCTTCATCGCTGCCTTAAATGGAAATGCTCTTATTTCTAAAACAGTATCCCCTAATTCTAGCCTCTACCACAAAGGTTGGTGTCATCATCCACCCAGTAAAGTCCCATCAGGATTTTACACATTTCAATAAAATCACCTCCTTTTTTCCAAAGAATGCATGCCCTGGCTGTGCATCTCACATGTTAGTCAAGTAAACATTTTTTTTGGAACGCTTCTGAGGAATTTACATCCTTCCTTAAAAGACTAAACTATACACAGTGCTCAAGATGTGATTCCACCAGTGCTCTGCACAACAGTAGCTAAACAACCCTTCTATCCAATACGTTCCCCTTGGAGTAAATAAAAACCATACCATTTGCCTTTCTAATCTCTTGGTGTACTCCATCCTAACTTTGTGACTCATGAGTATATCATGTATACCTTAAAGGTTTGCAATCTCTTCATTTAAAAACTGTGCTGCCTTTCTTTTCCTGTCAATGTGGAATGAGTCATGTTTTTCTACATTATATTCTATCTGCCAAAGTTTTGACCATTCAATTAATGTATCTATAGCTCTTGGGAAACTCTTACGTCCTCTTCACAACTGACTTTCTTATCTATTTTTATGTTAATTTTTTCAACCATATGTTAAAGTCATTTAAAGAGATTCTGAGTATTTGAGGCCCTAGCACCAATCCGTCCACTTGTCACATTCTGCCTACCTGAAAATGACCCATTTATTTTAATTCTTGGCTTCCTGTTAGCCAACCAATCCTCTGTCCACGCTAATACGTTATCCCTAATGTTATGCATTACTAACCATTGCTGCAGTCCTTTGTCAAGTGCCTTCTGAAAATCTAAGTACAGCCCCCTTTTATCCACACTACTTGTTACCTCCTCCCAAAACTGTTAAATTAGTCAAACGTTATTTCCCTTTCGGAAAATCATATTAACTCTGCTTGTTTGTACTGGGATTTTCTAAATACTCCACTATATCCTCCTCAAGAATCACTGGCAGCTTGCAAAGTAACAAAATAATGATGTGAACCAGTGAGCAATGCAGATCTTAAGCCACTGACGCCTCTTCCAACTCCAACGATCACTGTTTTTTTAACATTATACAGTTAAACACAACTTTAAAGGGAATGAAGGACTCTTCTGCCCATTATTTAAAGATACCATAATGCTACAAATCAGTGGGAGGCAATGGCCTAGTGGCATTTCCGCAGGACTGATAATCCAGAGACCCAGATAACATTCTGGGGAATCACGTTCAAATCCTGCCATGGCAGATGGTGGAATTTGAATTCTATAAATATCTGGAATTAAGAGTGTAATGACGACCATAAATCCATTGTCGGTTGTCAGGGAAAAGCCCATCTGGTTCACTAATGTCCTTTAGGGAAGGAAACTGCCATCCTCACCTGGTATGGCCTATATGTGACTCCAGACCCACAGCAATGTGGTTGACACTTAACTGCCCTCTGGGCAATTAGGGATGGGCAATAAATGCTGTCTGGCCAGAGATGCTCTCATCCCATGAATGAATAAAGGGGAAAAAAGGCTAATAGATTGTTTCTTCTGGCAACTGCATGCATATTTGAAGGAAATAAAATTGTTTTTTTGTTGAGAGACACAATAAGTGAAAATTTCCTACCCATATAATTTCAATGAAGAAAATAGAGCATGAAATATTTAATCTAGTTCAACTGTTGATAAACCTTTCACTACTCTGGAAGGCCGATTTCATCCTCATGGAGACTTTCTTGTCATCAATACGTAAGTTTTATGCATGTCAGAATTCACTTGGTTGCCTTGAATGACGCTCTTACAGTTATATGCAGCCCACGTGATCATTAAATTAAACTTGGAATGATTAACTGTTCAAGTGTGCTCCGACTGCAGACTCCATTCCATGGTTTATAAACTGAACAGGTTTGATTGACAAAATGTGTTTTAATATGCTTCATCACAGATTCTAAGCAAGCCATTTAGGCTACTGACGAAAGCCTCTTCAGAATATCTAACCATGTTATTATTTATCATTTAACCTTGACAGGTTTCCGGTACTTGGATTTAGATTTATTGTCATGTGTACTTAAGTACAGAAGTACAGCAGTATAGTGAAAAGTGTCCAATGTCGCCACACATGGTGCCATCTTAGGAACAAAGGTACCACGGTACAAAAAGACTCAGGCACAAAGTAGCAAAATAAACAAAATTATAGCATTAAGCATTATGGACTTTCACAGAATAAATGGAAAAGAAAGAAAAAGGTAATAGTTAACAATAAAGTCTTTCTTAATATAAGTTAGAAAAATAAGGGAATAAAGTTAAAAGTTTCTGATGAGTGCTTGCTGGAGCCCCAATCTCGCCACTCTTCAGGAGACCTCAGCTACCTGTTCTTGCTGCTGCCACAGATACTGGGGGACCTCGCTCACCACTCGCTCTTCCTGTGTCGGGCCACTATGCCATCGCAGCAACTGCTGCTGCTGGAAGCGGCAGCCTCCAATCATAGGACCCGCTCGCAATCTTCAATCACCGGTTATGTGCTGGGCCCCACTCTCACTGCCAGCCATCTCAGATGCCAGGCTGAGAGACCATCAAGGGCTGCCAAGACACCATCATGGGCCATCAAAAGACTCCTACACCAGGCCGGGAGGCCAAGATGCTGTGCCAGGAGGGCGCCTTGCTGGGTCTGCACTGAGGCCAGGAGAAGAAGAAAGGGAAAAAAAAAAAATCACGAAGACAGAACAAAGAAGAGAAAGAAAAAGGTGAAAGAAATGGATTCAGCTCCAGCTGAAGCATCCTGCTCTGCCATTTTCCAGTCCTCTTGTAGAATCTCTTTGGATTGTCCTTCACCTTATTTGCCAAGGCTATCGTATATCCCCCTTTTGCCCCCTTGATTTCCCTCTTAAGAATGCCCCTACATCCCTTATACGCTTCAAGAAATTCACCTGATACCAGTTGTCTATACCTAATATATGACTCCGTCTTATTCTTAACTAGATCCTCAATATCTTTATTCATCCATTGTTGCCCACTCTTCCCAGCCTTATCCTTCACTCTAACAGGAACATAACGCCTCTGAATTGTCATTAACTCACTTTTGAAAGCCTCACCCTTGCCAATCATCCTTTTACCTGCAAACAGTCTGCTCCAACCATCTTTTGAAAGTCCCTGCTCCATACCATCAAAATTTGCCTTACCGCAATTAAAAACTTTAACTTTTATACAAGGCCTACCCTTTTCCACAACTATTTTAAAACTAGTAGAATTTTGATCACTGGTCTTACAGTGCTCCTCCAGTAACACTTCAGTCACTTGCCCTGCCTTATTTCCCAAGGTCAAGCTTTGCTCCTTCTCTTATCAATTTTTTTAAAATTCAAATGCATTACGCACACTGATTTCCCCTTATTCACCCTACTACTTACAACTCAAAAACTCTTAACAGATTCATCAAAGATGTTTTCCCTTTCACAAATCCAAGCTGACTGTGCCCTCAGTCTTTGACAATGAAATCTTGTGACGGGTTTAGAAATATGGAATATGAAGAACGGACATTGTTTATTGTTTCAAACTCTACTCATTTTACTCACTTCAGGTTTTGTCTACTTTTCTCTGACAATTGACAGCCCTGTTTCACGTGTTCGCTGTTCTCTGTATCCTTGCTTTGTTGGGAATGAGATAACACAGTGTGGAGCTGGAGGAACACAGCAGGCCAGGCAGCATCAGAGGAGCAGAAATGTTGACCCTTATTCAGAAATGGGGAGGCAGAAGGGAGCTCAGAAATAAATAGAGAAAGGGGTGGGGCTGGGGAAGGTAGGTGGGATGGTGATAGGTGAGTGCAGGTAGGGAGTGGTGGGTATTGGTCAGTGAGGTAGGAGAGGCAGATAAGTAGGAGAGAAGATGGACAGGTTGTGTCAGGTTGAGGAGGCGGGGCTGAGAGGGAGGGTTGGTCATGGGATGAGGCCAGGGGTGGGAAGATTTTGAAACTGGTAAAATACACATTTGGGCTGTTGGGCTGTAGGCTCCTGAGGTGGAATATGAGGTGTTGCTCCTCCAGTTTGCGGGTGGCGTCATTTGTGAGGAGGAGGCCCAGGATGGACATATCCCCCAGGGAGTGGGAGGGGGAGTTAAAATGGTTCTCCACCGGAAGGTGTTGTCGTTTGTCGCAAACAGAGCGCAAAGCGGTCTCTGTGCCTCTGCTTGGCCTCACCGATGTAGAGGAGGTCACATTGGGAGCAGATAATGCAGTAGACCAAGTTGACGGATGTGCAGGTGAACCCCTGTCTGATGTGGAAGGTTCGTTTTGTGCTTTGAATGGAGGTGAGGGGGGAGGTGTAGAGGCAGGAGTAGCACTTTCTGCAGGTGCAGGGAAAGGTGCCAGGGGTGGTGAGTGGGGAGCGGATGAGGGAGTCATGGAGAAAGCGGTCCCTACAAAAGGCAGATAGGGGTGGGGAGGGAAATACATCTTCGGTTGTGGGGTTGGATTCTAGGTGAGAATGAGGTGTGTCCTTTCTCTTCCCGACCCCCTCTATCTTCTCAAGGCAGTGAGACTGTCATTATTATAAGGTCATGTAGTTTTAACTTATTTATTCATTCACAGTATGTAGCATTACTGTCTAGGCCTGCACTTACTTATCCTCAGTTGCTTTGGTGGTGGTGGTGAGTGCCTTAAAACACTGTGGTTGTGCGGAGTAGGTATGCCCACAATGTTGTCAGAAAGGGAAGGCCAGGGTTTTGATCCAGTGACAGTGAAAGTACAGCAATATAGCTCCAGATCTATGTTGGGGAGGCAATAGCCAAGCGGTATTACCGTGAGCCTGTTAATCCAGAGACCCAGACAATGTTCTGGGGACCTGGGTTTGAATCCTGCCATGGGAGATGATGAAATTTGAATTCAATTTAAGAAAAATTGAATTAAGAGTCTAATGATGGCCATGAACCCATTGCCAATTGTTGGAAAAACCAATCTGGCTCGCTAATGTCCTTTAGGGAAGGAAACTATCATCCTTGCCTGGTCTGGCCTACATGAGACTCCAGTTCCATAGCAATGTAGTTGACTCTTAACTGTCCTCTGGGCAATTAGGGATGGACAATAAATGCTGGCCTAGCCAGTGATGCTGTCATCCTGTGAATGGTTTCCTTGTTTGGCATGATATTTCCTTGGTTTCAGAAGCTCAGGAACCAACATGTTTCACGCAGCAATCACAGGCTGATGGATTTATTTATAAACATAAACCTGAGTCTGATTCATACTCATATTCAACAAGGTGATCTTCAGAAGTCAGCATGAGATACAATATTAACCTTTTTTAACCATATTTTACTCTAATATCCATTGTTCTATAGTTACAAATCTTATCACGTTTTCCTAATGTTTTGTAACTTTCAGCTTTATGTTTTTTCACCTTCTACAGTTAACACCCAAATTATTATGTACATAACATCTTCAACATTTAAAATTCAACTCATTACAAATTTCTTTTCTCTAACAAAAATCAGTCTCAAATCTCCAAATTAAACTCCAACCAGCTGCCTCATCCCCAGGGCCTTAGGACTTCCAGTGCAAAGAACCTCGGGCAATATATTCCTCCAGGCTGTCAGGCTGCACAGCGAGTTCATAAATACTGTATGAGAATGTACATTCTCATTTTATATATGTATATTTGATCATCTAAATGTGAATAGACTTCATCAATTTTCTATATGAAATCATCTTTAATCACAGATATATTTTATGAAGCAGTATGAAATGGTATTTGTATTTTCTGTAAAGAAAAGCACAGATGTACATCTAATGGTTTTACAATTTGTTTCCGAACCTGCTCCATACTTGCAATAACTTCATAAAATATTGTTAATTCATTCAGTCTTGGAAAGTAGGCATCACTGTCAAGGTTGGTATTTATTGCCCATTACTACACAATTCTGATGTGTTAGGTCACTTAAGAGTCAACTACATTTGTGTGGGACTCAAATAATATATATGTCAATCTCAGTTAAAATGCCTTCCTAAAGGGCATTAGTGAATTAATTGAGTTTATGATCCCAGCTGATGATACTATTGGACATGTTGCATCCCAGAATAAAATCTGGCTTAATAGATCATATTTTTAAAAAATTTTAGTTAACATGGCGGTCAGCCATTGAAATATAAGCACATGATGTTCCAGGGTTTCGTTAACAAAACACCAATTTAGCACACAAAAGACAAAGACATAGGAAAACAAAGATTTCAACCAATTTTCCAACACTAACCGTTTAGAGAAATGTTAGTCGAGGGAACTTACTTTCCATATCATAGTTTTAAAGTTCTATATACCCGATTCTTCTCTTTTCTTTCCTGTGAACCATGGTGTCATGATCATGCACAAAATTCACAGTTTACATTTTCTCAGATTCTAATAACCTGCAGCTTTCTGCTCAGGAAGCTGCACAAACTAAACTTCTGCCAGGGTAACTTATTCCTGAACCGCTCTGAAAAACTGTTTTCTAGGACAGAAATTATACTTGTTTCTAATCTTTGATCAGTGTCCTCTAAAATGACCTGCAAACTTTCAGTATTTGGATTTTCCAAACTAAAATAAATCTTTGATGTTTAATCCACTTGTCACAGGATAAACAATTTTCCATTAGCCCTCCAGAGGTTCACTGTCTAACCCTAACCTGTTCTTTGGTATATTAGATTAGCTCAACGTCCCAGAATGACTGTCTTATCTCATTAAATTTAAATCATGGCAGTAACATACATCTAGACGACACTATTTTGAAATCAAGCTGTAAAGATCATATTAATATATATAATTTATATTTTCAGCACAGATTCTGAAAACAATCCAAAAGTGTCATGGTAGCTTTCAGATTGCCACTTGTATTTTAACTCGTAATCCATAGAGCATCAGTCAAGTTCCCTAGATTAATTACTAGACTATCAGACAGCAAAATTTGATCCAGTTGAAGATTTTGACTATCAACTGAGTACTGTTGAGAGCCATACTTGACCTACTCTAAGGAAGTGTCTGCTGAATTAGGAGCCAGTCAGGTGCCACAGTGGTCAACAGCGGACATCCCTGGGGAATCCATGACTCTAGATTTGGAAATCTCTTCCCTGAGAGCTCCTTGGAAACTGGCTGCACCTCAGCTCCACCACAGGATTGCAGTGGTAGCTGCCAACGATGCCCAGGAACTGAGGTTCCAGGTAAGACATGAGTGAAGATGGAATGGGGGCTGTGTGAGTTGACTTGGAGGCAGGGTAGCTTTCAGTTGTCCATGTCACTCGATCAGACACTGAGTGCCCAACAAGAGATAACACCCTCTCTTTCCCATGTGCCATGCGACCCCAGCAGAATCTTGAAGATGTATGGCAACTGTTATGCCCACTGCCTGTTGACTAGCAGCAGTGGTCTGGAAGAGGCCCTTAGGTTGACATTAACAGTCCATTTAATGGCTTCTACCAGCAGAAGGTAGGTAGGCTGTCCACAGGCCTTCTCAACTTAAAATACCAGCCCACAGAAACCTGTCATTACTGTGCCTTTAGTCCTCATTAATATAGATATGTTTAATCAACCTGTTCAGATGTATTATTACATAACTCTGGAAGAGGCGGGACTTCGTTCTGGGCCTTCCGGCTTAAGCTGGGAACACCTTCAGCGAAGTGATTATGTCTCAAAGTCTAAAGGGAATAGTCCTCAGTTAAGTCAAGAGAAACACCCTTCAATTTGGGGGCTCCTATCACGGCAAGTCAAGAACAGTGCCCAATATCAGTTCAGCGACTTGGTTGGACACTTATGTTAGTCAGTGTCAGACAGCCTGTATCACTACAACCCAGGTAGAGAGCCAAGGTTTGTCTTGTTGGTCTGGTTAGTCCATGGAGTTGTGATAAGTCAGTTGGTGAGCTGTGCACTGATCAGTCAGTGGTCCGATCATTGGTCACGGCTGTCCGTCCAAGTGGGTCAGTGAGTGGATCACAGTCAGTCTTTGGTTCAAAT
Organism: Ginglymostoma cirratum; assembly: GCA_024137785.1. Classification (NCBI taxonomy): domain Eukaryota; kingdom Metazoa; phylum Chordata; class Chondrichthyes; order Orectolobiformes; family Ginglymostomatidae; genus Ginglymostoma; species Ginglymostoma cirratum. The sequence goes on from JAHRHZ010000139.1 coordinate 44,156,431, forward strand.
CGATGAAATAAAATCACAGATGGAAAACAAATCTGAGTCACAAACCAACAGGGTTGAGGTGGGAAGGTTATCAGGGTTCACTGCTGTAGTTGAAGAGGGAGAGCTCAATTCTGGGGATTGGAAACAGCGTGTGAGGATGCAGAGTGGACTAGAATTGTGAGGGGGAAATCACTATGTATAAAGGGGAGAGAAAATAGTACCTTGTGGGACACAAGTTACTGCAGGAGATGGTATCGTCAATGGTCACTACTACTCTGGCCTTCACAGGAAGAGGGGTGTCAGTGCAACATGATGGTGGGCATGACTAAGCTGTAGGTTCACAGCTCAGGGGTAAATATTGAGAGACGAAGTACTAATTCAGAAAGACACGTGGGAATTTTTGGAAGCTCAGTGCTGGTGGGCCAACAATGAATGCAAGGATGAAAGAAACGTAGAATTTGGGGGTTCCAGGATGCCCTGATTACCAGTCTGGGCCAGTGACTCACCTGACCTTCCATATGCAAACAATGGAAATGGAAATTGGCTGCACACTTACCTTCCTGCTAGTTCTTAACGAAAAGTCACATACCCTTGAATATTCAGTTCTCACCTTTCAGCTCTGTGTAACCATGTCTGTGTGCCATTAGACTGTATTTGTGTGATTAATTCATCTACTCATTCTGAATACTACTGTTCCTAATCCTGCAGTTTCATTAGACTTTATTGTTGATATTTCAACAAGTGTTATTTTTACAGATCAGTCCACAATGAATGCTTCACTGAGGTACAAATGCTTCAAAGAACTAACAGACATTTATACAACTGAGTTGCAGTCTCTGAAAACTAAGGGAGCCTTCAAACCTACTCCTCTTAGCATTTTTCTGCCTCCAAGAGGAACTCCAAAAAGCCTCCAGTGATCATGGTACTGCAAGGCAATCATGCCCTGCATTCCTAGAATCACAGAGTGCGGGTAAAGCCATTTGGCCCAACAAGTCTGCACTGACTCTGCAAAGAGTGTCGCTCCCAGACTCGCCCCAAACCCTTTCCCCACATTGTCATGGCTAATCCACCTCGACTGCACATCCCTGGACAACATGGGGTAACTTAGCATGGCCAATCTACCTAACCTGCATATCTTTGGACTGTGGGAGGACACCACATCATGAGAACTTCACACATTCACTCAAAGCTGGAATTAAACCCTGGTCCCTAGTACTGTGAGGCAGCAGTGCTAACCACTGTGCCATCCTGCCACACTATGAAAATGCCCATTGTGGAAGTCATCTCCAGGAAAATGGGTTTGCAAAGTTGGGAATTTTCCAACCACGTATTTGTATCTAGACTAAGGACACCTGCTTCCATCTCCACAACATCGTTCAACATAGCCTCTATCTCAGGCCATCTGCTGCTGATTCCTTACTCTTGTCCTGTTCTCTCGAGACCTAACTATTCCAATGCACTTCTGTGGGGTTTGCCGTATTCTACCTTGCGCAGACTTGACATTATGCAAACTCCAATGCTTGTTTCTTTACTCATACCATGTTCCTTTCCCCAATCACCTCTGCTGCTAACATATGTCAGCTCAAGCAATAGATTTGTTTTAAAATTCCTGTCCTTGTTTTCAAATCACTACATGGCCTTGGTTCTCTCAAATCTATGTAATCTCCTACAGAGTTACAATCCTCCAAAATAGCTGTGCACACCTACGTTTTGCTTCGCTCACTCAATTTAAAATCTCTACACCATTGGTGACCCTGTCTCCAGTTGCCTCAGCTCCAAGTTCTGAAATTCCTCATCTTGACGTCTCTGGCTTTGTACCTTACTTTGAAAAGACTCCCTAAAACCTCTCCCTCTGATTACGCTCTATGTTACCTGCTCTAATGAGGGTTTGTGTCATATTTTGTTTTATAATGTACCTGCGATATGCTATGGACCAGTTCATAACATTACAGGTACTATGAAAATAGCATACACATATTTAAATAATTATTGTTCACAAAATTATTATTACGAAGTAATACCAGTAAAAAAGTGTTTACCTCGTTCACTTCCAAAATAGGGTATTGTTATCAAAAATGAAGTAGGAATACAATTTTATCAACCTCTTTTCTTCCCTTTGCTTCCACTAATGGTATTTGCTCCTTGTTAAGGTGTGCTGCCACAAATGACAGCTACTTTCTGGTCTCACCAAACTGACCATTCTTCATGGATTAGTGATTATGCCTGTCCTATTCAATCAGCGCCTCCCTCCACCACCTCCACCCCCCACCCCCCCACCTCCCCACACCCCCAACCCCTTGCTTTTTGTTCACATGCAGGCGATTCCTGCAGAGAACATCAAGAAGAAAACAGGGAATATACAGTCTTGGTTCTAGGATAGCATACCTCTGCATCAGAATGCTGTGGGCTTGAGGCCCCTGAAGACTTCAGCACAAAGTTCAGAGTGACACTTGTGTGTAATATTAAAAGATTGTAATGCTGCAGATGCTGCCTTTCAGTTCAGAATTTGTCTCAAAGACCCTGTCTATTCTCCCATGACACAATTCAAAGAGAAGGGGCATTCTAACTACGTCTTTGTCAATACTTATCCTTCAATGCAGTGACAAGAACCAATTACCTGGTCTCCATCTGGGTAAATAGGTATATTATGTTACAACAAAAACTAAACTTCAAACGTACGTATAGAGTAATAGAGTTGTACAGCACGGAAACTGACCCTTCGGTCCAATTCGTCCATGCTGACCAGATATCCTAAAATAACCTAGTCCTATTTGCCAGTATTTGGCCCATATCCCTCTAAGCCCTTCTTATTCATGTACCCATCTAGATGCCTTTTAAATGTTGTAATTGTACCAGCATCCACCTCTTCCTCTGGCAGCTCATTCCATAAACATACCACCCTCTGTGTGGCCTTTATGCACATTAGGACATTCTGAATTAATGAAAGAGCCCAGATAAATTAAAGTCTTTTTGACTCTAGCTGCACTTCCTTTGCCTAACCCATGGATTGATTGACAGTACTCACCCCTGTACTATCTGAGGTCAGTTCAGCGGAGACCAAGGAATGTCCCCACATGTATGGTCTAGCAACTATTTGTCAATCAGCTGAGATGGCTCAGAAATGACACAGAATAAGAAATTACCAGATACAATCACCAGAGGGAACATATGAAGTTAATATTTTCAGAATGTTAAATTGAAGATATGATGGGAAAAACAGGCTACTTTGTTACTTAGGTTTCAACCAATATTGATTTTTTAAATTCTTACACTTGGATCAATTTATTTCCCTTATGCATTTGATATTTTCCTGTTTTCATACTTTTCTTTTTTGTAAATTGATGTTCCGAGGTACACGACACTTAACAAGATCAAAAGCATGTTATTCTTGTCTTTATTCATAATATTAATTGTGTTAACTAAAGAACAGCTTGGAAACAAATTAGGTTATTGTTCTGACAAATGATAAATGAATGGAGAATTTATCCATGTTTATGCAAGTTAATAGAGCTTCTTCCTCCCTGGTAAAATACACAACTTTATTACATTGTTCTTTATTTCATTCAGATGTCTGGGTTATAATAGAAAAAGAAATTGTACACAATGCATAAAAAGTTAGCTCTACATTTTCATAGAGTTCAGTCTACAGGGAGTGAGTCAATCATCTCGAGTTTAAGATCTCAGTTGAGGAAGTAACAATGCAGAGATAACATATATCTGTTCAAAAACACTTACAACTTGTAAGTGAGGTAGATGAAGAAATTACTGGATGAGATAGTTGTAAAGAGCATGAAACTGCAGAGATCTTGGGAAAAGCACAATAATCTGCAGGAAAACAAGAGGAGTCATATTAAAATTTCGGTGCCCCTTCTATAATTTCTTTCAACCTGTTTACAATGCGGGATTGATAGTTTCAAAATGTGTCTCAGTTTGACACTCCACACAAGCCTCACCTCATGCCAATTACCTTTACCCAAGCTGCCCTACTTCTGTTATTTCCATCACAGCTAGAAGTGCTGGAGAAACTCAGCAGGTCTGTCAGCATCTGTGGAGACAAATACAGAGCTAATATTTCAAGGCCAGTGATCATTTGTCAGGAATGTTCCGAAGAGAAGTGACTGGTCTCAAAAGGTTTGCTCTGTTTCTCTCTACGCAGATGCTGCCAGACCTGTTGAGTTTCGCTAACACTTCCTGTTTTTGGTTCAGATTTCCTACATCCGCAGTACTTGTTTAATTCCTGTATTTCCTTGCCTTCATAACTTAAGCCTCCTTTTGCATGCATCAATGCTGTTTTGACTATTTTATGCAGCAGGAAAGTTTGCATTTTCACCACACTTTGTTAACAATTCTTGTTCATTCTTTATTTGTTCACAATTTTCTGACATGTATGTCATGTGTTTTTGTCTTGGGTTATCCACAGTGCAACTGTTCCTCTGTATCTATATGAGTGAACACCTTCATAATGTTTAGACCGCTATCAGATTACTGCTTGGTTTGCCTTTTTATAGAGAAGTAGTCACAGCCAGCAAACATTTCCTGATAAATGCAGCCTCTAAATTCTGTTTGAATGACAGTGTCTATTGCTCAGTAGCAGTATATTCATCCTAAGAAAACCAAAATTTATTTCAATTAAATGTGCACCAGACGATCTTCCCATATTGTATCATAGACCCACCCAACAGATTTTATATGAAAAAAGTCCTAGACTTTACAAGTACAGGTATTGAGAACATAAGCAAAGACATTATGAAGAGCTTCGAGAACACACTATATTGGACTCATATGATTTATTATGTCCAATTCTGGGATGTAAAGGCATTAGAGAGAATGCAGAAAAGATTTACAAGATTAATTCCAAGAGTGATAGATTTACAGTTATGTACAAAGATTGGAAAAGTTTAAGATATTCTTCTTAGAGATTAGAATATTGAAAAAAAACCTGATAGTTGTGTTAAAAGTTATGAGACAGAGCAGATGGAATGACATGGTATCCACCATTACTAGGGTCCAGAACTGGTGAATACTGGTTCTTCAACCCCATTCATCTTCAACGACAACATGAGGAAATATATTTGTACGCAGCCTGGGGTTAGAACCTGCAATGCACTGCCGCTAGTGTGCTGGAAGCAGATTTCATTCCGGCTTTTAAAAGAGAATTGTATTGGTACCTTGAATCTATCCCTGCAGATATTGATACATTTTTTAAACAGAAAGGAATCCTCAGGACATCAACAGAAAGAAAGCCGATGAACAAGATTTTACTTTATAAAACTTTTATTGTAACGAACCATTTAAAATTAACTTAATTCAAAACATTAATCAACTGATGAATTTTATTTCAAATCAAAAAGGTAAATTTCATGGTAGATAGTCTGTGCAACAAAGATATAGCCCACATCATTTGCATCACTTCTCACACAAATTTGGGAATTTCACAGCCCATCAAATTCAGACTCCAACAAATGGGATATCTCAGGATGCACAGTCACCCACTCAAAAAGCACATGCATACGAACTAAGTCCAAACAGTCTTAATGACATAGATTCCCAGAGACTTCTTTATCTGACTCCTTCTAATGTCTGGTTGATTCAAAAGAAACTGATACAGCTGCAATTGGGGTATCAACCAGTCCACAATACCTGTTCTCCTTGTCCTAAGATTTCCCAGTGCATAACACAAGATCTAATCTCACAGTCTTGTCTCTTTTTTTTTAAAGACCAGAATTTGCTTTGATCTGTAGGAACAGAGATGTGCTTTATTTGATATCTCAAATTGCTACTTACATTATTAGGGTTTGCTATTTAGCCTTCATCCCCATAGCAACCTCAGGTCTTCTGGATATTTCTTGGAACTAAAATGTTGGCTTGAAAGTTCAATTATGATACAAAATACCTATTCAAGATCTCTGCCATTTCCTTGTTTCCCATTACTTCTTTTACTTAGAAGGATATTCTAATTTTTCCTTTTCATATTAATTTTTTCTGCTATGCAGAACTATTACCAATCTTCTGGGTAACTTCTAACCTTTGCAGCATTGTATGTCTTTTTATTTCAATTTGATACTATCCTTAACATCCTTACTTAGTTATGGATGTTGCATCATTCTCATAGAACATTTCTTTCTGAATGGATCATTGTTTGCTGAATGCTATCAAATATTTCCTTCAACATCTCTCATTGCTTCTTCTGCCATCTTACTTCTAATCTTTTCCCAAGGCCATTTTAGCCAAGTTTATCTACGTTCCTCAATAATTCCCTTTAGTTATGAGACATTAATTTCAGACATATAATTTTCACCAAATAGAATGTAAATTTCCAATATTATAATTGCCTTCGCCACAAGATATTTTACTATATAATCTTTCATTAAAGCTGTCCCTTTACTGATTTCCAAATCAAAAACAGCCCGCTACCTGGTTGGTTCCAGAATAAATTGTTGTACGCTGCAGTCCTGAATACATCCTATGCGTGCATCATTCAGGCTACTTTTGCTAATGTGATTTGTTTAATGTATTGGAAGATAAAAATTATTCATGACTATTGCCAAGCTTTTTATATATACCCCATTGTTTCTTGATTTATATTATGTCATACAGTACAGCAACCATTAAGGGGCCTATTAATTACTTGCACCAGTAAATTCCTTTCTTCGCTATTTCTTACTTCCTGCCACTTCCATTCTCTGTTGTGAATGATCAAAACAAGAACATTTTTCAATGCTGTTCTCATCTCTCCCATTTACTGATTACCTTAGTAACCAATTAACAAATTAAATAAGCTTGGGCATAAAGGCAGGTGCCATACCTGAAACTTAGGGTAGTTTTTGAAGAGCATTGCTATCCTGGACAACCACATCTGCACTAAATATCTTCAACTCCAGGTCAGAATTAAGCTGGCATCCAAGTTCCTAAAATGGCTGGGCATCAAGGAAATAGAGAGTGCAGTGGCCACTTTGCTGTGGGAGATGTTCACATCACTCAGTTAAGTAGAACTGTAGAGACGGTCAATAATAAAGGTCAGAAAGATGTTACTGTGAGTGAGGTAGGGATAGGGAGCCAAGATGTTGATGGAGGGGCCTTGATATTTTACTCTGACAAACAGGCAGGAGATATTTATAGAGGCTAAGCAACTGCAGATGCTGGAATCCAAGGTAGACAAACAGGAGGCTGGAAGAACACAGCTGGCCAGGCAGTAGCTTGAGGAAAGAAGCAGTCAACATTTTGGGTATTACCCTTCTTCAGGACAGGTAATACCAAAACATTGACTGTTCCTTTCCAGGAGTTATCTTTAACCAATGTGGATGAGGACAAAGACTGCTGACTGGATGAGCAAACTGACCACAGCACAAGAAAGTGCAGGAAGCCATCCAAGTTAGAGATGTGAAAAGGAATACAGTAGTGATCGAGCTAAGTACAGTCAGGGAAATAGTATTATTCCCTGTACTGGTGATTGTGAGCTCCAAAAGTTATGTTACCTACATGGTACCAGGATTAAGGCATCTCATTGCAGCTGGAAATGTACTGAAAGTAAAAGAAGTGTATCCAGTTGTCATGAGCCACCAGAGAACCAAAGACACAAATAGAAATAGGCATGATGTTCTGCTGACATAGTTTGAATACTTCAGGTCCAAAGATGATAGTGACCACTGAACTGTAATGTGAACCATGTTCCAATTGACTCAGAGTCAAGCAGTTGAGACAATTAGACATGAATCTCAAAGAGTGGTGTCGGAAGAAAAGTATTTGATTCATGTGCCATTGGTGTCACTTCCGCGGAAAGAGGGAACTGTTCCATTGGGAACAATGCCACTTAAATGGAATGAGATCAATACCCTGACAAATTGTTTAACTAGGTCTTTGCCTGGGGCATAAACTAAAAGAGGATGGGGAAGGGGAATGGATGAAGGGAAGTTTAGAAATCTTTAAAAGACAATAAAGTGCTGTAGCAAATTGTATAAAGACAAGCAAGAGGGCCAGAGTTTAATAATATTAATGTGTCAGCGAATAAGATTCATCCAAAACAACAGTAAGAAAAAGAAAGGTAAAGGTGTTTCATCTCATTACAAATGATTCACACATTCAGATAGACAAATGCTTTAGATCAAATTACAATTACAGAGTTATGGTTTCAAGGTGACGAAGATTGGGAAATAAATGTTCCACGTACAGGATGGTTAAAGAGGAAAAATGGTTCTGATGGCAAAAGATTGAAAGAAAGATTTAAGAAAGAATTTTGACTCAGAAGATCATAAAATAGAATAGTTTTTCATGGAGGTCAGGAATTAGAAGAGTCAGAAAATGCTGGTGAGAGTAGTTTATAGACCATTTGACAAAAAGTTAAACTAAGGGTGAAAAAGCTGTCAAATTCCTAGAACCTGTTGCCCTACACCCCATGGTTTTGAAGTAGCTACAGGTAGTGAATGCACTTGCCACCTTTTGCCAAAGTTCCTCAAATTCTAGAACAGTCCCAATATAATATTTTACTGAATTCAAATTCCACCATCTGCTGTCGTGGGATTTGAACCTGGGTCCCCAGAATATTATCTGGCTGTCTAGATTAATAGTCCTGTGATAATACCACAAAGTCACTGTCTCCCCTCCCTCCTCTAGTCACTGTCACTGGTCATCAGTAGCTCATTGGGGTCCTCTGCCATCCCTTTCGCCAAAGCTTTTGCTCCTTTAGGTGCCTGTCCTAGGTGTGGACTTGGTACCTTGACTCAGCCTGTGAGTCTGGGACTTGTCCCTCACTCGCCAGAAGACCCCAGGCTGGGGTAGAGCTGCATCCTGGCACTTCTGCCGGAGGGTCATGGTTAATCATTAAAAACAAAAGAATGTTATAATGATTCAGTGGTGGTAAAGCCATTTGGCTGTGTGATAATACTGAAGGCTCATACAGTCACTGAGTCATAGAGTCAAACAACATGGAAACAGAACCTTCAGTCCAACTCATCCATGCCAACCAGACATCCCAATCTGACCTAGTCCCATTTGCTCGCATGTGGCCCATATCCTTCTAAACCCTTCCTATTTATATACCCATCCAGATGTCTTTTAAATGTTGTAATTGTACCAGCCTCCACCACTTGTTCTGTAAGCTCAGTCAAAAATATTTTATATCCCCTTTGTCCCACCTCTCTCTTGTTTTGGAGGTTTGCACTGCCCTTGACAGGTTTTGCAGGTAAATATCCAACTGGCCATTCTGGTGATTTACTGGTTGTGGTTAGTAGTTAAAAACCAAAACAAAAGTCATGGTCATTTGGTGGTCGAAAAACTGTTCTGTTATGTGTGATAGCACTTCTGGGAATAAAGAAGAAAAAAGAACAAAAAGGGAAAAACAGCAGGCCCAGGAAAGGGTCTGCAGAACTGCCTGTCCCAGGCTGGGACCAGTGTGTTTACACAACAAGTAATTTTTTTTTTTTTGGTATTCAACTATAAATGGTATTCCTTTCCAATCAGGCTTCCTGAGTTACAAGATCATTACTGGAGGTGAAATAACTCCCCAAGGCTGGTATCCTGTCGCCAAGTCACCCCTTATTTATACGTGCATAGTGCGTGACACTGACCCAGCTAGCACTGAGCTGGCTACTAGAGTGAGCAGAACTCCTGACACTTCTGTCTATAACCGTCAGCCAAGCCTCCCTGATTGCAGCAGGTTAACAGCCCAAATTAGGGAACTCATTCAATGAGATCCACCTGGCTCACCTCATTCTAATCATTAGAGGAGGAACGAATGCTAGCGGTACTCCGCCCCAACATTCAGCTATCAGTGGTCAGTTTTGTAACAGAAGACAGACCTCACCTAAAGAACTGTGTGTGGCTTTGATCTTCATATCAACAGAAGAATGATTTTCATTAGAGGTGAACAGTGTAAGTTCATTAGATTGGATCTTAGGATCTTAGGAGGAGAGTTTCGTCTGTGACAGTCTGAGTTAGTTGGGTCTAAATTCTCTGGAGTTTTGAAAAATGTTAGGGGATCTTGATGAAATATATATTATTCAAAGGTGCTTGGCTCTGTTAACACTGTGAAGTTGTTTCACTGGATGGCACACTGGAACATTGGAACACAGAAGAAATTTCTTCACTCGAAACGTTGCAAATATTTGAAAATTCTCTAGGCTAGTTAGCTGTGGATGGTACAATTTGAATTGAATAATAATCTGGAATTAATGAGTATAATGACGATCATGAAATCATTGTCGATTGCTGGAGAAAAGCCCTTCTGGTTCACAAGAGTCCTTTAGGGAGGGAAATTGCTATCTCAGCTGGTCTGGTCTACACGTGATTCCAGACCCACATCATTGTGGTTGACTTTTAATTGTCCTCTGAGCAATTAGGGATGAGCAATATATGTTGGTCCAGCCAGTGATGCCTGCATCTCGTAAATGAAATCAATAAAAGGTTGTAGTATAGGGGAGGAGGGTTGAATGGATGTCAGCATGCTGGCTAGCTGTTTGCATACCACATCTTGGATGAAATGCATTTTTGTAATGACGTTTCATTTTAAAAGTACAGAGGGATGTGAACATTGTATTATTTACATTTTCTGTATTTTTGATTCTGGACTAAAATGGGGAAAAAGGGTCAGTTTTAAAAAACAAAGACTGGGGACACTTTTTAGAAGCGGGTTACCTGGCACTCACGGTTTACACTTCGGGCGAGGTTTACTACAAACAAACTAGAACTGTTGGGTGGGAGGGGTGTGTGGGGACGGAATGGTGAATACATATGAAGGAAACTCAGGCAGCAGTGAGGAGCTGATTGGCCTATAGAATGGTGACCAATTGTTGATGACAAAGGCCTTCTACCTGCTAGCAATTGTGATTGGCTCCCAGGAAGCCTCAAAACTCATGGGTGTGAATGATTAGTCAGAAACCATCGGATCTCCAGCGAAGAAGGATCTGTCATCTGTATGCAGCAAATGACACTTCAAGCCTAAAGAAAGCCAGTTTATTTTATCGTATCTATTCTGAGGAAGGGTCTCTGGACCTGAAACGTTGTAGCATGGTGGCTCAGTCATTAGCACTGCTGCCTCAAAGCACCAGGGATCTGGGTTCAACTCTACCCTTGGGTGACCGTCTGTGAAGTTTGCGCATTCTCCCCCGTCTGCGCGGGTTTCCTCCAGGTGCCCTGGTTTCCTCTCACAGTCCAAAGATGTGCAGGCTAGGTGATTGGCCGTGCTAAAGTGCCACAGTGTGCTAGGATGTGCAGGTTAGTTGGATTAGCCATGGGAAATGCAGGGTTACAGGGCTGGGGTGGGTCTTGGTAAGCTGAATGACCTGATTCCACACTGTAAGGATTCCATAACTCTGATTTCTCTCCACAGACACAGCCAGACTTGCAGAGATTTTCCAGCAATTTCTGTTTTTGTCTCAGATTTCCAGTATCCACTGTTCTTTCCTTTTTTTAATTTTCCCTTATCAGTTGGTGTAAACTGGGTTATTTAACAAATAAGTTAGAGACATTATAAAAGTGTGAACCAGTGTGCAGGTGGAAGTAACTGGAGAAGGAAGATTGAAGAGCAGGAACTCTTAACAAGCCAAAATGAGCAACTCAATAAAACCCTGCGGTCAAGGAAGAGTGAACAGCCTTCTCAATCTTTCCCTCCACTCACAACACCTATTTGATTTTTTGTCCATCTGTATACATGGATAGGAGGGATTGAATGAGGAGATTAGAATTTAACTGAGTAGAGTTATATGTCAACAGTTTCTAATCACATTATAAACTGAGGAATTTTGTGTGCTTTTTTGAAATCTAACTTTTGTGATCACTGCAGGAATATTAGGGCCTTGTTTCCAGCATTCTACCTCAGTGAGACATAACATGCCCAATTGTGGACTGTTTTCCATCTGGAATGTGAGACAGCCAGGTATTACCTGGAGATGAAAGTGGATGGCACATCTATCGCATTTGGCTGAGGTGAGAAGTTGTCCCAAGCGAGTGAATAGGCGGTGCGGAAGGCATGTAGTTATGGATGAAAGCAAGTGAGGGAAGATGTTGTACTCGGTTGTGGTAGTGCACTTTAAAACAAACATTCTTCCTTTTATTAATGGCTGCATATAGAGATAAAAACACTCTTACAAATAAACTCTGTAGAATGGAAATGGTAAGTGCTGCATAACTGCAATAAATACTTGAGCCTGGCAGGTTTATAGGAGTTCTTTATGTAATCAGGGACAGGCTGGTTACAGGACATCTGAAAAGAGCACGAGTCTTGGCAAAATTATGCTCTCTCAACCACCAAGGGTGCTGTCAACTAAAGTGATTCTGATAACAATATTTCATACACAAGGAACTGAATCCTGTATTACCCTTACATGGATCACTTCATTCTGTTTACAACTGTTGGAGACCGCAATTTCTGCAAAAACTAATCAATGATTTAGCCAGCTCTATAAATTTAAATGAACGTATCCCCTACCAATTTCATTAATAGAAAATGTTACCTATTTCTCTCACATTGAGATATCTGTGATAACTTCATCAAGAATTGCAAAACACAATCAAGTAAAGTCAATGCATGGCAGAATTTACCTCACATTCAAGACGGAACCATTCACTTTACTGTCTTTGGGCTAGGAAGAGAAAAGCTGGTGAGATCTCTGCTTCTGGTGCTGTCGGTAACACCTGCTTCAATGAGTGAAGGATCAAGTTAGGATGCCACACTCCCAACACCCCCATTGCAAGAAGCCTGTCAATATGCAGTTCTTTAGATTTTAGCAGATTAATACAGAGGGAGGAAAATCAGAGGTCAAAACAGAACTCTCAGATCAGTGAATGATTCTGCATTTATTAATTTAATGTAATGAATACAGAATGCTTATTTTAAAAAAAGTCAGACACCATGAGCTTGCAACTTTCCAAGCTGTGCCGTAAGCATTGCTTCAAGCTAGGAGCGCCCACTACAAAATTATTCTAAAAAGCACCCTGTTTTTCTATTTAATCAGGATATGTTCCTTTTACACAAATGCTTGGTTGCATACTTTTGTAATCTTTTATTTATTTCAGTTTTATTTGTACAGTCAATAATTTCTGGTTCAGATACATATTCGCTACTCAGTCCGTAAAATACATCAGATGTCTCTTGTCCATCACGGGTCAACAATCTGATGCTGGCACTGTCAATGCATACAATTCTTTTCAAGGTAATGAAAACAGGTTCCAATAATACTTTTGAACGTTTGTGCTTCTACAGTGCTCTGTCCAAACTTTTTTCTCAGCTAAGAGCTTCAAAGTGCTCTTCATTCCCTACTATTAGCCAATGTCTCAAGGAATGCTAATTTGGTTTCCATTTATTTAAAGAAAATCAACCTAAATTGCTATTTACTGCACTAGGATAATCACTGAACATTACCCAGATAACGTACTCATCAGAAGGTGCTGGTCTCTGGTAGATTCCAAAGTGCATACAGTCCAAATGATGTTTCTGTCAGTCCTGCTTTAAATAGGCATCCTCAAGTACAAAATAACATACATTGGACTTTAAATTACATCACTGGTGAAATAATGACTCACCCCAATGAGTACCAGCAATATTATTATATAGTCTAAACAGACCATCAGCCCAGCAAGTCTGCTCCTCCTTTGAATGATACCATGGTTAATCTGATAATTTTCAACTCCACTTTGCTACCTTTTTCCTGTAATCCTTGATTCCCTTACTGATTAGGAGTATATCCATCTTGGCCTTTAATACACTGAATGACCCATTGCTGTCAGCCCTCTAGTATAAAGAGCTTCACAGATTCAAAATGCTCAAAGAAGAAACGCCTCTTATCTCTGTCTTAAATGTGCAACTCCAAACTCTGAGATTGTGTCCTCTGGTCCTAGATTCTTCCACAAGGGGAAACAACTTCTCAGCATCTACCTGTCAAGTCCTCTTAAGAATCTTCTATGTTTTGATAAGGTTGCCTCCTATTCTTCTAAATTCTACTGAGTACAGGCCCAACATCTCCTCATTAGACAGTCCCTCCGGAACTGATACCAGTCTAGTGAACCTTCTTGGGACTGCTTAAAGTATCCACTATAGAGTTATTTCTTCCATGATGTGGAAACAATAGCCTTTTAGGCCAGCAAAGGTTTTGAGCTTATTTGTAGGATTTTGTTCATTTCAATTAAATTTGTACCTACTCAATTCTGATTATAACTGCCCAATTCTATATTAGCACATCTCACATGATATTTCTGACTGTGCATGGAATCCTCCTGGTCCTGTAGGATTTGTTTTTGGTCAAACTGAGAGCAAGTTCAGAGATAAGGACGCGGGAACCAGATACCTTGCCAGAGGCGGACAAGAATTGATAGCAGCTATCTTCCTGACAGAGATGGGTAGCCAATACGACCAATGAATTAACTAAAAAAGAGAAGTTGGGAGGATGCTACTGGGCCAGATTCCCACTGACTGTGAAGTCTGGTGGCTCTGTGAAGACAGTCTCCTGAAGACTGGCCAGTTGGCTGGACGCAGGAGGGACAATGCAAATTACAGAGCCACAGAATGAAACACCCCCTGTCTAAATGAAATCTTGAGTAGGGTTCATTTTCCTCTCCTACAATGGCCGTACCAGATCTGGTCCTCTTTATTTCTGCAATTTTATTCATGCTCACTCCATTCTTCTTTCTGTCTGACCAGGTCATCTCTGCAAAAGGAGTGGCTAATAATCCACAACTGTGGACCTCGAGTTTGGGCCTTCAAATTCACAAATCCACAAATCCACACTGCCTTTATTGGATGGTGAAGCCAATAATCTCCTGAAAGATCACACCAGAGCTTGTACTCAGGGATCGAGAGTTGGAAATTGCTCCCACTCCTGCAAATAAACTGTCCAAGGATTATGTCCAATAGTCAAGATATTAATCTCAGGGTAGTTGTAACTTGGGGAAAGCTGAAAATTGTTTACCTCCTTATGATTTTCAATTCCATTAATGTCAACAGGGATGAAACTGGTGGACATACATAATGTGAGACTGAATCAATATGATCTGTTTTATCACTCACTGTCAGTGAAAATCAAAATTACTTGCACACTGTTTTATAATAGCATTGGTTTAAGAAATAACATTAGAGACACTTAGTTGCAAGGTCTCACATTCCACTTAAGTGTTAGACTGGAAATTTTTGCTCGTGTTTTGAGGACTGATTTTATGATTCTGTCCATTATTTTTTGTAAATCAAGTAAAAGTGCCTTGATACATCTGTTCAGCACAAATATTACATGTGACTTTTATACTTTTTAAATCAAAGGACCTGAAGACAGCCAACATTTAATCACAGACATTGCAAAAATTATTGCTGTCATGGAGGTGGCAATGGTAGGAAACAACTTTTACTTATTCCTTTTACCTGCAGTTGACGCCATCCAAATCAGTAGGGATTGAGTGTCTTTGAGAATTGGTGCTGCATTCCCACAAGCAGAAAATAGATACCTGACCGACAGAGGCACCGGAATTTAGTTGCTTCTCACAATTCCGAGAGGGTTACTGATGTTCAAATCAGGTAAAGACAATGTTACCATAGAGGCCATTCCTCAGTTACTTGATTGATTACTATCAGGTTTGTTCCTAATGGGTTTTTAACAGGTCCTTTGGAAAAACCTTTACTTTTCATGAGCAGATGCAAGTCCAACAGGTCCCATCAGAGATGTTTTGGACCCTGTTCCCAACAAAGGCGTGAAGCAAGGTTCCAAAGCTCTTTTCAAATTTAAGTTATTTTTCTAATCAACTGCTCGGAGATGTTGCTACACATTACCTCTGGAGCAGGTGGGACTTGAACCCAGGGTTCTTGGTCCAGGGTAGAAATGCTACATTTGCGTCGCAACAGAGTGCCAAGTTTAACAGGGAAAATTGAAGAAATAGCCTCTTTCATTGATCCAAAACTAAGTGGGAATATATAGGGGTATCTAAATTCAGCAGACTGAAACAGCATTGTTCATTCCACTGGTTTCTGGGTCAAAGTGATGCCCCACAATGACAGGCTGAGTAATTTGAGTCTACACTTTCCTGGGCCAAGAAGAATGAGAGGTAACCCCGCTGAAAGATAAAAAATAAGATTCTGAAAGGGATGTACAAAACAGACAGCAAGTGGCTGCTGTCCCCGGCTGTGGAATCCAGAACACGATGGATGGTCCCAGGATAAGGAGCTAATCATCGATGATGTTTCGGAGGAAAGTCTTCCTCACCCAAAGGATTATGAGTGCTTGGAATTTCCACCCCAGGGAGTTGCGGACGCTCTTTTGTTGCTTACATTTAAAGCTGAAACAGAAAGATTTTTGGTCTCTCAAATAAATCATGGTTATGTGCAGAGGATGTGTCAATGGATTTGGAGTCATGATCATCTTGAATGGTGGAGCAGGCTTCAGGTTTGCAGTAAAGTTCTCAAGAAGGGTCACTGGACCTGAAACATTAACTCTGATTTCTCTCCACAGATGCCACCAGATCTGCTGAGAATTTCTAGCAATTTCTGTTTTTGTTTCAGATTTCCAGCATCTGCAATTCATAGATCATAGAATCCCTACAGTGTGGAAGCAGGCAATGCAAGCCATCAAATCCAAGCTGACACTCTGAAGAGCAACCCACCCAAACCCTCCCCCTACCCTACCCCTGAATTTCCCTGGGCACGATGGGTAATTTAGCATGGTCAATCCACCTAACCTGCACAACTTTGAACTGTGGGAGGGAACCAGAGCACCTGGAGAAAACCCACGCAGACACAGGGAGAACATGCAAATATGTCACTGGAGGGTGGAATCGAACACAGGTCCCTGGCGCAGTGAGGCAGCAGTGCTAACCACTGCGCCACTGTGCTGCCTTTTTTTTTGCTGTAAGGCTGGCTGCTGTTCCGATTTCTTATCGTTTTATATTTATTGCCAGTTTGCACCACATTGGTATTTCACCAGAGTGAGAGTGAAATAGCCATTTACTTTCCGTCCTCATGCAATTCCTGGATTCTGTATTTATCAGTTCAGCTTTAGGAGTCATGCCCTTGGTGCTCCTGAGCTTTGGGAAACAGTCCAATCCAAAATTGCAACTACGAACCCCAAACTTAACACTGCTACAATAGCGCTGCTATTTAGATTAGAGTTGGGTGAGGAAGTCATAATTACAACAAAACTGCAGGTGAAAAAAGGTGTCTAGTAGAAATCTTGGGGTGGTGAGCTCAATTGAATTTCTTCCTAAGGGGTGGAATTTTTGTGCCTGTTTGAATCATGTCTGCCTGGAGGCAGGCAACTATACAATATGGTGCTTAACCCTGCAGGTACCGGGCTGCTGCTTTCTATTCCTGACCATGCTGAATTTTGCAAGGGCAGGGGACAGCAGGGAATTGTAAATGCACGCATTGTTAATTAAACACATTTGAGGAGCTCAGTAAGAGTTCACCTTCTAACAGCTGAGACTTTTTTTAAGGTGGTGGATGTCTACCAGTAATGTGTAAAACTTATCAGGTCAAGTCTGTTTGGGACAGGGTCTACAACATTGAAAAAGTTGTGAGATTTTGATAAAAATCCTTCACACAGCAATAACTCTAACATCTTTCCACCCGACCCCAGGTTCCAGTTTTCCATCTGCCCTGGCCAATGAAGATCAAGATTTCTGTAGTTGTTTTTTAATCTTGTTTCGGGCCAGAATGTGGCCCATTTTCCTGGTATCACACCTCCATTCCCATTCCCACCATCCTTCTGGCCATGAATTGCTCAACAATTAACACCCACTCCCCTATATCATCTCCAATCAGACATGACAAAAGTGCTTGAGATAACACAGTGTAGAGCTGGATGAACACAGCAGGCCAAGCAGCATCAGAGGAGCAGGAAGGCTGACGTTTTGGGCCTAGACCCTTCTTCAGAAAAAAAAAAAATTCTGAACAAGTGTCTAAGCCCGAAACGTCAGCCTTCCTGCTCCTCTGATGCTGCTTGGCCTGCTGTGTTCATCCAGCTCTACACCTTGTTATCTCAGATTCTTCAGCATCTGCAATTCCTACTATCTCTGACGAAAGTGCTTACCAGTTCCTAGTTCAGTCAGGGGCAGGTTTGTGATACAGGAATAAATAAACAAAGATATGAGTTCAGAACAAACTATTTGACCCATCAACCCCACTCTGCCATTCATTAAACAAGGAGACCAAAATAGTACACCGTATTCCACGCAGATGTGGTCTCACCGGTGTCCTGCATAACAGAGGCATAACCTCTTCTGTATACAATTCTCCTCACAATAAATGATAAATTTCCATTCATTTTCCAAACTAGCTGCAGTACCTGTAACCTAACCTTCTGTCATTCTAGGACTAGGGCATCCAGATCTCTCTGTATCTCAAAGCTCTGCAATCTCTCACATTTAATTATACCTCTCTCCATAGGTGCTGCCAGACCTGCCGAGTTTCTCCAACACTTGAACAACATGAGCATTGACAGTCAGTTGGGAGAATCGGCAAAAATCAGAAGAAATTAGATCCTCCACAACAAAAAAATCTGATTCTTCAACCAAATTCTGGACAGTCAGACAAGAATCTCACTGGAGAGTGGTGAAAAGCCTCTTTGCACACCATTAGTACCACTGTGCCTCATTGATATGCATTTTCCTATTCGCCCACAAGCCAGTTAGAAACTAAACAGCAACAATTCCTGACGTGGAAGCCCCAGCAGTTAATTGGCGGATCCAGTTGGCTATTGCTTGTCCAGGCATCCATCATGGGCACCAATCTCCACAGGCAGTGACTTTCCAACTGTTCAGCTCTTTGACAGTCATTGGCATCAGATGCGTACCAGCCTTATCTCATGGCACATCTCTGACCCATTTACAATAGATTCTGCACTTGAAAGCACACTGCAAGACACAATCACCCTGGCTTCGATGGAGGAGGGAGTGGTGGAGCACAGAAGGATAGTTGACATGACTAAGATGTGGGGTCTGAGGCTTAAGGGCAAATGTTGGGAGATGAAGGATGTAAATGAAAGGTGTTTGTGGGGAACATGTGACAGCTCAGTGCTGATGGAGTCAACAGGGAGTGAAAGCAAGAAAAGAAACAAACATTGGTGATTTGGAGTGTTCCTTTGATTATCAGGTTGAGCTGCAACCTCCATCATCCAGGAAGAAGGTTCCAGATCCGAAACATCAGCTTTCCTGCTCCTCTGATGCTGCTTGGCCGACTGTGTTCATCCAGCTCTACACCTTGTTATCTATGACCTACAGCGTTCAAGCTTTCCTTTCTGGGCCATGTCTTCAGTAATAATGGTCAAGCACTACTCCATGAGGGACAGTTCCTACCTTGGAACAGTGTGCAACTGGACTATAAGTCTGACAGCAGTGGCGTGAACACCACAATGATATGGTTGTGGTGAATGCTTCTGCCTCTCCTGGATTGCAATTCCATGTGAAAGACACCAAACAGCCCAGTTGCACAGTTAATTGATTGCAGACCAAAAGATTGTGCAAAAAGCACTGTGAGTCATGTTAGACTGAGCAACCATGAATCTCACTCATCAACAGCAACTGAAAATGAGAAAAATTCAACACTCATTAACTTGTGATACGTCTAGTACTGAAATCATGGAGTCTAATACATTTGTTGCATGGGCAACTTGTATTTTTAATTGTAACATTTATCTTTTTATACACCCCTTTGATTATTTTTCTCTCCATATCAGGTCTGTTCCTACTTAAATGTTTTCTTTAAACACACAGTTTAATTCATACTCCATTAATTTCTTAATCTTCAAATTCTCCAAAGCCCCACAGCTCTTTAAAACATGTAAACTTTGACAGAGATAACTAGCGTGGGGCTGGATGAACACAGCAGGTCAAGCAGCATCCTGCTCCTATGATGCTGCTTGACCTGCTGTGTTCATCCAGCCCCATGCTTGTTATCTCGGATTCTCCAGCATCTGCAGTACCTTTTATCTCTAAACTTTGACAGAATTTGGTTTGGTAGCAGGAGGGAAAAAGGAAGTCAATGAGAAGTAGGAATTGAAGAAAGGTAATGGAGAACAGGTGATGAAATAGACAGGATGAGTGAAGCAAAAGAACTCAAAAGCGGGACGCAAGATGATAGGCCTGTTAAAATAAATGAATGCGGAAATGAAATGATGCAATTATTAAAAAAGCAAAATCGGACCACAGGCCTCTAAAATTGAAAGATACCCTGTTGTGGGTGATGTTCACTTCCTTGAGTATTGATGGAGTTACAGTCATCTGGGGAATTGGAGAGAATTCCATCACGCTTCTGACTTACGCCTTCTTGATGGTAGACAGACTTCTGTGACACTTTACAAGCTGCAAAGCATCCAGTCTCTGATATGCCCTTGTAACCATGATATTTACATGGTCAGTCCAGTTTCATTACTAGTCAAGAGTAACCCACAGAATGTTATTTGGGTGGATCCAGCGATAGCAATATAGTTGAAAGACAAGGAGAAATGGTTGGACACCTCTTGCTGGAGATGGGCACTATTTTTCACTTAAGGTGGCACAAATATGAACTTCTCAAGATGAATATTTTTATCCATTGCAGTTAAGGTGCATAAAATTGACAAAATAAACACCAAAAGTTCAGTGCGAGGATGATATTCAAGCTACGAGATGTGCCAATTCTGTTTATGAAATTGTAGTTGAAGTGAAAGAGGTGGCCTCATTCTGCAAAAACCTCACTTGTGAAGTAGCAGAGACAAGTCTTCTCCGTTAAAATGTCCAAGCCCAAACGCACACACTGGCTGCATCTTTGAAAGTGGATCTTAAGATAAAGACACGCACAAAAACAAGAGGAAAGTACCAAATGCATTTCCTGAATCTAGGCTTTTACTGTAACTGTCCAAATCCAGAAAAACTTGGTAAGCCTCTCTAATACCTCAGCCTACTGAGCACATTTATATGGGTGATGTGCTCAGGAAGCGTATTCCACGCAATCCAGTCAGTATGTGCAACTGCAGTGATTTTCATTCTAACTTGCGGGATTTTCATATTGAAATGAAGCTTTTACAAGGCTGCCTGAGAGTATTTCAGATTTGCCAGGTGATCAAACATAAATCATAATAAACAAAGATCTTGTAAATCAGTGCTCTTTCAGAATTTGGTCTTCTATTGACACCAAAGTGAGATCACTAGAAAGAGTCCCCTTGCCTTTCAAAGACATCAACATATTTTTGCTTCTGAAGCTCCTTTTTAATTAAAAAGGCTCCAGGTACTGTGGTTGCAAGTACGCTTTAGATATTGCTTTTGATTCTCAACCCAGAATCCTGTCTCCAATCACTGGCTCCATTTTGGCTTCAGCAGAATAATTAATGGAAAAAGAAAATCAACTTTACATTTTTGACACAAAACTCAAGGCACTTGTTTTATCCAAATAAGGAACATAGTTAAAGCAATGGTGCAGTGCAAGGGCTGAGAAATGGTGCTGATCTCCAGCAACATTTGGGAGTTAGCACCAGCTAACGCTATATGGAGAGGTGATTACTTAAAAGCTGATGCACTCAAAAAAGGTGATAGCTGCATCAAAAATTTGGACCTTAAGAATGATTGCCTATAAAAACGGTACTAAACATTGTACCTTCTACGATATTAATGTCAAAGGTTTTTATTAATCTCTACTTTTGGCAAGAGAGTCAAAAGGGAGCTGTTCTGAATGTGAACCAAAAATGTTGAGTCAGACAAATTGAGTCAAAGGAAATTTTGATTTAGTTTTTCTTGATTGGAATAAAAGAGTGAATAGAGGTAAATTTGATCTCAAGATGAACATAAGGCAGAAAAGGTAACATTTTTCATCAGATTTCTAAGTAAAGGAGCAAAAACCATTGTTGGAAAAAACCTTTTCTGAAGAAGGGTCCAGACCCGAAACGTTAGCTTTCCTGCTCCTCTGATGCTGCTTGGCCTGCTGTGTTCATCCAGCTCTACACCTTGTTATCTCAAAAAGCATTGTTGGTTAATTCAAGTCATAATTTTGAAGCTTCAGAAAACTGCACATTTCACCAAGATGTTGAATATTATTCTGATATTCTGCGAAAATAGCTTAGAGCTGTCTGAATGAGGACAGCTAAGCAGTTGTGTTAATCAAATGCAAGGAATCTAAAAGTAAAAGGAGGCACAAAGTGCAAAGTACGAACCAATGACGACTTCAATAAAACTTCAGAGAATTAAAAGCAGTCTAAAGAAAAATGCTAAATAAACTGCCTCAAGACTTGTTCTAACCAGACAAAAGATGTTAACATTGCTCAGTTTGTCAAATGCTGGGAGTGGGGGTGGCATAAAACTCAGAAGCAAGTGCGATGCCTCAGTCAGTGATGTTTGAACCCAGTCACTGAATCTGCATCTGACTCCTGGGTTTCTCAGCTATCAGCAGTCATCATCATGCCTCCTGAACCCTACTGAGTTGAGATCAATTCCAGTACTTAAAAGAGACACTGCAAAGATATCCCTGATGTGTTCAATGCTTTCTATGCTCGGTTCGAGCAGAATGCCATCAGTGCAACGTGAACTTACCCAACAGCCCCGGATGCACTGCTGCCCAAAATCAGCACTGCAGATGTCAGGTTGGTCTTCCTGGGGATCAACCGAAGGAAAGCAACAGGCCCGTACGGAGTCCCCAGACAAGCACTTAGACCCTATGCAGGCCAACTGGCGCAGGTATTCACTGACATCTTCAATCTCTCCCTCCTACAGGCCAAAGTCCCTACCTGCTTCTAGAAGACCACCATCATCCCTGTACCTAAGAAAGCACATGAAATGTGCATTAATGATTACTGCCCAATGGCTCTGACCTCCATAATCATGGAGTGCTTTGAGAGGCTGGTCATGGCCCACATCAAATCCAGTCTCCCAACCTGCCTCAATTCCCTACAATTTGCCTACTGACATAACAGGTCCACATCCCTAGCCCTGCACTCATCCCTGGAGCATCTGGACAACAAAGACATCTGCTCATCAACTACAGCTCCACCTTCAACACCATTATCTCCCTCCAAACTGATCTCAAAACTCCGAGACCTTGGTCTGCCCTCCAGAACTGGATCCTCAGCTTTCTGACACACAGACTGCAATCAGTGAAGATAGACAACTGCACCTCCTCCACGATAAGACTGAACACTGGAGCCCTCCCCCCCACAAAGGATGTGTCCTCAGCCCCCTACTGTACTCCCTGTACATCCACGACTGTGTTGCCAAATTCTGAATGAGCGCCATCTATAAGTTTGCTGACGACACTACCATGGTAGGATGGATATCTGACAATGACAAGTCAGGATATAGAAAGAAGATAGAGGGCTTGGTGACGTGGTGCAATGAGAAGAACCTCTCTCTCAACATTGGATAAACTAAAGAACTGATCATTGACTTCAGAAAGAAATGAGAAGAACACACGCCCATCTACATCAATGGAGCTGAGGTTGAGCGGGTAGAGAGCTCCAAGTTCCGAGGAGTGACAACAAGTGACAACCTGTCCTGGAGTTCCCAAATAGATGAGATGGTCAAGGAGGCACAACAACGTCTCTTCTTCCTCAGGTGGCTCAGGAAATTTGGCATGTCCATAAGGTCCCTCACCAACATCTACAGATGCACCACTGAAAGCATACTGTCAGACTACTACTGAAGGCACATAATGGCCTGGTATGGCACCTACTCTGCCCTGGACCGTAGGAAACTACAGAAGGTTGTGTGCACAGCCCAGACCATCACGGAAGCCAACCTTCCATCCATGGACTCTATTTACATGGCTCGTTGCCGCAGACAGGCTGCCAACATCATCAAAGACCCCTCTCACCACGGTAATGCTCTCCTACAACCTCTTCTGTCAGGCAGAAGATGAAGAAGCTTGAACACGTGTACCAGCAGGTTCAGGAACAGCTTCTTCCTGACCATTATTAGACTAAATGAATGGACTCTCTAACTTCAAATAATACTGATCTTGCTAATGATGATCTTGCCTAGTACACGCCCTGTGCGATGTAACCTGTTTGACTTTGACTAAGCTGTTTTTCATTCTATGATCTGTATGTCCTTGTTTACCATGATCAGTCTAATGCTTATAAACAATGCTTTTCACTGTACTTAGGTACACATGACAATAAATAAATCAAGTCAAATCAGTTTACAGAATTGTAGATGTGCTATAATGCAGTCGACAGCCATTCTGCCCATCATGTCTATACTAATCGACACACAACCTTGAGATGGTAAAGCAAAAGAATGAACTATTGTGATGACAACATCTGCACCTCATGTCAGACATCTTCCTCGATGCTGGGGCCTGTATGAGCCCACAAGGAGACTGTGTTCCCTAAATTGTAACAAAGGAGCTTCTCAGTGAAAGATTCCTGGAGAGCCAATGAAAGAATATGCTGCATCTTCTCACAAATGCTGGCCAGATCTTCTGTTATGATGATGCCAGTGTATAATAGGTCACTGGAGGGTGGAAGTACCACCTGCCAGAGCCCAGCAGTTCTTGCAATGAGCAGCAATATGGTTCACTGTACCTTGGTACATGTGACAATAATAAATCAAATAGAAAAGCACAAGTGTGTTCCAAACTCCTATGGGGAATGACAAAGGGAGAGAGCTGCCATTGCATTAAAATGCAGTTGACTAACAGAGATGGATTGGCAGATGTAATCAAATACAAAGAAATAAAGAGCAAGATAGAATCATATAGTCAGTAAGGTGGTATGAGAAGTGATGCACTGCAGCAAGCTTGAGAAGTTGGATCAATGTAGAAGGCCAGAATTGCTGCCAGAAGAACAAATCCAGGATCAATGTGAGTGATTCTAGAGTGTGATTTTCAATGTCAGGGAGGATGGGGATCAAAAGCAAGGGCAGCAAATTACTCTCTGCAGCCAGCAGCACAACCCATTCCTTGCCAACACCCACCACCATCAGATCTCTATGCTCTTGGTAAGGAACTGATTTCCTTTGATTGAGACTCCACACTCTCCAACCAGTAAACATCACACAATCCTTTAGCTTCCCAGAATGTCGCACATAGGTAGGCCCACTTGCCTTGGGTCAATCCCAGCAGCAGCATCCTGAAGCCCATATGTGATCATTAACTGGCTTCTCATCACTCTCAATTGGCAGTAGAGTGAGAAAGTCGACCATCAACTTTCCTGCCAAGTCACTTGAAGGACAGCAGGACTGAGAAGGCAACTGGGATTGGATGCCGCACCATGGCCGAATTAAATGACCTTCTCACTTTCTACCTCACCACCTCTGGTAGCATAAGAATCTGCAGCCTTATTCAGTACTGAAAGTGGTTTGAGGAGGGGAATATTGAGTATAATGGTGCATTTACTACATCCTGATACTTCTAACAGACCAACCTCCTTGATTTGACTTCTCAAGCTTGCTGCAGCACATCACTTCTCACACTACCCTGACTTCCCACATGATTCCATCTTGCTCTTTTCTTAATGCACTTGATTACGTCAGTCCATCCATCTCTGTTATTCAACCGTCTTTTAATGCAATGCCAGCTCTCTCACTTTGTCATTCTCCATAACGGTTAGGAAGACACTTGCACTTTTTGATTTGATTTAATTTATTTTTGTCACATGTACCAAAATACAGAGAAAAGCATTGTTTTGTGTCCTGTCCAGAAAAAATCATACCATGTCAGGGTAGCAGAACAGAATGAAGAATATAGAACACATATCTACAATTAAATCACAAAATTGACGTTAACAACACTATTATTGAACTAGAAGCCTCCCTCAGGGGAGTTTATCACAGTGAATTTGATGTAGAAGTCGAAAGGTTGGAAAAATATCTCAATATGTTGTCAATTTCAATGCTTTTAACCCCTACACCTCCAACAACTTCTTGCTCCTGCTAGTAAAATCGTTCAGGTTTCTTCAACATGCCAATAGCAAAGCAATGAGTTCCTATATAGTACATCTAATATTGTAAAGCATTCCAAGAAAAAGGAAAGGCAAAAATACCCCAATTAGATGGAATAACCAAAGGTTACAGGTTGTAAGGGAAGTCTTAAAAGAAGTGAGTGCAGTCTGGAAATGGAGAAATTTTGGAAGGAAATTTAAGAACATGTAGGTTAAGTGACTGAAAGTTAGCTGGAACAAATAGAACAAAAAGCCAAGATGATACAAAAAAGAGACCATGGAGTAGGGAATGGCGAACTAAACTATGGTGGGAAAGGATTGCAAGGCTGATAGGAGGTACAGACACAGGGAGTGGAAGGCCTTTGAGCACAAATATAAGTTGAGTTTTAATTTAAAATTCTTACCTACCAATACACTCATCTACTGTTTACTTTTGAGATAAAGTGAGTAAGCTAAATGAGAACACTACTATCAATTTATTATAATGTGCGCATTTAAGCACAATCATCTAAGCCACCTAACAAAATTGAGACAAACTTTAAATTCACTTTTCTCAATTGGTATTGCTGCCAGCTCTTACTTATGCATATAAAGCTTTGTAAAGAATGTGTGTACTTTCTCTGCACGGAATCCTGAGCAAAATAGTTCCCGCTAATGCAACTTCATAAAGATCAAATTGTGCCTATACATTGTCTAACATATTTATTGCATAATTCATTTCCTAACCCATAGATATTCCCTGATCAAAGGTTAAACTACAAGGGTATTTTTTTTCCCCAATCATTAACTTAAATCCAAAACATGACAGCAATTATCGATCAAATTAATTGGAATAGATAGAAAGTAGAATGCCCCTGGATGCGATTCTCCTCAATAAAAGCACTCAAGTAAACCTCTTTTGGAAACATGACAAAAATAGCAATGTCCCAGTGTTTGCTAGAAATTTTGGATTGTATTTTCCCATCCCTGAAGGTGGTGTGAAAGATCGTGAGAAGTGGGAAGTAATTAGGCAAGACAGCCCGGGAGAGAAACTCCTTTCCTCCTTGCCACCTTTACAATTAAACGCTGGACAGGAAGATCCATGGGTGACTTCTTGACACAGCAGAACTTAAGGCTTTTAAGTGGCCAATTAATGAATCATTTCAGGGCCTGAACCCAATGCCTCCATCAGGCAAGAAATGGGAATCCACAGCTTCCTGCCTACCGAGTTGGTGCGGGGAATGGGGAGCAAAGGGCTCTGATTGCTCCAGTCTGGGGGAAATCAGAAGCGTAAACAGTAGGCAAGGTTCTGGCCTCTGAAAGCAGCTCCCCTTTCCCTTGCATGTGACTCCCCACTTCCCGCAAGCCCACCCTCACAACATGATAAGCATCACTAACATTGTGCCACTGCGTCGCCTTTGGAGTTGGCCACGACAGGTGACGTTTCAGAACCTAACTGGCCAGCAGCTTCTGGTGACCTGGTACATCAGTGTCATGATGCTTGATAGAGACTGATGACCACCTGTGCACTGCCTGTCAGCTCTTGATGATCTGATTGGTAAGTAATAGGGCACGTTTTCTCTGCAGTCGGGGCAGCATGCAAGTCGCCCCCTAACACTTGGGGGAAGAAAAAGGGAAAATCTCAACCATTGTCTTCCTTCTAAGGCTTGAAAAAGGACATATACTGAGTTTGCAACTTCAGGCCTTCAAAATAAGGATATATAAAATATTTTTCAATTTGCAGTAAAGTTAATTCTACAACACATTAAAAAGTCATATTTCTGCCTGCATTATCTATCAAATCTCCCATTATAAATTCCTATGTTTGTGTTCATAATGCAAGCACCCACATAAACTTATCATGTTGTAATTACATTCTCCCACCTGTGGGGATATAGCTGTGCCACTATTGTTGAAGGATGCAATTATAACATGACAAGTAAGCATAAATCGTCTTATTAGTGTGGACTTCAGAATTTTTGATGACAAAGTCATCAAAAGTGTTGCTAAGGTCACATCCACCAACATTGGCCTACAGGGGATGTTTACACGTAAAAGACCAAGTGAACCAATGAGAGATTTTAGGGTAAACCTATTTGTAAGCTGAATGAGATTGCAGAAATAGGGGGCATTGAAGTAATGAAGGGAATTACTCACAAAGATGACAGTTTTATATTCGAAGTATCGAGTGACTGGAAACCTATGTAGTTCAATGGGATAAAAAGGAAACAGATGAGCACGACTTGGTGCAGACGGGGAAGACTTTTAAAATTTCTTGCTGTGTAATTCAGTGGGGATAATAACCTACTAATTTTTACAACATAATTTCAAAGTCAATGAATTCTCAAGATCTAATTAAAATACAAGGAGACACAGGACGGTTTGAACAGATTTTCTTCAATTTCAATGAGTTGCCAAGACTCATCAAAGCCGGCTGTCAGCAGAAAACAAAACCAGGAAGCCTTCCATTAAAAGCTGAGCCAGGACTTTCGTATGTGTTCATTTTATTGACCAATCACCTGACCAGAAAGTTCTCAGATTAACAAATAACGATGTAAAACAGATGCAGGATCAACCAATTTCTATACAATAATAATCCAAACTATCTAATAATGCAAATAATGCGTGAACCTACAAGTGAGGTCTCCACTATCCTTGCAAGAACAGAGAGTTACCCACAACCCAGTTGCCAAGGCTGTACTGGCGAAGAAATGAGAAGATCCAAAGAGGTCAATGAGCCATTACTAAGAAGATCAATCTCCAACAGAAGAGATTATATCCTTGACTGTGTTCAATGTGGGCAATATACTCATTGTGGGTTAATTAAATCATGAAAAGTTTAATGTCGTTCAGACTTGAGATAAATGATCGAGGTCCCTCCCTCTCAGACACAGTGGACGGTCAAGTTAGCAGGAACCAACAGAAAATGTAATTTTGAACCAGTTTTGTCTTGAATAGCTGAACTTCTGAATTGAGCTTACATTAAAAATGGTATTAAGTTGCAAACTCATACTTCTTAAATATAACTCACACAGGAACATTGTTCATTTGCATATTTTATGTGAAATAAACTGGTTGCTGGTTTGACATTATGTCAACAGCCCGTAAGAGAGGAGAAATCATGTGGTAAGACATGACATTTTAGTAGCTGGTATGAAGAGAAAACATTCTCTTACATTTCCTGCAGAAAATTACTGACAGATAATGATGGATTAAATCATTGAGCAAAGTTCAAAACTGAAACTGATGGATTCCAGCATAGTCAAGTGCATGAACATTCATTTTGGATGCAAAAATAACAGAACTATTAAAATATTTATAAGTTGAAAACAGTGAAGGTCCAAGGATGGATCATCATCACAGATCACTGAAATAAAGTAGTCAGGCACGAATGAAAATCAGAACGGCCAATGGAATATTAGCCTTGATAATCAAGGGCTGGAATATAACCAAAAATGGGAACATTTGCCATGGCTATACTAATCCCTGGTTAGTCAACAACTTCAGCACTGTGTGCAATCCCAGAATACTTCAGGTGATGGAACAACTTGATTGAGAATTTGAACATTTTTAAAAGAATTGACAGCCGACACAGAGAAAACTACCCCAAGGTAAGAGAATTTAGGACAAGAGGACATCATCTTAAAATTCAGACTCAGGCCCTTCAGGAAAGAAAAACCAAAAGAACTGCGGATGCTGGAAATCAGGAAGAAAAACAAAGTTGCTGGAGAAGCTCAGCAGGTCTGGCAGCATCTGTGAAGGGTCACCAGACCCGAAACGTTAACTCTGTTTTCTCCTTCACAGGTGCTGCCAGACCTGCTGAGCTTTTCCAGCAACTTTGTTTTTGTTCCTTCAGGAAAGAATCTTGTGAAAATCCCAGCTGGCAGTTAATCAGATCTCAAAATGAAACTTGATTTGATAGATCATGGATTTAGATATTGTAGTTGATTACTGTTATGGTTTCACTGGACCATGACAGGAGGCTGCAGATGTTCTTGAACATTAATTTTACAGAAGAGAAAAGAAAACAAACGAGAGCAATATAAATACAACAGTATGAAAGATCTTAATAAACAGCAAAATAAAATTCCAACCTGTTTCTGAGCACTATCCTTGAACAGGTAATCAAAGAGAGAAAAACTCTCCTATCTCAAATCTTTCATTTATATTGAATAGATTTTATTCAAAAAAAAATTCACTCTCTGGGATATGGGCATCAGTGGATGGCCAGCATTTATTGCTTGTCCCTAGTTGCCCTTGAGAACGTAATGGTGAGCTACCTGCTTAAACCGCTGCAGTTCACCTGCTGTGAGCCGACCCACAATGCCATTAGGGACGGAATTCCACGGTTTTGACCCAGCGACAGAGAAGGAACGCCAATATATGTCCAAGTCAGGATGGTGGGTGGCTTGAAGGGGAACTTAAAAGTGGTGTTCCCATATGTCTGCTGCTCTTTTCCTTCTAGTTGGAAGGGGTCATGAGTTTGGAAGAAGGTGCTGCCTGAGGATCTTTGGTGAATTTGTGCAGTGCATCTTGTAGACAGTATACACCGTTGCTACTGAGCATCAGCAGTGGATGCTGATGGATATAGTGCCAATCAAGCAGGCTGCTTTATCCTGGATGGTGTCAAGCTTCTCGAATATTATGGGGGCTGCACTCATCCAGGCAAGTAGGGAGTATTCCATCACACTCCTGACTTGTGCCTTGCAGATGGCTTTGAAGAGTCAAGAGATGAGTTATTTGTCGCAGTATTCTTAGTCTCTGACCTGCTGTTGTAACCACTGTATTTATGTGGTGAGTCCAGTTAAGTTTCTGATCAATGATAACTCTCAGGATGTCAGATCTGAACTCGGATCACATCGCTCAGAAACCAGCGCGCTCACCATTACACCATGGTAACCAGTCCAAGGCTGCAGTCAGATTTGAACAGGATGTTGATAGTAGGGGAATCAGTGATGGTAACACCATTGAATGTCAAGGGCGGTGTTTAGATTGTCTCTTACTGGTGATGGTCATAGCCTGGCATTTGTGTGGCACAAATGTTACTTGCCACTTGTCAGCCCAAGCCTGGATATTGTCCAGATCTTGTTGCATTCGGACACGGACTGCTTCAGTGTCCGTGCAATCAGTGGTGAACATCCCCACTTCTGACCTTATGATGCAGGGAAGGTCATTGATGAAGGAGCTGAAGGTGGTTGGGCCTAGGACTACACCCTGAGGAACTCCTGCAGAGATGTCCTGGAGCTGAGATGATTGACCTCTCACAACCACAACCATATTCCCATGTGTCAGGTATGACTCTAACTACCAGAAGTTTTGCCCCTGATAACCATTGATTCCAGTTGTGTTCCGGCTCCTTGGTGCCACACTCGGTTGAATGCAGCCTTGATGTCAAGGGCTGCCACTCTCACCTCACCTCTGGAATTCAGCTCTTTTGTCCATATTTGAACCAAGACTGTATGAGGTCTGGAGCTGAGTAGCCCTGGCGGAACCCAAACTGGGCGTCACTGAGCAGGTTATTTCTGAGCAGGTGCTGCTTGATAGCACTGTTACTGACACCTTCCATCACTTTACTGATGAATAACAGTAGACGGATGGAGCAGTGATTGACTGGGTTAGACTTGTCCTGCTTTTTATGTACAAAACATACTTGAGCAGTTCACCACATTGTCCGGTAGATGCCCGTGTTGTAACTACTGAAACAGCTTGGCTAAGGGACTGGCGAGGTCTGGAGCACAAGTCTTCGGCACTATTGATAGAATGTTGTTAGGCCCGGTTGCCTTTGCAGTATAATGTCTCCAACTGCTCCTTGACAACACATGGAGTGAACTGAATTGACTGAAGACGGGGATCTGCAATACTGGGTGCCACTGGAGGAGGCCAAGATGGATCATCCACTTGGCACTTCTGGCTGAAAATTGTTGTGAAAGCTTCAGCCTTATCTTTTGCACTGACATGCTGGGCTCTTCCATCATTGAGGTTGGGGATATTTGTGGAGCCTATTCCTCCAGTGAGTTGTTTAATCATCCACCACCATTCACACTGGATGTGGCAGGACTGCAGAGCCCTTAGATTTGATCCATTGGTTGTGGGATTGCTTAGCTCTGTCTATCACTTGCTGCTTTAACTGTTTGGTATGCAAGTAGCCTTATTAGGTGGCTTCACCAGGGTGACACCTCATCTTTAGGTATTCCTGGTGCTGCTCCTGGCATGTCCTCCTGTACTCTCCACTGAACCAGGGTCGATCCCCTGGCTTGATGGTGATGGTTAGTGGGGGATATGCTGGGCCATGACATCGGATTGTGCTGGAGTACAATTCTGCTGCTGTTGATGGCCCACATGGATGCCCAGTCTTGAGTTGCTAGATATTTTCAAAGTCTGTCCCATTTAGCACAGTGATAGTGTCATACAACATGATGGGTGTTATTCTCAATGTGAAGGCGGGACTTCGTCTCCACAAGGTCTGTGTGGTGGTCATTCTTACTGATACTGACATGGATAGACACATCTGCTGCAGGCAAATTGGTAAGGATGAGGTTAAGTACATTTTTCCCTCTTGTTGATTCCCTCACCACCTGCCACAGACCCAGTCTAACAGCTTCTTCTTAATTTTCCTGCCAGGATTGCTGAGACAAATTTTACGACTACTTTCTGAGTCTGCCCGCATGAACCTTTTTCAATTCTTATAACCTCACTCTATTGTCAATTCTAACATGAGGACTTCAACATAAGTGTTCCCAAATTGGAAGCTTCAAAAATTAAAATCACAGAAATAGGGTGACTGGTAAACCTGATCTGACAACTTCATTCTCATGCTAGCAGAAACTGTTCATCCTTCAAAACTGAATTCCTGATTCTTCTGAACTGAAGGCAAAAGCTAAATTAATAACCTCTGGTCTATTGAAAAATTAATGAAAGCATCCCATCTATTAACCCCACAGTCGCCAGGGCCTTGACTGAAGTCATATGCCTTATAGGAAGTGATACATTTCTATCACTATTCCAAATGACCGTGACCTTTTGAAAAACAAACCTTTCCAGAACTAACCCAAATCCATCTGCACCTACTTTGAAACCTCAAATCCTAAACAATAATGTGTATTTGTAAAAGCTTTTAACAATTTTGGAAACACTTCCCCC
Source organism: Ginglymostoma cirratum (assembly GCA_024137785.1). Taxonomy (NCBI): domain Eukaryota; kingdom Metazoa; phylum Chordata; class Chondrichthyes; order Orectolobiformes; family Ginglymostomatidae; genus Ginglymostoma; species Ginglymostoma cirratum. Next base: position 44,189,337 of record JAHRHZ010000139.1, read on the forward strand.
AACGGTGGTAAAATTTTCAAACACTGCTCCACAAAAAGCAGTTAATAATATAAATTTGGGATCGACAATTGTTTGCTAGTCAAGGTATTAAGGGATATGGAGTCAGGACAGGTGTACAGAATTAGAATATGGATCAATCGTTATCTCTCAGACTGGTGAATGCGCTCAATGGGTGGAATGGCTACCTTGATTTTCCATTTCCTATTTAACTTGATGCAGGATAATAAACATTACACTCTACAATAACAAAAACAAAGTTGCTGGAAAAGCTCAGCAGGTCTGGCAGCATCTGTGAAGGAGAAAACAGAGTTAACGTTTCCGGTCCGGTGACCCTTCCTCAGAACTGAATTCTGAGGAAGGATCACTGGACCCGAAATGTTAACTCTGTTTTCTCCTTCACAGATGCTGCCAGACCTGCTGAGCTTCTCCAGCAAGTTTGTTTTTGTTCCTGATTTACAGCATCCGCAGTTCTTTTGGGTTAACATTACACTCTAGTCTGTACACTTATATTTGTCAGGTACTCCGTTGGTTGAACATCTGGTTTGAGATGCTGTGTGATGCCACCTGCACAGTTTCAATTCCCATACTGGCTGAGGTCACGAGGAAGGCCCATTCATCCCTAATTTGCACCTCAAGTTAAACTCACCACCAGTCACCTCTCTTTAATGAGGGAGCAGCATATGGTCCTCTAGGAAAATGGAAATTGTACATTAATAGGACTGAAATTAAATTAATATTAAAAGAAGATGCAACAATATTTATTAGCAAAGGCAGAATTACAACAAGGAAAAGATCCTACATTATATTTATTAGCATTTACTAAAAAAAAGTCATGTCAATGCAAATCAAGATATGAACTGAGATTCACCTCCAAAAATACTTGAGCAACTGTAGGCATACTTTTTAGAAGGCTTTATAAGTCATTGAGTTTAGTTACTTTTTAAATGTGGTGTATCATTTTAGATGCTGAAATTTCAAAGAGACTTGAAGACAGAAAAAAATTTCACGGAGTGCTCAAGATGATACCAGATGCCAGGAGCTCTACAACATAAAGTATCATTCACAGAACCACAGCACCAAACTACATCAAGAAAAACACCAAACACATATCAGTTCAGGCAGATCTTTGATGTAACACCAGACGAAACAAAACTGAAGGAAATAATTACAAAATTAACAAGTTTCAATCAAGGTGACAGGATCAAAGCATCGAAGGATTAAATCAGAATGGCAGAAACACAAAAACATTAACGGTAGTTACTGCAAGACTGTGGCCTGTACATTTGTTTTCTTTTTATTCATCCATAGATATTGGCATCAGTGGCCCTACTAGCATTTATTACCCATCCCTAATTATCCAGAGGGCAATTAAGAGTCAACTACAATACTGTGGTTCTGGAGTCACATGTAGGCCAGATGAGGTAAGGATGACTGATTTCCTTTGTGAAGCAGATGGGCTTTGTCCCAGCAATCGACAATGATTTCAAAGTCATAATAAAACCCTTAATTCCAGATTTTCATTGAATTCAAATTCCGCAACCTGCCATGGTGGGTTGAAAGTATGTTCTGTATTTCAGCAGAAGCTGTGATCAGAATGTCCTGCCAGAAACATACAGCTCCTTCTCAACAGAAAAATGCACAAGCAAGCCGGTGTCTCTGATTGCTAAGCCTTGGAAAATCTAGCACAATGTTGTGCAAATATTTCCAAAGAAAAGTCTTTTTAAAAGAGATTGGACAGGTTGGGATTGTTTTTCCTTCGGGAAGAGGAGACTGAAGTGGGACATAAGATGTACAAAATTATCTGGGCATGGATAAAGTAGGCAGGAAGGAACTTATTCCCTTATTGGCGGGATCAATGACTGAGGGTGTACAAGTACAGATAAGGTTTAAAGGGAATTTGAGGAAATGTTTCTTTCCAACCTAGAGAGTAGTGGGATTCTGGAACTCACTGCCTATTAGGATGGTACAGGCAGAAACTCTCATAACATTTAAGTAGTATTAAGATGTGCACTTGTGATGCCAAGCCATAAACAGCTATGGGTACAATCCTTGGATAATGGGACTGAAATAGTTTACCAGTTTAAATAACTTGACCCGATTGGCCATAGGACCTTTTTTCTGTGTTGAAAACCTCTTACCAATTCATACAGCTCATGACAATAAAATTAAAGGTTAACAAAACAATAAGAGTCTATCACCTCCTCAGGAGGTCACAAAGCACTTAATGCAATCCCCAGATAACAAGGTGTCGAGCTGGATGAACACAGCAGGCCAAGCAGCATCAGAGGAGCAGGAAAACTGACGTTTTGAACCTAGACCCTTCTTCAGAAGGGTCTAGGCCTGAAACATCAGCTTTCCTCCTCCTCCGATGCTGCTTGGCCTGCTGTGATCATCCAGCTCTACACCTTGTTATCTCAGATTCTCCAGCATCTGCAGATCCTACTGTCTCTAATGCAATCCCCAACTGCCTCTGCAAAAGTGATGGTAAGCCACCTTCTTGTACCACCCTACCTCATATTGTGGCTGCCAAAGTGCTATTTGAATAGCAATTTGTCAGGATGGTGTGTCATTTGCAGAGGAACCTGGTGATGTTTTGGTCCCATACACTTGCTGATCTTGTCCTTCATGCCTTAGATAATGGAGGTTTGAGAGATGCCATCAAACAAGCCTTGGCAGGTTTCCACAATGCAGCTTGTCGATGGTAAACACAGCAGCTGCATTGCACCAGTGGTAAATGTTTAAAGCATTGGATGGGGGATCTGACTAAGTGGACTGTTATCTCCAGAACATTTTTGAGATTCTTGAGTGTTGTTGGAGCTTTACTCCATCACACTTTTGAATTGTGCTTTTTTGATGGCTAAACAAATGTGGGGGCTCAGAAGGTACATCACAACACAGAATTCCCAGCCTCGATAACCACAGTAGTTATGGGTTCACTTCAATTTGGCTTCTGTTTGATGGTGACTGTTTCAGTGCTGTTGATTGCCAAAGAAGTGGTTCAATTTTCTCTTGTTGATAATAAATATTGCCTACGACATGCTGTGCAAATGTTACTTACCACTTATCAGCCTAGAGAGCCATCTAGCTCTTGCTACATGAGGCACAGACTGCTTTACTACAAACGAAATTGAACAAACGTAATCATCAGTAAATATACCTCACTTCGGACCTTACTTTGAAGCAGCTGAAGCTTGTTGGGCAGAGGACACTTCACTGAGTAACTCACAGAAGTGGTGCCCTAACTCTGAGCCTGGAAGCCTGGGTTTAAGTCCCACTTTCTCCAGAGGTGGGTGAACAGGTTGATTAAAAAAGATCTCACTGATGAACTCCTGCAATGGTGTCTTGTGGCAGAAATGATCAAGCTCAAATAATCACCTTTCTTTATTTGATTCCAGCAAATGGAGAGTTTGATCATCAATGTCCACTACCTTCAATTTTACTAGGGCTTCTTGATGTCACTTTCAATCAAACTAAAAAAGTTTTTATATCAAGGGCAGCAAATCTCACCCCACCTCTGAAGTTTGGTTCTCTTGTTCATGTTTGGACCAAACTGAGGAGCAAAGTGGCCCTAAAAGAATCTAAAATTACTCTATATTAATAGTGATAACAAGGTGTAGAGCTGGATGAACACAGCAGGCCAAGCAGCATCAGAGGAGCAGGAAAGCTAACGTTTCAGGTCTGTACCCTTCTTCAGAAATGGGGGAGGGCATGGGGATTCTGAAATATATAGGGAGAGAGTGGGAGGCAGATAGAAGATGGATAAAGGAGAAGATAGGTCGAGAGCAGACAGACAGGTCAAAGAGGTGGGGTTGGAGCCAGCAAAGGTGAGTGTAGGTGGGAAGTTAGGGAGGGGATAGGTCAGTCCAGGGAGGACAGACAGGTCAAGGAGATGGGGAAGAGGCTGGCCCCAAGAAGACCTTCCACATCAAACAGATGTTCACCTGCACATTTGGTAATGTGGTATACTATATCCGCTGTTCCCGATGTGGCGATTCTACAAACACATTGAAGGGTATAAGAGTAACTTGGGACAGAATAAGGCCCCTGAAAGATCAACGAGGTCACCTATGTGTGGAACCACAGGAAATGGGTGAGATATTAAACAAATATTTTGCGCCAGTATTTACTGTGGAATAGGACACGGAAGCTATGGAGCTTGGGGAAATACATGTGATGTCTTAAAAAGTGCCCATATTACAGAAGAGAAGGTTCTAGAGGTCTTAAATCTCTTAAAGATAGATAAATCTCCTGGACCTGATCAGGTGTGTCCCAGAACTTTGTGGAAAGCTACGGAAGAGATTGCTGGGTCCCTTACTGAGATATTTGTATCATCAACAACCACAGATGAGGTGCCAGAAAACTGAAGAGTGGCTAATGTGGGGCCATTATTTAAGAAAGGTTGTAATGAGAAGCCAGGGAACTATGCACTGGTGAGCCTGATATCAGTGGTGGGTAAATTGTTGGAGGGAATTCTGAGGGACAGGATTTACATACATTTGGAAAGATAAGGCGTTATTAAGGATAGTCAACATGGCTTTGTGCATGGGAAATCGTGTCTCACTAACTTGATTGAATTTTTTGAAGAGGTGACAAAGGATATTGATGAAGGTAGAGCGGTAGACATGGTTTATATTGACTTCAGCAAGATGTTTGACAAGGTTCTGCATGGTAGACTGGTTAGCAAGGTTAGAACACAAGGAATCCAGAGGGAGCTAGCCAATTAGATACAAAACTGGCTTGAAGGTAGGAGACAGACGGTGGTGGTGGAGGGCTGTTTTTCAGACTTGAAGCCTATGACCAGCGATGTGCCACAAGGATCAGTTCTGGGTCTACTGTTGTTCGTCATTTATGTAAATGATTGGAGGTGAACCTAGGATGTATGGTTAGTAAGTTTGCAGATGACAGCAAAACTGGTGTTGTAGGAGACAGCGAGAAAGGTTATCTCGGAGCATAATGGGACCTTGATCAGATGGCCACATGGGTTGAGATGTGGCAGATGGAGTTTAATTTAGATAAGTGTGAGGTGGTGCATTTAAATAAAGCAAAACTGGGCAAGACCTATAGAGTTAATGGTAGGGCCCTGAGGAGTGTTGCTGAACAAAGAGAACTAGGGGTGCAAATGCATAGTTCCCTGAAAATGGAGTTGCAGGTGGACAGGATGGTGGAAGGCAGCTTTTGGCATGCTTCCCTTCATTGGTCAGTGAACTGAGTATAGGAGTTGGAACATCATATTGCGGCTGTACAGGACATTGGTGAGGCCACTTTTAGAATACTGTGTTCAATTCTGGCCTTCCTTCCACAGGAAAGATGCTGTGGAATGTGAAAGGGTGCAGAAAAGATTTACAAAATATTGCTAGGTTTGGAGGATTTGAGCTCTAGGAAAAGGCTGAACAGGCTGGGTCTGATCCCTGCAGCGTTGGAAGCCATAAAGGTTTATAAAATCATGAGGGCCATGGAAAGGGTGAATAGCTAAGGTCTTTTTCCCAGGGTAGGGGAGGCCAAAACCAAGGGCATAGGTTTAAGGTGGGAGGGGAAAGATTTAACAGGGACCTGAGGGGCAACATTTTCATATGGAGGGTGGTGAATGTATGAAATGAACTGCCAGAGGAGGTGGAGATGGGTACAAGGGTTTAGAGGAATATGGGCCAAATACTGACAATTGAGAATGGATCAGTTTAGGATATCTGGTCGGCCTGGAGAAATTGGAGCAAATGGTCTGTTTCTGTCCTGTACAGCTCTTTGATACTAGGTCACAAGAACTAACAGAACTTTCTGTGGTCCAGCTAAAGCGAGTAAAGAATGGCCAGAACAGTTGAACACCATTTTTATTCAAATCTGTGTCACTTGGACTCCAGATTGTAGAGTCAACAGCCATTGTTGTGGGATGGCCATTTTCACATTTTTTTACTCAGGGCTAATAAAAAAAATGATAAATATGCGAGACCGGTTCAGTGAATCAGTACTTGCAGAAATGTTATGTCAATTATGGGGCCAAAGGCTAGACGGTTAGGCCTTCTGAGATCACCTCAGCGGTGATAAAAAAAATTGGAACAAGCAAAACCACGTGTCATGGTAAGGTCGTGAGGGTATCACTGGGAAATGATAGTGGGTTGCGAGAGAAAGATTTAGGTATTAAAATACAAGACGGCAGTGAACATAGTGGGGAGATATAGAAAGGGGAGGAGATATAGAGAGAATGGGGAAATAGAGAGAGTAAGGGGATATATAGAAGGTGGAGATATAGAAGGGTGAGAGATAGAAGGAGGAGATGGATAGAGCGCAAGATAGAATGCAAGAGGAAAGGACCACAAGAATGACAGTGTGTGAAAGATAGCGAGAGAGAGAGCACAAGAAGGATGAAAAGCCATGCATTGCAGAGGCTAGGGGAGGAAATAGGGAATACACCTTTGTGAGAAAATATTTGACGATGGTTGGGTAGGTAGAAGGGAATAAGGATTCTGAATGAGGATAAGACAAAGCAAAACTGGTTAACCAGGGAAGTACCAGAAAACTAAGTGTCCTTTGTTGATAAAATACACACCAGCACTCAAAGGCTTTTGGCATAGCAATTACTAGAACGTATAGCCAGGGAGAATGGCTTTATTCGTGGGAAGGGTCATCACCCTTCAGCAAAGTTTTCTTCAGGCTATAATGTTAATTAAATACAGTACAATATGTTAATGGATGTCAAAGACATTGTCTGTTGAGTTGTGAACATTCTAGGAGGACTGTTGGCAGAATCCAGAGGGACACCAGTGGGAAGGGGGTGTTGAATGGGAGCAAATTAGCAGGAAGTTTGGCAACACAGTAAAAAATATTAGTTGGGATTTGCTATTCACAATGGACTAGCACCAAGTGTTGTGATTATCTCTCCAGAGGCTGCCAAGTGAGTCACAGTGGGAAACTGTAAACTTCTCTTTAAGGAGGCAAGTCAGCAAGAGGGTTGATGAGTGCTGAAAGGTTTAGGTATGAAACTGACAGTGCAGTGTACCCGAGCAGGGAGGCTAAAGGAGGAAAGATGAGGGTGACCAGAGAAAGTAAAATTAACAAGATTAGGAGCAAACATAAACTGGAAATTGAAATGATGTCTTGGATCTATAAAATGGCATCAAAATTGCCATGGAAATAGACTATGGGAATATTCAGTTGCCGACAGACCCAGTTATGTATAGTTATTAAAATATGAACAATCTTCAATTAAAAAGGAAGTTGATAAGAGGACATCACAGTAGGGAAACCAGAGCTACGACCCGAGGCCCATGAGGATTAACAATGATAAAGATAAATAAAAGCATGGAGCATTGACAAAATGCTGCCATAAAACCTTGAAGCGCAGAGGGTATGTTAATTGTATATTGTATATTGAACGGCATTGCATTGAACAGTCTCAGGTTAATTGTACATCGTGATCTTAGTGCCCGTTGACACAGCCGAAGCAATTTAACTACCTTTGTGTTTCAAGTTCTGGAGTGGGACACTTACCAAAGCTTCTGACTCAGGAGCAAGAGGATACCTCCGTGATAAGCTTAAATTAACACACACACACAGATGATAAAATTCACTCAATTGCAATTCTGTCTCTGTCTGTTGCAACTCCTAAGTGTATACTGTGCATTATGCTGTCGAATTGATAATCGAAATATTATTCAATTGCTTTCAGGTAAACTGAGAAAAGTTTTACCTCTTAAGACTGGTGTGGTTCTTTTTGGGTGGTTGATTCCCTCTCAAGAGATTGAGAGTTAGGTCTAAATTCACGAAAGAGGCCATTGTTTGGTATATGAAAGGAAATGGTTTGGTTGGCTTAATGGCTTTGATTTCATCTTTCTGTGTCAATTTTGTGCTTGTTGAGATAAGAAATGTTCCTGCTAAGAAAGGGCACACTCTCATCTTTGGTACAAAGTGTGATCATCAATCACTACTTAAAACAGATACAGCTCGCAAAGGGGTAGAAATTACTTTCAATGTTAATACAAAAAACAGACAATAGCTAATCAGCCTACCCGATCTTTAAGAGAAGAAAATCAGGTGACTGTAAAGCAAGTTCCTAATTCACTACTGCACATTGCTTTCTGTCACCTAAAATTAGCTTTAATACTAAAAAGTAACCTTTCATCAATGTGCCATCAACCAGACACACTGTCCATGGAGTGGAAAATCCCAGTCAAAATGAGTGGGGATAGGTGTCTTTAAGGGCAAGTCATCTCCAGCCCCACCAGCAAGAAAACCTGTAGGATGAAGCTAGTCAGGCACACAAGCGTGATGGACTGACCACCCTGGTTCAACATCTGTGAAGATCCATCCTGCCTAAAGGCACTGGCAATAGGATGCTATCAGCCTAGTGGGGAACAACAAGGTATCCAAAAACTAGGATGTTAGCTGAACAGCAGCCATCAAGGCCAGTTCCAGCAAAGTGTGGAACAGATGAAAATAGAAATTGCTGGAGAAACTCAGAAGATCTGGCAGCATCTGTAGAGAGAGAAACACAAGTTACTGTTTTGATCCCAGTGAACCTTCTTCAGAACAAGACTGGTTTTTACCGGGGAGGCAGCAGAAGTTGCAGGTTGGGAGTCACAAGGAGTGGGTATTTGGAATCAGAAGTAAGAGTAAGGAAGTGACTTTAAATGGCTAAATCCCTGTCCTTCCCTCCCTTTTCCTCTCCATGTTTGAGGCAAATGGAGTCATAGAATCCCATCATAGAAACCCTACAGTGTAGAATCAGGCCATTCAGCCCATCAAGTCTACACTGACCCTCCGAACAGCATCCCACCCAGACCCACACCCCCCCACACACTCCCTGTAATCTTATATTTCCCATGGTTAATCCACCTAGCCTGCACACCTCTGGACACAATGGGTAATTTAGCATGGCCAATCCACCTAACTTGCACATCTTTGGACTGTGGGAAGAAAACGGAGCACCCAGAGGAAAGCCACGCAGACACGGGGAGAATGTGCAAACTCCACACGGACAGTCGCCAGAGGCTGGAATCGAAGCTAGGTCCCTGGCACAGTGCTGCAGCAGTGCTAACCATTGCATCACCATGCCGAGTCACCTCACAACTCAGCAGACAAGCAGTCCTGGTCGTCTGGTCAGGAAAGTGGACAATTTTCTCAACTGCTGTAGAGACAAGTATTTGGGTCAGTGGCAGGCAGAGGCCCTTACGTGGTCATCAGCTGACTAATTAAAGGCCTTAATTGGTGGTAGGTTGCAAAGATTGACAACTGACCTTTTCACCTAGAACATAAGTGGGCTCTTGAAGTGCCTACCTGATTTAGGAGGCCTGGGGTCAAATCCCACCTGCTCCAGAATAACATCTCTGAACAGGTCAAACTTTGAAATATCTATTGCGTTTGAGTCTGCAACAAGCAGTGAAGTTTCTCAGAGGCTCTTGTGGCACAGTGGTAATATCCATACTTCTTGAGCCAGATGGCTGGAGTTCAAGTCCTACTTTCCTTCAGGTCTGAATAGTAACATCTATGAACAGGTTCAGTAGGGAAGAAAAGTCCACCCAGAACATATTTACTGAGGTAGCAGGCTGGTGTCTCACTGTTACCAACCTGGAACAAAGATGTCAGCTGACAAGAGGAGTCCTCCTTCTTTGAAATGAAAACCACAGGGGCCACCAGCAGACCCTTGGTTATCACTGCCCTGTTCCAATTTGCCTCTATCATTGATTCTTTTGGGGATGCAGGTCAAATTCACTCCCACACTGCAATCAGCAAGCTACAGTACTTTAAAGGCTATGACTGGAGCCTGCAGTTTGCTGAGTTGGGATGACACACAGATTTGTCTAGGTGCTGCCCTGACTCATTAGCAGCTGCCATAATTTGGATGCTATCTAAATTCCAGGACAATAATGTAAACAAGGACGCTGAATAAACAGAATGTCAAGGTTACACTCATTAATCCTTACGACCAATCTCTTGTCAAAATAAACGCTGGGTATAAAATACAAAATTTAATTTATTATTTGGAGGTGAACCATAAATCCTACATTCAGGTCAGAATTGTTCAAGCTAAAGCAGAACTTCCAAAGTATATACTTTTAATATAAAGTTCTTTAGAAATGTCAAACTGGTGTCTTCATAAAAAGTAAGTTAAGCAAATCTCTTTTCCTTGGCCATGCGCCACTGAGTCAGTCAGACAGCCTCACAAAAAAAAACAGAATTAGTTGTTTACAAAGCATATTGAAGTGGCCCATTTATGAAAAGGGTGCTTCTTTGAAGATTGGGGTTAATTCTCCCTATTCTTTGACATTCAAAGTCAAACCATTGCCTCGAACTCTAACATGTTTTCCACTGACAAGTCAAGCAGAAATTTATAATCATAAATTGAACAACATATTCTTCAGTCTTACAACATTTATCCCAAACTTTATGCTTAGTAAAATGTTCTTAAAAATCACTATTTTATATTAAAAGACAAAACTTCAATACTAAAATGCATTAGTATATAAGGAACAAGGTGAGGGGTGCTGGCATATCGGAGGACCTCCTAGTGGGTCCGCTCCTGCGTCTGGCCAGGCTGACTATAAACCGGTCCAGGCAGCGGGCTTTGGAGGGGGTCATCTCTAGCGACTGCCTGCCCCTCTTCTGCGGTTATGTTTGAGCCCGGGAGGGGGGGGCGGTCACTGGAGAGAAAGCACGTGACGTCAACCAATGCTCTCAATGCCTTTAGGGGGAGGTGAGCACCCCACAGGATGGAGTGCTTTAGTGTCCTCTCCAACTATATTTTGATTTAGTCCCTAACCCCCTTCCACTTTTTTTTTTCCACATAAGCGTTGCCCTTATCAGGCTTGGCTTACTAATGTTTCACTAGTCACGTGGGTGCTTTCCTGGTGGTGGGAAAGAGAAAAAAAAAGGAGCTGGGTGAGAAATAGGAGAATATATACACCAACAAGCAAATATCAAAAGAAGAAAGCAATTACACAGGAATTTACTAACACTGGTTCAACGCTGCCTCTCTCACGATACAGTGTAGGTCAATGGAGAGTATAAACAGAGCTTAGTGGGTCTCAATGTTGGACTTAAGGTGGGAAAGTACCATTAAGAAATTCAAACATGAAACCCCTCCTGGACCACAAAAAATGAAAGATACAGAACTCCCTCAAGGTGCTTCTTCCCATTATCATCAGTTTCCCACCTGCTGCGAAATGGGTAACCACATTTCCCCTCAGAGCAACACTAAAATGTTGGCACACAATTAGCATATGAGGAAGACCCTGCCAGCTTTAGACAGGCATCCTCTGGGGCTGCATTTTAAAACTGAAATCGACAGAATCAGGTGGGAGACCGATGTGTGAAGTCTCTTCTTCCATTTTACCTCCCTCCGTGCACAACTTCTGCTAGCTTCCCCCAGCACTCAAGCATAAGCCTCCAGTGGAAAACATCCTGAAGGCAAATGTTTAATTACAGAAAATTCCAATGGGGAGGTCAGGTCAACCATGCCTTGCAGATTTGATGTAATTTTCACTCTGATTTCTTAGTCAATAGGAAATCGAGATGGAGGCTAGCAGCTTTTCCAGAAAAAAAAATGTTCTGCACAATGTGATTGCTTCAAATTTTCCTTCCATTCCTGCTAGATTTTACTAATTTCTTATGCATCATTCATTGTTCACACATTATTCCTAGTTTCTTATGGTAATTTTTCTATCCAATTTCAATGGCTATGGTTCATTAATTCATTTGTAAATTCTCTGTACCTCCGGATTTGTTAATTTATTTAATATGTAATTTGATTAAATTAAGCAATAAAAACATACACATATGCAAATTAGGTGCTTTACATGAAACAAATCGTGGTACAAGAACTGTGATGAATAACGTGCTTATGTGTGTGTGTGTGTGTGCGTGTGCACGCGCACGCAATGTTTTATGCACCCTCACAGAGCTTTGACGCCTATAATGAAGTTGAATTAGAGTTCCAATGTTGGAAAAATTGCCAGAACGATCCTGTGAGAATGTGGAAGGAAAAGAATATAATCAAGAAATCAAATGCAATAAGCTTTGGAAGAGATTTCCTCAGAGTGTAATGAATTGTTTCTTTCCATTTGTTCACAGAAAATAAACAACAATTAGCATTTCCTTGTCTACTGCAGGTAGATAAATATCAGTCACATAAATATGTTTACTCATTCTTTTCAAGTAATTCAGGAATTGGCTTTTCTAAAAAATCTCTTGTATGGAATTAAGTTATTAGTGGCAAATTCATCATTTGTCAATTGTCCCTTAAACATAGTTACTTGTTAGGCTATGTCAGAGGGCAGAGTGTCTAGAGTTAAACATAGGCAAAACCAGGTGAACATGGAGATATCGAGATAACAAGCATGGGGCTGGATGAACACAGCAGGTCAAGCAGCATCACAGGAGCAGGAAAACTTGACGTTTCGGGCCTAAACCCTTCATCAGAAATGGAGATATCCTTGATTTTAAAAAAAAAAGGACATTAGCGAATTGGCTAAGTTATTATGACAGTCAGTAATATTGTCACCATGGCAGTCATGGAAATTAACTGCCATTGACGGGATTTGAGAGGTTGAGCACAGAAAATTACTACATTACCACAACTTCCCCCTGAATTCTTCAGATTAATTTGAATGCTTGTTACTTTTGTTTTTTCAGCCCCAAACCTGGTATATAGTTTACTCATCACATCTGACAGCAAGAGAATAGCTGAGGCCTCCAGTTATAATCCAATATTCCCGATGGAATAATTTTGTTCTTATGTCTACTCGATAAAAAGATCAAAGCTTGGTGGAAAGGATGAAAGTGAAATTGAAGATAATGTTGAAGGTTTTCAAAAATTGCATTTTTCGTTCATTCATGGGATGTGGACATCATTGACTGGGCCAGCATTTATTGCCCATCCCGAGCTGCTTTTGATAGTGTGGTGGTCAGATGCCTTCTTGAACCACTGGAGTCTTTTTGCTGTAGGTAGGCCATTAGGCAGGAAATTTCAGGATTTGGTTACAGTGACATTGAAGGAGCAGTGATCTATCTCCAAGATATATTTCAGGATGGTGAGCAGCTTGGAGGTGAATTTGCAGATGGTGGTTTTGGCAGTAGATGTTGTCTAAGGTGTTTTGGTGAATTTCTGGCGTGCATCTTGTAAACTGTACATACCGCTGCTACTGAGCAGTGGTGGACTCAGTGGATGCTTGTGGATGTGGTGCCAATCAAACAGGCTGTTTTGACCTGGTTAGTGTCCAGCTTCTTGAGAGTTTTTAGAGCTATACTTTTCCAGACAGATGGAGAGTATTCAATCACAATCCTGGCTTGTAACATGTAGATACTAGACAAGTTTTGGAGAGTTGAATGGGGAGTTACTTGCTGCAGCATTCCAAGTCTCGTACCTCCTCTTACAGCTATTGTATTTATATGTTTATTCCAATTCATCTCTGGTCAATATTATCCCCCAAAATGTTGAATAGTGAGGGATTAGGTTAAATTCTATCTTGTTGGAGGTGGTCATTGCCTGGACTTGGTGTGACACTACTGTAACTCCCTACTTTTATCCCAAGCCTGGATACTGTCCAGGTCTTGCTGCATTTGGACATGGACCTCATCAGTATCTAAGAAGTCACATATGGTACAGAACATTGTAATGAACATTTACACTTGATCTTATGATGGAGGGGAGGACATTAATGAAGCAGCTGAAGATATTGTTCTGAGGACGCTCTCCTGAGAAACTCCAGCAGTGACGTCCTGGATCCAAGATGACGGAACTCCAATACCATCACCATCTTCCTTATGCCAGGGATGACTCCGACCAATCAAGTTGATTCCAAACTTTATTCCAGCTTTGTTACGGCTCCGTAATGCCACATTCATTTAAAGGTGCCTCAATAATAAGGAAAGTTACTCTGACCTCACTGTGAAATTCAGCTCTTTTGTCCATGTTTGAATTAAGGCTGTAATAAGGTCAAGAATTAAGTGGCTCTGACAAATTCCAAACCGAATGTCAGTGAGCAGGTTATTGTCAAGCAAGTGCTCCTCAGTTGCATTGTTGCTATCCCCTTCCATCATTTTACTGATGACAAAATAGTCTGAGAAGATGGTAATTGGTTGGGTTGGATTTGTCCTGATTTTTGCGTGATATGCAAAATATTTTAAAAACTTATCTTTTGGACTGAGAAGATCAAGTCAATAAAATTTTAATCTTATATTGCCTCCATGAACATTAGCTGCAAACGTCAATTTATCAACGTCATCCAGAGTAATTAAAGTAACCATGACTACAGGTACCAGGTTGTATTTCTGTGGATATTATAAACATAATAGAAAAGGCATAAAAAGTGCCTGGAGAATATTATTATAATTTTGTAAGTTTACATTCATTTTTTAAAGTTTTCCATTAAGCGTTCATCTATGTATATGTTACAATCTAAAATGTTTACAATTTTGTTCAAAGGAGTAGAATATTAAAGTTAGCCAATCAGATGAATGAATGAAGTCAGCTTCAAAGCCTCCTTGGCAATTTTGAGGAAAAGTCAGCTGACAGGAGATTCCATTAATTAAGGGTGACTGCAAAGTCATTGTGCTCACAGTAAGATGTCATTTTTTAAAATGCGTACATTAATGCATTCGGGCAGACTGTAAAAAGCGGGTTTATCTCGATGCATGTAGTGGAGGAATAAGTTCATCACTAAGAAGACTTACTTCGCAAGTCAGTACCATTTCCTTGCAGCTCCTCCAAACAACAGTATGAAGGGAAGACATCAATTTCTAGTAGATGGGAGAAGGAAGCCATCGGGCCTCATAAAAAATGTGTATCTGGAGGTATCAGACATCATTAACAGCTTACTAGCAGTTCCAAGGTTCTGAATATAGTGAAGTGGAGATGCACTGACCTTGGTGTGGCCTGGAAAAGCAACTGGCATTTACAATGGCAAACTGGAAATTTGTAATGCTGACAGGTCCTTGGATAGGCCAGTTCCATGCACCAAAGTTGAAATTAAAGCATCCAGTTCATGCGCACTTATATCTCGTTGCTAATGATGGGTATACGCGCATTTAGATGGTCAACTAAGCAGTCAGCTGCTCCCTTCACATGAGAAAAGCCAACTTCAACCCCAAGGCCAGCTGCTGTCTCAACCCAATTAGCCTGATCGGTTGCAAATTTGATACACCAACCTGGTGGTACATGGCATCTGTGACTGTTTTGATGACCCTTTCTGAAAACATGCAAATGATGAAGGAACAAAACTAGAAAGTATCATGTGAACAGCCACTAGTTCTTGTCCATGATTTGCAGCTGTTGCTGTGGCTGTGAGCAATGGCGCTAAATCCCTAGAGTAAATTTTCCTGTTCAGTCATTTTTTAAATTGTATGTGTGTTATTTGGAATCTTCAAATGAAACCAAAGCTGCTTACAGTTTACCAGAGTTTACCAATTGAGAGATTAATGAGTTTTTGTGAAGAAACCAGAAAAGCCTGCTTTTTACAGCCTTAGACTGCTGATGCAGAGAAGTCACAGGGATCTTCATCTGAACCCTCGAATGAAACACACACAGAATAGTTAAGCACTAACATCACCATTAGCTTTACAATCACTGGGTGACTATCACTGCCCAAAGGTGCAACTCCAGCTCCAGTATACAGAATAGCTTATCCACCACTTTTCTGGAGAGATGCAGACTTGTTGAGATTGGTACTTGGACACCTCCATGAAGCTGAGCCTCTGACAGTTCATCCGTTGAACTAGGTAACACCTTCTGCAACCATGATGCTGACTTCTTGTTGCAGTGAACCTTCCTCATTCACATGCAATGGCTTCCTCAACCTCCTGGAGCTCCCCTGACTGCTGCACAAGTGTTCGATATGAATGCATGCCCATCTCTTTGCCACTTTCCTCCTACTGAAGGAATGAAGTTCTGAAAGCATTCACCCCAAATGAAGACTACAGCACAATGAGCCTCTCAAAAGGCTTGTCCTCTCTTGCCAGCAGCAGTTTTGGACATGAGATACTGTTCAACTCAATCTGTGCATCTTCTGACCCCTTGCTAAATTATTATTCAGCTCACCCTTGATTCTCTATACACATTTACTTGCTAAGTATCTCTCAGTCAGGAAGCCTCTCAGACTGGGAACTTGATAAGCACAAGACATCTGAAATTTATTATGTCACAGTGTTAAAAACTAGTTGCTTAGAGAGTTTCAAGCACATTTCGATATATGTTGCTCTGTGAAATCAACATGTTTATCTTGAAAAGCATTCTACTTTAGTATCAGTATTTTCATCCACAGTTCTGAAAGGTGAATGATGGCAGACTAGGCTTTGGTGACGTGAGTTTAGAAATAGTCTTACCCCAGGTCTCCCATTCAATTAGATCACGAGATTGTTGACTTCGCTCCACTTACCGACTGTTGGTCTGTGAAACTTAAATTTTTGTTAGGCAAGTATTCTAGCAGTCTAAGATATCAAATGAAGGAAATAAGTAGAAGCATTCAACCAGCCAAAGGACTTTATTTGTTATAGCTTAGTACAGCAAACATTTTTATCAACCGGGTGTGCTGGCTGATCAAATATTCCAGATAACCAAGAGGTCCACATTAATTAATACTAAATCACATGCTATGTAATAGAAACATAATGCAGGGTAGTATACATATCACTGTTGGACTTTATTTACAGCATAAGTCTCTTAAATAATAATGCAATTTTGCCTTAAATAAATTAACCGGCAGAGAGCTATCTCACATCCTCAACTGATTGATCGGACATCATGGAAATCACAGTAATGCAATAAACTATCAGTATTACAGGTCTATAATTTTTGCCAGGTTATCAAGACTGCCGGTTCATTAGGTGCCAGTTGAAACAAAGTCTGCTGTACTTTCAAAGTTATGTCCTCCTTTCCCTAACTGCTGTCTGACCCATTCCATGCTCAGCCATTCCTGTGCATCATCCTCATTACTGACGGATGGAGTTGCTTTGTTCATGCTCATCTTCAACATTATCCTCACCTTCATGACCTTCCCCTTCAACTTTCTTCATTGTGATGTTTTGTAGTATGGAAGCTTGTCCAAGCAACATTTTGTTCCAGTAGTGGTAAATAAGGACTATCAAATTTTAAATTTTATTCATCTGATTGTTATACCCCAAATCTTTCAGATGGCAATCCAAACCTAAAATGACTGCAGTTATCACCCAACCACACAGATTGAGGCAAACTTTGGAAGCACCATGTGGAATAAACAAAGACATCGATATTGACATTACCCTTTTTATATAAGGGATCAAATCTTGCAACTGAGTTAACATCAAGAAATTCACATCTCCTATTAAATTCACACATGCACAATAATTTCACATATTGGGAGATACCAGTTAACCAGCTTCAAAAGACAATGGAGCCAAATTCTGGAATACATACTGATTAGTATTTCAAAGCTATTTTTAAACAAATAAGTAGAGAGCAGAAAGAAGTAATTCGTGACAAGAACTGGAACTCTTCCCCTCCCTGCTAGTTTCCCTTATCACATTAGAATACAGCACCCAGTTAAAAAAAAAACAAATTGGGAAAGCAACCTTTCACTGAGAACTTCAAAATATCGACAATTATGTGACTGCTAATTATACAAGCTAGACACCAAGTAATTGTGCTCTTAGATTAAGAATACTGCAAAGACTCGAACTGTCTTACCATTATTTTCTTTAGGGTTAGTAGATACTGGTATTTCTTTCTTTCACTCAAGAAAACTTTGTTGGCACCTTCATTTATTTTAAGTGAACTACATTTTAATTGAGGTGTTATAACTGCATGCTAAAAAGTAGAAATATTGTTACCAACTGAGAACAGGTTAAAAAGTGGGGAGTCAATCCCATTCCTCACCTCATCATAACAATTCCTTTCACACATGTTCTTCTGGTCACAAAATGCATGCAAATTTAATGGTAATGAAGTTTTAATTTTTTTTTGTTTTTATTCTGATAATATACATTCAAGTGCTAGAAGTGTCATTGCTAATTATATTCAATGCATTAATTTACCTCAAAAAAATTAACACCAGAAGAAATTGCTTCATCAAGTACTTTTATTTTTTTAAACACCTCAATTAGGTCAAACTTAACACTCAAGGGAATACAAGCATAGTTATGCAAGTTGTTTTCATAATTTCAACTTTTAAGCCCTAATATCATTCTGATCAATTTGCATGCTTTAACAGATATGAACTGAGGAGAAGCAGCTTAAATAGTATTTTAAAGGCTATGACTTGCAACTAACTTATTCCTATTTTTCAGCATATTACCAAAGTGGTGGATGAGGACATGTCCACAAGTGTTATTTATAGGAATCCATTTATATGGATTTCCCATGGGAAAGATGGAAAATGCTGGGAAGTCTTGTGGTGCAAATTTGTAGCATGCCAGTCTTTGAAGCAGAATCTCCAAGCTAAAATCCCAGTCTAGCACTTCGTCATGGAAGGTACCTTTATAATACATCAAAACAGACTGACGGACAGCATGCAAATCTTTCACTATGGCATTTAGAGTTCGAAGACTCATAGTCAGCCATGCCTGATGTGAAGTAGCAGCCCTCAAGCTACAGCCTCTGGCTTCAGACAAGTAACACATTCAAGGAATGTGGCAAACATTGGCAAACTATGGCAAACAGACAAAAGCATGTATTTGCTTTGATGCATTTCTCTCTAGATATGAGAAGGTTTCTAAGTCTTTTGGCAAGGCAGCCAATAAGGTTGCAGGAAAGACGATAAAGCAAAATTGAAAGTACATAAAATTCAAAGAGAGCTATTGGATTGTTGAGATTGAGACAGAAGCTGCTATGAATGCCAAATGGCAACAAGTGACTAGTGGTGCACTCCAAGAAATCTGTGCCAAGGCTTCAGCTGTCCACTGTATTTATGACTTAAATGAAGGAATATAGAACATTACATCAAGGTTTGCTGTCTCTAAGTATGATAGAACAATACATAGTATGAATGGGAACAGAAAGTTGCAAATGGACAATGATAATTACGTAAATTAGGTACAACTGAAACTGACAGAATTAAATGCAAGGGATGTGTAAAAAAAGTCATATTGCGATCGAAGATAGATAGATCAATGTATTTCTAAATGATGAAGAGCTAGATACCATACAGGAGCAGATAGATTTAATGGATCAGTGTACAGCACTCACTCAAAACATGCAAAACAAAAAAGGTACAAATGTTTAATTCAAAGATTCCCAACCCTATGATTGAACAAATTTACTTTCATCTCAATCCTGTTTAGTTGACCCATTACTCTGAGGTTGTGGCCCTGTTTTATAGGTACCACAGGGGAAACATTTTCTCAACATCAGTTTTGTCAACCCACTTAAAGATTTTATGTTTCAATGAGAATATCTCTCATTCTTCTAAACTCCAGTGAATACAGGTCTAGTCTACCTCATTTCAGCACACTGGACAAGTCCATCATCCTCGGGTCACAGTTCACCAGGAGAGCTGGGCAAGACATTTAGTCAGAGGTAAGTTTTAAGGTGCATTTTGAAGGAGGTGGAAATGACAGATGTAGACAGAGTTAGGGATGGAGCTCCTGAGTTTAAGGATTAAGCAGCCGAAAACACCCAACCTCCTGAAGAGCTATAAAGTCAGATTATCAAAGGCTTGCTGAAAGTGGTAGGATTTGAAGGAGGAAAGCTTCTAAGCTGCCAGAACCATTTTGGAATTAAAGAGAATTTTGAAAAAATCATGTGCATTTGCTATCATTGCAGCTACTTACTTTACAGTTTTTGGATTGGACTCTATCAAGTCCAGGAAATTTTATAGCTTTCAGGACTGTATAAACTATCTGCGTGAAATTTTCTAATTTTTGTTATTCCTAATCTTCAAATCACACTACTACTGCTTCCTGATGGTTTGTAAGTGTTATGAGGAAAGGGCAAGAATGTAGACATGAACAGTGTTGTATCAGCCATTATCCAATTGAACGGCGGAGCCGGCTCAGGCGGCTGAGTGGCCTTCTCCAGTTCCTATTTCTTATGGTCTCTACTCTCCTTATGTAATCACTTACTAATCAGGACTTCTCTATTCTGTCTGTCTTTTCAAAATGTGCATCCTGAAAGGTCCATTTTCCAAAATTTTCCAAACTCACCTGTCTGCATTTGTGTCATTAGTTTGTTTATCTTATTATGAATACCTTGTGAGTTCAGATAAAGAGCCCTTAATTGTACTTTGTAAATCATCACTATTTGTATTTACCTTATCTGCTGATGCTGTATCACTGACAAATTCTGCCACATTCTGTCTGACATAGTTTGTCTTTACCTGAATCACTATTCATTAGATTTCTAAATTTCTTTTTACCTTATCCCTTTCTTATGGACCAGACTAAACCCCCTCAAAATATAGCAGAAAAATCCCTAGTCCCTAACTTTTTCTTATTTTAAAGACAAATACCAGGCATTGCATTCCAGATGCAATTCGATTGATCAACCTACTAGTCTCAAAGCAAAACACTTTATTTATACGTTATTGTTAAAATATACAACAAAAGAAAGAAGAAATTGGCTTAGCAGTAACTCTATTAGAAAACTTAACAGAATAATAGATTATTTAACTACTAAATAGTAACCGTTCCAATATAGAACATCCCATAAACCCTCGGCAAAGGTAAATTCAGTAAAATAGATTGTCTCACATGCAATTCTCTAGCCCAGGAGGAAAAACATCAGGAGAAAACTCAGAGAGAGAGAGAGAGAGAGAGAGAGAGAGAGAAAGAGTCATAGGGAGAGATGTACTGCAGCTTCCAAACTCAACTTCAAGACCCCAGCAAGTGCTACTGAAAACTAAAACTAAAAAAAAATCCTGGCTCTGGTGAAGCTTGACCCTGAAGCTTGACCCCACCCATTCAGACTGCTTCTATTTTTCCAACCTTTTTTTTAGAAAAGCCTCACAAGCTGTTTACTTTATTAATTCAAGTAGAAAACTTGGTACCTCTGTCTTAAAATCTCTCCTCAAAAAAAGAAACAAGACAAAATACATGTCTTAAAGCCATAGCATTGTCACATCTCCCCCTTTATCTTTTAGTTTAAGTCCCTTTCCAGGGGTCTCATGGCACAGTGGTAGTGTGGGTCAAGGGGCCTGGATTCTAATCCGAACTGTTCCAGTTATGTATGTGTTGAAGGGTCTAGGCCCAAAACATCAAGTTTTCCTGCTCCTATGATGCTGCTTGGCCTGCTGTGTTCATCCAGCCCCACGCCTTGTTATCTATGTATCATAACATGTCTGAACAGGTAGATTAGAAACATTTAAAACCTTATTCACAGCCCCACCTGAACAGTTAGACACATTTTCCTGCTGTCCATCTTTCCTTCTAACTTTGCTTCATTCAGACATCTCACAGCAAGATGAGGAAGAAAATTCAAAAGGCTCCTCTGTTTTCATCAGTGTCACAACTAGCATCATTCAGTATGTTCCTGCCAAACCCATAGATATCCACCTGACAGGCTATGAGTTAGTACTGACACAATTCTCAATGCCAATTAAAAATCAACACTATGTAATTTTTTATGTGTTAATGTCATTCAGGTTCATTATTAGTATAAAACTTCAGTTAACAAATTAGAATTCTTGATGTACACCATTGAAACACTTCGGAAAGTAAAGCAGATTCCTTCTCTACACCAAAGAGGGAATGGTGTAATGTTCTGTTTGTCCACAAGTACGACTAAAAATATGTACAGAAAAAACTAAATGTATACAATGAATAAAACAGCACTAGTGCAGTTTACAGCTCTGGAAGCCATTCAAAGTTAAAAGGACTTCTTAAACTCAGGGTACTAAGCCTGTGGGGTCAATGTTACCAGGAAAGAATTGTTATGGAGGGTGAGGTCCAAGGTAAGCAACAGACTCAAATAGCTTCAACGCTACAAGTCCAATTTTAATAGCAATGCTTTATTTTAACATGATTGTTAAGTGTCATATTGGCAGTTCACCTGCTTTGTTCATTTCTAGAAGCTCTAGAAAGGCAAATGGGTTGAATACAGCTCCTGAAGAGAATTTGCAATTTGCTGATATTTGACATGATACTAGGCTCTCACTTGCAATCATAGAGGAGATTCAACCCAGTGATCATTGCAGAGAGCCTCTGGACCTACCATTACACTTGCTTCAGATCTCTGCAGGACAGTCAATAATACTTCTCATGGTTGATGTGACCCTAGTTATGTGTGAACTGCTCAAGCATTGTGGGGTTTCAAAGAGATGTTAGGAGCCAAGATAGTAATGATGGCAGCCCTTCTCCACGAGCCAACCGCTCATAGGTTTGCAGTACTGAAGAATTAGGAAGGGCTGACTTTTGAGAGAAAAAAGGTGTGTGTTAGATTGGTGCAGAAAATGAATGAATCACGACATCAGCCTGACACAATAAACAAGTTATAAAACAAAATCTTACGTAATATCTTGTCTACTGAATCTGCGAATAACAGTAAAACAAAATAAATTATTTTCTGAAATTAGATTCAAGCAATGTTTTTGAGTGCTGCAATGCATCAAGGTTTCAAAAATAATTCCTAAGTCTTTAATCCAAAGGGAGAACACTTCAGTGGAAGTACATGATCTTCTGATTGCTATTAACATTTTGAAGACCTTGAGCACACTATAGAGAACAATCATTAAATTTCTCAGGTAAATGAACAGAATCTCAAGTTACACAATAGGTTCATGACAACAGCTGGGAAACAGCTACGATTTCGTCAAGCAAAAGTCATGTTCTCAAACAAAAAGCAGTTCTCTACTGAAATTAAAAGCCTATCATTGGTCCAAAGCAAAATGTCTGGATTCATATTAGTGTTCATTTTCAGTGAAAAATGTTTTGGATTTTCACAATTTGGAACAATTTAGTCCATCTAGCAGCTGTTCCCTCCACAAAATAATATGAATTGGAAATGGGAGTTATGTTAACTTCATGCTTCAACGCTGGATGGGGAGCCAGCACACTTCAGTAGCAACGTACAAACTATTCAACTATAATACACATGGACTCTAAATTTCTCACGAGACAGTCAATAACATTCCTTGTTTGGTGCACAACTGTTTTTTTTTTAAGTGTGTGCTAAGCAAGTGGGTTTTGCTGGCTGGGCCGCATTTATTGCCCATCCCCAATTGCCCTGTCAACTGAATAGCTTACTAGGGCCATTTTACAAGGCAGTTAAGAGTCAACCGTAGAGCTGTGCTCTGGTGTCATATGCAAGCCAGGCAAGGACAATAGATTTAGTACGATAAAAGGATATTAATAAACCAGATGGGTTTTATTCAACAATAGTTAACTTGTTGCTAGTGCATTAGCTTTCAATACCAGAATTTTTGTTTTAATTCAAATTTTACCAGCCATCACGATTGGATCAAATCCTATGTCCCAAGAACATTAAGATGGGTTTCTGGATTACTAGTCCAGTGATACTACCATGACTTCACCGCCTTGGCATATAGGAACGCTTAGCTACATAATGCTGACCCCAGCTGAGCACATGATCTTTCCCACATAAAAGACATTACAGTGGTCAACACAAACTGTTAGAGATTCACAGAACTAGTCAGTGACAATATTCAGGGTTTCTTACTACAACATCCTTTTCCTACCCTACTGCTTCTGTCTAAATATGCACATAAGCATCTTTCAGAAGCCACATATTTCTTTCTGCTCCCAGTTAACAATACAAGTCGCATCTTGCCTTCTCTTTCATTTCACTTGCTGAACGTGTTGGGGTTGTGTAATTTCACGATGAGAAGAACAGCCTTCCGGAGAATCCATGGCCATCTGACCTGACCCTAGCAAGCACCAGCTCAAAAGGTCACATGAAGCACAGTGTGGAGGACAGACTCCAGGCTCAACTCTTTATAGACTGCAGCTGTACGGTGGTAAATTACTACCTCTGCTTAGGCCTCAGATGTAGACTTTTGAGGATACAGCTACTATCACAACCTGGATAGGAAAAGTGCACTGGAAATTATGGCCCAATATACGACAAGTCACCACAAATGTGCAAATGATCAATATAAAAATCACTAAGACAGATACATCGCCTGACTTTGACCACAAAGACAAAAGAAACACATACCACAGAATCCCTACAGTGTGAAAGCAGGCCATTCAGCCCACTGGGTCCACACCAACCCTCTGAAGAGCATCCCACCCAGACCCAACCCCACTATCCTATCCCTGTAACCCAATCTTTTCCATGGTTAACACACCTAGCTTGCACATCTCTGGACACCACGGGCAATTCAGCATGGCCAATCCACCTACTCTGCACATTGTTAGACTGTGGAAGGAGTCCAGAGCACCCAGAGGAAAACCACGCAGACATGGGTAGACTTGTGCAAACTCCACACAGACAGTCGCCTGAGGGTAGAAGCAAACTCGGGTCACTGGCACTGTGAAGCAGCAGTGCTAACCACTGAGTCACCACACCACCCAAGTTTCAATCAAAACAATAACTCATAATAACAAATGTATCCTTTAAAAAAAGTGGTGAAAGGATTAATCCCAAAAAGGAACAAGTTATGAAAATCAACAGTTGAAGCCACAGAGAGATAAGATAGTTGACTGCAATATCTCAGAATAAAGGAAAAGCCAAACAACAAATTATCTTGATGCCTGCACATGCAACATGGAAAATAGGAGACCTAATGCAGAGAGCGTGGTCAGGTCAATGGTCTTGACAGTGGCACCCAATGATGAATTAATCATAACTGTTGCCAGAAGTCCAAGCACAGATGTGAATAACATACTTCCTGTGATCCCAGTCAAGCTGGATATTGAGGTAGTAGAAATAATTTCTAATGATGATGACATGGGGATAGTGATGGGTAAACATAATGAAATTTGAGAACAGTCAAGGGCACTCTGACACCTGGAGGAACCTGAAGTGTGCACTAAATCTTCTCTTCCATCATTTTGTTTCCTTCAGTTCACTGGGAAAATAATGAAAGTGTACCTTACGATTTAGAGAACCTCGCACGACTCTCTGGCAACAGTGAATGGCAGACTTCGAGATGTCACCTGCTGCAATCCTGAACAGTTCTTTAGCATGGAAAAGGAGGGTCTTGTAATCTGGATCATGTACGCCCTTGTTTCAGACGCCTGTTACGAGTTCAAGAAACATAGTTCAGTGCCTCAGTCAAGAGTCTGGCATATTGGGCATACCTTTTTTACTGGCCCAGGAGGGTCAGTACAGATGGTTGGGTGTGTTAAATCCCTCAAAATGCCAGCAGGCAGGAAACCCAAAATGGCCCTGTTCATTTCCAGCTTTTATGGGAACACGTTCCAAGGACTATGAGAAATCCCATGAAGTTGTCAGGTCAGTCTTTTACATATCCCATTCATTGTGTCTTTAATGAGTAAGCATGTGGATTTCTCTGAACCAGCTGGAATATGCCAGTGTAATACAGCAAGGGTACAGTATGAACTCAGTCAATGAAGCTGTCAGGATGGAAAGCCTGTAAAACAGTGAAACGTTTCCTCGGGACTCTGCTCTTTACTATTTTACAGGTGAATTTTAACATTTAGTAAGTAATTTCATCCGCCTTGGACTTTGCTTACTTTGATGTTACCTGCTTTCACTGTAACATGGGATCAGTTAATGCAGCTATACCTTGGCCTTCTGATGAACAACAAGGGCAGCAACCACACCAATACCAGGAGCACCAGAAACAACAGCAAAGGCCTCCCCATTTAACAACATGTCACTCCATAGGGCGCCAAGGGGATGATTCAAGGAGACAATACACGTGGCAATGAATGCACAGGAAGAGGAACCGCAACAGAATAAAGCATCTGTGCCTCAAACTTTCACGGTTGATCGCTCCTGACAAGACGTCCTTCTGAGAGGGTCACGTGAGTGTGTCATGACAGTACTCATCAAGGTTACCACAACCGAATTTCTTCATTTCCTCCACCATCCAGGGATCTGCAAGTGACATATTTACTATCCACAAGTGTTTCTCCCAAGCGGCAGAGGTTGTATTTGGTAAGTGCCTAACTCATGTCTGCTTTGACACTTATGTCATATTGATTTTGATTGATGGTTCCCAAAGGGGGTTATAGGTTGCATAGAACTGCCTGAGAAGGGGCCTTGAGCACTTTCTTGAAGTATTGTGCACCATATTAGTGTAGGTACTTCCACAATACTGTTAGTTCGGGAGTACCAGGAAATTGGCCCAGTTATGATGAAGGAATGATATTTGTAGGTCAGGATGATGTCTCATTTGGAGGGGAGTTTGGAGGTAGTGGCACTTTCATGACTCAATGGTCCTTGTTCTTATCACGAGAAGTCACGGGCTTCAAAGTTACTTTGGAAGAAGCTTTGGCCAGTTTCTGTAATACATCTTGTAAATGTGTGTCAGTGTGCTGGTGGTGGAGGGAAAGATTGTGATGGAAGATTGTAGATGGGATGCAGATCACACAGGCTGCTTTGACATCAGTGGTGACCAGCCTGTTGAAAGTTGTTGAATCTGTAATTGTTCAGGGAAGTACAGTATTCCATAATATTGCTGACTGCTCCAAGGCACTCCTACAGCTTTGTTCAATCCGCACTTCTAATTGTGTCATCAACAGCAAATCTGGATATATGGCTTCCTACTCTTTTGCAAATTTGTTACTACAGGTACATCCAAACAATGGTCAGAAAAAATATATATTAAAATGCATTATTTTATACTGAATTAAAACTGCAGTAGGTTTCTTTGGAAGAGATTCTGGGGTGTGCATTCAGAGGCTGTAATGCCAGCCACTGAACAATGATTTTCTTGGCAGAGTCCTGGGACTGGTTCTAAGGGCCCCTGATACATTCATCACATTTCTTTATCCTAGCTTGGAGCTTGTTGGGAAGGGAAGAAATGAACAAACTTTGCACTGGCAGCCTGTATCTACACTGAGTGTGGCTGGTTTTTTTTGGTTTGGTTGGCAGTTCATAGTGAGAGAAGGTAGGAAAATCTTCCACTCACCCCATGTATCACAGACTCACATAAGTCATCAGGAATCCTGATTGGAGAATCAACATGTGGGGTGGGAGGTCGTGCTGCAATTAAACATTGGGATGAGGAAATGGGGCCAGGAAGTAGCCTCAATTTGTAGAAAGTTTCTGAAATCCTCACTAGAAAAGGGTTACTTGTCATCTGAAACTGAAACACCAATTACGTACCCTCATAACATGGACAATGTCTTATGCAGACTTTCTACTTCCAGCATTCCCATGTCTCTCATAAGGCTGAGTAAGGTAACATTTTCAAGAAACGTTTTACATTTTAAAAAAAGGTCTTTCCTGTATATTCAAAATTTGACGATTGAACATTAATAACTAAAATACTGAAATACTTACAAATCTGCTGTTGCATACTGATACCCACTGCACCTCTACTCAATGATTGATGACAGACACCATCAAGTCATCAACCACCCATTCCCACCCACCTCCCCCAACCCACCCCTATTTCAACAATTCTCATAGCTGTCAAATTGTTCAGTTTTGGGAGTTACACAAAATCTGAGACATAAAAATGAGGTTGTACCAGGAAAAGATTTGGGTAACATAGGACTTCAGCTTTTCACTGTAGTGCTATTTTCTGCTTCATACCTCCAGAGTTCACTTCACCTAAATATAAAAACTTGATCCATGGCTCAACGTCATTCTCCTTGTAAAAACTTCCATCAAATTCAATCATTTAATTGTCATTGTTAGACAAGTATTCCCCAAACATTCAATTCTTAAATTCAGACTGACCTTAAACATCTCACCTTTGTGTGATGTGGGTGCAGAGGAATGGATGTGCGTTTAAAATAGATTCTACAAAGACAAGTCTTTTGAGAAATAAAATTCATGTCAACAGATTGAAAGCTCCTCCAAATATTCAACGTTTCCAAAGGAATAAAAGATTCTCCAAAGATTGTGGTCATATTTGAACAGGTACTTTAACTGAAGTTATTTTTGTAAATAAAAATGTAGGAAATGAATTCATATCTAACACTTAGTCAATATTGCACTTTTAAAGTAAACAAATCAAAGACCAAAACTAAATTTTACAGGATTATTTTTGAGCTATTTTGGGAACTTGTTGCTGGGTAAGAAGTATTCTTTAATCTTTAAAACGCACTTACACAATCTTTGGGACACCAAAGAGGAGAGCACAAAGCCAAAAAGGTGATTAATACGTTAGTGGTTTAGACATCGAAGTTGATTCTGTCAGTAAGATAATTCTTAGCTTATTTCAGAACACTGTGACAACCTCAAATACTGCACTGGGTTGTCTTGTGCTGAAAATTTGTCCTGTGTTATCTGGAATGCTTTTCCTACCACCTGTGAAAACCAGGTAACTAAAAAAAAAGAAAACAGATATAGAAAGTCAGCCAAGATGTTTAAACAGATTCCTGTGAGAGCTACTGCCGTGTCAAGAGACTAACTTGGACATTAGTTAGCAGTTATGAAGGATCACTGGACTCAAAATGTCAACTTTATTTTCCTCTCTACAGATGCTGCTAGATCTACTGAGTTTCTCCAGCACTTTCTGTTCTTGCTTTTGTTAGGAGTTACTTGTTTTAATTCAAATATGATCCCATGTCCCACCTCCATTGACATAGAAAAGCGTAACAGTTTCACATTTTCCTCATGACATGAAAATAAGTTACACAGATAAAGTGAGCCCAGTCCTGACTGCTGTCATGCTTGTCCTCTGTTGTAAAAAAAGAACTTTACATTTTATATTTGACCTCATTTTCCTAAGTGGTTTTTTGCACTGCCTTACAATATATTAAAAATAGATGAGTACATGAGATGAACATAATTATCTGATTCAAATTAGAAGGTGTTGCTATCATTACATCCTATATTGAGGCCAGATGATTAGATACTTGGTAGTGACTGTTATCCTACACAGAAAAGGCACAGGATCCACACAGATCAATGATTGATGTCACCAAATGAAAGAAGTTAACACAGCAAAATTATACTGTCGCACTTTGTATCAATAATATGTGGCCAACATGTGAAAACTCAATAATTGAAACGTTACAAGAAAATGTTGGCATTTATTTCCAATAATAATATACTATATAAGTCAGTCCTGAGCAAACTTATATGCTTCTCAAACAACATAGTTTCTGATAAACTAGCTAAGGAG
Source organism: Ginglymostoma cirratum (assembly GCA_024137785.1). Classification (NCBI taxonomy): domain Eukaryota; kingdom Metazoa; phylum Chordata; class Chondrichthyes; order Orectolobiformes; family Ginglymostomatidae; genus Ginglymostoma; species Ginglymostoma cirratum. The sequence goes on from JAHRHZ010000139.1 coordinate 44,218,460, forward strand.
CTTTGGCATTGGTAAATTACACAATATTAAATTACAATATTTTGACAACATAAAATTCTTGGTTCTTTAAAAACAACTTGTTTAATAACTCGACTTGGGAAACAAAATGGTTATTTAAAGCCATGAAGAATGTGAGGTTGAGGAATTTTCGTCAAACAAGTTTTAACTGAGAAATTGACTTCATATGCATTGTAACTATTCTTGCTATAAATGTTGACATGATAGACTCTGTTGTTTTTGCACCTGATTTTATTCTACAATTTCAAATCATACTACAAATAGTTCAACAAAGTGAAATTGCATTAAGTGTATTAAATAAGCGAAAACAGGCCCAGAAATTTCTCTACTTAAATAAAGGTACCATTTATTTGTCATGTCTTAACTGGAGCAGCACATCTGCTCAGGCTGATTGAATGAAAAGTTGGGTTATTTTTAAGAAAACAAAAAATAGGTGTTACCCAGATCACACTAGATAAATTTCAGCTATACCACAAAATACAATGCTCTTTATTTCCAATGATGTCATACTATATAAGCCAACCCAAACCCAAAGCTTTCCTGCTCCTATGATGCTGCTTGGCCTGCTGTGTTCATCCAGCCCCACACCTTGTTATCTCGGATTCTCCAGCATCTGCAGTACCTTTTATCTCCAAGTCAAACTTACTTGCTTCTCAAACAAACCACAGTTTATAAATTCAATTCAATTCCAAGGTACAAAAAAATTAGCAAGAAAACTGATAATACACAAAATATGGAATTTAAAACTTCCCAATCTAATGTTATTTTTGGACAGAAAGTTTCAAACAGCCAAAAATTAAGAATCTACAAATAAATCCTACAATGTTCATTATCTTTAGCAATTGGTTAAACTGTTTTTGGCAACATTTTCATGATTATAAATCAAACACCTACAGTTACCTGTAATTTCTATCTATTAAGTGGATCTGCTCAGGATCAAATAGTAGTATCTGAGATGCAAAATTTTACCTATAAATACCGAGTGGATATTGGTGGCCTGCTGAAGAATAACCTCACACCAGTCTTCAACAAATTCTACAACTGAAGATTCGCTACTCATCCATTTGAGAGACTACAAAATTTCTTGTATTCAGTGAAAGGAGGATATTGAATTAACTCTCAGCCAGTAGCACAGGCACAGATTTTGTTCCTACTGTGACCAGCCATCAACTTTCTTTGGTTCATTTTCTATGATACATGCTTCCTTCACTCTACAGAAGTTGTTTCATGTTACAACAGTCCCAAGGTTTCAACTAAGCTATTCAAATCAAGACAAAAGATGAAAAAGGAAATGGTCAACTTAAGTGAGCCTAGCAGCCTGAAACTTCAGCTGTAAGTGTTAAGGTTATATACAAAATTGATAATGTTCTAAAGAGCCTATTCCGAACCGATGACAGGCCAGTGCGTGAAGGAAAATTGCACTCAGTGTCCTTATTACGGAGACAAGAGTCAAAAAAATTATCTGAATCCAAAAAGATCCTTATGAGCTTTGAAAATCAGAATACAACTTAATTATTTTCCCTGTTGAAGAACTTTCTGGAGTTAGCCATTTCTATGGCTAGTCAGATGAACTTTTAGAACAACAGTAACATTTGTTACTCCTCGTGCATGAGATGGATCAGAGGTAATAAAACTGTGCAGAAGTAAGTGTGAACTGCGGCTTGTAGTGAAAGGTTCCTGTATTAGCAGATGTCAGTTCAAGCTAAATAGTCTTGAATAAAGCACTGAAAGCTCTTTTCCCACAAAGTATCAAGTAGAGTTTGCACTAAACCCAGTGCTTAATAACCTGATACTTTATTTGTAGTCATGGAAGGTGTTGCTATGAACAGGGATCAGAGCCCCAAAATACAACTGGCGCTTTTTAGCCCATAATTCCAAATTGTTTTATTAAAAGAGGCCAAGTAACTGCTAGTGTAAATTCAGTGGCCATTTGGCAAAACTTCTGCATGAGACTTAGCTTTACACCTAAAGGTGTCAAAGAAACTTTAAACAGGCTATGACTCCAAGGCTGACAACTCACTGCGCAACTGCAAGTCACTTCCTGTAGGTTATGCTTCAAACTGCAGCCCCATTTTATGTATTCTCCTTTGAAGAATACAAACAAAGGCAGGGGTTAAAAAAAATCAACTCGACTGGATTGTGCCAGTAGAACTGAATATTGTCATGTGTGCTAGCCTGGGTTCAAGTGTTAGTCTGCTGTGAACATCATGGTCAAACAATTATCACTCAGCCAACCTCTCTACTGCAGAAGAGCCCTCTTGGTCTAAGGGCTAGAAGTCAACTTGTTTGTCATTTTTCTCTTTTTAGACTCTCCCCGTATTTCAGACTTGTGTGTAAGCATGTTGTGATGGTATTTCTTCTGACATATACAAATTAAGAAGCTCCCTCCTTTTGTTAATTGGACAAAAGGTGGCTAAATTGGCTGCTTTAAGACAAGAGCACATTTGGGCCTGAGAGAAAGGTATCCACAATGGAAGAAATTCTTCCAGAATTAATCTCATTGCAACAAACCGAGGAATGGGTGCTTAGAGAAGGGGAGCCAGATCACCCCGCCCTTAACAATTTGGGGCATCCCATCTAGAAATTGGGAAACCTCACTCAAATCTGGTTATAACAACATATTCAGGAACTATGCCAAAGATGTTTTCTTTTCTAAGTGTTTGTTCATCTTATGATCTGAATCACAAGCCCCATTTAATATCTGGTCGCAGTTTTTTTAAATTTTCCAGAGTTTACCTTTCTAAATGTTCCCTGCAAAATTACATACTAATTTACAAAATCACAGAAGTGTTGTACTGCAGTAAGGTGGCCATTCTGCACATCGTGGCTGCACTGGCTCTTCAACTGACCATCATTACCTAGTGCCAATCTTCTACTTTTACCCCAAAACCTTGCACACTACATCTATCCAAATAAATCATTCAAAGCCCTTTTGACATTTCAATTAAATCTGCCTCCACCCCATTTCCATGCAGTACATTCCATACTCTTAAATACTCAATCTGGAAATGTTTTTTTCTCACATCATCATTGCTTCTTTTTGCACGTCGCTTTAAATCTAAGCCCCTCTCATTCTTGTTCCATTTGCAAGAGGGAACAGCTTCTCTCTACCTACTCTTGCTAGCCTCCCAAAATTTTGAAAATCTCCACAAAATCTTCTCTTAGCCTTCTTCTCTCCAAGCAGAACAGTCCCAACCTTTTCAAACCATCCTAAGAACTGATGGGTCCATTACTGTAGCCATTGGTGTAAATCCCTGCTGCACTCTCTCCAGTGCTTTTGTTTGATGCCTCTGTCTTCCCTGCCTCACACTTCTCTGCACTGAATCTCATCTGCCACCTATCCATAAGACCCATAAGAAAACAGGAATAGGAATAGTTCATTCGGCCCCTCAAGCGTGCTCCAACATTCAAAACCCTGGATTTCCCTACTGATTCAGAATCTATTACAGCTTTAAATTTACACAAGAACTCTGCCCCCACAGTTCTCTTTGGAAATGAGTCCCAAAGACCTTCAATATTCAGAGAAGAAATTTCTCCTCTTCTCATTCTTAAATTGGCGCCCATTTATTCTGAGACTATGCTGTCTGGCCGTGGATTCTCCCATGAGGGGAATCATCCTCTCAGCATTTACCTTCTCAAGCCACTTAAGAATCCTATATAAAATGAGATTACCCCTTGTTCTTCGACACTCCAGTAGACAGAGTACTAACTGGTTTAATGTATTCTCATATGCCAATCCCTCAAACCAGGGATCATCCTAGTGAACTTTCTCTGATCTGCAAATTCGTCCACTCTATCAACTTGACGATGTCCTTTTGAAGTTTCACACTATCCTCCTCACAGCTTACAATTCTTCCAAGTTTCATGTCATCTGCAAATTTTGAAATTGTCCCCTGCACACCAAGATCCAGATCATAATGTATAATCAGCAGAGCAAGGGCCCCAATGCCTTCAAGAAACTCCAGCAAGTTAGTTAAATACGATTTTCCTTTCAAAATCAATGCTGACTCTTCCTAATGAACTAACCTTTTTTCTATGTGACCAATAACTACATCTACATGGATTCATTAGAAAGAATCAGCATTCATTGATTGTGTAATTTTGCAAAAAGAGATCTCAAATTATCCTGTGTCAGACTAAAAATATTATTCCCCTCTGCCCAAGCCGTTTTGGAAAGGTCCATGCTTTGATGGTGACTGAAAAAAGGATCAGCTTTGACTATGTTGCTCTCTGTGCTCAAATCACCTGTTAACAATCATTGTTGAAGATCACGCTAGATGAATCATCGCATGAGTGAGGCACCAGAAGGATGCCAGTACCTGTGAAGCTATTCCCTTGTGGAAGGTAATGCCTTGAGGAGATTAGGAAAAAAACAAATGGTATTCTGCCCTCTGTACAGATTCACAAGTGACACTTTGCAAGTATGGACAGTAAGCTATGCTGTTTTTACCTAATGGACAAGTAGTTCTAATGTAGCAATGCTCATGCTGAGTTAAAGTCATGCTGTTTAAGGGGATTTTTTTTTGGACTGTAGAAGAGACAACAGTGCAGATTCTACTGAAAGAATGTGGGAAAGGAAGTTCTAAAAATTATTCACAGAAAAAGTGTTGAAAGCATTTTTATCTGATTTCCAAAGATTATTATTCTCCTCATTGATAGTAGGCAAATAAACAGCACAATAATGTGTTCCCCTTTAATAACACAATGATATAATCATAAATAAAGCTATGTAATTGTTGTGCGAGTGAAAAACTAAAAAAGATAAGACAATTAAAAATTGATTTTGTTTGCATATTCGGCAATCAAGGATTTCCTACAAAATGTATAAAACAGGGCTGTAAAGGGAGTAAAGGGGATTTTTGTTTCTCATTTATCATCCTAAGCAGGTCTTTTGAAAACAAAAGTTGGACTTTCTCAATCAAACAGTGGTCAGATACTCCTTTTTTGAGGGTAGTCAGCCACAGATGTGAATCTGCTTAGACATACTGGCATTCCAAAGGACATTAATGTACAATACAAAAGTCAGAAGTATTGTTACAAAAGCTAAAAGTGAAACATGCATGTGAAAATAATAGTACGGCCTTTGCTGCTTTTGAAAGAGGACATGACGCCACTCATCAGGTTACTTGGGAAAAGGTGACAAGAACAAGTCAGATATTTCTCTTAGTGTATTCAGATGAAGAACTAACCCTGTTGAGACAGACTGAATGGAAATGAAGCTCCAGAAGCATAGGGAACTTGGTTCAAATGAAGAGAAAAATCTTGCAAGATTAGCCAAATCAATTCCATTATATTAATCCCTGAGGTATATGAAGAATGTTATACACGTCAATAAATGTACAGGATAAAGCAGAGATGACGGACCATTCTAAAGGATTCAGTATCAGCAGAACAAGGTGTGATGAAGTCAGTGAAGCCACATAAATAGGGAGCAGGATTAAACTTCAACCTATTGTGTGATTGCTTCCAGAACATGACAGTCATAAGAATTTCTTAATATAATGCTAAATGAAGATCATATAACGCTGATCAATAATAAAAGGGTACACAACTACAAGAGGCTATGCTTCAGCGTATACCCGAATGTATAACATTTAACAGTGAATCAAATGTAAAATTAAGACAAGAATATATAATCATAACTAGACTGTCATAGTAAGACAGAATTTGTACCAGTCCTATTGAATAACATGGTTGTCAGTCTTACGAAGATAAAGCATTCTTAAGTATGCAATTTCGCGCAACCTATCAATTTCTTGGTTTCTGGAAAGTCAACAATTAAATAATTTTCAACCAATGTTTGCACTTTATTCAAGCAATTGGCAGACTATTTCCTTAACATTAATCGATCTCTTGTAAATTGCATGCAAGGAGTTAAAACTAGGTAAAGTATTCAAGGTAAAATGGTGCTGGAGACCTAGTTATATTTGAACCAAGACACAATCATAATCCTTTCCCTTTTCAAAGTAATAATACATCCTTATATTCTGAATGAATTCCTATGAATATATTTTTAAAGGGAGCTGTATTTTTCAATGTCACTGCAGGCACATCCTCCCACCAGCAGAGGTGCTGGAGCAGCTTCACTGGAATTTGATGAATGTAATTACAGCATATTATAATTCCAATGGTTGCTTGCAATATCAACCCAAACATGGGAATTTAACATGGTAAAGGATGACAAGAGCTGCACAAATGCGAAGCATTTACTATATTATTAATTAGATTGGCGAATGGGAGACAACTTTACATGAGCCACATAAAACATCATGTACGTTAAACATTAGACATGAATTCTGTTCTATTCCATACACCAGTTTAAATTCAGAAAGTTTGAGAGACTCACTTTAACTTTGATTCATCATTTTCCTAGTTTTAGAATCTGTGATAAATGGAAGTAAAACTAATGTAATTGAGGTCACTCACTCGAATTCAAAAGACAGAGATTGGCTCCAATGTTCAAGTCTCTTGCTGTTTTCTCCACAGCATCATTACCATTGTTCAGTCTTCAATCACAACACACTAGCATGCATTCATGGTGGTGGTATTAATGTTTTAAAAGTTGTTTCAACAACAATTGAGAAGCTCCTCCTGTTCCTTATTTTGATAATTTATTTGAAACACAACAAAATTAATTCCTCTCAGCAATTCTAAAAATGCTTTTGCTGGAGTCAGTTAGTTCACAATAATCTTTTCTTAACCCTGTAACACAGGAGGAAGTAAGTTAACAAGTCTTATGATTAGGTAGCAGTATTGCTTTCAAAGACATTTGGAAGTTTTTGTCATACATACACGCTGTGAGTTACAGTATGTCACCATGTTGTCTCTGTAGCTGAGCATTATTGGTATTGGATGCTGCATGAAGTTACACTTCAGGCGTCCAATAGAAATTCTGTTGCACACCACCAACTGCATGAGATGTTATTGTATTCAAGAATAATTTTCTTTCTTTCCCCTCTTCATTCTATTCCAGCTCTTATTTCAAACCAAGTGCTCAGTTTGGTACATTTTCAGTGTCAGCAGCAGAAAAGAAATCAAAAAATATTGAACACATTCTTTTCTCTTTTCTTTTTATAAGTAAACCTTATTGGCCGATAAGAAATGCAGATTAAGCTATTCAACTACAGGGAACAGTTATGTGGCAAGTTTATGAAACCTGTCATTCTTCAAGTTTTAACTCTTTAAATACTTTGAGGGTCTTACATATTATAAATTTCAGTTACGAAGCAAAAACAGGAATTGGCTGAAAAGAAAATGGTTTTTGTTGCCACAGAACTAGGATTGGTTTGTTTAGCCAGCCTTTTCCACCTTCAATTAATGAGTAAATTAAAGAATAATTCCGAATGCCATCCACGTAGGAGGAGGAAATTTGCTTGAGGTGGAATATTTTTGGATGTTAATCAACTGCCAGAGCTTTGGATACACTTATAAGCTACTTATCATTGACTCATTCTTTCCATCAAGTTAATTGGAAGCACAAGAAATATTACTTCACAAAGTAATCTTTACACTTGCATTGAAAGCACAGTATAAATAAGATTTAATGTAAAGACAGATAATTAAGACTAACTACTAAATTGTTAATTGCAATTATTATGACAATTCAACACTAATGCCTAGCTATTTCAATACCCCTAATTTGCTGTTCCATCACCCAATATTTTGAAGGATTTCCTCAAATGTTGCTAACGATGTTGCAATACCAGGGAGAAGTAAATTCGCTGACAATTACCTGAAGAAGACGGTGTGTACTCCGCCACCCCTCCCCCAGGTATTTTTTTTTTTTAGTTTGCATTTGTGGAAGTAATAATAATGCAAGATTATGCGTCCAATAAAACTACCTGTCCATCCACAGGAATGCGGTATTTACAAAACTGTCGCACTCGAGAGAGAAAGAGTAATGGTCGGAGCTGCTTTGATGCACGGAGGCGACATCTGCCTCCCGCGCTGCACCAGGTGTCCCCCCCAGTTTGGGGCAGTTAGCTGGAGCGTACCCACTCGCGCCAAGTTACCTGAGAGGCAGAGGTGCGCACCTGAGAGGAGACGGGGCCCCGCGTCCACTGCAGCCTTCAGAACACACTGAGACACACGCAGAGTGTCTCTAACTGGAAAGGGGCGGGGGGTTGCTCAATAGCGCCAAATCCTTTTGTTTGGACACCAAGACAAACCATAAAGAAAACAACCACCTCAACGTAATCGAGAAGGGGGCAGCTGGGGAGATGGTAAGCAATCCACGTCAAAACACGCGTGAAAAGGTAAACAAACAAAAAATTCACACAACAACCGAAATTTTTTTGCCAAGCTGGTCATCTTGAAGCAATATACCTGCGACGACTAATTTCCAAATATATTACGTGTCCCTCACCTCCACAGCAGATTTGTTCAAAACCAAAAAGGGTTTTTTTGGTTTCCCCCCCCCCCCCCCCAGTTATTTTCACCTGATTGTCGAGGACTTACCTTCTTTACCTCCTGGAGCGGGTTGAGTTTCTCGCTGCATACCTGGAGCCCTCTATGCTCCACATCCAATTCTTAACCCATTACTGCATACCCCTCAACTGAGCAAATGCCAGAGACTCCGCAAAACAAAACTTTGTTGCGCTCTCAAGAGTACAACATGCCCCACGCCCACCTCGGTTTCATTTTGTAAAGCAAAAGGGTTTTAAAAGCAAAAGTTCAAACGTGATCCAGTTAACGAACCGATTTGATTTGAAGCCTGCTCCGTTTACGAAATGCCAGGGCACACCTTTGTGAATATGAAGTAACCCAGCTAACAACGTTAAAGAAAAGGTACGCGCACCACGCTGTTTACATGCCTCAATGTTCACAAACACATTTCAGAGCTGCTCTGGGATTAGCGAAATCAGTCTGACTAGCTCTCATTTTGCGAAAGGTCGCAACTCATTTGCCCGTGTTGCACCGGTCGAGTCGCTTCGTGCATAAAACTCGAGTTAATTCCAAGTTACTGAGACCGCTCGCTTACCCTGGAAAGTGGGAGTCCACAACCATCGGAATCCTCGGCTTGGTCTTCCACAGAGCCGCTACATCAAAACGGGATTTTGAAAAAAAAAATAAACGTAGGGGAGTATAAAGTGAAGACCTCGGGTGCTTGCAAGAATGTTTCTTTCGTCGATGCTCTTCAGCCGTTCCTGTCTACCATTCCTTTCTTTTTTGCCTAAAACAAAATTATTTCTCCGTGTGTGAGAGATCGTGAGCTAAGGACACGCTCGCTCTAAGATGACAGACCGCCAGTGCACCGCGCACACATTGATGTACTTTTTTTCCCCCTCCCGATGGATGCAAACATCCTTGGAGAAGCCGGGGGTGGAAGAGAAAGTTTGACAGAGGAAACGGCGGCATTCACGCCCGATTTTGCACCTGTGCCTTCGCTGAAGCCCACCTCTAAGATCTCAAGAGAAGCGAGAGGCTTTGCGACTGAGCATTTCCAGCGTGTGCCAGCAGGAGGTACTTCAGTATTCCTGACAGGTGACCAACACACACACACAGCCTTGGTGTAGCAAGCCTTGTAAGTAAGAACAACCCTTTCAAGCGTTGCACAGGTGAATCAAGCCCCTGCTGTTCAAACGCGAGAAACACTGCGGTCCAGGGCAGTGATTAAATTCCGAGAATTCTCCCCACATCTCCACCACCACTACCACCCTCCCCCCTCCTACTCCCCAGACAGTCCATTAAAAGATGCACTGTGCATTAGCATCGATAACAGTCCTGCTCACGAGCGCCGTGCTGCAATTCTCAGCATCAAGTGTTGTGGAATTGCGCCCCACTCCGCTCAACAACTGCCTTTCACTTCTGGTGTCGCCGGCTCTCTCACAGTTCGAGTTTGACCCGGGCTTGCGTTTTTTTTTAGGGGGGTGGGGGGCAGGAGGGAAAGCGCATCGCGTTCAGTGGTGTCCATTGAAAGCACCCCCCCCCCCCACCCACCCCCGTCTCCCCTCTGTCCATCAGATCATGTACCTTCAGCTCGGTACGAGGCTCGCTTCGCCGAGCACACGCCGTCTGAGTAATGGAATCTCCTGCAGGACAGCAAAATGTGACTGACGCTGTTTCAACTTTTGCTTGTTTCCATCAGTCTCAGAGCAGGAGGGAGTGACTTCCCTCCAACACCAGGAACTGTAACGGGGCCTCATTTGCGATCAGCCGCTGCGTGGCATGAATTAAGCCAAACAAAAATCTCTGTAAACTTCAGGAGAGCAACCCTCGCTTGCTGACAATAGCCACTATGGCTATTGTATCTGCTAATACTGCGGTTTAACCATTTCTAGCCAGCGACTGTAAATACAGAACGGCGTTTAAAATCCAATTCCTCATAAGCGGAATGTTTATTCTTAATGGTACAAATTGTGACTGGTAGATTGTTGACCACCACAATTTGTCGTTCCCGTGGACTCGATGCTGCTTTCGCGATGGGCACGCTGTCTTCGCAAAAGCATTGTTACTTTCTACAGTTCTTCCGCAGTCAGTGTGAGATTTTCCAGAGTTATTTGCCAACGACCAGTGCATTAACATGGCAGCTGGGATTGGAGCTCGTCAATATTAACCGATCAAGGCAGCCAAAAGATGGCGTAGATGGTTGTTAGAACCAATTAGATGAGCTGGAGGTGGGCTGAAGTCGACAACAATATCGCTGGTGTCTCAAGGAACGAGCCCGGTTGATTAGAGGGTGACCGTAGGGTCTGGGATGTCACAGAAACCTGTCAGAGCAATCAGATCTTAATTCCTCACGCTGTTTACTTAGGATTTGAGGTAGAATGATTTTGCAATGAACCAATAGATTCTGAGAACTAGTTTTTCTTCTTAAAAAATGTTTTTTTTGGTTCTGGAGATCTATTCGCCCCATGATTATCGCAATGAACGCTTATTTTATTTGAGGCTCATAGTAGCTGCCCTTTTGAGCATGGAAGGATTTTCACTGGTGTGCTGCCATGAATAGACTTCATTTGAGGACATTTGCCACTTGTGGAATTGCCGACATTTGGAAATGGAGCAATGCAAGGTGGACAAGAGATAACAGGGTGTGGGGCTGGATGAACACAGCAGGCCAAGCAGCATCATAGGAGCAGGAAAGCTTGACGTTT